>OZ030391.1:46763344-47005322 GCA_964023965.1 Melinopterus prodromus | reverse complement strand
GTAACAGTACGGGTTGCTGTCTAACTACTATTATCATGACATCTATTGCACACTGGTGGAAATTGGTGGAAATTGGAAATTGGTTCTCTCTTGGATTCTCTTTACGTCATATTCCTTATATAGATTATTTAAACGCGATTAAACCAGTATCCTATATATACCGGGTGGTCGTTTTAACTTGAGACTACTAAATATGTCGTGAAATATGCATGGTACGACAAAAGTGTTTTAAATAAACTTGTAGGACTCAAAGGGGGAAATGAGATGACGATATCAGTTTCGTTCCAGATGGCGCTGCAATCGGTGAAAATGAGGCTAACTTCATTTTTTTAAATGGGAATACCCAAATTTTTTATCAAATTATGATTTTTACGCTAAAAAATAACAATCTTTTGTCTAAAAATTTTTTTCGTACGATGCATCTCTTAAAAGTTATTGACGATGGAAGTTTGTGGCGGCTGCGGTAGTTACGACCGCTGCCACTGCATGGGAAGCGCTCGCCGTCTGGCAGTCAAAGCGTCGACTTAGTAGACACTCATGGTACAACGTAGGAAGGTATGTGCGTAACCGGGACACGTTTTGGTTTCTCGCGCGTTGCGCCCGTCATGCGCATAGGGTTTGTTTAGGCAAGAAAAAAATGCATCGTACGAAAAAAAGTTTCAGACAAAAAGATTCTTCTTATTTAGCGTAAAATCATAAATTGATAAAAAAATTTGGGTATTCCCATTTAAAAAAATTAAGTTAGCCTCATTTTCACCGATTGCAGCGCCATCTGCAATGAAACTGATATCGTCATCTCATTTCCCCCCTTTGAGTCCTACAAGTTTAGTTAAGACACTTTTGTCGTACCATGCATATTTCACGAGATATTTAGGAGTCTCAAGTTAAAACGACCACCCGGTATATATATATGATGCCACACTCAAACCTGATCCAAAAAATAGAACGGTATGGAATCAGAGGTATCCCACTAATATATATATATATAATATATATATATATATATATATATATATATATATATATATATATATATAGGAAACTGGTTTAATCGGTTTAAATAATCTATATAAGGAATATGACGTAAAGAGAATCCAAGAGAGAACCAATTTCCAATTTCCACCAATTTCCACCAGTGTCCAATAGATGTCATGATAATAGTAGTTAGACAGCAACCCGTACTGTTACTATCGTTTGAAATGACGAATTAAATCTATCTCCTGCTACCGGGCTCAGTAGTTCAGCGGTAGAGCAATTCCCCGGCAAGGAAGAAGGCCCCGGTTCGAATCCGGGCTGAGACCGTATCCTTTTAATTAATTTTAAAAAATTACTTCTCTCTTGGATTCTATTTACGTCATATTCCTTATATATATATATATATATATATATATATATATATATATATATATATATATATATATATATCGAATCTTGTTACTGTCGTTCCTATTATTATATTACTAATTGTTAAGGGGATGTCGACTGGATTCACTCTAATAAAACTACTCTTCTTACATTTGTCTAGCTTTCGGTGTCTTTATTTTTACCACCTTCATCAGGACTCTAAAATAATTATAAACACAATCAATATAACAGTATAAAAACATGAATAAACAATTCAATACAATGTCAAAACACTCACATGTAAATTTGAGGTTATAAAGCTTCTGCTACACCATACCATCAAATATCTCTCCCTACTCATACAGATACACAGGACTTCCTATAATTACGCTACTGTATATTAATCAAACTAATTACTATTAGGATGTTTGTAGATTACCACAATCGCCGAGAAATTCATACAAATGAACGCACCAAACAATCCGCCATTTTGATTCGCTCGCTCCCTCCCCACCTCAATCACGCCGTGCGCGCTGAAATTCGAAATTCAAAATCATCACAACTAATCTCGCAAACCATCATTTCTCTGCCTCCGCTCTTTGTCCAATTCTAGAACATAAACATATATTGAACTAAGGTCCTTTGTGTCAGTTTTTTTATTCATTACATTTTCTGTGCCATTTATGTGATACATTTCTAAGAATAATCGCTTTGTATAGTTGTTTTCACTGTCCAGAACTTTCACCTCTTCATATTTGATCCTATGTTTGTGCTTCTGAACGTGAGTTGCTAGCATACATCTTTGGGCATTCCTTATCGAATCACTTTTGTGTCCCGCAATTCGTTTCTTCATTAATTGTGAAGTTTGGCCTACGTAATACTGCCCACAGTCCTCACATTCCAGCCTATAAATCACATTTGACCTCAATAATGGTGGGATTCTGTCTTTAAGTCGAGTGTACAGGGTGCCCACTGTCTTTAGTTGTTTTTTCGCAATCATTATATTCTCCTGTCTGAAAATATTAATAATACGATTAGACAGATCTGGTATATCCATTAATATCCCGTACCTTCCATCCAATATCCTCTCCTGAATTCCGTTGTTATTTACAACCTCGGCTGCTCCATTCGTTGCATCGATTGTAGTGGAGTACAATAAATTTCTAATAACTAGTGTCCTTGGATATGAGTTCGTTAGCAGTATTGCCTCAAATTTTCTGATGTTACTTTGAGCGAATGTAGGATCACTGATGGTAATTATTCTCTTCTTCATCTGCTTTATGACATTAATTTTTACACCCATCGAGTGACCAGAGTGGTAGTTGATATATCTCCCAGACGCCGTATCCTTCCTGTGCCAATCCAATTTGATGTGACCAGTCCCATCCCTTATTATTTTTGTGTCTAAAAAGGGGACCGATTTCTGGCTGTTTTCCCTCTCTATTGTGAACTTTATATGCTGGTCATAAGCTTCAAAAATCTGCTGTATTTCTTCTATTCCATTTTCAGGTACCGCTGTTATGATATCGTCAACAAACTTCTTTATAAATGGCAATCTGTACGATAGTTTCGGTATGCTATCATTCAACAAGGCATCCATCACGTACTGGGCCAAGATTGGGCTCAATTGAGACCCCATTGCACAACCAAACGTTTGTCTGTAATAGTTTTCTCTATAAGTAAAACAATTGTTGTCCATGACGAAATCTACCAACCTCAAAAACTGATCCCTTGTTAAATTCTTTGTGTGTCCCTTGATATCGTCCCACTTTTCATTTATAAATTCTTCCCACCAATTCCTTCGATATGTTCCCGAATAGATTTACAACATCTAATAAAATGACCACATATTCCTGTGGTATAACCATTTCTTTCATATATCCAGCAAACTTATACGTATCTCCTGTGTAATATTCGTTTTCCCTGTCATATGCACTGTCGAGGATTTGTGCCACCTGTTTTGCTATATTTCTTGTGGGTCCCTGGATACCTGAAATGATAGGACGCATTGGAACATCTACTTTATGGATTTTGGGGTTTCCATACAGTCTGGGGCACACATAATTGTAGAGTTTCAGTTTTTTACCTTCAGCAATTGACAGTATTTCTGCATGAATCAATTCCTCAATCAATCTATTCGCCTGGCTCTCAATCGTCTGCGTTGGGTTTGCTCTCAACCTCTTGAACACCACTTCATCCTCCAGTAATGTGCTCATTTTTCTGTCATAGTCCTCAGTGTACATTATTACCGTTGTGCCGCCCTTATCACTCTGTAACACAGTTATATTTGTATTCTCCTTTAAGTAACGCTTAGTTCTGTCATAGTTAACGTTTATTGGCAATTGTCTGACTTGTTTGCATGCAAGATGATTAGTTATAATGTTAGTTACCTTAGCTCTGTATGAATCCCTTTTATTATCCTCCACGTGACCCATTATCTGTTCCACATCCGCTAATAACCTTCCCACCGGTATTTCCTCTTTCTTCATGTTCAGTGCGAATTTTGGCCCCAATGCCAGCGTGTTTATCACATTTTCCGGAATTTCCGGAATATATATATATATACATCCTGCTATCTATCCGGCGTCCTTTCATATCCGTGCTTTTTGGCGTCCCCCAGAAGGAGAGAGTATACTTCAAACCTGATTCATGTATATCGTATATATTGCATTAGACATAGTGTTCCACACATTGGTTTCATTTTGTTAACTTTCATCTGTGTGCCTTTTTGCACTCCTTTCATTATGATATCTTGTTGGCGTCCGAGATATACGTTTTCATTCACAGTGACGACAACGTGGCGTCCGACACGTTCACTACGCATACTTCATGGCGTCCGAACATTGTTGCCAAGTCTGACCTACGTAGTGAGTTAGATTTGTTGCGCGTACTTCCCAAACCACATTATGTGCTCAGATCAATATTAGACAAATGTCTCGGGATACTGAGATCACATAAATTCGCGAGTGTTTTGTCACTTTATTCGGTATAAGTAAGAAAATGAAGATTGGGAAAAAGTAGTAAGAAACGTAGTTCAGAACTGAAAAATATCCATACATACAAAGATTCGTAACTTCTGGTAACTATAACTGTCTTGATAGTGATAGTTTGTTTTTCTTTTACTATTTTAAAATTAAAGAAAACAGAAAACAGATTTGGATGCATTTCGGTATGCATAAGTAGTTTTTAATTAATAGCAAATGTATTTGCGTTTCTTATGTCTGCTTTCAGCTTACTTTCGCCTTTTTACGCGTTTTGGTTAATGTTGGATATAATCGATTTTCTTTCTACACGCATGATTCCTTGGGGAATCCGCACCACATTAGTCACATTAGAGATGTTTTAAAAACAACCAAGCTGTATCTTTTGTTAATTTATTTACTTTTAAACATTTCTAATTATTCACAAAACCTCATTTCCGTACATATAATAAAATTATTTGCTACATTTTAATGTAATATGCACGAAGGTATTAATTTTAGTGCCCAATTAACTATCACAAATACAACACATATATGGTTGCATTTTCAACATAGTTTTTTACACAAGAAAGTATTGACATACTATTGAGCGAACTTGTGTCATGTTGTAGATAATTCCTTTTGTTTAATTATTAAATTTGCTGGGTTATTTTATTGCTTCCTTTAATTAAAACATCACTTTAAGAAACTTATCGTGTGATGAAATTCAATAGCAAGTCTGGTCTTATCAGTTTAAGAACGCAGAACAGGGATATTTGAAACGATGGGTACCAAGAACTATAGAAACAGACATTACGCACATCAACATGAAAAATTCGTTTTGTCGTGCACATCCATGCACATCTACGTCACACCAAAACGCATGTCAAAGCCAAACGTCAATCTCGCATATATTTTGGAACCAAAAATGTAAACATGTGATGTGAAATATTAAAAATTACAATGTTTAGTTTGTTTATACGAAACGTAGAAAATTATCTTCAGCCGTGCTGTTAAAAATTAAACTACTCCCACAGTAAAATATTAAAAAAAAGTGAACCGATTTTGCCCATTCACGAACTTGTCCTTACTTTTTAAGAGATAAGCTTGTATATACCAAGATTCAGATCAATTGCAGATCAATTGCTCAATTACGGCAGTTATCGTGTACACAGACGGACGGACATAGCTAAAACGATGCAGTTTTCAATTCTGACCACATCCATATACAAGTCTATATCTGCCACGCGTCCTTAAGGGTGTTACAAATGTTCTATTAAACTCTATATACCCTCACTACATTAAATATGGGGGTATTAAAATATTGTTTGCGAAATACAATATAAATAATACTTATTTACGTTTATATCACGGAAACGGAAAAAAAAACTGCACTTTGATGTTCTATTTCCAGTTCGTGTATACAACCCGCCACCGCACATTTTATTTTCACGACTTTTTCGAATTTACAATAAATACCTAAGGGGAGGTTCTCATGTAATCGGTGGAAAAAATCATTTTTTTTCTTTCATATTTTGAAACCTTAGAGTGTATAAAATCTGCCCCTGAAACAGTTATTTGATTCCCGCAAATTTTGCGGTTTTATAGCCTATGGTATTCTCCGTCAAAATTTCCTGCATTAAGGCGGCGGAAAGAGATGTGTCTATTCAAATGATAATTTTCGGTACCGCTTTAAATTAGGAATGTGAAATTGGGATACAGTACAGAGAACGTATAGATAGATCTAGGTGTTGATTAAATTATTATATTTCAATGAAATCATATAGAAAAGGAGTTTTAAAAAGAATCATGTTTCTACCTTCTCTAGTAGAGTTTTTTACACCGATACAACCGACGCGTTTTTCTAGAAACACGATCTTTCAAACTGGCTTGCACAATTACTTTTGAATTGTTTAACAGATCACGATACTGTTTTAGTCGGTATGTATTGTCACCAGGTGATAAGATAGAACGGTCAAATAACTATGAACGCTTTCACTGGTAGACACCATAATTTTTCCAATCATGGAATTCATAATTTTAGATAGTATCTGATCATATGTAAAACACAAATACAACTGAATACAGAGCTCATTAGCACTTAGTACTTAGTTGTTTGAAGGCGTAAATAACATATTTATTTGGGAATTATTTTTGTCCTGAAAGCCTTCTTTAACTTCGCAGCATAGATATTACTTTACTTTTTTAATTGTTTAGTAAACCATATGGTTGGTTGACTCCTTTCAACAGTTTTTACCACAAAAGTCGATGCTTTCAAATAGAACACCAAAGGGTCAACTTTCTACGTACTATTTTACACAAAAAAGTACAACATACTATTTTGTGATAGGAAGATGAATTTTGTCGGTCACATCTATCGGTATCCTTCTCTAAGCATGTTGAAATGACAGCTAACCACTTGCACTGGGAATAAAACCCCCAAAAATGTTTATCCGCGTTTTGACAGGAAGGAAATATTACTTTACAGAGGCGTTACATCTTTTTTTCTACATATCGTAGATGTTTAATGTTCAAACTTCTACCAAACTTAAATTGTATCAAGTAGCATTTATTATTTTTATTAATTTATTATTATTAGGTTTATTATTTTATTATTATTATTTGGTTATATAATACTAACATGTCTAATATTCTGACAGATTGTGCCATTTTGTACCAGATTGAGTTTTAAACATTTAAGGTATGAAGAGAAACAGATAGTTTTAGTTTAATTTTATTTATTCTAAGAAGTGTGTAAAGTGAATGCAAACTTTAGAAACATACCAACTATTCATATTATCAGAACAGTTATACGAAAGCACCGCGTGTATTACTCCAGCATGCATTCTGCTTGACACAGTGTTGCCACAGGTTGTTGGAAGTCAGATGGCGGCGACATGAATAATTGTATACACTGCAAATATACATATTCAGCGCCCTCGGCTAGACAAACGGAATTTGGTAGAACTAAAAATATTCATTTCCTTTCATTCCGCTATTTGTTTGACACCCATAACAAATTTTGCCAATCGATTAGAAATGTTATCTTAAACCCATAGAAATATTTTCATTGAGTTTCAATCCTGCGTCCGTATATATGACGTCCGATAGCACGCGGACGCCACATCATATGTAAATGGGCAATGTATGGACGTCACATAGTCGGTAGTCTGTATATATATATATATATATATATATATATATATATATATATATATATATATATATATATATATATATAGTTTATTTAAATGTTTATTATTAGCCAAGTCACTTTATATTAAAATAAAACACAACACGATTGTTTAACGCCGTGTATTAATTGGGGTTGCTGGCTTAGTCACTTTAACACATTAAAAAGGTAAAATAATACAATACAATTTGAGTAACTGACGTTTCGGTGGTGTACTCCACGGGCAAGGTCAACACGTGCAATAAAATGTGAAACATACAAATTTTTAAGTTTTGTTTTGGTTTATAATTAAACTATATGTTTGCAACAAGTTGTTATCGGATCGGTCATTAACCGCGTTACAATTTTTAATTATTTCGATTGCTTCGATTACACTCCTGTTACTAAAATTCTTTTCCTTTCGTAGAACTTTCACTTGTTGAAAATCAAATTGATGTCCAGTATCGTTTTGATGTTTTTTTAAAGCTGTGGAATTTTGGGAATATTTATGTCCTTTTAATCTCTCTTCCAATAATTGCTCAGTTTGTCCTATATAAACTCCATTACAGTTTTTACATGGTATTTCATAAATGCAATGTGATTGTTTAAGCAGTGGTGTTGGTGCTTTTAATTTAGTGAACATTTGTGAAAAATTATTACTGTTTTTGTGTGCAATTTTAATGTTTAGGGGCTTTACTATATTACTTATTTTCTCTGAGAGACCTTTTATATATGGTAATGCAATGTATTTATCATCCCTAGATGTAGTGGGTGCATTTGCTTCAATTTCCGTGGTATTTCTTTTTTTATTGTATATGCTTATTCTGTCATTAATTATTCTCTTAGTAATATTTTCTGGATAGTTGTTTTTATTTAATATTCTTTTAACAGTTTCTACAGTTTCTTTTTGGTGTTGGGGACTGGTTAGTTTGATAGCTCGGTCTGCAAGTGCTCTAATTACGCTTATTTTATATGACATTGGCTGGCATGAACTATAATTTAGATATCTATGTGAGGAAGTAGGTTTTATGTACCATTTTGTATGTATTTTGTTTGTTTCATGTATTAAGGTGGTATCTAGAAAATTAATTGCACCATCAATATTAACTTCCATCGTGAACTGCAATCTATCACAGTAGCTGTTAAACGTATCTAATACTTCAGTTTCCTTTCCTTTTGGTACAGCTAAAATACAGTCATCGACATATCTTTTAAAAAATGGTATTTCAATTGGAACGGAAGAAAGCACTGAATTTTCCAAAACCTCCATCACAATCTGTGCCACAACAGATGAAACAGGGGAACCCATTGCGCAGCCAAAAACTTGTCTATAAAAACTATCCTTATATTGGAAGTAAGTACGTGTTAGTGTTATTTCCACTGCATCTAAAAAATCTGTTTTTGGTAGAAAACCATGTTCTTTTATTAAATGCCATTTTTCGTTAATGGCGTCTTTAGCTAAAGAAACTGGAATATTAGTGTAAAGAGAAACAACATCGAGAGAAATAAGGTGGAATGACTGATCCAATGACACTGTATCAATGAATTGTTTGAAACTCCAGGAATCTTTAATGTAACAATTATTTTCACCTGCTATAATTTGCAAATCATTAGAAATCTATTTAGCCAACTTATAGAATGGAGATTGGATGCAAGAGACTATTGGTCGTAATGGTGTGTCAGGTTTGTGCAATTTTGGAAGCCCGTATATTTTAGGTGGTTGTGCATTATGTATTTTGAGTTTCAACGATAGTTCTTTTGTAATAAATTTTTTTGATAACCATTTGTTTATCAAATCGTTATTCTTTTTTTCAAATATTTTTGTTGGATTATTTTTCAATACTTTGTATGTCGTTTGATCTTGTAATTAGTTTTATCTGCTCTCAACACGCATATCTGTGTGTTATCCTTCAAAAAAATTTTTGTAATGCTTATGTTTGTATTTAATTGTTTAGCACCTATATTCTGATGAACATTCTTTGTTTTAAAACTGTGAATGGTATTGCTTACCTTGGATCTAATTTGAGTTTTTTGTTCTACGTTTAATTCCTGAATTACACTTTCAATATTAGCTATTACATCCACCACTGGCAAATTTCTTTTTTCGTATTCGATTTTAACTTTTTAATGTGTTAAAGTGACTAAGCCAGCAACCCCAATTAATACACGGCGTTAAACAATCGTGTTGTGTTTTATTTTAATATAAAGTGACTTGGCTAATAATAAACATTTAAATAAACTATATCCTCCTGGGTGAAATGGAGAAAACTACTTTAAGTGATATACGTATGCATTGTGGAACACATGCTCACTGCTTGACGAAGAAGTTAATGAGAAGCATGGAAAAACTAGTAAGTGCGAGAAACCAACGAATATTTCTGCTACGTTGTAAAAAGCAAGAACTAACACCAAAATTCCTCCAACTAAACCATAAACATATTAAATTTGGACAATACCACCTTCAGCAGAAATTCCTAAAGAGCGTGCAAACTTTTAAGTGGACAACAATGCAACTGCTTCTCACTGATGTTACCTTAAAAATAAAATATTTCCAGCGAATTATCAAGGAAGTGGAAAATCAAATAAAGGAAATTCCTGAGAAACACCTTGTCCAAACTTATATAAAAAACTTTTCCAAGAAAACAGAAGAAATCAACAAGAAGATAAAAGAAAGACAGAAGAGGAAGTTTGATCGCCTTCGAAGCAATCAAGAGGACCGTTTAATGACAGCTCCAAACAAAGAGTGGATAGTTAATTTAACAAATACTATACTCCCAGTGGACGTGCAAAACATTTTAAGTTTAGGGCCTAATTATGCAATCGAATACGAAAAAAGAAATTTGCCAGTGGTGGATGTAATAGCTAATATTGAAAGTGTAATTCAGGAATTAAACGTAGAACAAAAAACTCAAATTAGATCCAAGATAAGCAATACCATTCACAGTTTTAAAACAAAGAATGTTCATCAGAATATAGGTGCTAAACTATTAAATACAAACATAAGCATTACAAAAAAATTTTTGGGGGATAACACACAGATATGCGTGTTGAGAGCAGATAAAACTAATAAAACAGTTATAATGGATGTTACACAATATGAACAAAAAATGGAATCTCTCTAACAAGATCAAACGACATACAAAGTATTGAAAAATAATCCAACAAAAATATTTGAAAAAAAGAATAACGATTTGATAAACAAATGGTTATCAAAAAAATTTATTACAAAAGAACTGTCGTTGAAACTCAAAATACATAATGCACAACCACCTAAAATACACGGGCTTCCAAAATTGCACAAACCTGACACACCATTACGACCAATAGTCTCTTGCATCCAATCTCCATTCTATAAGTTGGCTAAACAGATTTCTAATGATTTGCAAATTATAGCAGGTGAAAATAATTGTTACATTAAAGATTCCTGGAGTTTCAAACAATTCATTGATACAGTGTCATTGGATCAGTCATTCCACCTTATTTCTCTCGATGTTGTTTCTCTTTACACTAATATTCCAGTTTCTTTAGCTAAAGACGCCATTAACGAAAAATGGCATTTAATAAAAGATCATGCTTTTCTACCAAAAACAGAATTTTTAGATGCAGTGGAAATAACACTAACACATACTTACTTCCAATATAAGGATAGTTTTTATAGACAAGTTTTTGGCTGCGCAATGGGTTCCCCTGTTTCATCTGTTGTGGCACAGATTGTGATGGAGGTTTTGGAAAATTCAGTGCTTTCTTCCGTTCCAATTGAAAAACCATTTTTTAAAAGATATGTCGATGACTGTATTTTAGCTGTACCAAAAGGAAAGGAAACTGAAGTATTAGATACGTTTAACAGCTACTGTGATAGATTGCAGTTCACGATGGAAGTTAATATTGATGGTGCAATTAATTTTCTAGATACCACCTTAATACATGAAACAAACAAAATACATACAAAATGGTACATAAAACCTACTTCCTCACATAGATATCTAAATTATAGTTCATGCCAGCCAATGTCATATAAAATAAGCGTAATTAGAGCACTTGCAGACCGAGCTATCAAACTAACCAGTCCCCAACACCAAAAAGAAACTGTAGAAACTGTTAAAAGAATATTAAATAAAAACAACTATCCAGAAAATATTACTAAGAGAATAATTAATGACAGAATAAGCATATACAATAAAAAAAGAAATACCACGGAAATTGAAGCAAATGCACCCACTACATCTAGGGATGATAAATACATTGCATTACCATATATAAAAGGTCTCACAGAGAAAATAAGTAATATAGTAAAGCCCCTAAACATTAAAATTGCACACAAAAACAGTAATAATTTTTCACAAATGTTCACTAAATTAAAAGCACCAACACCACTGCTTAAACAATCACATTGCATTTATGAAATACCATGTAAAAACTGTAATGGAGTTTATATAGGACAAACTGAGCAATTATTGGAAGAGAGATTAAAAGGACATAAATATTCCCAAAATTCCACAGCTTTAAAAAAACATCAAAACGATACTGGACATCAATTTGATTTTCAACAAGTGAAAGTTCTACGAAAGGATAAGAATTTTAGTAACAGGAGTGTAATCGAAGCAATCGAAATAATTAAAAATTGTAACGCGGTTAATGACCGATCCGATAACAACTTGTTGCAAACATATAGTTTAATTATAAACCAAAACAAAACTAAAAAATTTGTATGTTTCACATTTTATTGCACGTGTTGACCTTGCCCGTTATAAATTCAGTCAGTAGGGGTACGTCGACCATATGTATTTTCTATGTATTTAGTTTACTGTGATCAAGGTGGAGTACACCACCGAAACGTCAGTTACTCAAATTGTATTGTATTATTTGAACTTTTTAATGTGCTAAAGTGACTAAGCCAGCAACCCCAATTAATACACGGCGTTAAACAATCGTGTTGTGTTTTATTTTAATATATATATATATATATAGAATTAGGACACGTAGTCTTTGCCGTTGGAATATAAAATTGGTAGTAATTATTGGGGAATCCAGCAATAGTAAACGTTTTAAATAATTAGTACGTTCTTTATTATATCACCAAATTTTCGCGTGTGGATACACGCTTCTTCAGGGTCATCTGAAGAAACACAACAATTAAAAACAAGCTTTAAGATAATTAAGTCTACTTACAATTTGTACGTTATTGAGAAGAAAGCAAGTTGGTGATTTAGCAAACATAAGAGATATCCAAAGGAGTCATTGGAGTTGGTTTCGGGGCTGTCTGCCACGAGTTTATCGCGAGCAAAATTCACTGTCACTTTCAGGACACCTGGCGATGTCAACAGCCTGTGTGCATAAAGCGCGCCAAAACCAGCGCCGACGCTGAAATGAGTAGCAGGCTGTCCCGAACCACAAAATGTGTCTCCAAGACCAACATAACAACAGAAAAAAAAGACTGATACAATTTTTGAAGTCGAAATATAAAACAAAAATGAACCTAACATAAAACACTAAACAAAAAATACTTTATTCGCTGAAGACGCGTTATAAAGCAATTTCACCATTGTTGGAACGTCCCAAACTCAAAATATAAGCGTAACCCTCACTAAGACCATTCATATCTGACCTGAAATTCATGTTATTAGGCGTGTTATTAATTTCTACCATCTCCTGAAATTCCCTGCTTTTTCGAACCTGTACTGTTCGTTTGACTTCCACCCTGTCAAAATCAATTTCATGGTTAGTATTAATTGTATGGGATGCCAATGCACATCGATTTTTTTTAGTTCTAATGTCGCTCATATGGAGCGTAAGTGGGTAAATATTTCACTAAAACTAAGGATAAAACACAGTTACAATACAAGTCCAACATTATTTATTCAATTCCGTGCGGGGTTTGTGAGCAGGTGTATGTGGGACAGACTTCCACTTGGTTAAAACAAAGGCTTACGCTCCATATGAGCGACATTATAACTAAAAAAAATCGATGTGCATTGGCATCCCATACAATTAATACTAACCATGAAATTGATTTTGACAGGGTGGAAGTCAAACGAACTGTACAGGTTCGAAAAAGCAGGGAATTTCTGGAGATGGTAGAAATTAATAACACGCCTAATAACATGAATTTCAGGTCAGATGTGAATGGTCTTAGTGAGGGTTACGCTTATATTTTGAGTTTGGGACGTTCCAACAATGGTGAAATTGCTTTATAACGCGCCTTCAGCGAATAAGGTATTTTTTGTTTAGTGTTTTATGTTAGGTTCATTTTTGTTTTATATTTCGACTTCAAAAATTGTATCAGTCTTTTTTTTCTGTTGTTATGTTGGTCTTGGAGACACATTTTGTGGTTCGGGACAGCCTGCTACTCACTTCAGCGTCGGCGCTGGTTTTGGCGCGCTTTATGCACACAGGCTGTTGACATCGCCAGGTGTCCTGAAAGTGATAGTGAATTTTGCTCGCGATAAACTCGTGGCAGACAGTCCCGAAACCAACTCCAATGACTGCTTTGGATATCTCTTATGTTTGCTAAATCACCTTGCTTTTCAACTTGCTTTCTTCTCAATAACGTACAAATTGTAAGTAGACTTAATTATCTTAAAGCTTGTTTTTAATTGTTGTGTTTCTTCAGATGACCCTGAAGAAGCGTGTATCCACACGCGAAAATTTGGTGATATAATAAAGAACGTACTAATTATTTAAAACGTTTACTATTGCTGGATTCCCCAATAATTACTACCAATTTTATATATACAGGGTCCTGCAACTAAGCTCCCGTCTTCTGTACCTCACTTACTCATTAAGCTAAGAGTTTGACGTTTTGCAGGCTTACCCTGTACTTCAAGGTACAATTCAAGAAATTATTTTTTATTATACAGGATGTTCCAAAAATGTGCAACGCCATGGTAATATATTTTTTTAAATTGCTTGCTATACATTTTTCTACACATTTGGAAGCCTTTTATGGTTGCCTACATATCACCAAAATTTTATTGAAATCGGTTGAGTGACCGCAGCGGAAAAAAATAAAAACCAAAAAAAAATTAATTTGCATCGTAGGCTTTAAAAATCAATAAAAACCACAAAATGCACCTCGTTAATAAAATTTTGCGACGTGCTTATTAAGTTAGATGTAATAGTCTCGTTAACCAAGTGACATTGATCCAAATTATACAGGGTGACCAAAATCGAGTGTCAAACTTGTCAAACTTCAAAGCGCGCTATTGTTCTTATTTTAAATTGGAACCCATAATTTTTTTTAGGTGAAACGATGCGGAATTAAAGAATAAATATTGTTTCTAAATACAACCCCATCATAATTCCCAACATTTTAAAAGTTATTCGCCAAAAACTCATTTTTCAACGTTTCCAACGGCAATTTTAGGTAATAAATATCGTACGTCGCGTTGAAAAACAATTTATTACATAAAATATAACGCAGAGAGGTATTTTAGATTTGAGTGTACTTAATTAAGTAGTTATTCAATTGCCTAAATTTACTGCAAAATTTACCTATAGCTACATTTCCGTCCTTACCGCTATAGGTAAATTATGCCATAAATTTAGCATTTGAATAACTACTTAAGTAAGTACACTCAAATCTAAAATACGTCTATTATTTTTTATGAAATAAATTGTTTTTCAAAGCCACGTACTATATTTATTATCTAAAATTGCCGTTGGAAACGTTGAAAAATGAGTTTTTCGCGAATAAGTTTTATAATATTGGGAATTGTTATGGGGTTGTATTTAGAAACAATGTTTATTTTTTAATTCTGCATCAGTTCACATAAAAAAATGTATGGGTTCCAATTTAAAATAAGAACAATAACACGCTTTGAAGTTTGACAAGTTTGACACTCGATTTTGGTCACCCTGTATAATTTGGATCAATGTCACTTGGTTAACGAGACTATTACATCTAACTTAATAAACAGGTCGCAAAATTTTATTAACGAGGTGCATTTTGTGGTTTTTATTGAATTTTAAAGCCTACGATGCAAAATCAATTTTTTTTGGTTTTTATTTTTTTCCGCTGCGGTCACTCAACCGATTTCAATAAAATTTTGGTGATATGTAGGGAACCATAAAAGGCTTCAAAATGTGTAGAAAAATGTATAGCATGCAATCTAAAAAAATATATTACCATGGCGTTGCACATTTTTGGAACACCCTGTATAATAAAAAATAATTTCTTGAATTGTACCTTGAAGTACAGGGTAAGCTTGCAAAACGTCAAACTCTTAGCTTAATGAGTAAGTGAGCTACAGAAGACGGGAGCTTAGTTGCAGGACCCTGTATACCGGGTGGTCGATTTAACTTGAGACTCCTAAATATCTCGTAAAATATGCATGGTACGACAAAAGTGTCTTAAACAAATTTGTAGGACTCAAAGGGGGAAATGAGATGACGATATCAGTTTCATTGCAGATGGCGCTGCAATCGGTGAAAATGATGCTAACTTCATTTTTTTAAATGGTAATACCCAAATTTTTTATCAAATTATGATATTACGCTAAATAAGAAGAATCTTTTGTCTAAAACTTTTTTTCGTACGATGCATTTTTTTCGTGCGTAAACAAACCCTATGCGCATGACGGCGCAACGCGCGGAATACCAAAACGTGTCCTGGCTACGCACATACCTTCCTACGTTGTACCATGAGTGTCTACTAAGTCGTCGCTTTGACTACCAGACGGCGAGCGCATCCCATGCAGTGGCAGCGGTCGTAACTACCGCAGCCGCCAGAAACTTCCATCGTCAATAACTTTTAATAGATGCATTGTACGAAAAAAATATTCAGACAAAAGATTATTCTTATTTAGCGTAAAATCATAATTTGATAAAAAATTCGGGTATTCCCATTTAAAAAAATGAAGTTAGCCTCATTTTCACCGACTGCAGCGCCATCTGCAATGTAAATGATATCGTCATCTCATTTCCCCCTTTGAGTCGTACAAGTTTATTACAGACACTTTTGTCGTATCATGCATATTTAACGAGATATTTAGGAGTCTCAACTTAAAACGACCACCCGGTATATACCGGGTGGTCGTTTTAACTTGAGACTCCTAAATATCTCGTGAAATATGCATGGTACGACAAAAGTGTCTTAACTAAACTTGTAGGACTCAAAGGGGGAAATGAGATGACGACATCAGTTTAATTGCAGATGGCGCTGCAATCGGTGAAAATGAGGCTAACTTCATTTTTTTAAATGGGAATACCCAAATTTTTTATCAAATTATGATTTTACGCTAAATAAGAAGTATCTTTTGTCTGAAACTTTTTTTCGTACGATGCATTTTTTTCGTGCATAAACAAACCCTATGCGCATGACGGCGCAACGCGCGAGAAACCAAAACGTGTCCCGGTTACGCACATACCTTCCTACGTTGTACCATGAGTGTCTACTAAGTCGACGCTTTGACTGCCAGACGGCGAGCGCTTCCCATGCAGTGGCAGCGGTCGTAACTACCGCAGCCGCCACAAACTTCCATCGTCAATAACTTTTAAGAGATGCATCGTACGAAAAAAATGTTTAGACAAAAGATTGTTATTTTTTAGCGTAAAATCATAATTTGATAAAAAATTTGGGTATTCCCATTTAAAAAAATGACGTTAGCCTCATTTTCACCGATTGCAGCGCCATCTGGAACGAAACTGATATCGTCATCTCATTTCCCCCTTTGAACCCTACAAGTTTATTAAAGACACTTTTGTCGTACCATGCATATTTCACGAGATATTTAGCAGTCTCAAGTTAAAACGACCACCCGGTATATATATATATATATATATATATATATATATATATATATGTATACGTGTTAAGTTGTCACCTCCGGGATATAGAGCAGGCCACCTAGGCTCCGGGTGTTCCAGATAATATATTATTGATCTGATTGCATATTTCTAATGAGGGGAACTTTCGCTACGCGAGCATCAAAAGAGGGGAAACGATTTTTGATTTTTTAGTAGGTCATATATAAGGTACACAAAGGGTACGAAGTGACCTCCGCAATTTATATATGAACGGAAACTGATGTGTCGCTGATAACTCCAGCGGTGTTGCCAAACCTACGGAGGTCACAATAGGCCATTATTATATAGCATGTATATGATAGGCCGTAAACTCGGTTCACACAAAATAAACAGTCACTTTTAGTAATAGTATTAAAAGTCATTTATTAAGTATTTAGCACTAATATGAATAATATATATATTACCGAGGATGCTTAAGCATTACACGGCAATATTCATGGGACTTGGTTATAGTTCCTAACAAAACATGATTGGTTTTATGAGGGCTTTTCTAAGGGTAATAACATGTTTTTAACTCGGATAACTAAGTTCTAAGTGTAATATGCTTACCGTGCAAAAACTAATTAGGTACCCTATTTATATGCTTTGTCGCGATGTAAGTCAAACTACCCAACTAGTTATTATTTTATTTTTTGATGATTTTTTTATTTATATATTTTACGTCGGCCTTCGCAACGTAGCACATTGGGGTATTTGACCCAAAAAGCTGGCCATAAATCAAATTTCTAAATTGTTAAACTCCAAAAAGTAAACCAGTTTCTGGGATAGGTGAAGGACCGGTGTATTAAAAGGCGGCAATATTTTTTCACCTGGGCCCTCCGCCACGTGTTGTTGTCATCCAAAAGTTAGATTTTAGTATGGCTGAACATAGATGCACATAAGTTGGCGCTCTTGAAAACAGTTGCAATTTTGTGTTTTAAGGAAAAATGTGACCTTTTTTTATACATTCTTTGGAACCAAGTATGAACTTTCATTCTACATTATTTTTATTAAAATTTACGCACAATTTTGTTTATAGCTGGGCCGAGAACATTCGCTGTTGTAAAAAAACAGTTTTATGCAGAACTTGAGTGTTTTAGTTTATTGTTTAGCTTAATTAAGCTTTTGAAAGTGGTTCAAATAATGGTATACATATTTGACATTAAAACTACTGGAAAATCTGCTGCGGATAGGTGCGGATGCGGTTTTTGTGATTTTATTTCTAATACGTTGTAAAGGAAAATCTAAAAATTGATGTACCGGCTTATATGTAATTTCATGCAATTTCTTTATACCGTGATAGTAGAGGTAATTTAGAACATATTTAACCATATTTAGTTATATACAAATGGTTACGGTTATGGAGATATTGACAATTCTATGTCAATGCATCTTGTATGTTGTAAATGCCGTTCTGTACGTATATTTTTCCGTATTGGATCACGTATAGCAAACAACCCCGATAATCTAGACTCTTAAAAATCATCCGTAAAAAACCTTAAACTTTGTACTTATATAGGAATTTCTTGGAAATTTGTTGCTTGAAGCCAATCGGATTCATATTCAAGGCAAGAAAATACATCGAAAGTACCTACTCGCATACACAGTTCACTGGTTTAAAATGGATTCTTGTTGAGGAGATCCAATAGTAAGTTTGTGAATAGAAACTGGTTAGGCGTTTTCGATAAATGTGTTTACGCGGAATGCGAATCCCGGTCCAACACATGCGTATTAGGGTTATACCACTAAAAAACGACCGTTTCAGCTTGAAGTATGATCAAATTTCGAAAGTTTTCATGGAAACAATAAGCATAAATATTAGACAATTTTAAAATAATACTAAAAATAATAGATTTTATAGTGATAAATATGGTAAAATAGGTTCTTAATTGCATGTATTACCACGTCTTAAAAGGAATGCATCGAACGGAAAATAGCATGAATAGCGTAAGTACCGTTTCAATACACAATATCGACTGGTGTAAACTTTCATTTTCTTCCTCTACCACTGGTCTAAAAATATAAAACATTTTTCAAGATTTTTTTACAACATAACAGACCCAAAAATATTATTTCATATAACTCAGAAACGACATGTATTGTTCAATTGGAAATCTGTCAATACTGCGTATTTAAACAGTACATGCAATATATTATTTTATAAATTTATAAAGTAGACCATGATAGAAATAAAATCACAAAAGATATTGATGATAAATGTTGTAGTAGTAATTAATTTACAATAGGTGTAGTCCAGTGAAGAACAATTTTTAATACAGTTTGCTTTTTTCCTATTTTGTACTGCTTTATTGTGTTTATTAAGTTATTAACCTTCAAATTCTTAGTATGAAGGTTAAAATGTTATACATAAATAAAACAACGCATCTAGAGCCCTTTAAGGTGAAAAAATAATTTTGGCCAGGTTTTCGGGTCAAATACCCCCTTGTGCGTAGGTCAATGTACCACGCTGAGGACAAACTACAAATACAATGAATTTATGTGTGAAACTCCAATTTAAATTTATTAAGTAGTTTCTGAGTTAAATCGATACCAAACTTATAATTTTATACTTATTTCTTTTCCCAGTTAACGCCTTCTGACAAAAAGTAGACAAAGAGCTGTCACTGCCGCGCCGTCAACCTTCATGCGTGGTCAGCGCTTTATTGTTAACCAATTCTTTACAAGTTTGCTATTGTCGTTTAAGATTGTACAAAGTCCGTTGTTGTGTTTGGTGTAAATACGTGCATTGACGCTAAAATCATGGAATAAATTGATTAGAATAAATAGAAACTATTACTGAAAAAATTCTCGGGCACGCCAAGATTCATTTTCCAAATACATACTCATTTTTATACCCCCCCCCCCCCCATTTACTGTGGTATGGTCTATTGGGTTTGACCAGAGTTGGGCATTTGGCAATCGAGTGATGGAGTAACAAGTGATGATAAAATTATTTTAATTAGTTAAATTAATCATCACTCGTTGTGATGAGTAACGATTGGTCACTCATCAGAATGAGTGATGATTTCAGTACTCACCACTCATAACTGCCGTACACGATTGAATATTCATCACTGATTACTCGGGATTAACGCGTAATGAGTGATTACTGTTCAGTAGAAATTACACTGTTTTAAAACATAATAGAAACTCGATATACTTTCACACTGATGAAAGTAAACTAGAGGCGCGGATACAATTTTTATACAAACCCACAAAATCTAAATCTTTAAACCAATACTTACCTTTTTTATAGATATGTGTTATAAAAATTTGTCCGACATTTATGTTATTTGATTTGGAGATCTGGCTTGATTTGTTCTGAATTGTCAATTACAACCGCATTTATGTTTTCAGGTTAATTAGAAATAATTGCGGGTCAAATACCCCCTTGTGCGTAGGTCAATGTACCACGCTGAGGACAAACTACAAATACAATGAATTTATGTGTGAAACTCCAATTTAAATTTATTAAGTAGTTTCTGAGTTAAATCGATACCAAACTTATAATTTTATACTTATTTCTTTTCCCAGTTAACGCCTTCTGACAAAAAGTAGACAAAGACCTGTCACTGCCGCGCCGTCAACCTTCATGCGTGGTCAGCGCTTTATTGTTAACCAATTCTTTACAAGTTTGCTATTGTCGTTTAAGATTGTACAAAGTCCGTTGTTGTGTTTGGTGTAAATACGTGCATTGACGCTAAAATCATGGAATAAATTGATTAGAATAAATAGAAACTATTACTGAAAAAATTCTCGGGCACGCCAAGTTTCATTTTCCAAATACATACTCATTTTTATACCCCCCCCCCCCATTTACTGTGGTATGGTCTATTGGGTTTGACCAGAGTTGGGCATTTGGCAATCGAGTGATGGAGTAACAAGTGATGATAAAATTATTTTAATTAGTTAAATTAATCATCACTCGTTGTGATGAGTAACGATTGGTCACTCATCAGAATGAGTGATGATTTCAGTACTCACCACTCATAACTTGCCGTACACGATTGAATATTCATCACTGATTACTCGGGATTAACGCGTAATGAGTGATTACTGTTCAGTAGAAATTACACTGTTTTAAAACATAATAGAAACTCGATATACTTTCACACTGATGAAAGTAAACTAGAGGCGCGGATACAATTTTTATACAAACCCACAAAATCTAAATCTTTAAACCAATACTTACCTTTTTTATAGATATGTGTTATAAAAATTTGTCCGACATTTATGTTATTTGATTTGGAGATCTGGCTTGATTTGTTCTGAATTGTCAATTACAACCGCATTTATGTTTTCAGGTTAATTAGAAATAATTGCATTTTCACCAGACATAATACCGTGAAAGCGACAAAAAAGACAAAACACAATTATATAAATATAAACAAAACACTTCTTTGATTTCCAAATTTTGAAGTGTAAAGAAAGACAGACATATCTGATTTCGCAGTTGAATAATCCCCCTAATTACACTGTAGAATGCTTTCTTCAGTTTTCTTTTTAATTATATCAAGAATTGTATGACACGTCAGATACGTACACGTTCAACGTACATTCTAAATTACATTTACGGTACATTGGTGTACCATTTTCAAAATCTAATGATTTCTTATCGCGTATTTAGATTGCACAACATTTAAAGAATACACTGTAAAATAACGTCACAAAGAAATTCGAAAAATTAACTATTAACCAATGGTACGTCATTTTAAAGAGGAGAAATGTGGGTACACTATAGAAAATAATTTGTGAATAATATTGATAACTGTACGTATCGCAGATGGTTAAAAAAAGTTGCCGCTAATCGTAATATAATCGGCTTCGACGAGCCGCTCGACTTTTGGCTGTGGAATCGTTAATTTTTCGAATTATTTTCTGACAGTTTTATAGGCAATGTATTTTTTAAATGTTGTGCTATCAAAATAAGCAATAAAATAATAAGTCATTTTTGAAAATGGTACACCAGAATGTACCCTTAATAAGTGGATCACCATAGAATCGGATATAATTCAAAACAGTTATTATTAATGCATTTAGATTCATTTAGGACATGAGTTCAAATCACTTTAGTTAAAGCAAAAATCTAAATCGTTTATTAAGGTAAGTATCTATTCTCTATAAAAATGCATATTTATGATAAGATAAAGTTGGATAAATTAAAACAAAGTATACACACATTACATTTACCGTAATGTGGGTTTACTTTGCAAATAAAATCTATTAAATTGTATTTTCTATTTCATATTTTTAAAATAATATCATGCAGTCGCTACCGGCAGTCAAAATAGAAACACTTGTTTCTACGATTAATGAGTGATAAGTAATTCTTAGATTTATGATTGACGAGTAATGAGTGACGAGTGATATCGATAATCATGAGTGTCACTCATCTCGGGTTAGTTGAGTGATGCCCAACTCTCAGTTTGACGCAAAATTATCGATCGGTCTGTCCGTCTGTCTGTGTATACGATAACAATACAATTGTTTATTTTAGCACTGGTGTGTGCTAGTACCTTTTGTGCATAACGATGCATAGAATTCAAAAAAGTAATTCAATACAGGGTGTTCCATTAAAAAAAAAAAACTTTCTTAGGAAAACCTGTTTGCTATATTTTGTTGCAGATTTTGACCAACCGGTGCACAATTTGGTTATGGCAGGTAAACACGCTTATTGAACGCTTCTTACGTAATCATAATCTAAGCCAGAGCAATAAAATTAAGAACCGGTATTGATATATACAATCTTTCTTAGACTGCTGTTTTTCCTTAAAAATTCCAATAAATCAAAAAGTGTAAAGTTTACAGTATGTTATGTTATTTTTCATTGTCGTAAAATTTTGCGAGGAATTAAAAATTGTGCCGAAATATAGGTTGTTCCATTTAACAAAACATAAGTTTAAGTTGGTACTATGTCATGGAATAGCCTGTATACACGCTAATATTTTTACAATGTGCGCCTCGGCTTTGTGTATATATGAGTGAAAACAGTTTTAAAAGATCTTCATTAACAGAGGCATAATTTTCCGAGATCGCACTGTTGAGACACCCTGTATAGTGTATATATTCACAATTTGTTGTGTAGGTTTTGAAGTATTTCGCCCTAAGAAAAATGGGAGTCGAACATACATCTTTCCGCGATTGTAGCTTGTTACCTTAATTGATATCTACAATGATGATCAATAAACTAAACTAGGTGCTGTACTTTTCAGGCCTACCACTACAGTTTACTGTGACAATAGGGTATTTATTGGAGATTATAAAAAACAGTAAATAAGCTAAAAACCCAGGCACCCGGAGAAGCTTTGGCTACTGCTACACATTCTTGTATAATACATAACTGCGAAGAGTAAACATTTTCATGTCTATGTCGGTCTTTCCATGTCTCAAATAGAAAAAAAACTGTATGTAATATTTAGTCGTATTAACTAAAAACTCCCGCAGCATCTTTTTAATATGTCTACTTGAGTACTTGATTCAATAGGATTTGTGGTGAACACAAGAAAAGGTATGTGCAATTGATAGAATTTATTGATGCAATAGCACCGCAAATAATTTATTTAGTTTTATTTCAAATAATATTTGCAATCTGCGTACACTAGAATAGTTGACATAAAGCAGCCTATGCCATTCAAAATAAATAACAAACGATAAAAACAAGCGGGATGTAATTTTGAAATAAAAAAATTCAGCCACGGCCTGGATTTGAACCAAAAACCTTTGTATCTCGCATACCATGCACAAACCAACTGCGTCCGAGAGCAGAAATAAATATGAAAATACTCATATAATATATGTTTCTTGCGCTATCACCTCCGCAACGTTGCCAGCGTTTTTCGGATGTCACAGCGTACGTTGTACGATACAAAACACGGGGCCATATATGCGGAGGTGACTTCGTAGCGGTCGTATCTAGTATGGGCGACACTAGCGCTCGTGATCTACGCTTGAACTAACATGACTTGTCAGTACATATACAATGGACGTTATCGGCTCCGACGCAATTTTTGGATTTGAGCTCCCTAAGCCACCTAGACCACATTTCCGTTGAAAACAAGGCGATACGTTGTCACCTCCGATTTTGGAGCCATCAACGTTATATATGAGGTGACAACGTACACTCTGTCATACGCGTTGGAGCCCACACCGTAGCAACCATATGTATATATATATATATATATATATATATATATATATATATATATATATATATATATATATATATATATATATATATATATATATATATATATATATATATAAAGGTAATTAAGGGGATTCGACGGGAGCTAGGAAAAGTAAATACTCTTTTTCTTCAGTCAAGCTTTCGGTTTATTGTTCATAACCATCATCAGGACACTAAAATGTTTATTAAAACTTAGTAAGACAATATTGCAATTTAAAATGAGTAGTATAACTTACAAGAAGTGAGGTTATGTCATGGCAACTTCTTGTTTGGAACATTTACGTGACAATGTCTCCACAAACGCCAACGAAATCACAAAACCAACCAGCACAGATATCCACTGCATACATTAACCTTAAATTAGAACATAATATAAGACACAGGGCATATTTTTAACAGATTTTTGTACCTATTAGCACATGCACTCATTTTTTCTTTCTTTATTGTATTCGGTGTGAAGCTGGCAACTTGTTAAATTTAAATCCAGCATGCAGTTAGGGTACGTTCAGAATGTTATGGCTTGGTCATATAGGCTGTCCCCAAAGTTAGTGTGATATGTATCCTTTTCCAAAATGTAAGTGTAAATTGCACTGAGACCCTGCAAATCAGATTTTTTGTTCATTGTATTAGGTGTTTTTTGGATGTGGTACATCTCTAAAAATGCTCTCTTTGTGTAATTTGCTTCTATATCCATGATCTGGACGTCATCGTAATTGATTCTATGATCATGCTGATTGACATGCGTGGCTAACATGCATCTTGAGGGATTTTTAATGCAGTCGCTCTTGTGTCCCGCAATTCTCTTTCTCATAATTTGGGATGTTTGTCCAATATAACATTTTGGGCAAGCCGCGCATTGCAACTTGTAAACCACGTCAGATTGTAAAATTAAAGGTGTTTTATCTTTTAGTTTAGTGTATAACATGCCTACTGTCTTACTTGTTTTCGGGATTATGCGGATGTTCTCTCTTCTGAACAGTTTTGTGATGTTCTTAGTAAGTTGGGGTATGTTCATCATCGTTACGCATCTACTTTCTACTTGGCTGTCTATGTCCTGATTTCTATCACCTGCCCTCTCCGTATCCACATGTCCACCCGGTTCCCATTCAGCCTGTCCGTACAATATACTCTTTATTAATCTTCCAGGATAGGAGTTCTTCAGCAAAATAGTTTCCAGTTTCTTTAAGTTTTGGTTTCTGTGGACCTGATTGCTAATAGTTGTGACTCTTTTCTTCAGTTGTCTAATTAGATTGAGTTTAATTCCCATGGAGTGGCTGGAAAAATAGTTTATATACCTCCCCGAATTTGTAGGTTTCTGGTACCAGTCCAGAGTAATATTACCTTCATCATCCCTCATCACTTTCGTATCCAGAAATGGCACTGCGCCATTTCAATCCTCTTGTTCCGTGGTAAACTTTAGTCTCTCATGATAACGTTCAAATACCTCAACCATTTCATCAAGTTTTCCTCTGGGAGCTGCCGTTATTATATCGTCTACAAATTTCTTTAAGAATGGAACTTCATAATCCAGTTGGCTTAAGCTTTCCTCCACCAGTTGATCCATGACATATTGAGCCAGAATTGGGCTTAGTTTTGAACCCATTGTACAGCCTGAAATCTGGCAGTAATGTGAGTTGTTATACATGAATTGGTTGTTGTCAAGTACAAAGGTGACCAACCTTAGAAAATGTGTTTTGTTCATACCATTGCTGTGTTCCTCTATACTTTCCCATTTGTTTTCTATGGCTTGTATTACGACTTCCTTCGTTACGTTGCCAAACAAGTTTACGACATCTAATGATACTATCTGGTATCCTTCGGGTATTTTGATGTTTCTTACGTATTCTACGAACTCGTACGTGTCTCTAGTGTAGTACTCATTGTCTGTGTTATACGCTTTGGTTAGCATTTGAGCTACCAGGTCAGCTATGGTTCTAGTCGGGAGTTATGTGTCCCCATGTCTAGCCACAGGTCCACATTGTACATCGATATTACCATATATGGACATGTTGTTGTTACTACTTGTGTCAGCATTTATTATATTATAAATAGTCAATATACCATTAACCGATATGTTAGTACGCTGTAAGCTATGCTCGACGTTGCATCTATTATCTGTACTTCCACGTTCCGTAAATAAATAAGTTAAGTTTATGAAGGTCTTTTTAAAAACCTTAACCACCATCCACCAAACTAAACTCGGGCCTCTAATCCCTGATACGATTGGTCTTAACGGTACATTCTCCTTATGTATTTTTGGATTTCCATAGATCTTTGGACACACAAAATTATATACTTTGTATTTCTTACCCTGCTCACCTGTTATGATGTTGTTTTGTACCATTTCATCTATCAACTTGTTTGCTTTGGCCTGTGTTGTCTGTGTTGGATTGTTTTTAATACGAATACAATCAAGAAAGAAAAAATGAGTGCATGTGCTAATAGGTACAAAAATCTGTTAAAAATATGCCCTGTGTCTTATATTATGTTCTAATTTAAGGTTAATGTATGCAGTGGATGTCTGTGCTGGTTGGTTTTGTGATTTCGTTGGCGTTTGTGGAGATATTGTCACGTAAATGTTCCAAACAAGAAGTTGCCATGACATAACCTCACTTCTTGTAAGTTATACTACTCATTTTAAATTGCAATATTGTGTTACTAAGTTTTAATAAACATTTTAGTGTCCTGATGATGGTTATGAACAATAAACCGAAAGCTTGACTGAAGAAAAAGAGTATTTACTTTTCCTAGCTCCCGTCGAATCCCCTTAATCACCTTTATATGAAAGTGACGACGGTTAAGGATCTTATATATATATATATATATATATATATATATATATATATATATATATATATATATATATATATATATATATATATCGGAAAACTTAGTGGGAATTCAGTCAAAAAACTTTTTTCTTTTTTATATTTTTTATTCCATATACCAATATTTCGGACTAAATTTTGTCCTTCCTCAGGGTTCGGAGAAACTTAGATAATAAATGTAAAAATTATGAGAGATGTCATAAAACAAAGTTGGAAATAAAGTTGTCCGAAATATTGGTATATGGAATAAAAAATATAAAAAAGAAAAAGTTTTTTGACTGAATTCCCACTAAGTTTTCCGATATAATAATAACATACAGTCATTAAATTATCAAAGTTTTCCGATAAAATAACAACATACAGTCATTAAATTATCAAATTATATATATATATATATATAAATAACAACATACAGTCATTAAATTATCAAATTATATATATATATATATATATAATTTGATAATTTAATGACTGTATGTTGTTATTTTATCGGAAAACTTAGTGGGAATTCAGTCAAAAAACGTTTTTTCTTTTTATATTTTTTATTCCATATACCAATATTTCGGACAAATTTTTGTCTTTCCTCAGGGTTCTAAAATGTTTAATACTATATTAAAATTATATATAACTACCTATAACTAACACAAACCGGAGAAACTTAGATAATAAATGTAAAAATTATGAGAGATGTCATAAAACAAAGTTGGAAAAGTTTATAAACAATAAAAGGCCTACGTTAAAAAGTATAAGTATGAAACTAGACACTAAAAAATAACCTAAATAGGAATTAAATGACATGAATGACATGTATCATGTCACAATTGGTTTATATTAGTTTATATATATTAGTTTATATATATATATATATATATTAGTTTATATTTAGCCAGACTGTGGTCGAGTGGTAGCGCGCTTGGCTATCAGTCTGGGGGACGTTGGTTCGAATCCAACGCCCTGCTTTCAGAGTAAAGGTTTTTCTGTGGTTTTCCTTTACTCCACGGCGAATGCTGAAAGCCAAACAACTTAAGACGTGCCACAGACGCGGGCCATAATAATGATAATTCGGGCCTGCCGATGCCCCCGTAGTGGCGAAAGCTGTTGGGGAATGTTAAGGCGTGGATTATTATTATTATTATTATTATTATATTTGTAGGATGGATGTCTTTAAATTTAAGGAGATAACTATAAATTTCGCTTAGATTACTAATGTCAGTTTTTTTGTTCATCGTACAACGGTTATCATTTATATAATACATTTCCAGAAAAGAGCGCTTGAAAAAATTAGTATCACTGTCTAGAACTTCTATATTTTGATAATCCATATTATGTCCGAGAGAGTTAACATGGGAAAATAAAGCACAAGCGTTTGGTTTAATTCTTGAAAATTTTTTCATAGTTTTAAAGAAGATCGTGCAACGGGCATATTTTGGAGAAATAATTAAATATCTCAGGTACTATTAACGCGGAGAGTTAGCAACCTATACCGTTGGATAGCCAAATTTATTAGTATTCATATGATAATAAAATATACAGGGCGTTCTATTTAAAAAAATGTACATACGTTACTTCACGCCTAAATGCAACACCCTGTATAGATGTAAATAATTTTACGTCATAGAAACTAGTCAGCCAAACAACTTTTGTCTTATAGCCCTTTTACACCTGTGCAATTTTAACCTGCCATCTCAATCACGCGACAAATCGCATGCGATATTTCGTTTTACACTATGCAATTTTTGTATATATAGGTTACATGAACAAATCGCATGGGTTTAGAATCAGTTCTAAATCCGTGCGATTTTTACGTGCGATTCTAGTAACTTTCAGGGAATTTAAGCCAGTAAACATAAATGTAGTAGTGGCAGCATTGCTGATAGACGCCCAAGCGCAACATAACCTATTCAGGGGGTGTCGATGGCGTATAGGATAGAGCGGCTGCTATCTACGCTGAAGGCCCGGGATCAAATCCCGGCTCGGGCTAAAATCGACCGTCCTGGTATTTTAGGCAGGGAACAAATACCTTTGCATGCCGCCTTCCATCGGATGAGGAAGTAAAGCCGGTGGCCCGTGTGCTGCCATTATGCGACGTGCACGTTAAAGAGCTCTTACTGGAGGTTGGAATTCCTTCAGTAGGACAAAATTCCTGGGTGTGTGTAGCCTGCTCTCAGCGTCGGTGATTGGCCTAAGTTGCGGAACTAGACCGACTTAAATAAAAAAAGTAAAAAAAAAATAAAAAAAAATAACCTATTCCGCTAATTGTTTTTGTTTGTGCTTGTGCTTACTTTGATAATTTGACTTGTGACTAGTTTGTGAAGATGTCTAAGAAAAATCAAGGAGGTAAGAAGGAAATCTATTACCGAGGATTTAATGGAACTATACCAAAATCAACCGGTACTCTACTGTTCTTTCCTGCCAGAATACAAACACAAAAATGTAAGGCTGGATGCTTTAAATGCTATACGAGATTTGGTGGCGAAAAATGCCTTAGCTGCTGCACAAATCCTCACAGTAGAAGCTATTAAAACCAAAATCCATAACCTAAGGACGCAGTTTTTCAAGGAGTTGGAGAAAATTAAAACTAGTGAAAAAGTGGTGCCGGTACGTCGGATATATACTCGCCAAAATTGTGGTATTTTGAACATTTAAAATTCCTTCAGGAATCTGAGGCAACAACGGAGTCGGAGTCAAACTTACCAGAAGTCACGCCACAACCGGAATGTATTCTGGATAGCGAGGTAGAGCCGGAGCTCATATTTGATGGTACGGTTGAAGATTTTAATAGTTCGGAAATTTTGTCACCGATACCCAGTAGTTCAAGAACGACTCCAATGCCGAAACGAGCAAAGCTTGCCCTTAAACCCCAAGAAGTTGCAGAATTAATTAGCGCTGCAACAAATGCGCTGACAAAATCAAGAAGACGACTTAACATCATTCGCCAAGACCATCGAACATGAATTAAGAAAAATTTCCAACCCGACCATTTTAAGAACGGTGAAGAGGAAGATTTTTAATATTGTGCTGGATGCCCAAGAGGACCATACGGAGTAATCCTCTATTGTATTTTATATATTTTTATTTTTTATATTAACTTTTAAATTTTTTTTTCTTAAAAATAAAATAATATTGTGTTAACGAGTGTATTTTTATTTAACATAATGGATAATTTACAATGATATTAATATACTATAACTATACTATTAATAATAATGATAATATATATATATATATATATATATATATATATATATATATATATATATATATATATATATATATATATATATATATATATATATATATATCAGGAACAAGAAACAGAGTTGGATAAAAGCTTGCTTGAAGATTTAAACATTGTCGGAGGCAACACGACACAGCATCCAATCAACCAATGAGTCAAACAAAGCGCCAAAGCAACAGAACACAATATAAACAATTTAAAATCAAGACAACACTACGTGGACACATGTCTTCCGCATGAGCGCCTACAGGTCATAACCTGTGTGCGATTCACTATTTGTTTGGGTATCGATCATTGGCGAAAATTAAAGAAAACTCTTTAAATCAATGCAATATTTCGGGTCTTTATTGATCCTTCTTCATAGCATAGTCTAAAAACAAATTTACAAGTCTTTACAAAACAAACAGAGCATTAACGGCGGACAAACTTACTTCGAGTCTTAATGAGGCAGCGAAAAATTAGAGATAAATACATTTAGACGAGACGATCGAGCAGCATTTCACAGTAACTAACAAGACACTTGGACATTATACAATACACGAATCACAGCAACCGTGGCAATATATATATATATATATAGAGAGAGAGAGAGAGAGAGAGAGAGAGAGTGGGTTGGTTGGGTGTTCGATCAATTAAATATTAGAAAAACTCGCTTTCTTTGTTAAATCCTATATTTCGAACCTTTATAGGTTCTTCTTCAGGCATTAAAAAATCTACAATAAGAGAACAAGCATAGAATGATCAGTCAGAACAATCGTAATAAAAATCAAAATACAACACTCACGTGAAGTTATATGAGGCGGCAAGAACTGCGTGATGAAACATTATCATTCATGGACACTACGACATAATACTTTTAAGAAGTCTGTGACTTCGAACAAAACACATTTGTACACATCAAAACAAACGGGACGACAGATGTTAGCGACGTTATGTGGAGTGATTGACGGTCAATCACTCACAATCACAGACTTCTTAAAAGTATTATGTCGTAGTGTCCATGAATGATAATGTTTCATCACGCAGTTCTTGCCGCCTCATATAACTCCACGTGAGTGTTGTATTTTGATTTTTATTACGATTGTTCTGACTGCTCATTCTATGCTTGTTCTCTTATTGTAGATTTTTTAATGCCTGAAGAAGAACCTATAAAGGTTCGAAATATAGCATTTAACAAAGAAAGCGAGTTTTTCTAATATTTAATTGATCGAACACCCAACCAACCCACTCTCTACACTATCACGATCAAAGAAGCTTTTCTCCAACATTCTTATATACATATATATACAGGGTGTTTCAGAAATAACGGCTAAGCTTGAAGGAGCATATTCACCAAGGACAGAGAAGCAATTTTAGTCAAATAACCTATAGTCTATTTCAAAGTTTTCAGTACTAACAAAATTGTATTGAAGAATTCGTCTAAGGCCGGCCCTGGCAAATAGCCGAACGCGCATGACCCGTCTACGGTTACAAAAGTCCGTACAAAGAATTAAAAATAGGGAGATTAGTACGTACCTAATCCAGAAATGTGATGCGGATTTACAAACATTGTGATTATTAAGCGTTATCGTCGAACAAACCAAACCGATTTAACACAGCAACTACGAGTCTCGACCGATCAATGTTATGTCGCATTCTAGTCTTAGAATTGCTATTCATCCGTCTCTGGTACTACACAATCACTACACAAATAAACCGACATTAAGATTCCACAATCCAAATGATTTTTATTGTTGATAAACCAAGAAACAGCTGATCGACCGTGACCACGCTTGTGTACTTTCATATCAACCTGGCGAATGTAGGTCATTGTCACGCTCAGCGAGAAAGTGGTGGGAGCCGATATGTTCTCGGCAACGTTGATTTGTCACCAGTTGCAACACAACTGTAGTGGTGTGTTGTCGATTGTCTTCCGCTGGTCAGGGACGGACTCCGTCTTTCTTCATTAATTTTCTCAATAATTCGTTAAGTTAGACCATACGTTATTTGACAAAATATGCTTATTACGCCCTTGGGCATATGCTCCTTCAAGGTTAGCCGTTATTTCTGAAACACCCTCTATATATACCGGGTGGTCGTTTTAACTTGAGACTCCTAAATATCTCGTGAAATATGCATGGTACGACAAAAGTGTCTTTAATAAACTTGTAGGACTCAAAGGGGGAAATGAGATGACGATATCAGTTTCATTGCAGATGGCGCTGCAATCGGTGAAAATGAGGCTAACTTCATTTTTTTAAATGGGAATACCTAAATTTTTTACTAAATTATGTATTTACGCTAAATAAGAAGAATATTTTGTCTGAAACTTTTTTTCGTACGATGCTTTTTTTTCGCGCGTGAACAAACCCTATGCGCATGACGGCGCAACGCGCGAGATACCGAAACGTGTCCCAGTTACGCAGATACCTTCCTACGTTGTACCATGAGTGTCTACTCAGTCGTCGCTTTGACTGCCAGACGGCGAGCGCATCCCATGCAGTGGCAGCGGTCGTAACTACCGCAGCCACCACAAAGTTCAATCGTAAATAACTTTTAATAGAAGCATCGTAGGAAAAAAATGTTTAGACAAAAGATTGTTCTTATTTAGCGTAAAATCATAATTTGACAAAAAATTTGGGTATTCCCATTTAAAAAAATTGAGTTAGCCTCATTTTTACCGATTGCAGCGCCATCTGCAATGAAACTGATATTGTCATCTCATTTCCCCCTTTGAGTCCTACAAGTATATTAAAGACACTTTTGTCGTACCATGCTTATTTCACGAGTTATTTAGGAGTCTCAAGTTAAAACGACCACCCGGTATATATATATAGCAAGAAATTGTGGTTATTCGGTCGTGGGTATCAAGATATATTTATTATTTGGGTATTCGACCAATCAAAGAAAAGAACAGAACTCTCTTTTGTAAACTGCTATATTTCGGACCTGATTGGGTCCTTCATCAGGCAATTGGCTCTACAAATCAATTAAAACAGAACATAGGGCGAAATTTTCATTTGTCACAACTTACATGGAGTTCAATGAGGCGGCAAGCGACGAGCAACAAGAGACATCACTAAATACGACAAATTACAACAACATTTAACATATTGGGGGTGTAAATAAGTTATCTCTATTAGACATGCACATTTTAAGACATCACGTGCGTACGGATCAACGAACAATTATAAACAATCAAAGGTCGCTAGGCGGCCACAGCGGAAAGCCGGCATATTAAGCCCATCGAGTCAAGCAACCCAACTTACACAAATTTTCAGAAAATGAGACTTGAGTCTATGTTTGAATTTAAATTTCTATTACAGCGTATTTTGTCGTGGTGTATAATGTTGGAGTAAATGCTGCTCAGGTTTTCAACATCTTGTTTGAAATTAATGGTGTTATGGATAAAATTTATATTGTACATTTCTAGAAACATTCTGTTACGGTAGTTGGAATCTGTATCAAGAATTTCGACGCTCTTAAAATCAAAGGAATGATTGTTGGTAATAGCATGGCATGCCAAGGCACATCTGGTTTTTTTTGGTGTTGCAGTCGCTCCTATGCAAAGTATTGCGTAACCATTGGGTGGTTACTCCGACATACTTACTATCACAGTCGTTGCAAGACACGCAATAAATTATGTTAGACCTATACATTAACGGTGTGGTGTCCTTGATGTTACTGAAGGCTCTGGCTAGTTTAAAAGGGTAGTGGTGAACTATTTTTACCTTATCCGTTAAAAGTGGTTGGAATATTTTTTTCAGTTTACCAGTGACAGTGGGTAGGGACATTAACTTGACATATGTGCGGGGTTCTTCATTTATTGGTTCAAAAATACTAGTAAGATTGTTGGTATTTGTTGAAAATAATAACTTATTAATCAACCTCAGTGGGAAAGCATTGTTCAAGAAAACAGCTTGGAGCCTTTTTAGGGCCAAAGGTTGGAATTCTGGATCACATATTTTTATGATTATGTTTTTCATGGCACTAATAGTATTAATTTTATGGCTGAACGAGTGCCCGGAGTGGTAATTTATGTAGCGGCCGGAGTATGTCGGCTTAGTGTACCAATCAGTGACAACCGTACCATTATCACGCCTTATAACTCTGCAATCCAGAAATGGCAAACCGTCCTCACCCTCCAGCTCAACCGTAAACTGAATATTACCATTGAAGCTATTTAGGACCGCCAAGGTGCCCTCAACCCTATCACTGGGAACAGCAGTAATAATGTCGTCCACGAACTTATAAATGAATGGAATATCAAAACGCAACTGAGGCAACACGTTGTCAAGGACATAGTCCATCACGATGACCGCTAAAACAGAGCTTATGGGTGAACCCATGGGAGTTCCAAACGTTTGCAAGTAACATTGGTCCTCGAAAGTGAAGTACAAGTTGGAGAACAAGAACCGCAAACTATCTAAAAAGGCCTCCAACGAGAAGCTGCAGTGCTCCTTCACCATGTCCCACCACTCAGTAACAATGTCGGTAACCAGGCTAAGAGGTATATTTGTAAAGAGGCTGATGACATCAAACGACACAAGTGTGTGGTTAGGAGTTAGGAGGAATAGTTATGTTACGTATCCTACTTACAAAATCAAAAGAGTCTGTAACGTTGTAGTTGGTGTGATCAAGGACAGATGCAGACAGAATGTTGGCTTGATATTTTAGTTATTATTTTCAACAAATACCAACAATCTTACTAGTATTTTTGAACCAATAAATGAAGAACCCCGCACATATGTCAAGTTAATGTCCCTACCCACTGTCACTGGTAAACTGAAAAAAATATTCCAACCACTTTTAACGGATAAGGTAAAAATAGTTCACCACTACCCTTTTAAACTAGCCAGAGCCTTCAGTAACATCAAGGACACCACACCGTTAATAATATAGGTCTAACATAATTTATTGCGTGTCTTGCAACGACTGTGATAGTAAGTATGTCGGAGTAACCACCCAATGGTTACGCAATAGAATTACTTTGCATAGGAGCGACTGCAACACCAAAAAAAACAGATGTGCCTTGGCATGCCATGCTATTACCAACAATCATTCCTTTGATTTTAAGAGCGTCGAAATTCTTGATACAGATTCCAACTACCGTAACAGAATGTTTCTAGAAATGTACAATATAAATTTTATCCATAACACCATTAATTTCAAACAAGATGTTGAAAACCTGAGCAGCATTTACTCCAACATTATACACCCGGACAAAATACGCTGTAATAGAAATTTAAATTCAAACATAGACTCAAGTCTCATTTTCTGAAAATTTGTGTAAGTTGGGTTGCTTGACTCGATGGGCTTAATATGCCGGCTTTCCGCTGTGACCGCCTAGCGACCTTTGATTGTTTATAATTGTTCGTTGATCCGTACGCACGTGATGTCTTAAAATGTGCATGTCTAATAGAGATAACTTATTTACACCCCCAATATGTTAAATGTTGTTGTAATTTGTCGTATTTAGTGATGTCTCTCGTTGCTCGTCGCTTGCCGCCTCATTGAACTCCATGTAAGTTGTGACAAATGAAAATTTCGCCCTATGTTCTGTTTTAATTGATTTGTAGAGCCAATTGCCTGATGAAGGACCCAATCAGGTCCGAAATATAGCAGTTTACAAAAGAGAGTTCTGTTCTTTTCTTTGATTGGTCGAATACCCAAATAATAAATATATCTATATATATATATATATATATATATATATTCAAGGGAAAATGGTTATTACGTAAACTCGTCAGTAATATAGAATCAACTAAAGAAGCGAATGATTATTAACCCAGGTGAGGATAATTTTTGGAAAAAACACCTCCGCCTATATATATATATTTATAATGATAATAACAGAATTAATGTTAGTTATGCCAAATCATTTTGCCAAGGTACTGCTCCTTCAACACTATTGAAAAATTCTAAAAACTCCTGACGGTTGTCTAAGGCTGAACGAGCACTTCTGTTTCCAGCTTGCCTAGTAAATGCATATTTAATGACGTATCGCCTATCAATGTCACTTTCATCTCGTATGCCATACGTATCAGGGTATTCTGTTCGTAGAAAATTATGCAAAACTATACAAGTCAAAGTGATGAGTTGTGCTTTTTCTGGACTTAAATTGATTCTATTTAGTAGTATACGAAATCTGTTGGCTAATATGCCAAAGGCATTTTCGACAACTCGCCTTGCTCGACTCAAACGGTAATTAAAAATCCGTTGAGGCCAAGTTAACTTTTAAAGGGGTATGGTTTCAGAATGTGCTGACTTAACGGAAAAGCAGCATCCGCAACAATCACATATGGCACAGGTTTATTTCTGCCTAGGAGTGGCTTATCGTCTGGAAAATTCAACCTATTTGTGGCTATTGCTGATGATAGTGTACTTCGTCTATATATTCCGCCATCTGAAATTCTACCATTGCGGCCCACGTCAACGTACAGAAATTTTTAATGGGCATCAACCAGGGCTAAGAGTAGGATGCTGTGTCCTCCTTTATAATTAAAAAATAATGACCCGTCTCCACGAGGTGCTTGTATTAAAATATGTTTTCCATCCATCGCACCGAGAGTATTTGACATATTCCATTTTCTTTCAAAATCTTCCGCAACACTTGACCACTCGGCAGCGGTGGCAGGGACCTATTAGTGAAATAATTATCAATACTTATTTTAAACTGACATTATAATTCTATATATACCTTCAAATATTTTTCTTTCAAACACTTATAAATAGTCCTGCATACCTCGGGGACAATTAGCGAAATCGTAGAATGTGCCACACGAAAAGAATATTGTAGACTCTTGTAGGTTTTCCCAGTCGCCAAATATCTCAAAGTAATTATTAAACGGTTTCTGGCGGATATGGAGTCCCTAAAGAAAGTATCCTGCTTTTGAATATCTTCACTAACCATATCCAATAATTTTTCAAAGGTGTCTTTTTTCATGCGCAGGAAGTTCTGGTAACTATCAGGGTCGTCTCCAAGTTCATTATTTACTAGATTGAGATTACCCAAATCTTTTCGGTTAAGCCATGGTTTAGTCCACCAACGCCGTTCCTTGGTTTGTCTTAGCAACAAACTCGCAGCCCCAATTATTATGCTAAGTAGAGCAAGTTCTTCTAAATCGACGACGTTAGCCATTTCAATGTATGTATATCAACACATCCATCCACAAACGATACTAGCAAGGCTTCTTCTTATACATATAAACGATAGTTTTGGTGCTAAGGTTATGTTTATGTATAATCAACAAAACAGCGAGGTTATGCGTGTGATGTAGCACTGTTGCCACACTGTTGCCAATCAAAGTAGTTACAGTTGTAACTATATATTGTATAAAATTGTATAAAATCACTAAGGCTGAAGCCATGCAATTTGTTAAAGTTGCACAGATGTAAACGCTCGACAAACGGTGATAAAATTGCATTGTTGAGATTGCAGGTTAAAATTGCACAGGTGTAAAAGGGATATTAAACATTTTTTTCTTTGTCTAACGGTTTAATAGCTATCGACCGCCGGGATATTAATAACTCACCCTGTATATTATGTAAGTAACCTTACGTAATGGTTAAGTTGTTTATTCACTTGCTGACCACCGCAATTATTATATTATACTGTTCAGCACACAAAATAGAACATGTTTTGGTTATCTGTTGTGGCGGATGTTATGTGTGTGTAGTCCTATTATCAGCAGTTCGTTTCAGTCGCAAACAAGAATTCGCATAAACGGAGGTGGGCAACGCACACTTTGCGCTTGACAAGGTGCAAAAACTGATCGCACTTACATGCGGAATCAATCACGCTAATGTGACATCGAAGCGTCGGCGTCGAATCAATATCGATTTCAGATTATGCGAACCAGGCGATGATTAGCACTGCCACCTTCAATAGGTGGTCACACTCAATATTTATAAACCGGGTCAGAGCGTATTCGTAATTTCGTATGGTAAATTATCCAGAGCGTCGAAACAAAACAAATTCTGTACGAAAAATATGCACGTACTTATATTTAAAATCTATAACAAAAAATAGAACCTTGTCATTACTGACTGCGAGTTATCATATTAATCCCTGGGTTGCATGGCATATAGACTAATATATTTTGAATTTGACTAGCTTTAATTGCTAAACAAGTTTAGACACAAGGATAATTTTTCGATTCAGATCCAATTTCGTTTTCCTTTTTTTCTTTAATATCTATACCCACATTTGTCACCTTCTACGAATCCACCCCACATGTGTTGTCTACATTTTGATTATACACATTTTTTTATTGACTAACCTCAGAGCAACCTTTCCAAATTGTTCAAATTTATTTTGAAAGACACCTGTCAATTCGAGAGACATATAGGGCATTACGTGAGTTTTACTGTGCTCACAATCGTTCTTCAGAGCGATTAATTCGAGAAATTGTTGATCGCTTTTGCAATACGTTTACTCTACTGGACAATAAGCATCCCGTGAGACGCCGTACAGTTAGCACGCAACGAGCTATTGCTGCTGTGCAGCTTAGTGTTGACGATAGAAATGTTGCAATTCGTCATCGTGCTCAACAAGTGAACTTGTGTCCATCTACTTTATGGACAATTTTGCGCAAAGATTTAGGTTTGCGTGCATACAAAATTCAACTTATTCAGGAGTTGACGTAAAGCAGGTATAGACGAAAATCGTTTTTTACTTACTATATATTTTCGATGCTTTTGCTATTCAGCCTAGTCCTGAAAACCAACTTATTGTAAAAAACTGAATTTAAGCCTTTTTTTCTAGATTGCGGAAAATGCACATAGGAAATCTTGGTCGACAATTTAAAGTTAAGCTTTTCTAGGCCCCCACGTCATATCAACGTTCTCGGTTCATTTGCATTTCTATCCCGTTTTTGCCGACGTAATGACTGGACTAGTAGCAAATTCGATATAATGCAATAGCGATGTGCACAAGTGATTGGAACATTTTCTTCACACGCTCACGCCAGTTTTCGGGCACTATCACTGATGCCAATCTTTCCGCTTTCACCTTTCGTATGCTGATTACCTTGAAATTTTCTTTTGCGTTCTCAGGCACGATATAGTGTGGTTTTTTCGCCTCTTGATAAGACGACATTTTGTTCATAGGCAGTAGTGGAGCAGCTCACTAAGAATAAATGGAGACAACCAGCGTTGTCAGATCTCATACGTCGTAACCTCACCAATATTTGTATGTTTGCCACTTTTCGTCCCGACTTCCCACAAAACCGTGGTCTTGCATAGGGTTACCAGATTTTGTGTTGGCTTAGAAAGCTGGCAACTTTGTTAAATAACTTACAACTTTGACACAAATGATGAAAATGAAAATTCCCTTATTTCTACAATAAATCCTGTTTTCCCTATATGGGTCAAAAATCCCTCCCAAAAGGGATTTTTCCTCCCATCTGCTCTCCACTCAACGGTCTAATCCCCCCTCAGCAGCGTGCCTTTATATTCGAGCACATTCCGAGCTGCCCTGCCCACTGTGCCGTGCGCACTGTTACCTGCTCACAGAGCCGAAGGACCTTAACGAAAATACCTATATCTAAGCACTTCTTGGAATTTCGCTATGAAATTTTACTGCATATTCTTGAAATGATATATTTTAGATTTCCACAATAAGAAAATCAATTTTTCGACCCATCTATACGAGGCTCCCCCTTAACGTGATTTATTCCGCATATAAGTCAGTTTTTGTACCTTGTCGGTCGGAAAGTGTGCGTTGCCCACCACCGTTTATGCTAACACAGGATTGCTTGTGTTCTCAAAGCAGCGAGTTCTTGTTCGCGGCTGAAACGCACTTCTGATAATAGAACTACACACATAACATCCGCCACAAAAGATAACCAAAAGATGATTGTGTGCTGAACGGTATAATATCATAATAATGACGGTGATCAGGAAGTGAACTTAACCATCTGTAAGGTAACTTTTTTGTTATGTTATCGACACATCAGTAGAGTTCTTTAAAAACAGGGTGTTCAAATTCAATATGAAAGTTAAACTTTTTTCAATGCCAGCCCTATTGCATATGGATGCAATTTAGAATTCACTAAATAATACATAATCTTAATTTTTACGTATTTAAATCGATTTTTGAAAATCACAATAGAAATTGAAAACATCGCCAATTCTAGATTGTTACTACTAGTCTACTACAGTTACTATAAGGTCCTCTTACATTTTGACTTTAATAGATACCCAAATGTAAAAATCCATTGGCGTTAAGCCGAAGGAATGCGGTAGATATCTGCCCATGGTTTTGCCCATTAATAAACTTAAGCGAAATAAGGTGTGCACCACACTACATTGTGATACAACAGTTAGCTTGCGACTCCATGTTTTGCTCACGAACAGACGAATTCTAGCGTTGGTCAGATGACCGGCGCTCGGGCGCCATTACGGAATGGTGGGTTCGCGCAGGAGAATTAAATCATACCGAACAAATACTTTTGCGAGCACCGTCCATTGGAAATCACGGGTCAAGAAGTCGCATTGCCCCACCCACAACTTTATGCAGAATTCCTTGATATCGCTCACTATTGAAGTTTACGTCGTAAAAAATTAAATTCTACCGCTCTTTATAGCAGTCGTAAAAAATAGGGTTACCATTCTGTCGTTTGTCTCGTCCAAAACACGTTAGAAGTCGTCTTTCTTAAAAAGTTTTATAATGGCCGGTTGCACACGGGCGTGTAAAGTCGAAAACTAGGAACTAACTACCAGAATAATTCCCCTTTCGTAGCACTAATTTCACTGGCCTACATGTAGGTACAAATAACTACTAATAATAAGATCTTGTGGAATAAAGATCTAGTTACCTACAACGCGTATATTATTTTGAACTCATTCATGATCTTTGCAACCACCACTATTTTATCATTTTTGTCCGGTATTTGCATATTTACGCATGAGTTCAAATATAATTATTTCTACGTAAAATAATTAAAAGTATAAATTAAATTAATAATTAAACATTCATTTTATTTCAAATTGTATTTATGCAAAGTGGATGCTTCTATGTGTTTACGAATTTAAACACAGCCAAATATCTCGAAAACACACAAGTAATAATAATTAATACTTCACAATAAATACAAATGTAATTTTTTTGCGAATTTATTAACATTTTACATTTAAATAGATTTGAAGATTTTCAGTTCTGAAATATTCAGTACTTCAGTAACGACAATAGAATAAAACAAATTGGTAAAAATAATATTTGTGCATTTAGTTGCGTGTGCGTGTGCGTGTGCGTAACTGGTTTTTTTGAGGCGACGATCCCGGAGAAACTACTAAAGGCATCTGGACGAAACTTCATGTTTAGAAGTTTCATGACCAAACTTAGAGCTGATAAGATGTTTGTACAAAAGGGTCCAAACGAACTATGTAGTGGTTTACTGTTAGGATTTTTCGACGCTTTTGCAAATGTGCCGCCATTGTAATGTCTGTAATGTCGTTAAAATAGCTAAATAATAAATTAAGGGGAGGTTCTTGTTGTGTCGACGGTGTGGTCGAATGATACGCACATAGAGTTCACTCATAAGTTTATTCAAGTAGTACAACTCTTAATACAGGACTTCACTTAGTACAACACACAACCTTACGGTATAACAGGTAGACAGTGGCTGCGTTGTCACGTCGCGCACGCATGTGTGGGGGGGGGATATCTTTATTAGTACACATACTTAAAATATACAACATCTCTCCCTGTAAATAAAAATATTATAAAGTAAGTTTAACAGGTTTCCTTATAGTTCTACCAGATTTCCGAATTTTTGGAGGGGACTCTGGAGGTATAGGATTGGAGGGCTGTTCTACTAAGGGAGTGGGTTGGTCTGCTTGAGGTTCTATTATGTCCTGTTGTGGAAGTGGTGCGTTATCAATTTCCACTATGGTTTCACTCATAGGAGTCGTGGGTATTATAGGTGATTGATCTCTCTCTTTATATTCTGGCTCTAAGAATCACTTCTTAATGACGTCAGCATGTAAGTAACGCATCTTTCCCAACTCCTCTAACCACACAAGATAGGTAACTGCACTTATTCTTTTATAAATTTGCCCCTTTTCCCAATTCGACTTGTTGCTTCTCTGAATCAAGACTAAAACTTGGTCTCCTTCTGAGAATTCTCTCATTTTTCCTCTTCGCTGGTTGGTCTGTTCCCTTACCTTATCTTCCCTTTCCTGTTGCTTATTTTGTCAGTTTGTTTTTAACATTTTTTCTGCAGGACTTATTCCGGTAACACTATGTGGTGTAGTTCTAAATTTAAATAAAAAGTTATCTATTAAATGTTGCAGTGACATTTTAGTTGATTTCTTGTTCATTTCATGAAGTTGTTTCTTGAAGTTCTTTTTGATAGTATGAACCTGCTTTTCTGCCATTCCATTAGAGTTTGGGTGTAGAGGTGGTGTCAAAATAAACTTTATGCCATTTTGAACACAGAAATTCTTGTATTCGTTTCCACTGAAAGGGGGTCCATTATCTGACACTATCTCTTCAGGTATTCCAAAAATAGCAAAACTATTTCTAAGTTTCTCAATGGTTTTCTCGGCATTAGTCCCATGCATTAAGTACAAATCTAGCCACTTGCTGCTACTGTCGACAACGACCAAGAAATGTTGAGAGTTAAGTTCCAGGAAGTCTATGTGTAGACGTTTCCAATTTTTTTCATGTTTTGCCCAGGGTGAAAATGGTACTTTTGGTAGACTGTCCTGATGTAATTGACAGGTTTCACATTTCCTCACAAAGTCTTCTATGTCCTCATCGATACTAGGCCACCAAACTTCACTGCGTGCCAATATTTTCATTCTCGCCATTCCGATATGCTGTTCATGCAATAACTTTACTACATGCATTCTTAAATCATAAGGAATTACCATTCTATTTCCCCATAATATGGTTTGATTTTCCAATGATAGTTCAGATCGTCTCGTAAAGTAAGGTCTTAGGGATGTTTGCTGCACGATTTCAAGCCATCCTCGCAAGGTATAGTCATACACTTTTTTTAACACTTGATCTTTTTGTGTACTTTTAGCTATGTCTACAGCACTCAGTGGAATTCCGTAAAAGGTACTAAAAGAGTATAAGGGTTCATCAAATAACTCTGAAACTGGCAATCTTGACATCGCATCTGCGTTTGCTAGGAGTTCACCCTTCCGGTACTGAATATCATAGTCATAGGCTGACAACTCCAAGGCCCATCGTTTTAATCTGGATGCTGCCATTGTTGGAATGTTCTTTTTAGGATTAAAGATTGCCTTAAGTGGTAAATGATCTGTGACCAGACTAAACTTCCTTCCATATATATATATTTATGCAATTTCCTTGCAGCAAAAATAATTGCTAATGCCTCTTTCTGTATCTGCGCGTAGTTCTGCTCGCTCTTTGTAAGGGTACTGGAAATAAACATAATTGGTCTCTCTTCTCCATTAATTAAATGGCTCATAACCGCTCCAACTCCATAAGGCGAAGCATCTGTGGCTATTATTATTGGTAGTGTTGGGTTGTAATGTACCAAAGCCTTTGAATTAAGTAACAATTCTTTTGCAATTTTGAAACTTCCCTCACATTCGAGACTCCACTCGAAAGGTACATCCTTCCGTTCTAAATTATATAAGGGTTTCAAGTTGCTTGACGCCATGGGTATGAATCGGTTATAGTAATTTATCAATCCCAAAAATGATCTGAGCTCATGAAGATTAGTGGGGGCTGGTGCATTTTGAATAGCTTCAAGTTTAGATTTTATAGGTGCTATGCCTTCGCTGTCTAATCTATGTCCCAAGTATTCCACACTACTCCTCAAAAACTGACATTTATCCAAATTTACTCTTACGTTATATTTATTTAATCTTTCCAACACCAGTTTTACAGTTTCCAGACATTCTTCTTTAGTTTTACCAGAAATGATTACATCATCTATGTAGCATGCCGCTGATTTTATACCCTTTAAGATTCCATCCATGACTGATTGAAAAATTGCAGGTGCTGATGTAATACCAAATGGTAGTCTGGTGTACTGGTATAATCCTAAATGAGTGTTTATTGTTACATATTTTTGTGATTCATCAGATAAGACAAGCTGTAAATATGCATTTGAAAGATCTAATATTGAGAAATAACTTCCTCCACTGACTGCAAAGAAAATATCTTCAGTCAGAGGTAAGGGATAGTGCTCTGTTCTAACATTTGGATTGATGGTATTCTTAAAATCCACACATATCCTAATTCCGTTACCAGATTTTCTTGGAACCACTACGATGGGACTAGCCCATTCTGAGTACTGAACGGGACGCAATATTCCATTATCCACCATTTCCAATAATTCCTTTTCCACTAGATCCTTAATAGCATAGGGTATTTGATAGGATTTGGAGAATATTGGGATCACATTTTCCTTTAAAATAATATTAGCTTTAACATCCTTGATCATTTTAGACTTATCTGCATTAAACACATTTGGAAACTGATGTTTTAATTTTGCAACAATTTCAGATTCAATATCAAAATTAACCGCTTTAATTTTAAAATCATTTCTCCACTCGACACAAGACGTCTAACCATGATCGACCCAAAAGGGGTTTCAAACAAGAATCATCTTTAACGATAATTAATTTTAATCTAAATCTTTTATTCCTGACTTCAACCTTAACATAAAATCTCACCAACAGTAGGTAATTTAACTCCTGACACTGTTTTCAAAGCAATGAAACTTTTGTTTATTTTCAATTTTGGAAATTTTTCAATGAATAGTTTCTCAGACATAATTGTGACGCTTGCGCCTGTATCAATTTCCATTTCAGGTTTCTTTTCTATCAATACTGTTCTATAAAGACTAACGCTAACATTCTTAATACTAATTTCATCTATCTTACTATTAGACTTCTCTTCGGATTGTACCTCTACCCAATTGACCTCGGACTGTATCTGGGCGTTGACCTTGATTGACTGTGGCTGGTCATCAGTTGACTTAATCTTGACTTCATTTGGCTGCGACTTGGCTTGGACTGGCTTCGATTCGACATATATGGATTTAACGTATTCTTCTTCATCGACACTAGTGGAATCTTCATCGGATTCCTCCTCTTCTTTTTCTTCTTCGACTGATTTAATTTTCCTCTCTCTGCATACTTTGGAGGTGTGGCCCTTTCTTTTACAGGTGTAACATTCCCAATTTGTGGCTGGACACGTTTTTGGATTGTGCTTCCGACAACGGAAACAAGGTTTAAATCTTGGCTTCCAATCCCTTGACTCACTTCTAGGTTTTGACTGACCTTCCTTTGATTTGATTTTGTTGACATCTAACGGATGCAATAACCTTGTTTGCTTCTCCGCCTGCTCCATAGCGGTAGCTGTACTACAGGCGTTGGTAAAGGTTAATTTGCTCTCGCTTAACAATTTTCTCTGTATTGCTTCATTCTTGAGTCCACAAACCAACTTGTCTCGTAGAGCTTCATCTAAAAACAATTTAAAATCGCAAGTCTTCGCTAAGTTCCTGATTTCGACGATGAAATCCGAAATTGACTGATCTTGTTGTTGTTGAGCTTTATAGAATGCGAATCTTTCGGCTATTACGGACTTTTCTGGCGCATAATGATTCTTCAAGGTTGCAACAATGTGGTCGTAGGTTGCATCAGCCGGGGACTTCGGAGACATCAAACTTTTCAAAGTGCTGTAGACATCTGGACCAATCAGTGTTATAAAGAACGCCACTCGCTTCTTATCGTTTTTTCATTGATATCATTGCACATAAATAACATATCCATTCTTTCCATATAGTTATTAAAATCGTCCTTACCGGGGCGAAAATATTCTATACTGCCAGTTAGCGCCATTTTGTAGCGTGTTCATGTTCGGACTTGGACTCGACTCGACGCTATGGTATATTCTTACTTATTCACGGACTTCTGTTCCTTTTTCTCGTCGCCAATGTTGTGTCGACGGTGTGGGCGAATGATACGCACATAGAGTTCACTCATATTTATTCAAGTAGTACAACTCTTAATACAGGACTTCACTTAGTACAACACACAACCTTACGGTATAACAGGTAGACAGTGACTGCGTTGTCATGTCGCGCACGCATGTGTGGGGGGGGGATATCTTTATTAGTACACATACTTAAAATATACAACAGTTCTCATGTAATCGGGTGGAAAAATTATTTTTTTTCTTTCATATTTTGATACCTTAAGCTGTGTTTAGAATATTATAATTATCCTTTCCTTTAGTAACCGTTGTGTTTTTTAGTTAGTTACCGTTGCTATAAAAATATTAAAAAAAACAATTATTATATAGTAGTCTGTCGTCGTGTCACTCTTGAAAGACATTAGAATGAACATGTAATTATTTGGAAATAAACACATACAGTCCACAACAAACAAGTGTGAATTATTCAACAACATAATTTGGCCTAATCGAGCCGGATTGGAACCACGAAAGATAACGGAACTTGAAGCCAGATCTACTATAGAGAGATCTACTCCAACAAAGAATCTACTGACGGCAATTATATGCATCATCCCACATTTGAATTCAGGACCATTAAACGTACGACAACAAAGATAACAAGAAGACAACAAGGATAACAAGGACACCAGAAACATCAAAGGTACAAGACGATAAGCAACAAGGGAGTACAAGACTATCAGTAAAGTATACCTGGTGATTCAATTTCAAGGCTCACCATGGGGATCTCGCTTATTAGTGGAGATAGAGCCCATGTTTAAATTTGGCAAAGTTTCGTATTTTTGTGTTGATCAATTATCTGAAAAGAAATTTAAGGTATCATTTTTCATTTTGAAGATATCCGCCAAAAACTGAAATATTAAGATATAGTTTTTAAGTTTTTATTCAAAACCAATTGTAGGTACACATTTGAAACAAAATCATTCTACAGCTACTTTTTAACAATGAATCAAGTGTCATTTTTTAATTTGAAATAATATCAAAGATGGCGGCGTAACCATGGCCAACTTTTGTTCTTCTTATGGGCGCCAAGTTTAATTTTGGCATTTTCCGATAGTCGTGTCTTTTCTCTTTTCCGCAATGTATAACATGTGAGCTTTATTTTATACAACAAGGTTGTATTAATCAAAAAACCTTCAGGTACCCAACAGAAGCTTGGTTACAGACCGCCGCCGCCGTATTCGTTGCCAAGCAACGTCAACAAATCGCACGTGGGGCGCGCGCAGCGTTGCGTTTGCCGTTTATTCAAATATTTGGTTGATTATGGATACGAAATGCCGTTTACCAACAACGAAAACCGTTATATGATAAGGGCTTATTGCTCTCATAGAAATGCCCCATCGTACAATATTCCTAACATTAGACAGCAATTTAGCGGAGCATGGATCGTTTAGGAAACCCCGCAATTCTTATAGTCCCCACATCATTTGGTCAGATGAGTCGAAATTTACAAATTTTAGAATGCTTAATCGGAACAATGAGCATTATTGAGTGTCAGAAAATCCTAGGCATACCAGACCAATGAGGCTACTGTAACGTTTGGAATTAATGTTTGGATGGGGATGTACCAGAACCGTTTAACTGGGCCATTCATGTTCCAGGAAATCTTGAATTGAGAACGATATCGTATATCTTCTGTGCACCGAAGTGGCAGACTAATTTGACGATGTTGCGTTGGACCACAGGAGAATAATGTGGATACTGTGAATAATGTGGTGGCAGCAAGTGGAGCACCCCCTCTCAATGCGACACTTCTACGAAATTATTTGAATTAACAATTTCCAAATCGCTGGATTGGTAATGGTAGAGTATTTCATATCTGGGACTGGGAGGGTTTTAATAACAACATCTCTGCTGGGTGACCATTTGGAACTGGTTTATTTCGACGTACACACGCATACATATATAATACAAAACAACTGTACAGGAAACTGCAATAATATAATTTATATATAACATCTTCCCTTTTTTTCTTTTAAACTAAATATCATGCATGTACATAAAAATCAACTAAACTTAAATTATTACATGTTATACGATTGACTGGAATGACCACTTATAGTTAAGTAACATGGTTTTCTAAAAGTTTTACCATACCTCGATTGTTGTGTTAAATCAATAACATTTTCATTATTAATCCCTGTATAATTTTCAGTTGATTCTATATCCACATTATTCCGTTCAACGTCTTCATATCTGTTCCTAACACTAACATCTTCTCTTATAAATTTTCTGTTTCGTCTGATAATTCTTTCTGTGCAATCTAACTTAACTAAATATGATCTTATACTTTTTCTACCCACTATAATTCCTTTCTCCCAATTCTTTTCAAACTGTTTTACATAGACTCTTGTTCCTACGTTTAATTCTTTTAATTCTTTGCTTCCTCTGTCATAATAATATTTTGATTTAGTTTGTTGGTTTTTAAAATAAATTACTTTATTGTGATTAATATTACATGGTTTTAATAAATTATTTTTTACAGGAATAATTCCTTCTGTTATACAATAATTGAGCTGGACTAGGCAGTGTTGCTGTTAATGGTGTATTTCTTAGTTCTAACATACATAAATATGGGTCTTTTTCATCGTGTTCACATTTTTTCAAGACATTCTTAACTGTTTGAATAGTTCTCTCAACCATTCCATTTGATTGGGCAAATTGAGGACTTGATGTAATATGTTTAATGTCATACGTTTTACAAAATTGCTTAAATTCAGCACTAGAATATTAGGACCATTATCTGAAACTAGTATTTGAGGAATACCTTGTCTTGAAAATATTTGTTTGAAATGATTAATAATTGACATACTTGTTGAATTTTGCAAAGATATTTCCATAAATTTAGAATAATAGTCTACAACATTCAAATAATTTCTATTTTTAAATTGAAATAAATCGATACCAACATTTAACCATGGGTATTGAGGAATCATATATGGAATCAATAGTTCTTTACTATTATTACTTCTGTAGATTGCACAAGTTTCACAATTTGAGATTACATTATCGATATCAACCGTCATACCTGGCCAAAATACCAATTCCAGCTTTATTTTTTGTTTTCTCCATGCCTAGATGATTCATATGAAGCCTCTCCAAAATATCTTTTCTTAATACTTTAGGGACATACAGACGTTGCCCTTTAAAAATTAAATCATCGGCAACATATAACTCATCTCGGTAAGGCCAATACATTAACAATTCTTTTTCTAAATCTTTCTTGTGTTTGGGAAATCCGGTTTTAATTTTGTTTATTAATAATTGCAAACATTTATCATTTTTAATAACATTTTTAAACATTTCAAATTTCGTGTCAGACATAGGAATTGTCGATCTTAACATACAAACTTGTGCTTCAATATTCTTACAATAATTATCGTACGTTTCTAAAGTTGGAGCACGTGACAATGCATCTGCAACTTTTACTCTGCCAGGTTTATATACCAAATTAATTGAATACGGTTGCAATTTAATTAACATTTTTTGAAGTCTTGGTGGTGCATTTACAAGAGGTTTTTTATATATGCTTATCAATGGTTTGTGGTCTGTTTCGATCGTTATTATCCTGCCATAAATGTACTGCCTAAATTTATGACAAGCAAAAACTATGGCCAACATTTCTTTTTCGATCTGAGCGTAGGACCTTTCCGCAATTGTAAGGGATTTTGAGCAGTATGCTACCGGGTTATTATTCTGTAATAATACTGCTCCCAAACCGAACTATGATGCATCACAAGATATAGTTACCGGGTCCAAAACTGTGTAATAATTCAGAACAGGTTCACTGCTGAGAATCGCTTTTAAATCGCTAAACGCCTTTCTTTGTTCGGCATTCCATTGGAAACAACTATCCTTTTTCAACAATACTCTTAACGGTTCTGTTATTTCAGACATTTTTGGTATAAATTTATTTAGATACGTTACCATTCCTAAAAATATTTCAATTTCTTTTCTATTTGTCGGTTCTTTATAGTTATTAATAGCTTCAATTTTTTCTTTATCCGGAAGAATACCCTCGCTAGTAAAAATATGTCCCAAATATTTTATTTTGTCAATTCCAATCTTACATTTATCTTTGTTCAATTTAATACCACTTTCTCTACAAGTTTTTAATACTTTAGCTAGCCTTTCATCATGAGTTCTCAAATCATTTCCCCAAACTATTATATCATCAATATATGTATCTACCCCTTCAAAAGTATCAAAATATCTCTTTTATTTTTTGTTGATAAACCTCTGGTGCGGAGCAAATACCATAAGGTAAACGTTTAAAACAAAATCTTCCGAATGGAGTATTAAAAGTGCATAATTTACTACTTTCGTCATCTAATTTAATATGCCAAAACCCATTACTACATTACACTAAAATATTTTGCTCCTGACAATTTGTATGTAATTTCGTCTAATGTAGGTATATGAAAATGTTGCCTTTTAATTGCTTTGTTCAGATCTTTCGGATCAATGCATATTCTAATATCATTGTTACCCTTCTTTACCAACACCATTGAGTTGACCCAGCTCGTGAGGCCAGTCACCCGTTCCACTATCTTCAGCTTCTCCAATGATTCTAATTTTTCTTGCAATGGTTTCATTAATGCAAATGGTACTTTTCTCGGTGCGTGTACAACTGGCTTCACGGCAGGATCAACTTCAATGTGATGTTCTCCTTTCATCCTACCAATACCTACAAACAAATCAGAATAAGATTTCATAATTCTATCAGATGTGCTACATCATTGATTAATTTAAATTTGCGAATTGATGGCAAACCAAGAATTGCATATTGATCAGTGTTCATAATATACACTTCTATTTCATTTTCAATACTATTTATTTTACATTGAACTCTGCATTTGCCCTCAATTCTGAAAATCTGACCACCATACGTTGTGAGTTTTTTATTACATTGCTTCAACTTACTTGCAATTCCTAATTTTAAAAATGTTCGTAACGGCAAAATATTCACTTGCGCACCTGTATCTACTTTAAAAATTAATTGAATTTTATTATTTAAAACAGCATCCTCTAACCAATCTTTGTCACTATTTGAATTTATACAGCCTAAATATAATGTATCTGCAGAAGAGTGAATTTCGTTTACATGATGTTTTTTTATATTTACAAAAATTCGCAAAATGATTCATTTTATTACAGTGATAACATTTAGTCCCCTGGCTTTGCATTCATGTTGACGATGAGTTGTCCCACATCTACCGCACGGCTTGTTGTGGATGCTGTTTTGACTCCATCGGTGCCTGGTATATTCGTGTAACGTCGCTGGACTCGTTTTGGTTGAGGTACCATGTGACGTACTTGCTTTCGATTCATGGTTACGAAAAAACGATTTCTTCCTGAAGCCTCCGCCATCTTGCTGGACGGCATTCAATACTTCGTGCTCTTCTTTTTTCATGCCACATAAATTTTCCATCTGCTTTTCAGTCAATTCCGCTGCTGTATAGATTTCCACCGCGTCGGTTAATGTTAAGTTTTTCGATCGCAGGAGCCTGTCTGTTAACATTTTGTTGTTTATGCCAATTACTATATGGTCTTTTATTAAACTATCGGTGAGGGTACTGAATTCTCATGTTGAACTTAGCCGTCTTAAATTGTTGACGTACTGGTCCACAGTTTCGCCCACTTTTTTCTCACATGTGAAGAACAAGTATCGCTCGTAGGTGACGTTCTTCTGCGGTATGAAATATTCGTCGAATTTCTTGACAATAATTTTGTAGTCGAATTTATCGTTCTCATTGGCAAATTGAAAATTATTATAAATTTTTAGTGCTCGCTCACCAATTGAGTTCAGAAAAATCGCAGCACATTCTTCGCTATCCGGTTTCAGCTTACACGCTTTCAGATATATACTGACTTCTGCTTGAAAAACTCGTAGCTCGTGGCCACATCTTCGGAACCAAATTCCATCTGCGTTGGAGGTTTCACACAAACAACAAAATGGGATATTGGGACAACGACCAGGTCAAATAATCACAAACTTTATCAACTCTGCAACGTTTCGACTTTATTTCAAAGTCTTCATCAGGCAACAAAGTTACTATTAAGACATAAATTACCACTATTAGTTACTAATTAAATTTAAAATTAAATTAACTTACGTTGGTTGTGTAAGAAGCAGGGATCTCGCCGAGTGTACTCGGCGAGTACGTGCGTTGGCGTGCACGGGGTTCCCGAGCTGTGTCTGATACACTCTTCCCAATATCAGACTCACCTTTTTCCCACCATCCTCTTTCCTCTGGGATCTCGCCGAGTATTCTCGGTGAGTACGTGTGATGGCGTCCACGGGGTTCCCGAGCCCCCTGCTGTGACACGCCTGTCACAGTAGGGTCCGCCCACCAACTCCCCTCCTTTCCAAATCCCTCTTGTCTTTAGAAATAGACGGCCTGGCCACGTACACGGACCCGAAGTTTGGACCCACGACGTTGACGACCCCGCTTCCCCATTGATGACTCCTCCCTGGCTCTCGATCTGAACTTTCTGTGAAGCTTGTGTATGTCCCGGACTGCCCCATGACGATGACACCTGCTACTCCCAAGGTGTTAGGCGACCCGTGCCGAAGGATGAATGGCCACACGTCAGTTGGTCGAGAACGGAGCAGCTGAGGCACCAGGCAACGCCTCAGCATAGCCGCAGCCTTAGCGGGGCAAGGGAGCACTACCCCGCCGGACCTTCCTTTCTACCCAACTCGTGGGAACATGTATGGTATGTTAAAAAAGGACGGATTAAACGATGACGACCCCCACCGCACGCAAATGGTACATGAGCAGGCAAATGATATTGAGACAGAATGTGAGGGACAATTACCAGGCTCTGCTGGTACGACGAAACAAGCAGCACGCATCAGTGCTGTCCGGCTGGATGACCCAAATGACGGACACAAGCAAACCACAACTGACAATGAGAAAGGAAAGAAAATTGCGGATCGGCCGACGCCGGTCGTTGGCGATCCAGCTGTTGCCTTCAAACAGAGCACCAAGATGATTAGATCTCCACCAGCGGCGGCGGCGCCCAGCAGGTCGTTGACCCCAATAACAAATTGGCCAGACTCACCAGTCCCGACCAGAGAAACGAGCAGGAAGGGTTCCAGCGACAGTTTCGGTGACGAGAACGACGAAGAGAGTGACGACCTGAACGCCACAGTCGTAGAGAGATCCGCTTCGCCGGAGAGGAAGAGTGAAGAAGCACCACCACCACTATGCCCCGGACAGATTGATGATATCGATCTAACAACACCGCAGTCAGAAGGACCCCGGAACTACTGGAATCTTCCAGGCCTCGAAGGGATGACTCCTACCAGGATCAGATGTTGGTCGCTGGATAGCGGAGCCAAAAGCCCAAAACCCCAAGATCCCGGAACTCCGAAGAAAGACACCAAAAAGAGAAAGCTGACTGATCGTAAATATGATACAACAAAGCAAAGCGATGAGTAAAGAGAAGGGGAAACAAGCGAAGAGGCGAAGAAAGTGCAGAAGGCGATCAAAAGTATTCTGAAACTCGCCAAGACACTGAAAAGCAACGAGGAGCAAAACACCAAACGCGAGATAAAGACTGCGATCAGGATGCTTCAGCGAGAAGCCGAGGTCCTAGAAAGGGAAGAGATCCAAGAGTGGCTTACAGAACAGATTCACCCGCAGACAAAAGACAACAGGAAGGGACACGAAACTAAGGAAACAGCTACCCAAACAGAGACCGAAGAGGAAATTAAAGAAACCAGGGAAAGACAAATGAGACAACGCATAAAGAATGTCGACAGTTATGATAGCTGGAAAGAGCTGGAAATGGAAGAATGGAAAGAGGAGTACTTTGAGTATATCCAAATCACAGACGGAAACCCCATTTACCAGGATGAAGTGAGAACAAGAGCAGTTATGGTGGAGACGGATGACCTGGAAATGAACAAAGGCATCCAAAACCAATATAGGAGAACGTACCCTATGGTAAAAGACCTACAAGATGGCGAGGCGATGGAAATGGTGACTAAAACTACAATAAGACAAAATGAAATAGAAAAGAGAGAGAAATTGATAAGGGTGACCGTTAAAGAATCCGAAAGGGAGCTCTGGGACCAAATGGAAAAGTTGGCAGATGAAGCCATAGCGGAGGGTATGATAGCAGTACACCACCTACGCTCCATGAAGCTGACGACTCAGAGGAAGATGTTGGAGGCGATCTTCAAAAAGAGAGCCTTGAGAGCGGTAATCTTCACCACCAAAGAGAAGTTACAAGAAGAAATCAAATCCGAGGAGAAACCCCAAAAAGAGCAGAGGAGGACGTACGCGATTGTCGTCGAGTCCAGGGACAAAGAGTACGAGGAGGTTGTCAGGGAGATACGACAATCCATGAGGGGAAAACCGGAGGCAAATAACATAGAAAGCATACGCCGCATAAAAGACGGGAGGATTCTCATAACAACCCAAAAAAACAAAGAAGCAGTGGAGAAGATCCAGAAAACCTTGCGACAAAGCACCAACCAGAAGGTGACTGAGATAGGAACGCATGCAGGTGAACGCACGAAAACATTAATTATCAAGGGCATGACGAAATCAAGAGCCCTACGAAATCGACGAGTCGATCATAAAGATAATTCAGCAGGAGACCGCGACCTTTGAAAAAAGTGAACTCCGACCGTACGCTGGAAGTATGCTAGCCGTCACCATCAAAATGGCGAAACAGCAAGCGGATAAAATCATCAAAGAGAAGCGCATCAGAGTCGGATTAGCAATGTGCCAGGTGGAAGAGAAGATCCGAGTAGCAAGATGCCACAGATGCTGGGCACCATCGCACATGGCTAGGGACTGCACAGGAACCGACAAATCGAAGAACTGTTTCAACTGCGGAAAAGTGGGCCATCTCACGAGGGACTGCGAGAACAATCCACGCTGCCCGGATTGCGAGCAAGAAGGACACAGAGGCGGAACGACGAGGTGCCCCAAGTACGCCGGAGAACTCAGGAAGCTGAAACAAATCGAGAGTACGAAACTGAAGAGAGATGGTACCACCAAAACACCATCAATCATAAACGTAACTGAGAGGCGCAAAGTACAGACGGCAAATCAAGTAGGCGAAGAAATGGACGGTGTCCAGACAACAGAGGAAACTGAGGAAACAGGCTGGCAAACCCAACGCAAACGAACGACGAGGAAGATAACGAAGAGAAGAACCCTCAAGTCGGTACCCTCAGATCATGAATCCTCTGATATGGACACCCGCAGTCAGAGCTCCAGACACCTGTCCCCCTTGAGCCAACCACATAATTCACAATGACTAAAGACGTCCCATTCATTCAACTGAACTGCAACAGGAAGTGGGATACCCACGACCTACTCGGACAAGCAGCGAGGGAAGAAGGATTAGTGGTGGTAGTGGGACAGGAGCCAAACAAAAGACGCGCGAAGAATATGAAAACAGATGAAAACGCAGATTGCTTTATCCAGATCGAGCCGACCGTGGGAAGACCATACAAATGGCTGAGAGGTGCAGGCTACGTCGGGACGGAACTAAAGGGCTGGACGGTCACCTCAGTTTATTTCTCCCCCAACCGACCGGACACCGACTTCGAGAGACTCCTCGACGACCTCCAGCGAGAGATAAGACGCCAGAGGAAGCCGGTGATCGTGGGAGGCGACTTCAACGCGAGAATGGCGTTGGCCGGTGACACCATCACCAATCGACGCGGTGCAATGCTTGAAGACTGGATATCCGGTTTAGGGCTTATCCTAATGAACGAGGTAGGAACCACGACGTTCAGGGGCCACCGAGGATCGTCGGTGATCGACATTACCCTGGTTTCGCAGAGCCTGGCCCCGCGAATAAAGGACTGGAGGGTGAGGGAGGATATAATGACCATGAGCGACCACCTTGCTGTCACCTACCCTGATCGATGACCCTCTAACACCGGAGACCACAGTGACAGCACGAGGATGGAGGGTGACTGAAGAAGGGCTACGAAGGCTAAGGGCAAAGTTCCGCAGCGACAGCAGAGGCAAGACTCTGGACGCCGAGTTGCTCACAATAGCGATAGTCAGGGCCTGCGACGCGACGATGAAGAGAAAACGAACGACAATAGATCGAAGGCCGATGTATTGGTGGAATGAGACCATCGCGGAGGCACGACGAAATTGCGTCGCCCAGAGGAGAACCCTCCAACGGATAAGACGCAGGACGCACACGACAGAAGAGGATAACGCTGCCAACCGAGCATATACAGAAAGTCGCAAGGACCTAACGCGACTAATTAAGATGAGCAAACGAGAGAAGTGGAAAGAACTGTGCGACGAGCTAGAATCCAACGTGTACAGAGCGGCGTATAAGATTGCGACACAGCGCCTAGGACTGCGCAACAGAGAACCATTGGATGCAGACACCATTCGCGCACAGTTCCTGAAGCTATTCCCAAGACCGGCGACCGACGGCGAAGAGTACGAGGGGGAGGATGATCGCGACACACCGGTGGCGGTCCCGCCTTTCACACGAAAAGAGCTGACGGCAACGTTAACTCAACTTAAGCCACACAAGGCGCCCGGAGATGACGGAATAACGAATGACATCGTCAAGGCGTGTATCGAGAGTTGTCCGCAGGTTTTCTTGAAAACTTACAACGGCTGCCTTAGCGAAGGAAATTTCCCGGCGGTATGGAAAAGGGCCATGCTAGTCCTCATCGAAAAGCCCGTCAAACAAGGACAACCGCAGGCCTATAGGCCCCTTTGCATGCTCAGTGTCGTCGGTAAAATCCTAGAAAGGCTCATAAACAACCGACTGATTGAAGAACTCGAGAGCACCGACGCGTTGAGCGAAGATCAGCACGGATACAGAAAGGGCAGAGGAACAATTGATGCTGTCATGAAGATCGTCAGACAAGTGGAGAATAGGAGGAAAGTATCACTGGCGCACCGGGGCTTCGCCGTCCTCGTCCTGCTCGACATCAAGAACGCATTCAACGCGATTCCTTGGAGAACCGTCATCGAGGGATTGCGATCAAAGGCGGTTTCCTGGCCTCTGAGGAGGGTGCTGGCCTCCTACCTCTCCGAGAGGGTAATACTCCTGCCGGACGGAAGCAAGGAGCGAATCTACTGCGGCGTCCCGCAGGGGTCCGTCGTCGGGGGAACACTATGGAACGTCGCATACGATGCAGTGGTAAGGACGACTACAGAAGACGGAGTCCGAATACTGGCTTACGCCGACGACCTAGCCGTGCTAGTACAAGGACCCACGGAGGAGGAGGTCGAAGAAAAAGCTGAGTACTGCGTCCGCCAGATAACCAGAACGATAAAAAAGGTTGGTCTACAACTGGCAGAACACAAAACAGAGCTAGTGATCTTGGAGGGCAGACGGCGGATGACCAAGGCCAATATCAGAGTCGGCAATACTAAAATCGATAGCCTCCCGTCGGCAAAATACTTGGGCGTCCATATGGACAAGGACATGAGAATGACCGCGCACGTCAGAGAGGTAGTGAACAAAGCGGCGAAAATACAAAGTGCTTTATCAAAAATAATGCCCAAGAGAGGCGGACCATCGATGTTGAAACGAAGGTTAATAGCAACGGTGGTTCAGTCGGTTGTGCTGTACGGTGCTCCAGCTTGGGAAAGTGCGCTGAAGTACGCAAAGTACAAAACTATTGTGAGGTCGGTGGAACGAAGGAGCTCGGTGTTGGTGACCTCGGCATACCGGACGGTGGCGACAGACGCGGTTGGAGCTCTTGCTAGTCATCCCCCCATGGACCTCCTGGCTTGGGAGAGGAGGAAGAATTGGGAGACTGGTGATGAGAGGAAACCCCAGGTACGAGAGGAAATGTTGGAGAAGTGGCAACAGCGATGGACAACCTACCAGGGATGGGCGAAAACATTCATTGCCGACGTCAGGGAGTGGTGGAAACGGACACCTGCGACTGACTACTACACGACACAGGCCATAACTGGACATGGCATCTTCGGAAAATACCTGCACACGATTAAGAAGCTCACCAGCGACCAATGCTGGTACGGATGCGACGTTTGCGACACACCGGAGCACACGGTCTTCCAGTGCGCTGAGTTCGCTGACCGAAGAAGAACCTTAGAGCAGCACCTTCAGTCCGAGTTCAACAAGGACACCGCGTCGATGCTCATGACAAAATCTGAAGAACACCAGACGCTGATTTTTAATTTCTTCCGACAGGTCATGATGGACAAGGAGGAGGAAGAGCGAAGAAGGAGTGAACGACCGCTTTAGTGATACCATCTTTCGCGAAGGCAGCCGAGTAGTAATGCTGACGCAGGTCCCGGCAGCCAAAGAACATATGCGACAGAACGCAGGAAAGAGGGAGGAGTTTTAGTGGGTAGGAGTGTCATGAGGCGAACTGAGTCCCACACTCCCGGCTGAAGTGTTTTTTCCGATGAAGATCTTAGCGCGCCATCAGTAGGCCGGGGTGCGTAAAAGACATTTCTCCTTCCCCAGCGCAAAAAAAAAAAAAAAAAAAAAAAAGCCTTAATTTTTACAAACAACCGAAAAACCACATGGTGATGAGATGCAACAAATCTGACAAGGGTGCTGTCACTGTGTTGCTCGACAAACCGTCTTACATTCAAAAAGTGTCTGATCTGCTTAACAGTGACGACTTATATGAGAGAATTAATAGAGATCAAACAGCCTCCTTACAAAAACGTACTAATAAACTGGTCCGATGGTTGGTTGACAGAGGAACATTTAACGTTCAATTTTCACGGTCCTTAACCTGTCAGAACTCCATCCTTCCTAAATTTTATGCTTTACCAAAGATCCACAAACCTAACATACCATTCAGACCGATAGTATCTTTTATAGGGTCCGCTACCTATAATTTATCCTCTTACATTTCCAACGTCTTAACCGATAGCATGGCTAATCGTACTATTTATAATGTAAAAGATATTTTTTCCTTTATTGAGGAATTTAATGGTATGCTGGTACCCGATGGTCATGAATTGGTATCGTTGGACGTGGTCAGCCTTTTCACCCAGATTCCTTTACATTTTACATTTGGTCACTCAAACTGTCACCAAGCATTGGACCTCCATTTCTGACCATTGTGGTCTTGCACAAAACGATCTCATCAAGGTTATTTCATACTTGTACAACAATTGTTTTTTCACTTTTGACGGTATTGTCTATAGGCAGCGTAGTGGCAGCCCCATGGGCTCCCCGCTCTCCCCCATTCTGGCTCTCATGGTAATGGACGACCTACTTGAGGTGACCATAGAGAAGTGTGAATTCACTATCCCATTGATCAGGAAATATGTTGACGATTTAATTTTGATTTTGCCTTCGCACCAAATTAATAATGTTTTGGACCTTTTTAACGATTACCACGAGGACATACAGTTTACCACTGAGAGAGAAAAACATATGTCAACCCCTTTCTTAGATTCTCGTCTTATTAGATCGGCCAATGGTGAACTGAGTTTCGACTGTTATACTAAACCTACCCATTCAGGGAGGTACATGAACTTTCATTCCTCGCATCCTTTCCGTTAGAAGATCAACTTATTAAAGGCGATGCGTGACAGAGTCGTATCCATTTGCCATCCTGAATTCAAGAAACGTAACCTGACCAAACTTAAACAGTTTTTTCTTAGCAACAATTATCCCAAACAGTTAGTCAATTCAATTTTATTCAATTCTACTAATGAGCCTCCCACACGTTTGCCTGCATCCGGGGATGTCGCGGTTGTGGACCTTCTGTCCTCACCTAGGCGTAATCGCTTGAGCATTGTGATGATGGACGCCGGCGCCGTCCCAGTTGTCGACGTCGGTGCGTCCGGCAACGACGCCATGCCCATCGTCAAATATAGAAGGATACCTTTCATCGGCGACCTCACGAAGAAACTCAAACGTGTATTGCATGACCAGTCCTTCAGATTTGGTGTCTTCAGTTACGGGGACGCTTATTTTTCCAAACTTAAAGACAAAACCCCGTCTAACTTGAGGAGTAATGTTGTGTACGCCATAAATTGCAATGACTGCAACGGTCTGTATATAGGACACATGTCCCAATACGTTAAAGCTAGAGTATCCAAACATAAAAGTGACGTCAGGTTACAAAAGGGTGCTGCAAGTGCGCTTGTTGAGCATGCTATGAGTTTTTCACACTCCTTCAAGTTTGACGAGACAAGGATAATTGCTAGTGAACCTAGGTACTTTGGTCGGCTATTTCTGGAGATGTTCCATATAAATGTGAATGATAACACAGTAAACCATAAGGTTGACACAAGTGGTCTTAGTAACATTTATAGTTATCTTTTAGAACTTTATAAACAAGGACGCTCCAAAAATGGTCGACTGGATGGACGGGACCGCGGCTCTGACTCGGCTTAACCTTGTCATTGTGTCACAACCTTTTCAATTTTGCTTATAAAACTTTTCATTTTTGTGTGTTTTTTGGGTTTGGTCCCTTCAGGATTATTCCCATTGTTATTTTCATCGTCATCAATTCAAATTATATTTCTTAATTAAGTTTCTTTAGTGTCCCTGTATTTATAGAGTAGCGCAATTGGTTATGCCACTAGTTGGCCTCAAAATGGTAGCTAAGTATTGACAGCTGGCCGGATTGAAAAGTCAACATAACCTTACTATAACCTTTCGCCCATAAGAAATGGAGCCAAGATGGCGATTATTGCGGTACTCTCTAAATACAGGGACACTAAGTTTCATATTTTCGGTGCGCCATCTGTTAGGCGGGGTTGTCGTTTGATCGTTTCATTGCACTTGTCGGTATTGCAGTTTCCACATGTTGACAACCGGTTTCTCTGGTTAACCTCACATTTCGACGAGATGATCAATTGTCAGCGTGCCGGCAGCGTGGTTTGCAGTTAATTTGTTATTGTCTCATTACTGATGGGTCCACTGGCCATCCGTGGAGACACCCATTTTCATTAGATTTGTTGCATCTCATCACCATGTGGTTTTTCGGTTGTTTGTAAAAATTAAGGCTGCTTCTTACACAACCAACGTAAGTTAATTTAATATTAAATTTAATTAGTAACTAATAGTGGTATTTTCTGTCTTTATAGTAACTTTGTTGCCTGATGAAGACTTTGAAATAAAGTCGAAACGTTGCGGAGTTGATAAAGCTTGTGATTATTTGACCTGGTCGTTGTCCCAATATCCCATTTTGTTGCTAACGTAGTACGACCAAGAGTACTTCTTGCCCATTTTACATAAAGGCTTCCGCTCTCCATCTCTTCACACTTTACCGCAATGCTACCACCCATCGGACAAAAAGCCCCAGCCAACTTAATTGTTTATCCTTGCCTTTTATTAGTGTTACGCACTTGGGTTCTTTTTTCGAATGCTGAAATGTGTTTGCGAGGTTTTTTTCTCTTTTAATTATGACTGTTTTGAGTTGGCTGGGGCTTTTTATCCGATGGGTGGTGGCATTGCGGTGAGCGTCATTTTTGTGGTCGGTTGGCGGAAGTGATTAGATCATTGGCTGTCAATTGACATTACTGTTGCGTACATGTCCTCGCTGTTTATTAGTTTTAATTACTGTGATTGTGCCGCTTTGGGTCGTCGTTCACTGCACAGCTGCTTCCCGTTTGCTGTACTTATTATATGTCTGATTTTAATTCGGTTTGGTGAGTATCAGCTGGCCTTTTAAACCTGTCGGCTGACTGTTCCCGTATGTGTATTTTTTTAGTCTTGATGATAGTCGCTACCATGAGCGAAACTGTCGACATTTGCGGAGAATAAAACTCATTATGGAATAACAACAACATGTGTTATTTGCTCCTAAATGCAACATCCTACCGTCCTACGAATATACTTTACTGGTTTCTTGCGGTGCACTTACATTACTACCACACAAGACTATCTACTACACATCAACCTACGATAAGCAACAAGGAAACTACAAGACTATCTACAAGACATCAACCTACGAGATAACTACCTACAAGACAATATTCAACAAAAGAGGCGTCTTCTGTTCACTGTAAATAACCATACAACCAGATAATACATGCATTTCATTTTACTCTAGTTTCTGTTTGCACTAAAATAAAGACGTACATGTCTTTACAATGGATGAGGATATTGTAAACAAGGTAACCGCTTTAAAGAGAAAACGATTGATACAGCAATCAAAGCTAACATTGTTCAAATCGTATTTTAAAACTTTTAAAGATAAATTTAAAGCTGAATGTTACGTAGCTCTTAATGGGGGACGGCTCTAGGTCAGGATGGAGATGTAAATAATAGTCGCAGTGTTGTTTACATAGATCGTGTATTGCTGACCACACGGAATTCCAGTATTACAGTTGACTGGAGTCCGTGAAACACGATAGCTGGTCGTATACTATACTACTCAGGTGCTGCAAAGCTACTGATTGATCCTCTACCTATCCCATGCCGTGGCTTTTATATGAATTTGGCAAGACGTCATGACCTGCTTTAGGCCCCCAAAAATCCTGAGTTTGGATTCTTGGTTGCACACGGCTTTTTGATGTAAGTAAATGTTAATGTGCACGCTTTGTACTCGTGCCACAAGGAATTTCCTTTGTTCTATATCAAAAAGCTTGACGCTTGCATTTCTGACTAAGCAATTGTCTGCCGGACGGACGGGTTAAATGACCTGCCCTAAATTATATAATGCAATGTACTATACTTTCGTCACAACCCTCCTGGCAAACAATTGCTCGACCCAGAGCAATGAAAAGAGAAAGACAAAATTGAACAGCCACGGAACAGGATAGAAAAGAACGCACCACTTATAGGTTTATTTGACTACCATACAAATCAACAATACAAAACAATACAAAAAAAATATCCTTAGAAAAAAATGCAATGTATCGTGCCGGTATCGTATGCCATTTGTCCCGTTCTCATTAATCCCCCGACTGGTTCTTGGGTCTTTAAAGCTGAATATTTAAAGCTGAATCATCAAATAGTAATTTGTTAACTGAACATGAGTTAAGACTGCAAAAGGTAGAACCATTGCTGAATAAATTTGATATTATTCAAAATGAAGTCGAACAGTTAGTAGACGAAAATAATCTTACAATGAACGTGCAAAGTTTGAAGATTTGTACTTTAAGGAAACAGCTCGTGCAAAAACATTTTTAAAAATACATAGACAAGAAACTGTCAATGTAGATATTACTAATGCACCTTCACATACAAGTTCAATCTGTAAAATTGCCAACAATTCAGTTATCAAAATTTGATGGTTCATACGAGACTTGGTTAAATTTTAAAGATACGTTTGAATCATTAATTCAGACTAATCCAGTCATAAGCGACATGCAAAAATTTCATTACCTAAGAGCTTCTTTAACCGGTACAGCAGCACCAGTAAACCGTTCTGTTGAATTTTCTTCAGTAAATTATAGTGTTGCTTGGGAATTAATACAAAATAGATTTAATAATACACGCATGCTTGTGCATAATCATAACAAGGCGCTATTTGGTTTAGAACATGTTGGTAAAGAAACGTCATCAAGATTAAGAAACATTGTAGACGAAATTCTGAAACATTTAAGATCACTAAATTCATTAGGACAACCTACAAATTCGTGGGACACTGTGATCATCTATATTGTATGCAATAAGATGGACCAGAGAACGCTAGCAAACTGGGAAGAATATAAGACTGACAATGATTTACTAACATTGGATAATTTTATTAAATTTCTGCAAAGTTGAGCGGATTTACTGGAAACATTGGAATCAAGTTCTGCAGAAAAGAAGGTTTTTAAGAGAGAATCCCATTATACGATCGTGTGTAATAGCAGCGGAGTGTAATAGCTGTTTCATGTGCAAAGGTAAACATTTTATGTATCACTGTGAAGAGTTCAAGAAATTATCTGTAAATGAACGTGTTGATTATAAAAAAAAACGAAAGACTTTGCATGAACTGTTTGCGACCTGGACAATTCAACAAGGAATGTAAGTCACGCTCATCGTGCAGGAAGTGCAGAAGGCGACACCACACAATGATTCATCAAGATGTAACTTTTCAAAGACGAGAACTTAGCAGTGATCCTCAAACTACCACCATGTCTTGTCAAGTTGGCAAGAGAGATGTGTTATTACCAACCGCTCAAATCAAGATAGTCGACAAGTATGGTCCGATTCAAAAAGTCAAGGCATTGTTGGACACTGGTTCTCAATCAAATTTTATAACAAGTGAATTATGTGCACGTCTGAAGCTGCAAGAATCAAAGGTCTCATTAAGTATCTTGGGACTAAATCAGTCTATGTCAAAGATCAGTACGAAGTGTGACGTAATAATTCATTCGTTAACCAGCAATTATCAAACACACATTTCGTGCCTTGTAATATCTAAAATTTGAAGTACAACCAACAAATTACAACCATCTACTATGTAGATACAACAAAGTGGAATATACCATCAAACATCGAATTAGCTGATAAACAGTTTAATAAACCAACAAAAATAGACTTTTTGGTTAGTGCAGCCATTTTCTTTGAACTTTTGCAAGTTGATCAAATCATTCTAGGACCAACGAAACCTATTTTACAGAAAACATTCTTCGGGTGGATCGTTGCCGGTCCTACGAATTATTTAGCAAGTAACAGAACTACGTGCGTTAGTATTAATAAAACATTAGAACAACATTTAGAAAAGTTTTGGCAAATTGAAGAAGCGGGCCAACAAATACTCCATTTGTCCCAAGAGGAATCAGAATGCGAAGAAAATTTTAAAGCAACAACTAAAAGGGATGCAGATGGGAGATCCATTGTTACACTTCCGATAAGAGATTCTATCAGCAATTTAGGCGATATAAATAAGATGGCTATCAAACGATTATCATTTATAGAAATGAAGTTTAAGCAATATGTTAATCTTAAAGTAACTTAAACTACAATATGCGAATTTTTTGAAGGAATACGAGGATTTAAATCATATGTCTAAGGTAGAGAAACCGTCAATGGAAAAAACATATTTATTACCGCACCACCCAGAGAAGCAAGCGCAACAACTAAGCTAAGAGTGGTGTTTGATGCAAGTTGCAAGCCAACCACAGGTGTTTCGTTAAACCAAGTTCTAAAAATAGGACCAAGAATCCAAGACGAGTTGTTTGCAATTATATTAAGATGTACGAAACATGCAGTGGCAATAACCGCGAACGTTGAAACGTTGTATCGACAAATTTGGATAAATGAATCACAGCGACATCTCCAACAAACTCTAAGGCGAAATTCACCGGAAGGTGACATCAAGTATTATAAATTAAATACTGTTACGTGTGGCACTTCATCAGCTCCATACTTATCAATTCGATGTTTGCATCAACTATCGTTGGATTGCCGACAAATTTATGCAGATATTTGCGATATTATTGAACATGATTTTTATGTCGAAGATTTGTTAACAGGAACAGATACTGAACAAAACGCGATTAAGTTACAAAATAGGATCACGGAAGTTTTAAATCAAGCAAAGTTCACCTTACGAAACTGGACTTCAAACAGTCCTGCAGTTCTACAACGTATCAAATCTAGCGCTGATCCAAAGATAGAAATGGTATAATAATAAAAACAACCTTGGTTCCGTCAGTGAGTTTTATTGATATATTGCATTAGCTAGCTTTCGGGTTACCCCGTCTTCAGATGCAAACGTATTAACTGTCATTCGTCTTTTCCCCCTTTTCTTCGCGTTGGTACTCTATTTGGTAGTCTCTTGATCAGTATAGTTGTTGTGTGAACGATATTGTCGTAAGGTTTCTCGTTATTCACCACAAATTTGCTTATTTAACTGCTTTTTCTTGGCTTTGTTGTGTCCACCGCGTAAACATTCTAAAATGGTGGCGTCTCACGAGACTCAGACGCATTATAAGGGTTGTCCGCCGTCGAGCAAACCTCCGCGCGGCGAAGGGTGAGAAGTCCTTTTAATTACCTACAATTTGATATAAGATATGCAAAGTTGTGCAACAATCTTTGCCAAAGTTATAAAAAATTTTCTACAACAACCAACCGACATATGATTGGCGGCGGGGACGGTTGCGTACGGACATCATCGTCATTTAAGGGTTGTTTGCCGTCGAGCAAAACTCCGTACGTTCAAGAGTAAATAGTACATTTCATTGCCTATAATTTGACGTACTTACGGAAGAATAATTTTAGCGTGAGTTATGTTCATTAATAGCACTTGTTAGTTGAACGGCGCGCCAATTTCTTGTATTGTACTCGTATGGGGGGTAGGTGATATTAGGGGTAGCACCTCCCAATACCATTGTTGGATGCAGAATTTTATGCGCTTTCGGAATTTGTATCACTTGTTGGAGTTGTTGCAAAAGTTATGGGCAATTCTTTATTGAGATGACAAGAGCTCTTATAAGGTGACGTGTAACGATATAAATCTCATTTCCGACAACACCGTTTGGTGAATTTTTGGAGCATAACTCTGGCGTATAGTACTTCAACACCCCTATCATTCTCTCTAGATCTATGTATCATAACAATATTCGAAAAAAAAGTTATGGCTATCTTTTATGGCTAACTTCTCCGCGGTCATTTTTACGGTCAGATGGACTAACTTATATAACAAATTGTTAATTAGAAAAAAGTAACTAAACTGAAATAAAATAAAATATATTCACAAAAATATGATTGGACAAATTGGAACAAAATTAACTAAATAAGTTAATTAAACAGTGATAATCACATAAAAGTTAACCGTAAGTTAGACAGATCTGCATCCTATGAAAACAACATCGCATCCAAAGAGTTCTAGTGCTCAAAGCCGACAAAGAGACCGGTGCTTTTTGCAGGCGGCAAAACTTGCAGTCAACCGTCTTTGTTGGTATGGTTGTGGCGCCGTTTCCGTATCAGAACTGAAAGAACAACGTTAGGCATAAAAGTTATCCATATTTCTTATACAACCGATTTTAATAAATGATACATCTTTGGAAAGCCCGCAACGTGCTGAGTATACTATAGTAATGTTATTGCGTTAGTTATTGCAGAAGAATCAAATCTTAATTACTACCTAGAAAATAAAAAGAATGACATTATTTGCTTAAATCGGCACATCTTAAAAGTTTGCGATGCTTTTACACCACTAATTAGCGGAAACTTGGACTGCAGCAACTAGCATAAGTAGAGACAAGCTTCCTCTTTCGTTTGATGTAAGGTTTGTTACAATCGGATGATAAAAAGGGGTTATGCTTCCTGTTCTGCTGGAACGGTGTATGTTTCTATACTCGCATGTCCGAGAGTAAAAATATTGAAAGTTCAGGACTTTTTTTGGACCACTAATTAATGGAAACTGAGACAATAATGCAATATTATGCAATAAATAGCATAAGTGGAGACAAGCTTTTTGTTTCGTTTGGTGTATTGTTTGCTACAATCGGATGATAAAAACAAGTTATGCGTAGGGCTTTTCTGAAATGATGTATTTTCTATACTCGAAAGGAAAAATATTCAAAGTTCATCAATTTTTTTACCACTATTTAGCGGAAACTTATGCTGAAATAACTAACATACGTGGAGACAAGGTCCCTCTTTGGGGTATTGTTTGTTACCATCGCATCATAAAAAGGGGTTATGGTCATTGTTCTGCCGAAACGGTGTATGTTTCAATACTCGCATGTCCGACAGTAAAATCATTCAAAGTTCAGGAATTTTTTTAGACCACTAATTAGCGAAAACATGGACTGCAATAACTAGCATAAGTGCAGACAAGCTTCTTCTTTCGTTTGGTGTATTGTTTGTTACAATCGGATGATAAAAACGGGTTATGCTCATTGTTCTACCGAAACAGTGTATGTTCTATACTCGCATGTCCGACGGTAAAATTATTCAAAGTTCAGGATTTTTTTAAACCACTAGTTAGCGGAAACTTGGGCTGCAATAACTAGCATAAGTGGAGACACGCTTCCTCTGTCGTTTGGTGTATTGTTTGTTACAAGCGGATTATAAAAAGGGGTTGTGGTCATTGTTCTGCTGAAACGGTGTATGCTTCCATACTCGCATCCCGGGATAAAAATAGTCAAAGTTCATCAATTTTTTTAGACCACTAATTACTGGAAACTTGGTCTGTAATAACTGTGGAAGTATGGGCTATATTTGTACTTTTGATTGCTGTAAGAGATGTTGTAATTGGTAAAGGATTAACGGAGATATGAGATTGTAAAAATGTGCAAATTTAAGTAAAAGATTACTTTCTTTTTAACTTTCTACGTAGCAATTATTAATTGCCTTCTGCAATAACTACTGTAGACTCAGTACGTTTAGGGCTTTCCAAAAATGTGTCACTTATTAAAAGTGGATAAAAAAAAATATGGATAACCTTTATGGCTAACTTCCCCCCGATCGTACTTTTGAAGAGTTTTATTCACTTTTGGTGCAAATAGAAACAGTTTTAAATTCACGTCCTTTGTATCCTTTATTTTATCAAATGACCCTAATGATCTAAACTCGCGTACTTTCTGGTCTGACGGACAATTACTAGTATTTCGGACCCCGATGCTACTCACATCCGTGAGCCAAATCTTTCCAAGTATCAAAAGATTCAAGCGCTTTTGCAGAACTGTTGGAACTGATGGTACAAAAAATATATTTCAGAACTTCAAAAACGCACTAAATGGAAATATCCACAACAATTATTGGAGAAATGGTTCTCATAATTGAAGAAAATATTCCACCAATGAGATGGGCTCTTGGTAGGATCTTTGAAATACATCCAGGAAAGGACAATGTGACGCGAGTGGTGCCAATAAAAACACAAAGTGGCATCATTCGTAGACCTGCGAGAAAAATTTGTCCATTACCAATGGATAACGATGATGATTAAATACTTTGACTAATTCATTATTTACTATTTATTTAAATATTTTAGAAGAAGGCATGTTTAGAATAGTATAATTATCCTTTCCGTTAGTAACCGTTGTCCCTATTTTTTAGTTGTAGTAACCGTTGTTGTAAAAATATAAAAACAATTATTATATAGTAATCTGTCGTCACTCTTGAAAGAGATTAGAATGAACGTGTAATTATTTGGAAATAAACACATACAGTCCACAACAATGTTTGAATTATTCAACAACAAGCTGTATAAAATAGCTCCTGAAACAGTTTTCTGATTCTCGTAAGTTTTACGGTTTTACATCCTGTGGTATTCTCCGATCAAAATATCCTGCATTAAGGCGGTGCAGAGAGAGGTGTTTATTCAAATGATAATTTTCGCTAACGCTTTACTAGGAATGTGAAATATGGATTCAGTATAGAGAACGTATAGGTGCTTATGTTGAGTAAAATATTATGTTTCAATGAATTCATATAGAAAAGGAGTTTTAAAAGGTATAACGTTTCTACTTTCTCTTGTAGAGTTTATTACATCGACATAACCAAAGCGTTTTTCTAGAAACACTATCTTTGAAACTGGCATGCGCGATAATAAAATCTGACAAAAATGCTTAGACTCAGATTTCACAAAAAAATAATATTGTATAGGTTGGTACCATATTTGTCCTGGCTATAAAGAGAAATATAATTAAATTTTCGTGTACGACCTACTCTTGACAAAGCAAAATTAATACTTAGAAAAACTGAACATAGATGTGGATCGAGTGCAAATGAATGCGTCTAATATTTGTTGACTTTGCATTTGCTAAACTCACTTGAAATGGTTATTTCAAGTGCCAAATATTTGTCGTGGCAGAGCTCATCTCCACATCCAAACATCGAATTAGTAAATCTTTAATTGATTTGAATGAATACATTTTTAGTTTTAATCATCGAATTAATAAAATCTTTAATTGATATAAATGAATACATTTTTAGTTTTCTTTGTCGCTGTACGGCGCATACTTGCCAAATATTTGGCAAGTATACGAATATGTAGCACCGCCATTATATATTACCTACACTAATGTTTGATCTTTATCATTGCAGGGAGTAGTGCTGAATCACAATATGTCAGCACGGATCATACGGAGCAATCAGAGCTTAGTATTGCAAAGGGTCACGAGGCAGAGTGCTGGAAGGTATGTCTGCTCTGTTGTCAATAGCGAAGGCGAAACTCTTAGCAACGAACTGGTATTCCGCGTTCAATGTAAGTACACATTTGTTCTTTGTTAATTTCTTTATCTCCAAGTGCTTGCCAAGAATAATAATAAAATAGGTACGAAGACTTCGTAGGCTTTCACTGCGAGAAACTGCTTCCGGGTTATTCCGTGTGCAAAGATTTGTAAATGCTGGGATTTCGCGAACCATTGTGCTTCTTCAGAGCTAACTGTATACTGACCACCTACCAAAGAAATCTCTCCATTATATACCTAATATTGCACCTCACTGCGCACATCTGGAACTGCCGCTTCCCTGTGTTTTCCACCTGACCGCGCTTGGACTAATGTCAGTGTCGTCCTTACAATGTAAATTTCGATGGCTTCTCTAATAAGCCTTCGGTGACAATTACCCACCCTTGCCAACATCTTCACATCGTCGAAATTCATTGTGTCCCGACTCATGGCAGTGTTGAGCAACAGCGGACTGTTGCATCTTGCCTAGCCGAGTATATCTACTGTGCTCCTTGACTCGACATTCGATGCTTCATCCTGTCTGTCCCACATAGCATGTTCCATTCTCACATGGGACACGCACGCGCACGCGCCCGCTTTCTGTGGCGATGATGTCGGACAAACTGCTAAATGTACCGGGACGAAACTTCATATCTAGAAGTTTCATGACCAAACTTAGTGCTGAAAAGTGTTTTGTTCAAAATGGTCCAGAGGAACAGGAATATCCTAAAGGTACAGTTTCCTACGACATTGCCCCGCGCACAACTTAAACAGCGCAACCGTGCGCTGTAATCTATAACTGCATAGGTTTATGCACATTACGCTGAGCGTTACGCTATCTAGTGCGACGCACTGCGCGCTGTCTGTACATTACATTTGTTTAAACGTTCTAATACTATGATTAAGTTATTTTCACAAGCCTGAGAATCTTGTCCCCCCTATTATATCGTCAAGATAACAGTCCATTTTATCTATTCCTTCCAGGATCTGATCCATTACAGACTGATATTGAAATGGAGCGCTTGCAATTCCAAAGCAGTGTGGTAAATCTGAATAACACCTGAAACGTATTAATTGTCAAATACTTTTGTGACTGTTAATCCACATCAACTGTACAAAGTATTTCATCAATACGAGGTAGAGGATACAATCTTTGTTCTAACTGCTTATTTTTATACTTTTACGAATTTTTATGAACTATCACTGCTGGACCAACAAATTCACAGCGTTTTACTTTAACTAAGATTTTTCTTTATAAGGTACGGTTTCCTAGGACATTGCGCCGCGCACAACTTACACAGCGCACATCCGCTGTAATATATCACTGCATAGGTTAATGCACATTGTTTCCTATATTGCGTGTCTGTCGGGATCAATTATTCAGTGCAAAATCGTGGATCAACGTAAATATAAGTGCAGATGACAGAAAGTTTTACTGCAGCATCGGATCAAGTACTCATCGACTTGGTGCGGTTGCTAATAAACGAAGTTATAAAGACCAAGTTATAAAAAACAACATATGGAAAGAAATAGCACAAATTGTTTCAATACGTACAAGTAGGTACGTAGATTAATTAGTTCGTTGAACAATTACGTTTTGCCAGGGCAATGACCCCTGGGTCATAAAATATTCTGCAAACGTATTTCTCACACGAATTGCATCAAATGTTTGTCTTCTTGCAAACGTTGGTGCTAGTGACAAAAAATTCTCTGCAATTGGTATTTAGTTCTATTATCACTCTCTCCATATTTATGTGGTATAACTGAATTTCGGAGCATATTGTGTAGTATATATGATGCGATTATTAAAGAATCAGTACTATCTGGAGCATTGCTATTGGCGAATAAAATACTCGAAAATATTGACTCATTAATCCAAATTCATTATCTGAAGTTCGTTTCGCCCTGCTATGTATATAAATAATACAAGGAAAAAGGTAATTTGTCGGGCAATTCCGTCATACGAAGAAGCAACCGTAGACACGTGTTTCGGACTATTAGTCCTCATAAGTACGGTATACCCAAGGAGTAAGATGGACACTCAATGGAAAAAAAAAACACGCAAATGGAGACTATAAGGGGTCCAATGTCGCCAATTTGGTGCTTCAGTCACAACATCTTCAGAATTCGAAGACAAGAAGTGATGTCGCGCCGGAGGTGACTGGGACACCCCAGTCACTGTTTCGAATGATCATGCGTTGATTCATTTTGGGAATACAGTTTCATAATCACAGTTGTTAGAGAAAACGCTGTATCGCCGACAATAACTAAAGGTTGTAGCATTCCTGTACCAGACAAAAAATCCACAGGGAGATATTGAATTTCCCACTGCAAATTTGTTGTCCCATAATTAACTTATTAAATATTCCCGAATCTCCTTCTCGTCCATAAGACCAACCCCATCAAATCTATATCTTGCATCTACTATAGCCAATAGAACAATTGAATGAAATTGTCTATAGTTGAAAAACAGTGACAGTATGTCTATTGCACGTGTTTTTAACAATATCATGGTTGATATAAGAAATGACGATGTCAAACATTTCTCGAGAAATTCTGAAATATACTCTAAATTTGCTTTGAGAGTCAAATAATCTTTGATATATTAGTAATTTATGATCTCTTTCTGTACCTTTAGACGAAAATAACACATTCACTTTTTTTCGTTGTTTCAATGTCATCCTCATCATCCATTTCTTCTAATAACAAATTTGTTATGAACTTGTCACGATGAACCAATAAAACTACTTACTTCTTGAGAGCGCTTTTAATAGTACGTTGAGTTACGTGTGTGTACATGGTGTACATTTATATATTGACATATGTCTATTCGTATTCACCACCTACTATTGCAACTATCATAACAGTTCGGCTATTCTGACTTTATTGACGTCCTCGTCATAGTATTTTGGCATTGGTTACCAACAAATAAATGGGGTATAATTAATAAATGTTGCAAATGAAACCCAACTCTTGAATAAAATCAATGTACTTGATTTTCTCTTCAAACAAACGAAATTAACTATTAAATTGTACTCTTTTTAATCTGTCTATTGAGATTATTCCTTGGTAAACACGACCACTTTGCTGTTCTCCTTCTATGTCTTTTACCAAATATCCATCACATCCTATAATTTTTATCACTTCATAAGGTCCCCGAAATTTAGGAGCAAGTTTACGACTAGCGCCAGTACTCGGAGCTTCACTTCGTACCAACACTAAGTCTCCTACTTTCAGTTTTTCTGCTTTCTTCCGTTTCTTATCATAATTCTCTTTCATCTTTTCTCGATTTTCTTCCAGTAACTCTACAACTTCTCTTTCTTCTGTTTCCTTCAATTTTTCATTTAAATTTATTATTTCAATTGTTAACGGATTTTCATTAAATCCTTTTTGCTTCTGTTTAAATATTAAGCTCGATGGTGTCCTCTTAATGACGCTATGCCTTGTATTATTTAATGCCCATTGCACTTCAAAAATTTTGGCATACCAATCTTTTCCATCAATATCACTTGAACTCGTAGCTAGACATGAGATAATCATGCTGTTAACTCGTTCCACTTGTCCATTTGATCGTGGAGAGCAAGTTGATACTTTCACATGCTGTATATAGTACGTCTCGCAAAACTCCTCAAACAATTTTGATGTAAAAGCAGTTCCTCTATCGCTTACAATTCTTTCTGGTTTTCCATAATGCGAGATGAATTCACTTAAAAATGACACAATAAGTGCCGCTCCAACATTTTCTGTAGGCTTCTAGACTACATATTTACTAAAACCATCCACTATTACTGCCACATACTTATCCGGTACATCTTCTGTTGACAAGAACGGTCCTAGGTGATCGATGTGGATGCTCTGAAATGGAGTACTTCCTTTGTCCAATGGATGTAACAGTCCAGGTTGTTTTCCTCGTGGAGTCTTGTAGTAGAGACAATTTATGCAGCGAAGGACATATGACGTAACTGCTTCTTTCATTTTCGGAAAATAATAGTTTTCTTTTAATTTAGTCAGGGTTTTACCTATTCCCAGATGCATGATTCCTTTGTGATTTTCACTGATCAATTCAAGTCTCTACGGTTCTGGAACATAAAGTCGTAATCTTCCATGTTTGCATCTATAAATTCTTCCATTCATTAATGTAAATTTTTCTAGTGCACTTTTCTCATTAGCTTCAAGTCGTTTCTTTACTTCTTCAATTTCTTTACAATCTCGTTGCATTGCAGCAATCCTGTATTTATTGATATGCCCATAATTGGTAAACCAATAATTTGAGTCTCGAATGGTTCTTCTACTGGATCTCTACTTAATGCATCAGCTACCACGTTGCTACTACCATTGTGGTACTCTATCTTGTAGTTGTATTCAGACAATCTGACAAACCATCGTCCAATTCTTGGGCTCCAATCTCTCTTGTCGGCTAACATTTTTAAACTGTTGCAATCAGTTCGAATTGTAAACTCAATGCCGATTAAATATACTCTGAATCTTTCTAATACACACACAATTGCTAATGCTTCAAGTTCATATGCATGATACTTTGCCTCATCTTGAGTGGTTTTTCTACTAAAATAAGATATTGGATGTAGCATACCGTCTTCTTGGATCTGATACAACACAGCTCCGATGCCTACAGTGCTTGCATCTGTATGAACCTCTGTTGTTGCTGTCGGATCATAGATAGCCTGATCGGCTCTGCGAGTAGCTTGTCCTTAATCTTTTCAAACGCTTTGTCCTGTAACTCAGACCATAGAAACTTTGATTTCTTCAATAATAAATCTGTTATCGGTCGCATGATTATTGCAAAATTTCTTATGAATCGTCTGAAGTAGCTTGCCAATCCGACAAAACTACGCAAGGATCTTACGTCTACTGGTTTTGGAAATTCCTTCAAACTCCTTAATTTTCTCGATCCTGGTTGAACTCCTTTGTCGCTGACCTCGTATCCCAGATACTCAATCTTCTTCAGAAAAAAGAAACATTTTTCTAACTTCAATGTTAAACCGGCTTTTCGCAAAACTTCAAATACAAGCTTCAAACTATTTAATCCTTCATTGATGTTCGTGGACGGAATAATTATATCATCCAAGTATGCCATCGCCACGTCGTATCGCAGCGAACCTAAAACTGTATTTACCAGCCTTTGAAAAACTGCTGGGGCGTTGCAAAGTCCAAAAGGCATCCTTTTAAATTGAAAATGTCCAACCGGTGTTACAAACGAAGTCTTTTCCTTTGCAGACTCAGCCAACGGTACCTGGTAGTACCCACTTATCATGTCTAATGTACAAACATAGGTTTTTCCCTTCAAAAGATCCAACTGGTCATCTATCAGTGGTAGAGGATAATGATCCTTTACGGTTATTTTATTTAACGCTGTGTAATCAACGCATAATCGCACGTCTCCCGTCTTTTTCTTCACCAAAAGTATCGGACTTGCAAACGGCGATTTGGCATCTTCAACAATATCGGCATTCTTCAACTCTTCAACGATTCCCTTTACTTGTTGTCGCTCTGAGTAAGAAAGCCTATAAGGTCTGTAATAGACCGGAACATCTGAATTCAACTTTATATCCATTTGGGCTATATTTGTACAACCCACTTGATAAATATTCCTTGAAACTAAGTCGCTGTATTCATTCAGGAACATTTTTAGATTGTCTAAGTCTTTTCCCTCAATTTCGGTGTTGATTTCATCTGCGTTGATTAGTCCATTGTCTCTCACTTCTTCAACTTGCGGTGCCTCGATGCATGCTTCACCTCTGGTAATCTTTGAACCCTTTTTGATCTTTAAATCATGTCCGGAGATGTTCATTATGGGTAAAACAGACTTTCCTTCGTGGTTGGCCTGTATTAGACACCTTGGAATTGCGTGGCCTTTTTCTCGAATTCCACCCTCTATACACAATTCACGGTTGGTCAAATCACCAACAACTGATATGTGCCCTAAGTAATTATCTGGAATTACAACGTCATCTTCAATTCGAAGCATGGTTTTTGTATCTTCACATATCTCATTGATCGGTAGGTCATTATCGGTATACTCGATCCTCAATTCATTGTTCTTACTCGTTATCTGTATATTGGGCTGCTCTGTGAATGGATGTCCTACAATCATAGGAACGTTTTGATGATCCTTGTCGACTACATGTAGTTTAACTTTGGCAGAGACACCATCAATTGTCACATTTCTTGTGAATAGTCCCAATGGCTTCACCATGCCATTACCATATCCAACTAATGGTACTGTTTCAGTTTCGAAATATGTAAATCCAATCTCTGCTACAACATCATCGCGAATAGTTATGCAGCTGCTACCTAAGTCTACGTAACATCGTACTTTTTTATTATTCACATAAGCATCTTTAAAGTATTTTGAATGAGAATTACTGTCTTTACCGAAATATTTCGAATGAGATTTGTTGTCTTTACCGATCTTCAATACTGTGTTCGTTGTGCTACTGACGTTGTTTCTTTCATTATTTGCTTGAGCTTCTTTTGCATTACCGAATCCACGTTTTAATGGGCATTCGCGCGCGTAGTGTCCTACATTCAAACACTTGAAACACGTAATTGTCTTGGTTTTCCGTGTGCTATCAACGTTACTAGACTCATTGTTTTTAACGCTGTTGTGTTCTTTATATTTCGTTACATAACGACGAATATAAGCAGCACCTGACTTTAAATCTGGCAAAAGTTCGTTTAATTTCTTATTCTTATATCTGCTTAACGGTCCTAAGAAATCTCTAAACCGGTTGTCATTCAGTCCATGTACTATCCATTCTATGCTCTCTTGGACTGTCATCCTGCAGCGGTTACATGTCGCCAACTTTTCAAAGTAATACTCAACAATATCTTGATTTGGCTTCCAGTTATAATTTTGAGCTTCCAACCTTAAGTCGATTGTATTGGTCTCGACTTGAAATGTCTCGGTGAGTAGTGTCTTCCACTCATTCCAGCTCCTCAACTCACTAGGTAGACTGTTTCTCCATGACTTAGCAACTCCTATCAACTTGGAAAGGGCATAATGCTTTATGGCGACTTCATCCCAATCATAAAGCTCACCAAACTCTTCAATTTTGTTGATCTACTCTAAAATCGAAATATTATTCTTTACAGGATCAAATTCTGGGAGTACTACGTGTACATTTTGAAAATATCTTGGTATGTTAGTTTCCGAACTTTGCTCTGCCATTGTGGAAGTATTATATATGAATCAAAAGCTCAAATCTCTTGAACTCCACTTCAATAATATTCGCTTCCCACGCAACCAGCAGCAACAACTCGTCCAAAATTCCCGTTTACCACGCGTCACTCGCGTTTTCCAAAACTGTCAATACACGTACCACGACTCCACGTACACACTCTCGGCTACTTTCCACGTACTATCGTCGGATTTATCCCACTTCTGAAGTTGTTATGAACTTGTCACGATGACCCAATAAAACTATTTACTTCTTGAGAACGCTTTTAATAGTACGTTGAGTTACGTGTGTGTACATTTATATATTGACATATGTCTATTCGTATTCACCACCTACTATTACAACTATCATAACAAATTTAACACAGGTTTTTCTCCATATTTTACGGATTCTCGCTCTGGTAGTTTCAAACGTTCAGACAGTTCGGTTCTAGCACAACATACTGACATACAGTCCGCTGTCACTTGCATAAAACTGACAGCGAGTAGTGGGCAGCGTACATTCTAGGAAGCCGTATATTTACTCTGCATTTTTTAACGATTTTGCAAATGAGCCGCCATTTCTGTAATTTCGTCAAAATAGACGACAGACCTATTAGGCCTGCATGTCGCCTAGATGGGTAGATCGCCGATTAGTGTAGATCGCCGAATTGCGTAGATCGCCGATTTGTATAGATCGCCAATTTATGTAGATCGTCGATTCGTATGGATCGCCGATTTGTGTAGATGGCTGATTCGTATAGATTGCCGAGGTCGGCAGATAGCCGTACTTGAAGCAAAGTTAGCCCCCACTTTTAAATTTTAAGTATACTTTTATGCAAATCGTTTGGGAATCCTTAGGGAGGGTTTGGGAGTAATTTTTTTTCTTTTGGGAGTATATGGTTTTTGAGAAAATTGTTTTTTGTACCGTCAAGTTCGCCCCCAACTTTTACATTTTGTGATTTTTTTTACTGGAATGGTTTGGAATTCGTTAGGGAGGATTAGGGAGTGTAGTTTCGACGTTTGGGAGTAATTAGTTTTACTGCAAAGTAATATAAATGTTTAGTACATAACCTCACTTTCTAGTTTACCGTCGGAAAGTTACGCTAACGGCTTCGTTTTGCTACACTGTACCTTTTTCTTCACAGACGGTTAGAATATGGTTAGGGAGGCTTAAAAATGCCCCTTTTTATATCAGAGACTGCATTATTTGACCGCAAATCAATAAAAACTTTGAGTACGGAAGCCGTCATAGCTAATGTATTTATCTGCTTTGTTTTACAAAAATTGGTCGTATTTCTGCAAGAAACCGTTAAAGTATCGGTAGGGAGGAATAAAAACTCCACGTTTGATGTAAGGGAGTGTATATTTAGACCGCAAATCAAAATTAAATATTGAGGTTATGTACATACTGACTCATTTATTCCATTTATCCCTTATCGGCGCTTTCCCTTCGATAAATATCGCATTTTTCGTCATAAGTCATTAGAAAATCGTTAGGGAGAATTAAAAAGTTCACTTTTGATGTAAGGGACTAGATAATTGTACCGCAAATTAATATCTAAGGTCGCGGTTATGTACCTTCTGAATTAACCTTTTTAAAGACTTCTCTTTCCATAAATGAGACGTATTTTTTTCATAGTCTTGCAATATATCTAGGAACGGTCATGGAGTTTACTTTAATGTTTGAAAGAAAATATTGAGTTTCATCGTAAGTAAACGTAAAAGTTTAGATGAAAACCTTCATTTTGTGTGCCCGCGGAATGTTAGGAATATTGGCTTTGTTTTGAGATAAATTGTACGTATTTGTTTAAAATTGTTAGATTATCGTAATCAAGGAACATCACGTTAACTTATCACGAGTATGAGTCTTTTGTTTGTTCACGAAATAGTCATAAAGACAAGATATATTTGTAATAACAAGCATAAAAGCATATTGTAACCCTGTTCCATCAAAATGTAAGCATTTGTGTTTGTTTGCTCAATTGGGGTCTTAAATAAAACTTTGCTTCTTCGGGCGTTCGAAGAAAGTTTCTTTATAATGTATTTTATTAGATAGGAGTATTTAACAAGTTCCCTAACCAATGGGTATGTATGCAAGTATATTTGGCTGCATACCTTGCCACAATTTTGAATTATTTGTGGTTCCCGTGGTTCACAGTATAATTCTTACGAGTGTTCATAGATGGCGCTTATGACCGTCGAAAATAAGTTTAATATAGGTAGTAATATAAACAAAAACAATAAATAAAAATATTAAATTTACTAATTTAATATTGCAAGACTATGAACAAAATACGTACCATTTATGTAAAGAGAAGTCTTTAAATAGGTTAATTCAGAAGGTCGCGACCTTAGATATTGATTTGCGGCAGAATTATCTACTCCCTTACATCAAAAGTGAACTTTTTAATTCTCCCTAACGATTTTCTAATGACTTATGACGAAATACGCGCCATTTATCGAAGGGAAAGCGCCGATAAGTGATAAATGCAATAGTTGAGTATGTATATAACCTAAATCTTTAATTTTGATTTGCGGTCAAACTATACACTCCCTTACATCAAAAGTCCCCCCTAACGATTCTTTAACGGCTTATTGCAGAAATACGACCAACTTGTGTAAAATAAAGCAGATAAATACATTAGCTATGACGGCTTCCGCACTGAAGTTTTTTTTTATTTGCGGTCAAATTATGCATATAATCTGTGTGTGTATATATATATATATATATATATATATACATATGGTTGGTACGGTGTCGGCTCCAACGCGTATGACAGAGTGTACGTTGTCACCTCATATATAACGTTGATGGCTCCAAAATCGGAGGTGACAACGTATCGCCTTGTTTTCAACGGAAATGTGGTCTAGGTAGCTCACAGAGCTCAAATCCAAAAATTGCGTCGGAGCCGATAACGTCCATTATGTATGTACGGACAAGTCATGTTAGTTCAAGCGTAGATCACGAGCGCTAGTGTCGCCCATGCTAGATACGGCCGCTACGAAGTCACCTCCGCATATATGATTCCGTGTATTGTATCGTACAACGTACGCTGTGGCGGAGGTGATAGCGCAAGAAACATACATTGTATGAGTATTTTCGTATTTATTTCTGCTCTCGGACGCAGTTCGGTTGTGCGCGAGATACAAAGATTTTTGGTTCAAATCCAGGCCGTAGCTGAATTTTTTTATTTCCAAAATACATTCCGCTTGTTTTTATCGTTTGTTATTTATTTTGAATGGCATAGGCTGCTTTATGTCAACTATTCTAGTGTACGCACATTGCAAATATTATTTGAAATAAAAGTACCATAATAAATTATTTGCGCTGCTATTACATCAATAAATTCTATAAATTCCACATACCTTTTCTTGTGTTCACCATAAATCCTATTAAATCAAGTACTCAAATAGACATATTAAAAAGATGATGTGGGAATTTTTAGGTAATACGACTAAATATTACATACAGTTTTTTGAAAATTTGAGACATGAAAAGATCAACATAGACATGAAAATGTATACTCTTCGCAGTTATGTATTACATAAAAATGTGTAGCAGTAGCCAAAGTTTCTCCGGGTGTCTGGGTTTTTAGCTTATTTATTGTATTTTTTATAATCTCCAATAAATACCCTATTGTCACAGTAAACTGTAGTGGTAGGCCTGAATAGTACAGCACCTAGTTTAGTTTATTGATCATCATTGTAGATATCAATTAAGGTAACAAGCTACAGTCGCGGAAAGATGTATGTTCGACTCCCATTTTTCTTGGGGCGAAATACTTCAAAACCTACACAACGAATTGTGAGTATATACAGTGTGTCTCAACAGTGCGATCTCGGAAGATTATGCCTCTGTTAATGAAGATATTTTAAAACTGATTTCACTCATATATACACAAAGCCGAAGCGTACATGTAAAACTATTAGCGTGTATACAGGCTGTTCAATAACACAGTACCAACCTAAACTTATGTTTTGTTAAATGGAACAACCTATATTTCTGCACAATTTTTAATTCCTCGCAAAATTTTACAACAATGAAAAATAACATAACATACTGTAAACTTTATACTTTTTGATTTATTGGCATTTTTAAGGAAAAACAGCAGTCTTAGAAAGATTGTATATATCAATACCGGTTTTTAATTTTATTGCTCTGGCTTAGATTATGATTACGTAAGAAGCGTTCAATAAGCATGATTACCTGCCATATCCAAATTGTGCACCGGTTGGTCATAATCTGCAACAAAATATAGCAAACAGGTTTTCCTAAGAAAGAATTTTTTTTAAATGGAAACCCAGTATTGAATTAATTTTTTGAATTCTATGCGTCGTTCTGCACAAAAAGTACTAGCACACACCAGTGCTAAAATAAACAATTGTATTGTTGTCGTATACACAGACAGACGGACAGACCAATCGATAATTTTGCGTCAAACTCAGAGTAGGGTATCGCTCAACTAACCCGAGATGAGTAACACTCATGATTAATGAAATCACTCGTCACTCATTACTCGTCAATCATAAGTCTAAAAATCACTTATCACTCGTTAATCGTAGAAACAAGTGTTACTATTTTGACTGCCGGTAGCGACTGCATGATATTGTTTTAAAAATATGAAAAAGAAAATACAATTTACTAGATTTTATTTGCAAAGTAAACCCACATTATGGTAAATGTAATGTGTGTATACTTTGTTTTAATTTATCCTACTTTACCTGATAATAAATATGCATTTAGAATAAATACTTACCTTAATAAACGATTTATATTTGCATTTTGACTAAAGTGAATTGAACTCATGTCCTAAATGAATCTAAATGCATTAATAATAACTGTTTTGAATTATATCCGATTCTATGGTGATCCACTTATTAAGGGTACATTCTGGTGAACCATTTGAAAAATGACATTACTTTATTGCTTATTTTGATTGCAGAACATTTAAAGCATACATTGACGGTAATACTGTCACAAAATAATTCGAAAAATTAACGATTCCACAGCCAAAAGTCGAGCGGCTCGTCGGAGCCGATTATATCACGGTTATCGGACACTTTTTTAACCATGTCCGATGCGCACATCTTTCAATATTATTCACAAATTATTTTCTATCGTCTACCCACATTTCTCCTCTTTAAAATGACGTACCATTGGTTAATAGTTAATTTTTCGAATTTCTTTGTGACTTTATTTTACAGTGTATTGATTAAATGTTGTGCAATCTAAATACGCGATAAGAAATCATTAATTTTTGAAAATGTTACACTAATGTACCATTAGATGTGATTTGGAATGTACGTTGAACGTGTACGTATCTAGCGTGTCATAAAATTCTTGATATAATAAAAAAAACTGAAGATAGCATTCTATACAGTAATTAGGGGATTATTCAACTTCAAAATCAGTTATGCCTGTCTTTCTTTACAGTTTACACAAAATTTGGAAATCAAAGAAGTGTTTTGTTTATATTTATATAATTGTTTATTTTATTTTTTTATTTTGTTTTTCACTTTCACGGTATTATCTCTGGTGAAAACAACAGTACAATTATTTCTAATTAACCTGCAAAAATAGATTCTGCTGTATTTGTTCTTAGTAATTTTCATTCAGAACAAATCAAGCCAGATCTCCAAATCAAATAACATAAATGTCGGACAAATTTTTATAACACATATCTATAAAAAAGTGTAAGTTTTGGTTTAAAGATTTAGATTTTGTGGGTTTGTATAAAAATTGTCTCCGCGCCTCTATTTTAGTTTCATCAGTGTGAAAGTATATCGAGTTTCTATTATGTTTTAAAACAGTGTAATTTCTATTGAATAGTCATCACTCATTACGCGTTAATCGCGAGCAATCAGTGAAGAATATTCAATCGTGTACAGCAGTTATGAGTGGTGAGTAAAGAAATCATCACTCATTTTGATGAGTGACCAATTTTAACTCATCACAACGAGTGATGATTAATTTAACTAATTAAAATAATTTTATCATCACTTGTTACTCAATCACTCGATTACCAAATGCCCAACTCTGGTCAAACTCAATAGATCATACCACAGTAAATAGGGGGGGGGGGTATAAAAATGTCTATGTATTTGGTAAATAAAACTTGACGTGCACGAGAATTTTTTCAGTAACAGTTTCTATTTATTCCAATCAATTTATTCCATGGTTTTAGCGTCAATGCACGTATGTAGACAAAGCACAACAACGGACTTTGTACAATTTTAAACGGTAATAGAGAGCTTGTAAATTGCTCTCAGCGTTGTACATTGACCTACGTTGCGAAGGCCGGCGTAAAATATATAAATAAAAAAATCATCAAAAAATAAAATAATAACTAGTTGGGTAGTTTGACTTACATCGCGACAAAACAAATAAATAGGGTAATTGTTTTTGCACGGTAACCATATTAAACTTAGGGCATGGTTATCCGAGTTAAAAACATTTTAATACCCTTAGAAAAGCTCTCTAAAACCAATTATGTTTTGTTAGAAACTATAACCAAGTCCCATGAATATTGCCGTGTAATGCTCAATCATCCTCTGTAATATATATTATAAGTGTATTAGTATTAGTATTATTATTATATTAGTGCTAAATACTTAATAAATGATTTTTAATACTATTACTAAAAGGGAGCGTTTATTTTGTGAGAAGCGAGTTTATGGCCTATCATATACATGCTATATAATAATAGCCTATTGTGACCTCCGTAGGTTTGGCAACACCGCTGGAGTTATCAGCGACACATCAGTTTCCGTTCATATATAAATTGCGGAGGTCACTTCGTACCCTTTGTGTATCTTATATATGACCTACTCAAAAATCAAAAATCGTTTCCCCTCTTTTGATGCTCGTGTAGCGAAAGTTCCCCTCATTAAAAATATGCAATCAGATCAATAATATATTATCTGGAACACCCGGAGCCAAGGTGGCCTGCTCTATATCCCGGAGGTGACAACTTAACACGTATACATATATATATATATATATATATATATATATATATATATATATATATATATATATATATATATATATATATATATACATATGGTTGCTACGGTGTGGGCTCCAACGCGTATGACAGAGTGTACGTTGTCACCTCATATATAACGTTGATGGCTCCAAAATCGGAGGTGACAACGTATCGCCTTGTTTTCAACGGAAATGTGGTCTAGGTGGCTTAGGGAGCTCAAATCCAAAAATTGCGTCGGAGCCGATAACGTCCATTGTATATGTACGGACAAGTCATGTTAGTTCAAGCGTAGATCACGAGCGCTAGTGTCGCCCATACTAGATACGACCGCTACGAAGTCACCTCCGCATATTCCTCGCAAAATTTTACGACAATGAAAAATAACATAACATACTGTAAACTTTACACTTTTTGATTTATTGGAATTTTTAAGGAAAAACAGCAGTCTAAGAAAGATTGTATATATCAATACCGGTTCTTAATTTTATTGCTCTGGCTTAGATTATGATTACGTAAGAAGCGTTCAATAAGCCTGTTTACCTGCCATAACCAAATTGTGCACCGGTTGGTCATAATCTGCAACAAAATATAGCAAACAGGTTTTCCTAAGAAAGATATTTTTTTTTAATGGAACACCCTGTATTGAATTACTTTTTTGAATTCTATGCATTGTTCTGCACAAAAGGTACTAGCACACACCAGTGCTAAAATAAACAATTGTATTGTTATCGTATACACAGACAGACGGACAGACCGATCGATAATTTTGCGTCAAACTGAGAGTTGGGCATCACTCAACTAACCCGAGATGAGTGACACTCATGATTATCGATATCACTCGTCACTCATTACTCGTCAATCATAAATCTAAGAATAACTTATCACTCATTAATCGTAGAAACAAGTGTTTCTAGTTTGACTGCCGGTAGCGACTGCATGATATTGGTTTAAAAATATGAAAAAGAAAATACAATTTAATAGATTTTATTTGCAAAGTAAACCCACATTACGGTAAATGTAATGTGTATATACTTTGTTTTAATTTATCCAACTTTATCTTATGATAAATATGCATTTTTATAGAGAATACATAATAATAAACGATTTATATTTTTGCTTTAACTAAAGTGAGTGTATTCTTTAAATGTAGTGCAATCTAAATACGCGATAAGAAATCATTAGTTTTTGAAAATGGTACACCAATGTACCGTAAATGTAATTTAGAATGTACGTTGAACGTGTACGTATCTGACGTATCATACAATTCTTGATATAATTAAAAAGAAAACTGAAGAAAGCATTCTATAGTGTAATTAGGGGGATTATTCAACTGCGAAATTAGTTATGTCTGTCTTTCTTTACACTTCTAAGTTTGGAAATCAAAGAAGTGTTTTGTTTATATTTATCTAATTGTTTATTTTCTTTTTTCTTTTTTGTCGCTTTCACGGTATTATGTCTGGTGAAAACAACGGTGCAATATTTCTAATTAACCTGAAAACATAGATGCGGCTGTAATTGACAATTCAGAACAAATCAAGCCAGATCTCCAAATCAAATAACATAAATGTCGGACAAATTTTTATAACACATATCTATAAAAAAGGTAAGTATTGGTTTAAAGATTTAGATTTTGTGGGTTTGTATAAAAATTGTATCCGCGCCTTACTTTCATCAGTGTGAAAGTATATCGAGTTTCTATTATGTTTTAAAACAGTGTAATTTCTATTGAACAGTCATCACTCATTACGCGTTAATCCCGAGTAATCAGTGATGAATATGCAATCGTGTACGGCAGTTATGAGTGGTGAGTACTGAAATCATCACTCATTCTGATGAGTGACGAATCGTTACTCATCACAACGAGTGATGATTAATTTAACTAATTAAAATAATTTTATCATCACTTGTTACTCAATCACTCGATTGCCAAATGCCCAACTCTGGTCAAACTCAATAGACCATACCACAGTAAATGGGGGGGGTATAAAAATGAGTATGTATTTGGAAAATAAAACTTGGCGTGCTGGAGAATTTTTTCAGTAATAGTTTCTATTTATTCTAATCAATTTATTCCATGATTTTAGCGTCAATGCACGTATTTACACCAAACACAACAACGGACTTTGTACAATTTTAAACGACAATAGAAAGCTTGTAAAGAATTGGTTAACAATAAAGCGCTGACCACGCATGAAGGTTGACGGCGCGGCAGTGACAGCTCTTTGTCTACTTTTTGTCAGAAAGCCTTAACTGGGAAAAGAAATAAGTATAAAATTATAAGTTTGGTATCGATATAACTCAGAAACTACTTAATAAATTTAAATTGGAGTTTCACACATAAATTCATTGTATTTGTAGTCTGTCCTCAGCGTGGTACATTGACCTACGCACAAGGGGGTATTTGACCCGAAAACCTGGCAAAAATTATTTTTTCACCTTAAAGGGCTCTAGATGCGTTGTTTTATTTATGTATAACATTTTAACCTTCATACTAAGAATTTGAAGGTTAATAACTTAGTAAACACAATAAAACAGTACAAAATAGGAAAAAGCAAACTGTATTAAAAATTGTTCTTCACTGCACTACACCTATTGTAAATTAATTACTACTACAACATTTATCATCAATATCTTTTGTGATTTTATTTCTATCATGGTCTACTTTATAAATTTATAAATTAATATATTGCATGTACTGTTTAAATACGCAGTATTGAGAGATTTCCAATTGAACAATACATGTCGTTTCTGAGTTATATGAAATAATATTTTTGGGTCTGTTATGTTGTAAAAAGATCTTAGCCAGTGGTAGAGGAAGAAAATGAAAGTTTACACCAGTCGATATTGTGTTTTGAAACGGTACTTACGCTATTCATGCTATTTTCCGTTCGATGCATTCCTTTTAAGACGTGATAATAGAGGCAATTAAGAACCTATTTTACCATATTTATCACTATAAAATCTATTATTTTTAGTATTATTTTAAAATTGTCTAATATTTATGCTTATTGTTTCCATGAAAACTTTCGAAATTTGATCATACTTCAAGCTGAAACGGTCGTTTTTTAGTGGAATAACCCTAATACGCATGTGTTGGACCCGGATTCGCATTCCGCGTAAACACATTTATCGAAAACGCTTAACCAGTTTCTATTCACAAACTTACTAATTGTCTCTCCTCAACAAGAATCCATTTTAAACCAGTGAACTGTGTATGCGAGTAGGTACACTCGTGGAATAAAGTATGTTCTGATCCGTATTTCAGCAGTGTGTCGATGTTACATCCATGTACGAGTTTTTTTGTTACTCTAGTCGGCCGGTCGGCCGCTAAGTGCAAAAAATTGTCCGGTTACGCTGCATACTCGTATATCGGAAATTTATTATTTGAGAAACCTTGTTCGAATGCTTTGAATTGGTTTATAATGATTTATATATTTCTATTTATTAGCCTAATGTGTAATAAAATAATGTAATTCCTACATTGCAATGTAATTGTATTTTTATTAAATATAATTTATTATATAACATAAAATGAAAATTTCATTTCAAGATATTGCATAAAACACAACAAACTATACAAACTTATTGCATCTAATAGCTTTTTTCGTTAATAAATACAAAAATCAAGTGCTTGTGGTGAATATTTTTACTGAAGGTTATTTCAGAACTTTTATGTATTAGCATTTATTCACAATATAGAAATAAATTAATAAAATTAAATTGCTTTAAATTTGTATTTATGGTAATTTGTTACTTGCGATTTACTGGTGTTTTCGAGATATTTAGCTTCAACGATACTTTGCAGTTTAACTTAATAACCAGAAAGGATGTATTTTGTATAGCATGAATGTATCATTATTACAATCTTTTTATATTATTATTTTGTATTTACTTTACAGCAATATTTTTCAAATATCTGACAACTGAAAATAATGACAATTATGTATATCACTAATTTACAAAAATTGATAATTGCTTGTAGAAGCAAGCTCTAAATATTCGATGAATTTTGATGAAATGTAAATATGAAATAATTAGTATTAAAAAATAAATAAACCAATATACGACCATCTAAAAGAACATTTAGATGACATTATTGTTAAAATTAGTTCCCTCTATGTCCAAAACTACTACAGATTTGAGATTTGAAAAAAGATTTGACATTAATAATTATTGACATAATAACTTAATTTTCAGTATTCTTAAGTTAATAAGTTAGTTAATAATTTATAAATAAAATTTTAATAATTCGAATTATAAATGAACAAAAGATGAAACTAGAACGTTTTTTTTTTCTAGAAAGTAGGAACTAATAAGTTTCGTATTGTTTTATTGGTTTTCTCTGTTCCTTCAGAAGTTGGAGCCGTTTAAAATAAGATATTGTTAATAATTCAAACGGCTGTAACAATTTAATGAATTGAAAAAGTAATTTGCTTACTGAAAAAATGTTTTGCAGAAGAAACGTGGGACAGCCTGCATATATTATTTCTATAATTTTATATTATTTTGGTTGTCAAGCATGTATTAGATCTCATGAAAGATAATTGAAACATTAACTGCTATAAAGTAAATACAGATATATTTCTATTGTCCTTTCATACAAAATACATGCTCCGTCCTAAATATAGATTTAAATTAAATTTAGAGAATTTATTTACATTTAGTGAATATATTTTAATATTACAATTCAGTGATAATCCTTGGCAACAAGATGATTTGTGCATTTACTTACTTACTTACTTAAGCCCGTCATCCCACTGCTGGGCAAAGGCATTTACTTACGTAATTAATATATGTATTAGATAAAATAAATTTAAATAGTGTGTCGTGATATTACGCAATATCTTAATATCAGATTTTCGTATCATATTATCAAATTTCATGTTGATTAATATTATTATAAAAGTAATTTTATATTTAATTAAATGCACTACTCGTAAACTTAAATGTTGTGGTCATATTATATTTATTACATTGCAATGACGGTATCACATTAAGGAAAAGATCGGACACGCTCAAAATAAACTAAATTCTGTTACATTACATCCATCGAAAAACCACCTCGTGACGGACAACTTTTTGCGAAGCGGCCGGGCCGAGGGAATATATAACCGAATATATATAACCGACATACTATTTTCAAATACTGCGATAGCGATACGAACATACTTTTTTCCATGACTGTACATTCGATGTATTTTCTTGCCTTGAATATGAATCCGATTGGCTTCAAGCAACAAATTTCCAAGAAATTCGTATACAAGTACAAAGTTTAAGGTTTTTTCGGATGATTTTTAAGAGTCTAGATTATCGGGGTTGTTTGCTATACGTGATCCAATACGGAAAAATATACGTACAGAGCGGCATTTACAACATACAAGATTCATTGAACATAGAATTGTCAATATCTCGATAACCCTAACCATTTGTATATAACTAAATATGGTTAAATATGTTCTAAATTACCTCTACTATCACGGTATAAAGAAATTGCATGAAATTACATATAAGCCGGTACATCAATTTTTTGATTTTCCTTTACAACGTATTAGAAATAAAATCATAAAAACCGCATCCGCACCTATCCGCAGCAGATTTTCCAGTAGTTTTAATGTCAAATATGTATACTATTATTTGAACCACTTTCAAAAGCTTAATTAAGCTAAACACTAAACTAAAACACTCAAGTTCTGCATAAAACTGTTTTTTTACGACAGCGAATGTTCTCGGCCCAGCTATTAACAAAATTGTGCGTAAATTTTAATAAAAAGAATGTCGAATGAAAGTTCATACTTGGTTCCAAAGAATGTATAACAAAAAGGTCACATTTTTCCTTAAAACACAAAATTGCAACCGTTTTCAAGAGCGTCAACTTATGTGCATCTATGTTCAGCCATACTAAAATCTAACTTTTGGCTGACAACAACACGTGGCGGAGGGCCCAGGTGAAAAAATATTGCCGCCTTATAATACACCGGTCCTTCACCTATCCCAGAAACTGGTTTACTTTTTGGAGTTTAACAATTTAGAAATTTGATTTATGGCCAGCTTTTTGGGTCAAATACCCCAATGTACTACGTTGCAAAGGCCGACGTAAAATATATAAATAAAAAAATCATTCAAAAATAAAATAATAACTAGTTGGGTAGTTTGACTTACATCGCGACAAAGCATATAAATAGGGTACCTAATTAGTTTTTGCACGGTAAGCATATTACACTTAGAACTTAGTTATCCGAGTTAAAAACATGTTATTACCCTTAGAAAAGCCCTCATAAAACCAATCATGTTTTGTTAGGAACTATAACCAAGTCCCATGAATATTGCCGTGTAATGCTTAATCATCCTCGGTAATATATATTATTCATATTAGTGCTAAATACTTAATAAATGACTTTTAATACTATTACTAAAAGTGACTGTTTATTTTGTGAGAACCGAGTTTACGGCCTATCATATACATGCTATATAATAATGGCCTATTGTGACCTCCGTAGGTTTGGCAACACCGCCGGAGTTATCAGCGACACATCAGTTTCCGTTCATATATAAATTGCGGAGGTCACTTCGTACCCTTTGTGTACCTTATATATGACATATATATATATATATATATATATATATATATATATATATATCGGAAAACTTAGTGGGAATTCAGTCAAAAAACGTTTTTTCTTTTTTATATTTTTTATTCCATATACCAATATTTCGGACTAATTTTAGTCCTTCCTCAGGGTTCTAAAATGTTTAATAATATATTAAAATTATATATAACTACCTATAATTAACACAAACCGGAGAAACTTAGATAATAAATGTAAAAATTATGAGAGATGTCATAAAACAAAGTTGGAAAAGTTTATAAACAATAAAAGGCCTACGTTAAAAAGTATAAGTATGAAACTAGACACTAAAAAATAACCTAAATAGGAATTAAATGACATGAATGACATGTATCGTGTCACAATTCGTTTATATTTGTAGGATGGATGTCTTTAAATTTAAGGAGGTAACTATAAATTTCGCTTAGATTACTAATGTCAGTTTTTTTGTTCATCGTACAACGGTTATCATTTATATAATACATTTCCAGAAAAGAGCGCTTGAAAAAATTAGTTTCACTGTCTAGAACTTCTATATTTTGATAATCCATATTATGTCCGAGAGAGTTAACATGGGAAGCTAAAGCACAAGCGTTTGGTTTAATTCTTGAATCGCTTTTGTGTTGTGTAATTCTTCTCTTTATGTGTTGAGAAGTCTGTCCTATATATTCCTTTGGACAGACACTACATGGAATTTTGTAGATGACATCAGAACGCAACTCTAGCGGTAATGGATCCTTTACTTTTGAGAACAATGACCCTAATCTCTTTAGTGTTCTACGACCAAATGATAAATTTTGATCCTTGAATATTTTGATAAGATTTGGAGTGAGTCCTGCGATGTAAGGTAATACTTTAAATTTAGTTGAACCAGTTCTTCTTGTTATCTCATTATTTGTTGGTGTCCGACTACTAAAAAGTAGCTTCCTAATAAGAGCTTTTGGATAAGAATTTTCTTGTAAAATATTTCCAAATTTGTGCAGGTTTTTGTTTACAAGGGAAGGATGAACAATTTTTGAAATTCTTTGCTTTTGAGCTAAAATAAAGTTCTTCTTGATGTTCATTGGATGGTAAGAATGAAAATTAATGTATCGTCCAGAACTGGTGGGTTTTTGATACCAGTCAAGAATTATTTTATTATCTTGATGTCTGATAACCCTGGTGTCAAGGAAAGGGACAGAAAAGTTAGATTCTTTTTCTACGGTGAATCTCAGTCTTGAATGGTGGGAATTGAAAATGTTCAAAATCTCATCTTCTTTGTTCTCTGGTACAGCACAAATTAAATCATCAACGAATTTCTTAATGAAAGGAAGCTTGAAAGTTAATTTAGGTATCTGCGTATCCAACAAAGTGTCCATTATAATATGAGCGAGTATTGGACTCAAATTCGATCCCATTGGACATCCAAAAATTTGATTGTAAATTTGGTTATCATATTGAAAATAGCTAGAGGCAAAAATGAAATCCAATAATTCTAAGAACATCCTGAGAGAAATTGAGCAATTTTGAGCAATATTGTTCCATCTGTCACTTACGTTACTTTTGACCAACTCTAAAGGTATGTTACTATATAATGAAACCACATCCAAACTAATTAACACATAACCATCCGGCAAAACCATATTTTGCATACATTCAGCAAAATGAAAACTATCTCGTACATAGTATTCGTTTTCATGTAGACATGTAGATGTAAGTAGTCTTGCAATGTATTTGGATAAGCCTTCCGTGGGTGAGTTATTTGAAGCAACAATAGGTCGTAAAGGTACTTCATTCTTATGTATTTTTGGAAGTCCATAAAAACGAGGAGCTACCGCTTTATAAGTTGTAAGTTTTTTTGCTGTAGATTCATCAATTTCGTGGCATTCTTTCAGTTTTTTTACCCAACTATTATTTTTATTTTGTATAGTTATAGTAGGATCCCTTTTTATTTTCTTATAATTTTCGTTGTCATTAATTATATCCAATACTTTATTATGGTATTCTTCTCTGTCCATTGCTACTGTGACATTACCTTTATCAGCTCTCATTATTAGTAGATTTGGATTGCTTTTTAAAAAAAACTTCGTATCTTTAACCAATTTTTCTGAAGGTTGTTTACAATTTTTGTTAGTATGTAGAAAATTAGTTATGATGTTGGTACCCATTGATCTATATAAATTTTGTGTTGCTATTTCAAAATCACTGATAATAAGTTCGAAGTCTGCCAGAAGATTTTGAATCCGAATGTCATTATATCCTACTGGTATACTGAATTTAGGTCCCAATGCCAAGAAATTTTGAATGTCTGATGGAATGACAGTTCTGCTTATATTCTTGAACCAAGCAATATTAGATTTCAAGTTTACACAATTTGTTGATAGCAATCTATTGAATTTTAATATGTTGCTTGTTTTAATTTCGTTGAAAAGTTTTCCATAGGTATTTGACAATCTGTGCAGATACTCGTTGATAATGTCTGATGGTATCAAAAAAAAAAAAAAAAAAAAAAAAAAAAAAAAAAAAAAAAAAAAAAAAAAACGAATACTATGTACGAGATAGTTTTCATTTTGCTGAATGTATGCAAAATATGGTTTTGCCGGATGGTTATGTGTTAATTAGTTTGGATGTGGTTTCATTATATAGTAACATACCTTTAGAGTTGGTCAAAAGTAACGTAAGTGACAGATGGAACAATATTGCTCAAAATTGCTCAATTTCTCTCAGGATGTTCTTAGAATTATTGGATTTCATTTTTGCCTCTAGCTATTTTCAATATGATAACCAAATTTACAATCAAATTTTTGGATGTCCAATGGGATCGAATTTGAGTCCAATACTCGCTCATATTATAATGGACACTTTGTTGGATACGCAGATACCTAAATTAACTTTCAAGCTTCCTTTCATTAAGAAATTCGTTGATGATTTAATTTGTGCTGTACCAGAGAACAAAGAAGATGAGATTTTGAACATTTTCAATTCCCACCATTCAAGACTGAAATTCACCGTAGAAAAAGAATCTAACTTTTCTGTCCCTTTCCTTGACACCAGGGTTATCAGACATCAAGATAATAAAATAATTCTTGACTGGTATCAAAAACCCACCAGTTCTGGACGATACATTAATTTTCATTCTTACCATCCAATGAACATCAAGAAGAACTTTATTTTAGCTCAAAAGCAAAGAATTTCAAAAATTGTTCATCCTTCCCTTGTAAACAAAAACCTGCACAAATTTGGAAATATTTTACAAGAAAATTCTTATCCAAAAGCTCTTATTAGGAAGCTACTTTTTAGTAGTCGGACACCAACAAATAATGAGATAACAAGAAGAACTGGTTCAACTAAATTTAAAGTATTACCTTACATCGCAGGACTCACTCCAAATCTTATCAAAATATTCAAGGATCAAAATTTATCATTTGGTCGTAGAACACTAAAGAGATTAGGGTCATTGTTCTCAAAAGTAAAGGATCCATTACCGCTAGAGTTGCGTTCTGATGTCATCTACAAAATTCCATGTAGTGTCTGTCCAAAGGAATATATAGGACAGACTTCTCAACACATAAAGAGAAGAATTACACAACACAAAAGCGATTCAAGAATTAAACCAAACGCTTGTGCTTTAGCTTCCCATGTTAACTCTCTCGGACATAATATGGATTATCAAAATATAGAAGTTCTAGACAGTGAAACTAATTTTTTCAAGCGCTCTTTTCTGGAAATGTATTATATAAATGATAACCGTTGTACGATGAACAAAAAAACTGACATTAGTAATCTAAGCGAAATTTATAGTTACCTCCTTAAATTTAAAGACATCCATCCTACAAATATAAACGAATTGTGACACGATACATGTCATTCATGTCATTTAATTCCTATTTAGGTTATTTTTTAGTGTCTAGTTTCATACTTATACTTTTTAACGTAGGCCTTTTATTGTTTATAAACTTTTCCAACTTTGTTTTATGACATCTCTCATAATTTTTACATTTATTATCTAAGTTTCTCCGGTTTGTGTTAATTATAGGTAGTTATATATAATTTTAATATATTATTAAACATTTTAGAACCCTGAGGAAGGACTAAAATTAGTCCGAAATATTGGTATATGGAATAAAAAATATAAAAAAGAAAAAACGTTTTTTGACTGAATTCCCACTAAGTTTTCCGATATAATAACAACATACAGTCATTAAGTTATCAAATTATATATATATATATATATATATATATATATATATATATATATATATATATATATATATATATACATATGGTTGCTACGGTATGGGCTCCAACGCGTATGACAGAGTGTACGTTGTCACCTCATATATAACGTTGATGGCTCCAAAATCGGAGGTGACAACGTATCGCCTTGTTTTCAACGGAAATGTGGTCTAGGTGGCTCAGGGAGCTCAAATCCAAAAATTGCGTCGGAGCCGATAACGTCCATTATATATGTACGGACAAGTCATGTTAGTTCAAGCGTAGATCACGAGCGCTAGTGTCGCCCATACTAGATAGGGCCGCTACGAAGTCACCTCCGCATATATGACCCCGTGTTTTGTATCGTACAACGTACGCTGTGACATCCGAAAAACGCTGGCAACGTTGCGGAGGTGATAGCGCAAGAAACATATATTATATGAGTATTTTCGTATTTATTTCTACTCTCGGACGCAGTTGGGTTGTGCATGGTACGCGAGATACAAATGTTTTTGGTTCAAATCCAGGCCGTGGCTGATTTTTTTTTATTTCAAAATTACATCCCGCTTGTTTTTATCGTTTGTTATTTATTTTGAATGGCATAGGCTGCTTTATGTTAACTATTCTAGTGTACGCACATTGCAAATATTATTTGAATAGAACTAAATAAATTATTTGCGGTGCTATTACATCAATAAATTCCACATACCTTTTCTTGTGTTCGCCACAAATCCTATTGAATCAAGTACTCAAGTAGACATGAACGGGAATTTTTAGTTAATACGACTAAATATTACATAGTTTTTTGAAAATTTGAGACATGAAAAGCTTGACATAGACATGAAAATGTTTACTCTTCGCAGTTATGTATTATACAAAAATGTGTAGCAGTAGCCAAAGTTTCTCCGGGTGCCTTGGTTTTTAGCTTATTTATTGTTTTTTATAATCTCCTATAAATACCCTATTGTCACAGTAAACTGTAGCGGTAGGCCTGAATAGTACAGCACCTAGTTTAGTTTATTGATCATCATTGTAGATATCAATTAAGGTAACAAGCTACAGTCGCGGAAAGATGTACGACTCCCATTTTTCTTGGGGCGAAATACTTCAAAACCTACACAACGAATTGAGAATATATACAGGTTGTCTCAACATTGCGATCTCGGAAGATTAAGCCTCTGTTAATGAAGATATTTTAAAACTGATTTCACTCATATATACACAAAGCCGAGGCTTTGTGAACATTGTAAAACTATTAGCGTGTATACAGGCTGTTCCATAACATAGTACTAACCTAAACAAACTTAAGTTTTGTTAAATGGAACAACCTATATTTCGGCACAATTTTTAATTCCTATGACAATGAATAAAACATAACATACTGTAAACTATATACTTTTTGATTTATTGGCATTTTTAAGGAAAAACAGCAGTCTAAGAATGATTGTATATACACTGTGGGCCAAAAAAAGCGCCAAGCATTTCTTCCAAGCAAGCATTTCTTTGAAAAACTAATTGCTTATATTGTGAGGATTGAAAACTTACCATATTCGCAATTCACTTCTTTTTTCAGCAGAAACAGCAAAAAACATTGTTTCAAAATGTCATCCTGTATACAAAAAAATCACCCTGTATACGAGGCTATAAAATCTCTACTGTCCCTTTTGACCAAAAGAAAACAAATGTCGTTACGTACTAACTTTATTACACCTTTCATTTCACATTGGCCAGATGTTATCAGAAATGTTGCATAGCCAAACATAAAGCAACATAACTTTGGATTGAAACGTTCTGTTATTGCGAATATGGTATGGTTTCAATCTTCACACTACAAGCAATTCGTTTTTAAAAGACATATTTGAATTGACTAAATATTATTGGATATACGAGTGATTAAAAATTTTTACCGTTTCTTTTGGCCCACAGTAGTGGCTTAGATTATGATTACGTAAGAAGCGTTCAATAAGCGTGATTACCTGCCATATCCAAATTGTGCACCGGTTGGTCATAATCTGCAATAAAATATAGCAAACATGCTTTCCTAAGAAAGATAATTGTTTTAAATGGAACACCCTGTATTGAATTAATTTTTTGAATTCTATGCATCATCAAAAGTACTAGCACACACCAGTGCTAAAATAAACAATTGTATTGTTATCGTATGCACAGACAGACGGACAGACCGATCGATAATTTTGCGTCAAACTGAGAGTTGGGCATCACTCAACTAACCCGAGATGAGTGACACTCATGATTAATGAAATCACTCGTCACTCATTACTCGTCAATCATAAATCTAAGACTCACTTATCTCTCATTAATCGTAGAAACAAGTGTTTCTATTTTGACACCCAGTAGCGACTGCATGATATTGTTTTAAAAATATGAAAAAGAAAATACTATTTAATAGATTTTATTTGCAAAGTAAACCCACACTACGGTAAATGTAATGTGTGTATACTTTGTTTTAATTTATCCAACTTTATCTTATAATAAATATGCATTTTTATAGAGAATAAATACTTACCTTAATAAACGGTTTATATTTTTGCTTTGACTAAAGTGAATTGTCCTAAATGAATCTAAATGCATTAATAATAACTGTTTTGAATTATATCCGATTCTAAGGTGACCCACTTATTAAGGGTACATTCTGGTGTACCATTTTCAAAAATGACTTATTATTTTATTGCTCATTTTGATTGCACAACATTTAAAGAATACATTGACTATAAAACTGCCAGAAAATAATTCGAAAAATTAACGTTCCACAGCCAAACGTCACATTTCACCTGTTTAAAATGACGTACCATTGGTTAATAGTTAATTTTTCGAATTTCTTTGTGACGTTATTTTACAGTGTATTCTTTAAATGTTGTGTAATCGAAATACGCGATAAGAAATCATTAATTTTTGAAAATGTTACACCGATGTACCATTAAATGTGATTTGGAATGTACGTCGAACGTGTACGTATCTAACGTGTCATAAAATTCTTGATATAATTGAAAAGAAAACTGAAGAAAGCATTCTATACTGTAATTAGGGGGATTATTCAACTGCGAAATCAGTTGTGCCTGTCATTCTTTACACTTCAAAATTTGGATTCAAAGAGGTGTTGTTTATATTTATATAATTGTTTATTTTATTCTTTAATTTTTTTTGCGCTTTAACGGTATTATGTCTTGTGAAAACAACAGTGCAATTATTTCTAATTAATCTGAAAAAATAGATGCGGCTGTAATTGTTCTTAGTAATTTTCATTTAGAACAAATCAAGCCAGATTTCCAAATCAAATAACATAAACGTCGGACAAATTTTTATAACACATATCTATAAAAAAAGGTAAGTTTTAGTTTAAATATTTAGATTTTGTGGGCTTGTATAAAACTTGTATCCGCGCCTCTATTTTACTTTCATCAGTGTGAAAGTATGTTGAGTTTCTACTATGTTTAAAACAGTGTAATTTCTCTTGAACAGTCATCACTCATTACGCGTTAATAGCGAGTAATCAGTGATAAATATTCAATCGTGTACGGCAGTTATGAGTGGTGAGTAAAGAAATCATCACTCGCTCTGATGAGTGACCATTCGTAACTCATCACAACGAGTGATGATTAATTGAACTAATTAAAATAATTTTATCATCACTTGCTACTCAATCACTCTATTACCAAATGCCCAATTCTGGTCAAACACATTAGACCATACCACAGTAAATAGGGGCAGGGGGTATAAAAATGTGTATGTACCAAACTAAAACTTGGCGTGCCCAAGAATTTTTTCGGTAACAGTTTCTATTTATTCCAATTAATTTATTCCATGGTTTTAGCGTCAATGCACGTATTTAGACAAAGCACAACAACGGACTTTGTACAATTTTAACCGGCAATAGAGAGCTGGTAAAGAATAAGTTAACAATAAAGCGTTGACCACGCATGAAGGTCTACGGCGCGGCGGTGACAGCTCTTTTTCTAAAATCCCTAACTGGGAAAAGAAACAAGTATAAAATTATAAGTTTAGTATCGATATAACTCAAAAACTACTTAATAAATTTAAATTGGACTTTCACACATAAATTCATTGTATTTGCAGTCTATTCTCAGCGTTGTACATTGACCAACGTTGCGAAGGCCGACGTAAATTATATAAATAAAAAAAACCATCAAAAAATAAAATAATAACTAGTTGGGCAGTTTGACTTACATCGCGACAAAACATATAAATAGGGTAATTAGTTTTTGCACGGTAACCATATTACACTTAGAGCTTAGTTATCCGAGATTAAAACATTTTAATACCCTTAGAAAAGCCCTCATAATACCAATTATGTTTTGTTAGAAACTATAACCAAGTCCCATGAATATTGCCGTGTAATGCTTAATGATGATCCTCTGTAATATATATTATTCATATTAGTGCTAAATACTTAATAAATGATTTTTATCACTCCTTTTGAGAGTGTTTATTTTGTGAGAAGCGAGTTTACGGCCTATCATATGCATGCTATATAATAATAGCCTATTGTGACCTCCGTAGGTTTGGCAACACCGCTGGAGTTATCAGCGACACATCAGTTTCCGTTCATATATAAATTGCGGAGGTTACTTCGTACCCTTTGTGTACTTTATATATGACCTACTAAAAAATCAAAAATCGTTTCCCCTCTTTTGATGCTCGCGTAGCGAAAGTTCCCCTCATTAAAAATATGCAATCAGATCAATAAAATATAATCTGGAACACCCGGAGCCTAGGTGGCCTGCTCTATATCCCGGAGGTGACAACTTAACACGTATACATATATATATATATATATATATATATATATATATATATATATATATATATATATATATATATATATATATATACTATATATGGAATATGACGTAAATAGAATCCAAGTGAGAAGTAATTTTTAAAATTAATTAAAAGGATACGGTCTCAGCCCGGATTCGAACCGGGGCCTTCTTCCTTGCCGGGGAATTGCTCTACCGCTGAACTACTGAGCCCGGTCGGAGGATATAGATTTAATTCGTCATTTCAAACGATATCTCTTTTATATATATATATATTAATCGTTTGAAATGACGAATTAAATCTATATCCTCCGACCGGGCTCAGTAGTTCAGCGGTAGAGCAATTCCCCGGCAAGGAAGAAGGCCCCGGTTCGAATCCGGGCTGAGACCGTATCCTTTTAATTAATTTTAAAAATTACTTCTCACTTGGATTCTATTTACGTCATATTCCATATATAGTATATTTAAACCGATTAAACCAGTTTCCTATATATATATATATATATATATACATATGGTTGCTACGGTGTGGGCTCCAACGCGTATGACAGAGTGTACGGTGTCACCTCATATATAACGTTGATGGCTCCAAAATCGGAGGTGACAACGTATCGCCTTGTTTTCAACGGAAATGTGGTCTAGGTGGCTTAGGGAGCTCAAATCCAAAAATTGCGTCGGAGCCGATAACGTCCATTGTATATGTACGGACAAGTCATGTTAGTTCAAGCGTAGATCACGAGCGCTAGTGTCGCCCATACTAGATACGACCGCTACGAAGTCACCTCCGCATATATGGCCCCGTGTTTTGTATCGTACAACGTACGCTGTGACATCCGAAAAACGCTGGCAACGTTGCGGAGGTGATAGCGCAACAAACATATATTATATGAGTATTTTCATATTTATTTCTGCTCTCGGACGCAGTTGAGTTGTGCATGGTATGCGAGATACAAAGGTTTTTGGTTCAAATCCAGGCCGTGGCTGAATTTTTTTATTTCAAAATTACATCCCGCTTGTTTTTATCGTTTGTTATTTATTTTGAATGGCATAGGCTGCTTTATGTCAACTATTCTAGTGTACGCACATTGCAAATATTATTTGAAATAAAACTAAATAAATTATTTGCGGTGCTATTACATCAATATATTCTATCAATTGCACATACCTTTTCTTGTGTTCACCACAAATCCAATTGAATCAAGTACTCAAGTAGACATATTAAAAAGATGCTGCGGAAATTTTTAGTTAATACGACTAAATATTACATACAGTTTTTTTTTTATTTGAGACATGAAAATACCGACATAGACATGAAAATGTTTACTCTTCGCAGTTATGTATTATACAAAAATGTGTAGCAGTAGCCAAAGCTTCTCCGGGTGCCTGGGTTTTTGCTTATTTATTGTTTTTTAAAAATACCCTATTGTCACAGTAAACTGTAGTGGTAGGCCTGAATAGTACAGCACCTAGTTTAGTTTATTGATCATCATTGTAGATATCAATTAAGGTAACAAGCTACAATGGCGGAAAGTTGTATGTTCGACTCCCATTTTTCTTAGGGCGAAATGCTTCAAAACCTACACAACAAATTGTGAATATATACACTATACAGGGTGTCTCAACAGTGCGATCTCGGAAGATTATGCCTCTGTTAATGAAGATCTTTTAAAACTGTTTTCACTCATATATACACAAAGCCGAGGCGCACATTGTAAAACTATTAGCGTGTATACAGGCTGTTCCATAACATAGTACCAACCTAAACTTATGTTTTGTTAAACGGAACAACCTATATTTCGGCACAATTTTTAATTCCTCGCAAAATTTTACGACAATGAAAAATAACATAACATACCGTAAACTTTACACTTTTTGATTTATTGGAATTTTTAAGGAAAAACAGCAGTCTAAGAAAGATTGTATATGTCAATTCCGGTTCTTAATTTTATTGCTCTGGCTTAGATTATGATTACGTAAGAAACGTTCAATAAGCGTGTTTACCTGCCATAACCAAATTGTGCACCGGTTGGTCATAATCTGCAACAAAATATAGCAAACAGGTTTTCCTAAGAAAGATATTTTTTTTTTTAATGGAACACCCTGTATTGAGTTACTTTTTTGAATTCTATGCATCGTTCTGCACAAAAGGTACTAGCACACACCAGTGCTAAAATAAACAATTGTATTGTTATCGTATACACACACAGACGGACAGACCGATCGATAATTTTGCGTCAAACTGAGAGTTATGCATCACTCAACTAACCCGAGATGAGTGACACTCATGATTATCGATATCACTCGTCACTCATTACTCGTCAATCATAAATCTAAGAATTACTTATCACTCATTAATCGTAGAAACAAGTGTTTCTATTTTGACTGCCGGTACCGTACTGCTTGATATTGTTTTAAAAATATGAAAAAGAAAATACAATTTAATAGATTTTATTTGCAAAGTAAACCCACATTACGGTAAATATAATGTGTGTGTACTTTGTTTTAATTTATCCAACTTTATCTTATGATAAATATGCATTTTTATAGAGAATAAATACTTACCTTAATAAACGATTTATATTTATGCTTTAACTAAAGTGAATTGAACTCATGTCCTAAATGAATCTAAATGCATTAATAATAACTGTTTTGAATTATATCCGATTCTATGGTGATCCACTTATTAAGGGTACATTCTGGTGTACCATTTTCAAAAATGACTTATTATTTTATTGCTTATTTTGATTGCACAACATTTAAAAAATACATTGCCTATAAAACTGTCAGAAAATAATTCGAAAAATTAACGATTCCACAGCCAAAAGTCGAGCGGCTCGTCGAAGTCGATTATATTACGATTATCGGCAACTTTTTTTAACCATCTGCGATACGTACATCTATCAATATTATTCACAAATTATTTTCTATAGTGAACCCACATTTCTCGTCTTTAAAATGACTTACCATTGGTTAATAGTTAATTTTTCGAATTTCTTTGTGACGTTATTTTACAGTGTATTCTTTAAATGTTGTGCAATCTAAATACGCGATAAGAAATCATTAGTTTTTGAAAATGGTACACCAATGTACCGTAAATATAATTTAGAATGTACTTTGAACGTGTACGTATCTGACGTGTCATACAATTCTTGATATAATTAAAAAGAAAACTGAAGAAAGCATTCTGTAGTGTAATTAGGGGGATTATTCAACTGCGAAATCAGTTATGTCTGTCTTTCTTTACACTTCAAAATTTGGAAATCAAAGAAGTGTTTTGTTTATATTTATATAATTGTTTATTTTCTTTTTTCTTTTTTGTCGCTTCCACGGTATTATGTCTGGTGAAAACAACGGTGCAATTATTTCTAATTAATCTGAAAACATAGATGCGGCTGTAATTGACAATTCAGAACAAATCAAGCCAGATCTCCAAATCAAATAACATAAATGTCGGACAAAATTTTATAACACATATCTATAAAAAAGGTAAGTATTGGTTTAAAGATTTAGATTTTGTGGGTTTGTATAAAAATTGTATCCGCGCCTCTAGGTTACTTTCATCAGTGTGAAAGTATATCGAGTTTCTATTATGTTTTAAAACAGTGTAATTTCTATTGAACAGTCATCACTCATTACGCGTTAATCCCGAGTAATCAGTGATGAATATTCAATCGTGTACGGCAGTTATGAGTGGTGAGTACTGAAATGATCACTCATTCTGATGAATGACCAATCGTTACTCATCACAACGAGTGATGATTAATTTAACTAATTAAAAAAATTTTATCATCACTTGCTACTCAATCACTCGATTGCCAAATGCCCAACTCTGGTCAAACTCAATAGACCCTACCACAGTAAATGGGGGGGGTATAAAAATGAGTATGTATTTGGAAAATAAAACTTGGCGTGCACGAGAATTTTTTCAGTAATAGTTTCTATTTATTCTAATCAATTTATTCCATGATTTTAGCGTCAATGCACGTATTCACACCAAACACAACAACGGACTTTGTACAATTTTAAACGACAATAGAAAGCTTGTAAAGAATTGGTTAACAATAAAGCGCTGACCACGCATGAAGGTTGACGGCGCGGCAGTGACAGCTCTTTGTCTACTTTTTGTCAGAGAGCCTCAACTGGTTAAAGAAATAAGTATAAAATTATAAGTTTGGTATCGATATAACTCAGAAACTACTTAATAAATTTAAATTGGAGTTTCACACATAAATTCATTGTATTTGTAGTCTGTCCTCAGCGTGGTACATTGACCTACGCACAAGGGGGTATTTGACCCGTAAACCTGGCCAAAATTATTTTTTCACCTTAAAGGGCTCTAGATGCGTTGTTTTATTTATGTATAACATTTTAACCTTCATACTAAGAATTTGAAGGTTAATAACTTAATAAACACAATAAAACAGTACAAAATAGGAAAAAAGCAAACTGTATTAAAAATTGTTCTTCACTGCACTACACCTATTGTAAATTAATTACTACTACAACATTTATCATCAATATCTTTTGTGATTTTATTTCTATCATGGTCTACTTTATAAATTTATAAATTAATATATTGCATGTACTGTTTAAATACGCAGTATTGAGAGATTTCCAATTGAACAATACATGTCGTTTCTGAGTTATACAAAATAATATTTTTGGGTCTGTTATGTTGTAAAAAAATCTTGAAAAATGTTTTATATTTTCAGACCAGTGGTAGAGGAAGAAAATGAAAGTTTACACCAGTCGATATTGTGTATTGAAACGGTACTTACGCCATTCATGCTATTTTCCGTTCCTTTTAAGACGTGATAATAGAGGCAATTAAGAACCTATTTTACCATATTTATCACTATAAAATCTATTATTTTTAGTATTATTTTAAAATTGTCTAATATTTATGCTTATTGTTTCCATGAAAACTTTCGAAATTTGATCATACTTCAAGCTGAAACTGTCGCTTTTAGTGGTATAACCCTAATACGCATGTGTTGGACCCGGATTCGCATTCCGCGTAAACACATTTATCGAAAACGCCTAACCAGTTTCTATTCACAAACTATTGTCTCTCCACAACAAGAATTCATTTTAAACCAGTGAACTGTGTATGCGAGTAGGTACTTTCGATGTATTTTCTTGCCTTGAATATGAATCCGATTGGCTTCAAGCAACAAATTTCCAAGAAATTCATATACAAGTACAAAGTTTAAGGTTTTTTTCGGATGATTTTTAAGAGTCTAGATTATCGTTTTTTTTTTGCTATACGTGATCCAATACGGAAAAATATACGTAGAGAACGGCATTTACAACATACAAGATGCATTGAACATAGAATTGTCAATGTCTCGATAACCGTAACCATTTGTATATAACTAAATATGGTTAAATATGTTCTAAATTACCTCTACTATCACGGTATAAAGAAATTGCATGAAATTACATATAAGCCGGTACATCAATTTTTGGATTTTCCTTTACAACGTATTAGAAATAAAATCACAAAAACCGCATCCGCACCTATCCGCAGCAGATTTTCCAGTAGTTTTAATGTCAAATATGTATACTATTATTTGAACCACTTTCAAAAGCTTAATTAAGCTAAACACTAAACTAAAACACTCAAGTTCTGCATAAATCTGTCTTTTTTACAACAGCGAATGTTCTCGGCCCAGCTATAAGCAAAATTGTGCGTAAATTTTCATAAAAATAATGTTGAATGAAAGTTCATACTTGGTTCCAAAGAATGTATAACAAAAAGGTCACATTTTTCCTTAAAGCACAAAATTGCAACCGTTTTCAAGAGCGTCAACTTATGTGCATTTATGTTCAACCATACTAAAATCAAACTTTTGGCTGACACCAATACGTGGCGGAGGGCCTAGGTGAAAAAATATTGCCGCCTTTTAATACATCGGTCCTTCACCTATCCCAGAAACTGGTTTACTTTTTGGAGTTTAACAATTTAGAAATTTGATTTATGGCCAGCTTTTTGGGTCAAATACCCCAATGTGCTACGTTGCGAAGACCGACGTAAAATATATAAATAAAAAAATCATCAAAAAATAAAATAATAACTAGTTGGGTAGTTTGCCTTACATCGCGACAAAGCATATAAATAGGGTACCTAATTAGTTTTTGCACGGTAAGCATATTACACTTAGAACTTAGTTATCCGAGTTAAAAACATGTTATTACCCTTAGAAAAGCCCTCATAAAACCAATCATGTTTTGTTAGGAACTATAACCATGTCCCATGAATATTGCCGTGTAATGCTTAATCATCCTCGGTAATATATATTATTCATATTAGTGCTAAATACTTAATAAACGACTTTTAATACTATTACTAAAAGTGACTGTTTATTTTCTGAAAACCGAGTTTACGGCGTATCATATACATGCTATATAATAGTGGCCTATTGTGACCTCCGTAGGTTTGGCAACACAGCTGGAGTTATCAGCGACACATCAGTTTCCGTTCATATATAAATTGCGGAGGTCACTTCGTACCCTTTGTGTACCTTATATATGACATACTAAAAAATCAAAAATCTTTTCCCCTCTTTTGATGCTCGCGTAGCGAAAGTTCCCCTCATTAAAAATATGCAATCAGATCAATAATATATTATCTGGAACACCCGGAGCCTAGGTAGCCTTCTCTATATCCCGGAGGTGACAACTTAACACGTATACATATATATATATATATATATATATATATATATGCACACAAAATATATATGCACACAAAATGCACCTCGTTAATAAAATTTTGCGACGTGCTTATTAAGTTAGATGTAATAGTCTCGTTAACCAAGTGACATTGATCCAAATTATACAGGGTGACCAAAATCGAGTGTCAAACTTGTCAAACTTCAAAGCGCGCTATTGTTCTTATTTTAAATTGGAACCCATAATTTTTTTTAGGTGAAACGATGCGGAATTAAAGAATAAATATTGTGTCTGAATACAACCCCATCACAATTCCCAATATTTTAAAAGTTATTCGCCAAAAACTCATTTTTCAACGTTTCCAACAGCAATTTTAGGTAATAAATATCGTACGTGGCGTTGAAAAACAATTTATTACATAAAATATAACGCAGAGAGGTATTTTAGATTTTACTGTACTTAATTAAGTAGTTATTCAATTGCTAACTTTACTGCAAAATTTACCTATAGCCACATTTCCGTCCTTACCGCTATAGGTAAATTATGCAGTAAATTTAGCATTTGAATAACTACTTAATTAAGTACACTCAAATCTAAAATACGTCTATTATTTTTTATGAAATAAATTGTTTTTCAACGCCACGTACGATATTTATTATCTAAAATTGCCGTTGGAAACGTTGAAAAATAAGTTTTTGGCGAATAACTTTTAAAATATTGGGAATTGTGATGGGGTTGTATTTAGAAACAATGTTTATTTTTTAATTCTGCATCATTTCACATAAAAAACTTTATGAGTTCCAATTTAAAATAAGAACAATAACACGCTTTGAAGTTTGACAAGTTTGACACTCGCTTTTGGTCACCCTGTATAATTTGGATCAATGTCACTTGGTTAACGAGACTATTACATCTAACTTAATAAGCACGTCGCAAAATTTTATTAACGTGGTGCATTTTGTGGTCTTTATTGATTTTTAAAGCCCACGATGCAAAATCAATTTTCTTTGGTTTTTATTTTTTTCCGCTGCGGTCACTGATTTCAATAAAATTTTGGTGATATGTAGGCAACCATAAAAGGCTTCCAAATGTGTAGAAAAATGTATAGCATGCAATTTAAAAAAATATATTACCATGGCGTTGCACATTTTTGGAACGGCCTGTATAATAAAAAATAATTTCTTGAATTGTACCTTGAAGTACAGGGTAAGCCTGCAAAATGTCAAACTCTTAGCTTAATTAGTAAGTGAGCTACAGAAGACGGGAGCTGAGTTGCAGGACCCTGTATATATATATACAGGGTCTCCCACGACGAGCTGCCATTAGAAGTATATGGAGAACCAAATGAAATGACAGATTGAAAATTTGTGGACTTAAATTGTTGGACACGATCATCTCAACTAAAATATTTTGAGTTTTGGGTTACTTCCGGTTGCAGCGGAAATGATGTCATCTTTTATATTTCAAATGGAACAGCCTGTATTTTATCGCATTTTTAAAATCTTCATTAAATTTTAGGTCAATTTTATGTTACATTCCCTATACCTAACATGTGTCATTTTTGAGAAATTAATTATTTTCATTAAAAAATGACAGCTGCACGGCTACTTTCAACTACTTATAAATTATCTCCTTTGACCGTTGGAAAAAAGTCGTCCGGCGAAATTGTTGTGAAGGTAACGTATTATCGACACATCGGTAGAACTCTTCTAAAAGTTATACAGGGTGTTCAAATTATAAGATCAAAGTTGAATTCGAGAAAAGTACTAAAAGTCGATTTTTTCAAATGGCAACCCTAACATATTAATACATTTCACAATTCTATGGAAAATATTAGATCAACTTTGTGTACAATGTCCTATACCTAAAATGTAGTTGTACCTACTGAAATCCATTTTTAAACATCACAGTAGAAATTGCAAGAATCGCCAAATCTAGATTGCGTTGAAAACAACTGAACAAGTTGGAATAAACACAACTTTATTAAACACGTTTCTAGGTAATTTTTCATTATAATTAATTTAGTAATTATAAAATGATAAGCCTACAATTAAACACAATGTTAAAAATAAAACAAAATCGTAAGGTAATAAAAAATGCTTAATTCAATGTCAGTAACTGTTCAAAAACGTTGCCGTTTTCCGGTAAACATGCTTTAATTCTTTTAACGCATTATTGTTGGCGGCGTCCCTGATTGCGTTAGCACATAACTCATTGCAAGCAGCTGGAACTCTATCTTTCAAGTTCTCCTTATCAATTATTCGGTTCTCATAAACTACGTCTTTAATAGCTGCCGAAATTAATAAATCCATTGGCGTCAAGTCGGGGGAATGCGGTGGATATTTGTATGGCCTATTTAGCGCATTCAACCGATCGCCGATTATCGCTCGTTAAGCAAACCTCTTATAGCAACTGCTATCTGCGCTGGAGCACCGTCCATTTGAAACCACCCTATAATGGAGGACCCAATAACTAATAAGGAGAACATGAAAGATAAAGTTCCAGCTCCTTTCAATGGGTTATGTGCTAACTCTATCAGGGACACCACCAACAATAATATGGTAAAAGGAATAGTAGCATGTTTAGCAAAAAACGGCAACATTTTTTAACAGTTACTGAAATAGAATTTAAAAAAAAAAGGTTTTTTAAAATTTTCTTAACGTTTTGTTTTATTTTTAATATTGTGTTTCATTGTAGGCTTATAATTTTATAAATACTAAACCAATGATAATGAAAACTGACCTAAAAAAGCTTGTTTTATTAAAAAGTTTTGTTTATTCCAACTTGTTCAGTTGTTTTCAACGCAATCTAGATCTGGCAATCTGTGCAATTTCTACGGTGATGTTTAAAACTCGATTCAGTAGGTACAAGTACATTTTAGGTATAGGACATCGTACACAAAGTTGATCTAAAATTTTCAATTGAATTGAGAATTGTATTAATATGTTAGGGTTGCCATTTGAAAAAATCGAGTTTTAGTACTTTTCTCGAATTCAACTTTGATCTTATAATTTGAACACCCTGTATAACTTTTAGAACAGTTCTACCGATGTCAAAGGAGATAATTTATAAGTAGTTGAAAGTAGCCGTGCAGCTGTCATCTTTTAATGAAAATAATTAATTTCTCAAAAATGACACACGTTAGGTATAGGGAATGTAACATAAAATTGATCTAAAATTTAATGAAGATTTCAAAAATGCGTTAAAATACAGGGTGTTCCATTTGAAATATAAAAGATGATATCATTTCCGGTGTAACCGGAAGTAACCGAAAACTCAAAATATTTTAGTTGAGACGGTCGTGTCCAACAATATAAGTCAACAAATTTTCAATCTGTCATTTCATTTGGTTCTCCATATTTTTCTAATGGCAGCTCGTCGTGGGAGACCCTGTATATATATATATATATAAAGGGAGTGAATTCTCGCAGAAATCTGCATACATTAATATGAACATAGGAAATAGTTAATACAAGATGGCGGTAGTTTTTAAGTTCAAAAACTACAGCCACGCCTACTGAATGTCATAGGTCACGTTAGTCTAATTGGTAAAACGTCGGACCGGCAATCCGTATATCTGGGTTCGAATCCCATGTAGTTTTTGAACTTAAAAACTACCGCCATCTTGTATTAACTATTTCCAATGTTTATATATATATATATATATATATATATATATATATATATATATATATATATATATATATATATAGATATATTTATTATTTGGGTATTCGACCAATCAAAGAAAAGAACAGAACTCTCTTTTGTAAGCTGCTATATTTCGGACCTGATTGGGTCCTTCATCAGGCAATTGGCTCTACAAATCAATTAAAACAGAACATTGGGCGAAATTTTCATTTGTCACAACTTACATGGAGTTCAATGAGGCGGCAAGCGACGAGCAACGAGAGACATCACTAAATACGACGAATTACAACAACATTTAACATACTGGGGGTGTAAATAAGTTATCTCTATTAGACATGCACATTTTAAGACATCACGTGCGTACGGATCAACGAACAATTATAAACAATCAAAGGTCGCTAGGCGGCCACAGCGCAAAGCCGGCATATTAAGCCCATCGAGTCAAACAACCTAACTTACACAAATTTTCAGAAAATGAGACTCGAGTCTATGTTTGAATTTAAATTTCTATTACTGCGTATTTTGTCGTGGTGTATAATGTTGGAGTAAATAGTAAATGCTGCTCAGGTTTTCAACATCTTGTTTGAAATTAATGGTGTTATGGATAAAATTTATATTGTACATTTCTAGAAACATTCTGTTACGGTAGTTGGAATCTGTATCAAGAATTTCGACGGTCTTAAAATCAAAGGAATGATTGTTGGTAATAGCATGGCATGCCAAGGCACATCTGGTTTTTTTGGTGTTGCAGTCGCTCCTATGCAAAGCAATTCTATTGCGTAACCATTGGGTGGTTACCCCGACATACTTACTATCACAGTCGTTGCAAGACACGCAATAAATTATGTTAGACCTATACATTAACGGTGTGGTGTCCTTGATGTTACTGAAGGCTCTGGCTAGTTTAAAAGGGTAGTGGTGAACTATTTTTACCTTATCCGTTAAAAGTGGTTGGAATATTTTTTTCGGTTTACCAGTGACAGTGGGTAGGGACATTAACTTGACATATGTGCGGGGTTCTTCATTTATTGGTTCAAAAATACTAGTAAGATTGTTGGTATTTGTTGAAAATAATAACTTATTAATCAACCTCAGTGGGAAAGCATTGTTCAAGAAAACAGCTTGGAGCCTTTTTAGGGCCAAAGGTTGGAATTCTGGATCACATATTTTTATGATTCTGTTTTTCATGGCACTAATAGTATTAATTTTATGGCTGAACGAGTGCCCGGAGTGGTAATTTATGTAGCGGCCGGAGTATGTCGGCTTAGTGTACCAATCAGTGACAACCGTACCATTATCACGCCTTATAACTCTGCAATCCAGAAATGGCAAACCGTCCTCACCCTCCAGCTCAACCGTAAACTGAATATTACCATTGAAGCTATTTAGGACCGCCAAGGTGCCCTCAACCCTATCACTGGGAACAGCAGTAATAATGTCGTCCACGAACTTATAAATGAATGGAATATCAAAACCCAACTGAGGCAACACGTTGTCAAGGACATAGTCCATCACGATGACCGCTAAAACAGAGCTTATGGGTGAACCCATGGGAGTTCCAAACGTTTGCAAGTAACATTGGCCCTCGAAAGTGAAGTACAAGTTGGAGAACAAGAACCGCAAACTATCTAAAAAGGCCTCCAACGAGAAGCTGCAGTGCTCCTTCACCATGTCCCACCTCTCAGTAACAATGTCGGTAACCAGGCTAAGAGGTATATTTGTAAAGAGGCTGATGACATCAAACGACACCAGTGTGTGGTTAGGAGGAATAGTTATGTTACGTATCCTACTTACAAAATCAAAAGAGTCTGTAACGTTGTAGTTGGTGTGATCAAGGACAGATGCAGACAGAATGTTGGCTAGATATTTTGATAGTTGATAAGTAGCTGAACCGGATGATGAAATGATAGGCCTGAGTGGAGTGCCATCTTTGTGTATTTTAGGGAGGAAATACGCCTTGCATAAAGTCGAGTTATTTATTTTGAGTGTTTTGTACTCGTCATTGCTTATATGTTCACGGTTCTTTAAGTTAGTTAATAATTTATTTAGTTTGTTTTGAACGGACAGTAAAGGATTTGTGTCTGTTTTTTTGTAAGTAGCATTATCTTGAAGCATTGTAGTAGCTTTAGCCAAGTATTCCGTCTTATCCAAGACCACGGTGGTCGCCCCCTTGTCGGCACGTGTCACGATCACACCAGGATTGTGTTTAAGGAAAGCCCTAGTCCTCCTATACGCACCGGTTAGCTGCGAGTCAATAACTGCAGTGTTGGTGGGGTTGTTTAAAAAATTCGTAACAATGTTAGTAGCTTGAGCTCTCATTACATCCCGATCATGTGGCGGACAAAGTGTCACGACACCTTCAACCCCCATCAGCAGCCGTCCGATGTCAACATTACCTCGATCACTAGGGAGGCAAAATTTAGGCCCCAATGATAGCAGATTGAGCACCTCCGTAGGGACATTCGCCGAGGACAAATTGACGATCCATCTATTGTTGTCTCCGAACAGACTGTTTCTAGTATTGTAATATTGACTACGTAACTTTTCGAATTTATTTTTGTTTATATTTTTGACATTATTGAAAACTTTTTTATAAATCAATTTTAATGAATCCTGGAAACTAGTAAAAACATGGAAAGGTAGCATGTCTCTGACCTGCTCAGTTAAATTACGCAGCATTTTCTCCAACTCACCTATGGTATTTAGCGTAATTTGGATCTCGAGGTTGATGGCGGTTGACTTCAATCTGTGTGAAAAAGAATGGATCTTTCTGAGTAGTCTGCCGTTGGTTGTTGCTAATAAGGCGACCGTATTTTTTGTTCCGTCGGTGATATGTCTTGGTGTCACGTTGTTCTTCTTACATCGCATCAGAAACGTCAGACGGTTTCTCGCCTTGGCCAGCCTGGTGTGTACGTTGTTAAGCTGTTTCATACTGTTGACCACAGAATATCCATATTCTCGTTTAATATCACTGTAGAAACCCATGATGAAGCGTTGAATGGCAAGAAATTGTGGTTATTCGGTCGTGGGTATCAAGATATATTTATTATTTGTTTCGAATTGGTCGAATACCCAAATAATAAATATATCTTGATACCCACGACCGAATAACCACAATCTCTCTCTATATATATATATATATATATATATATATATATATATATATATATATATATATATATATATATATATATATATATATATATATATATATATATATATATATATATATATATATATATATATATATATATATATTAACCTTAACTATATCATGCTTTTCGTTATTGGTAAACGGGATTCTACATCCACAATCAACCATATTTAAGGTTTATTTGGTTAAATGGCAAACCTAACGCTGAGGGCGCTGCTCGATCCAAGTGCATTTTGTTGGCGTTGCTTGGCAACGAGTCCGGCGGTCTGTAACCAAGCTCCAGTTGGGTACCTGAAGGTTTTTTGATTATTACATCATTTGTTTAAAAATGAATGAGGAAAATGCGAAAATTCAACATGGCGCCCATAAGTTGGCCATGGTTACGCCGCCATCTTTAATGTTATTTCAAATTAATAAATGACACTGCATTCCTTGTTAAAAAGTACCTGTGAATGTTTTTGTTTCAAATGTCTAGCTACATTTCGTTTTGAGTAAAAAAATTAAAAACGATATCTTAACATTTCAGTTTTTTGTGGATATCTTCAAAATGAAAAATGATCCCAATATTAATATTGGCTATGAACTTTACCGACAAAAACTTAAGACAATGAAAATTTCCTTTGCTAAGCTAGGACATGAAGGGTGTGCAAATTGCGAAACTTTTAATTTGCACTGACATAAAGAAGATAACGTACAAAATAACTGCGATTAGTGTCAAGTTTGGTTAAAGCATAAAAACATGTATACAAAACCCGCCAAGTATATGAGCAACACGCCAATAACAACAAAAATTTGGGGCAAAGTTGCAAATTTTTCAGTGTATTTGCAAAAAGTAATAATGCTGCCGCGTGTTGACACATTTAAAGAAGTTATTTTTACGCAAAGACTGATTGCATATAACGAATGCTTTGTCCCGTTGGTTGAAAGACCTGCATCACCAACATTAGCATGTGTGTGGCACGAAGGCATTTCAGGAAGACAGAAAGAATACATCATTAGCTATTTTTACTTTATCATACGCAGTAAGATAAAGTATTGTAATCATGCCGAAAAAAAAAATTGAGATTTTATCGGAAATAGGTCTTTTTGGGTCCCCTGAACATTTTTGACCAAGGTACAAAAAAATGTCTGTGTGTGTGTGTGTATGTTGTGTAAACGATTTTTGTGGCGACGATTCCGGAGAAAGTACTAAAGGTATCGGAACGAAAGTTCCGATTTGTTACCAAACTTAGAACTGAAAAGCTTTTGGTTGAAAGGGGTCCAAAGGAACTGGCAGTTTATTCTAAGCTTTTTTGAAGGATTTTGCAAATGAGCCGCCATTTCTGCAATTTCGACAAAATAGTTAATTAATAAATTAAAGTAGAGGAAATTTTGAATAATTTATGCCTATGACATTTTTTGGTAAAATTAATAGTTTAGCTTTTCAGTTTATTCTAAGCCTTTTTGAAGGATTTTGGAAATGAGCCGCCATTTCTGTAATTTCAACAAAATAGTTAATTAATAAATTAAAGTAGAGGAAATTTTGAATAATTTATGCCTATGAAATTTTTTGGTAAAATTAATAGTTTAGCTTCAAGAGCTATTGTCACATTCGAAAACAGCTGATCTCATCAGAGGTTGGAGAACCACTATGGAACGTTGCCGCTGTAGTGCGGCAAATTATAAAATACAAATTTCAAATAAAGTAAGATCACCAATTTGATTATTTGTTGATAAGCAATATCAACCCGTCTTTATATCTAATTCTAAAAACGAAACATTGAGAAAATTATAAATAAAGTATAGCGATGAGTGTAGTTTTATTTTAGTATGTTGGTAGGGATGTGTCATGAACAAATATAAATCTGTCAGAATTTGAATTACCTTTTTAAGGTGCGTTTTCCTTAGTGATAATGGCAGTGGTAGCAGACGCCGTTATAGTAGTTCCAATAGAAAATTGATAGTGACTCATGTTTATGTACATGCAAACTAATATGTGTCATTATCACGATCTGTAAGAAATACTATAATTTCGTATTCTACCACCGCAATTAGCTACCATTACCTACCAATCGGAACGCACCTTTAAACTTGACGTTTCGTCAAAGTGGTACCAACCTAGCATTTACTATACAGAAATCATTTATTTTTTTTAAATACGTATTTCTTAAAAAGCAACGCAATATACGTTTATGTCGCTCCTGCCAAAAACTAGATAGCCGACTCGCTCATATGCGACGGCGACACTCCGCCTTCGGTGACGCGCCACATCACCGCTCGTCGCGCAATTCCGTACTTTCGGCATTTGTGACATAAATAACTATTATTCTAATGACGTAGTGTAGGTAGTGTCAAATGCTGATGCTTTGACAATACCTACGATTTATCTCAATAGAATAGATTCTCATGCAGCTAAACTATTAATTTTATATATTGTATGATAAAGTCATGTGCCTGGCCACAGATTTTTATGCTTTTCTTTTATCACAGCGGGATACAAAATAATTACACATATGGGTAGATAATTGTTCTAGTCAAAATAAGAATTGGTGCTTGTTAAGTTTTTTAATCTTTATAGTAAATTCAGATCAAGTATCTATTGAGGAACTAAATATTTATTATTTTGAACCCGGTCACAGCTACATGAGTGCCGATTGTTTCCATCACCAACTGGAATTATCCTTGAAAAAGATGGGGAAAGTGTATGGCATTGCAGATTTTACATCATGTGTCCAAAACGCAAGCAAGAAAAAAGTAACTATCAAAGAAATGCATTGTTCAGACCTTTTGGACTGGGCTGATCATACGTCTGCAATAAAATTAAAAACCCCACATCGCCCGCGTTTATCCGATATTGTCCGTAGAAAAGCTATTCGAGGTTATGCCACACTAGACAAGCACCTACCATGTCAGCGTAACAAAAAGGTTGGTTACCAGATGTAAGAAGTTGAGTAATTATAGTGATGGTATCCTTGATTGGAACCCTGGTAAATAAAGACTCAACGTCGAAACTAACCAGGAGGGCTTGAGGATCCAGGGACAGGTTTTGGATTCTTTGCACAAAATGTAGGGAATTGAGGATGGAGGAGTCCGTGTTACCGGTATATTTGTGTAGGATGTTGGCAAGAAACTTGGAAAGAGCATAGGTAGGACTGGCAATTGAACTGACTATAGGACGTAGCGGTATATTAGGTTTGTCCATACAGTCTAGGAGGTCGGGAGTCTTTTGGAATTAGGGCTTGTTGTGTGTCTTTTGGGATCGGAGATTGTTTGATGAGATCAGTAATCTGGCAGGATCGGCGAGAAGTAGGTAGGGTCACGACTAAGGATACGGTATGACGGGTCGTTGAGCAGAAAATTCCTTTTCTCCTCATAGGATTGGGTGCCAAGGATGACAGTGGTGTTAACTTTGTCAGCTTTGAGGATGACGATGTCACTGTTGGATTTTAGGGATTTGAGAGCGGTTAGTTCGGACTTGGAGTAATCTGGTGTTGGGGGTTTGGCATGTTTAAGGATTTTCGTGGTTTCGTGACGTATGGGATCGGCAACGTCGGGTGAAAGTTTAAAGATAGAGGATTCTACTGAGCAAATGATGGATTGAACGGGAATATATATACAGCGTCCTGCAACTCCGCTCCCATCTTCTATAGCTTAGTTACTAATTAAGCTAAGAGTTTTATATTTTGCAGGCTTACCCTGTACTTCAAGGTACATTTCAAGAAAGTGTTTTTTATAATACAGGAGTCTCAAGAATGATCAAAAACGCCATGGTATTTTTTTACGCAATTCAAAGCCTTTTATGGTTGCCTACATACCACCAAAATTTTATTGTAATCGGTTGAGTGAGTGCAGCGCAAAAAATAAAAGCAAAAAAAAAACTGATTTTGCATCGGCGCCTTTAAAAATCAATAAAAACCACGAACCAATCCAACGATTTGGAAATTGTTGATTTAAATGATTTCGTACAATTGCAAAGTTTGACTTGTGTGGGGTTTGTACGATTTCAATATCTTTGTTCGTGGTCTGCAAACACGTGTTTGCTGCAATTACAAATTAAGGGCTAATTCCCGCTTAGAAATCCAAGAATCGTCATTTATGTAAAAACCAGTAAAAACCATTGCAAATCAATGTAATTAACGTTTACCATTTCTAAAATACCTCTTTGATTAGTTTCAACATTTCCATGAGGATTATAAGAATTGCAGGGTTTACTAAACGATCCATGGTCCGCTAAATTTCCGTCCAATGTTAGGAATATTGTACGATGCGACATTTCTAAGAGACCAATAATAAACTCTTATTATATCACGCTTTTCGTTATTGGTAAACGGCATTTTACATCCACAATAAACCACAATTAAGGTTTATTTGGTTAAATGGCAAACCTAACGCTGAGGGCGCCGCTTGATCCAAGTGCATTTTGCTGGCGTTGCTTGGCAACGACTCCGGCGGTCTGTAACCAAGCTCCAGTTGAGTACCTGAAGGTTTCTTGATTATTACACCATTATTTAAAAAAGAATGGTAACATGTTATACATTGCGGAAATGAGAAAAAAACACGAGCATCGGAAAATGCCAAAATTCAATATGGCGCCCATAAGAAAAGCAAAAGTTGGCCATGGTTACGCCGCCATCTTTGATGGTATTTCAAATTTTAAAAAAGCAGTGCATTCCCTTTTAAAAAGTATCTCTAGAATGTTTTTGTTTCAAATGTCTAGCTACATTTGGTTTTGAATAAAAATTAAAAACGATATCCTAAAATTTCAGTTTTTTGTGGATATCTTCAAAATGAAAAATGATAGCTTAAATTTCTTTTCAGATAATTGATTACCACAAAAATACGAAACTTTGCCAAATTTAAACATAGGCTCTATCTCCACTAATAAGCGAGATCGCCATGGTGAGGGTCGAATTCGAATCACCTGGTATACCGGGTTGTGCCTTTAACTTGAGACTCCTAAATATCTCGAGAAGTATGCATGGTACGACAAAAGTGTCTTAAATAAACTTGTAGGACTAACAGGGGGAAATGTGATGATGATAACAGTTTCATTGCAGATGGCGCTGCAATCGGTGAAAATGAGGCTATCGTAATTTTTAAAATAGGAATACCCAATTTTTTTTATGAAATTAATAAGAACATCCTTTCTAAAATTTTTTTCGTACGATGCATCTATTAAGAGTTATTGACGATGGAAGTTTGTGGCGGCTGCGGTAGTTACGACCGCTGCCACTGCATGGCATGCGCTCGCTGTCTGGCAGTCAAAGCGACGACTGAGTAGACATAACGTAGGAAGGTATGTTCGTAACCGGGACACGTTTTGGTATCTCGTGCGTTGCGCCGTCATGAGTATAGGGTTTGATTACGCACGAAAAAATGCATCGTATGAAAAAAGTTACAGGCAACAGATTTTTCTTATTTAGCGTAAAATCGGAATTTGATAAGAAATTTGGGTATCCCCATTTCAAAAAAAAATAAGGTAGCCTCATTTTACCGATTGCAGAGCCATCTGCAATGAAACTGATAGCGTCATCTCATTTCCCCCTTTGAGTCCTACAAGTTTATTTAAGACATTTAGAAAATAAACTTCCGGGTTTTGCCGTATGTCAAGATTTGTAAATGCTGACGTTTCGCGAACCATGTTGCTCGCTTCTTCAACGCTAATTTAATACTTTGAAGAAGCGAGCAACATGGTTTGCGAAACGTCAGCATTTACAAATCTTGACACACGGCATAACCCGGAAGTAGTTTAATTTCTAAATAATTCTGGCCGTGAAAGCCTACGTACTTATTTAAGACACTTTTGTCGTACCATGTACCATATATTTCTCGAAATATTTAGGAGTCTCAAGTTAAAACGACTACCCGGTATATGGGTAGTATTTAAAAAATCTGATGTGGCCAGGCACATGACTTTATCATACAGTATATAAAATTAATACTTTAGCTGCATGAGAATCAATTATATTGAGATAAATCGTAGGTATTGTCAGCATTTGACACTACCTACACTACGTCATTAGAATAAGAGTTATTTATGTCACAAGTGCCGAAAGTACGGAATAGCGCGATGAGCGGTGATGCGGCGCGTCACCGAAGGCGGAGCGTCGCCGTCGCATGTGAGCGAGTCGCGCTATCTAGTTTTTGACAGGAGTGACATCAACGTTTATTGTGTTGCTTTTTGACAAACACGCATTTAAAAAAATAATTAAAAAATGGTTATATTTCTGTATAGGAAATGTTAGGTTGGTACCATTTTGACGAAACGTCTTTTTTAAAAAGCTTATTCAAATTCTGACAGGTTTATATGTGTTCATGACACTGTAGATGTCAAATCCGTACCAACATACTAAAATAAAACTACACTCATCGCTATACTTTATTTACAATTTTCTCAATTTGTCGCTTTTAGAATTAGATATAAAGACGGGTTGATATTTCTTATCAACAAACAATCAAATTGGTGATCTTATTGTATTTGAAATTTGGGTTTTTTACTTTGCCGCACTAGAGCGGCAACGTTCAATAGCGGTTCTCCAACCTCTGATGAAATAAGCTGGTTTCGAGTGTGACAGCACAAAAAAACATTTGTCAAAATTTTGGCTACTATGTACTTTCATATCAATGCAGATACGACCGATCTCGATCAAATAGAATTTGCTCTTGCAGCTAAACTATTAATTTTACCAAAAAATGTCATAGGCATAAATTATTTAAAATTTCCTCTACTTTAATTTATTATTTAATTATTTTGACGAAATTACAGAAATGGCGGCTCATTTGCAAAATCCTTGAAAAAGGCTTAGAATAAACTACCAGTTCCTTAGGACCCTTTTGAACCAAAAGCTTTTCAGCTCTAAGTTGGATCATGAAACTTCTAAATATGAACTTTCGTCCCGATACCTTTAGCACTTTCTCCGGAATCGTCGCCACAAACATCGTTTACACACACACACAGACACACACACACACACACACAGACATTTTTTTGTACCTTGGTCAAAAATGTTCAGGGGACCCATAAAGACCTATTTCCGCTAAAATCCCAAAAATTTTTTTCGGCACGATTCCAATACTTTACATACTGCGTATGATAAAGTAAAAATTATTAACCTTTTTTTCGTTTCATTATAGACGGAGCTGTAATCAACAAAATTTAATTTTCCGATTATGCTTCAATTGAGGCCAAGACATTCGATTCTGCAATACATTTACATGAAAAAATATTTTTTTTGTTTTACGCACTTGAACTTTTACCGTTTACACATCTACATGGCTTGTAAATAAATAACTTTTAGCGTATCCCAGGAATAACGACGTGGACGTAAGCAGTTTCCTAGTAATATTTTGCGGGCAAATTAATTAGTGTTAATATTAACCCCTCGCACCCTCTAGTGGATGGGGAGGTGGGTAACATTGAAATCTAAAATAGTAGGTAACCAATTATTATTGTCAAAAAGACCGTCTTATAATTATAACGAATTAGGTTTAATAGAAAATATTTTAGAATGTGTTTGGTTTTTACTTTATCATACGCAGTATGCTAAAGTATTGTAATCATGCCGAAAAAAAAAATTGAGATTTTAGCGGAAATAGGTCTTTTTGGGTCCCCTGAACATTTTTGACCAAGGTACAAAAAAATGTCTGTGTGTGTGTGTGTGTGTGTATGTGTGTGTGTGCGTATGTGTGTACTCGATTTTTGTGGCGACGGTTCCGGAGAAACTACTAAAGGTATCGGGACGAAAGTTCATATTTAGACGTTTTATGACCAAACTTAGAGCTGAAAAGCTTTTGGTTCAAAAGGGTCCAAAGGAACTGGTAGTTTATTCTATGCCTTTTTCAAGGATTTTGCAGATGAGCCGCCATTTCTGTAATTTCGTCAAAATAGTTAAATAATAAATTAAAGCAGAGGAAATTTTGAATAATTTATGCCTATGACATTTTTTGGTAGAATTAATAGTTTAGCTGCAAGAGCAAATTCTATTTGATCGAGATCGGTCGCATCTGCATTGATATGAAACTACATAGTAGCCAGGATTTTGACAAATACTTTTTTTGTGCTGTCACCACAGAAATGTCTATGGCTGTCACCACGCTGTCACACTCGGAGAACCGCTATGGAACGTCATCTACAGTGTCATGAACGAATATAAATCTGTCAGATTTTGAATTAGCTTTTTAAACTTGACATTTCGTAGAAGTGGTATCAACCTAACATTTTCTATACCGAAATAAATCCATTTTTGAATTTTTTTTAAAATACGTATTTCTCAAAAAGCAACACAAAAAACGTTGATGTCACTCCTGCCGAAAACTACATAACGCGACTCGCTCACATGCGACGACGACGCTCCGTCATCGGTGACGCGCCGCATCACCGCTAGTTGTGCTATTCCGTACTTTCGGCACTTGTGAGATAAACAACTATTATTCTGATGACAGTAGGTAGTGTCAAATGCTGATGCTTTGACAATACCTTCGATTGATACTATTGACTATCAAAATATCTATCAAATCCTGGCTTAGTAGTTTAATTTTAATGCAGAAACGATTTATCTCAGTCAAATAGATTCTCATGCAGCTAAACTATTAATTTTATATATTGTATGATAAAGTCATGTGCCTGGCCACATCAGACTTTTTTACGCAGGTTTTGAGAAAGATTCGTACCCATAAAACAGTTCAAGATCCAATAAAGAGTTAACCTAGCTAGTAGTGGGGTTTTGTTCCAGACGTATCCAACCACCGACGCGACCTCGTGTCTGCCTTGCACGCTTGCTTCAAAGCGTATTATATGGGCATTTAAAATATCAGAACTCGACACGGTCCCAGAAGTTGACGTTTAATTTAATTTAGGTGATAATTTGACTAGACCTTTGATAAATTTTATTATGGAATCATTATAACAAAAAAATAAATGGTATTCATTTATGGAGAATCATGGTGATACTGTCAATCATTATGCGCAGCGTTCTCTGGACAGGGTGTGGACGCGAACTTCGTGAGAGAATCAGGAATGCTTGTGCACAAATTGAAGCAGACACAGGTTTCAGCTGTTTACAATCATTTGAAATGTGGATTAACAAATGCATTGAGGTGGAGGTCAATTTTGAAAACTTAACCACACGGTGAGAGGCGATGGGACTCACGTTAATCATGCACCCCGATAGGTGATAGCCGAGGGGACTCACGTTAAGGCTCCCGTCTCAATTCAAATGGCGCGCTTTTGTACTAAGCTTCAAAATAGAAAAGTTACCAGATGTAGATGGCGCCAGTATAACGAAATCTAAATTTATTTGGTATTTACTACATTTGACGAATTAACCTATGTTTGCGATCTAGTAGGGGAACCCCGTGTCAGTGCTACTACTATAATTGACAGCACGTTTCGGTCTTTGTTTTTGATTTATAGAGGAGTTTTATTGTTCGGAGTTATAAAGTGTGTGGGAGTTTGTAGTATATGTTTGTAATATCTTATTTTTGAGTGGTGATTATATAGTTTACGGTTATACTAGTTATAAACAGATTTAGTAGGTTAGGTTCTAAATAACATGTTTCGATAAATTGTTACATATTTAGTAGCAGATTATATTTTCCCTTTAATATTTATTTTTTGTTGAAGTACCCTCAGTTTATTTTTGAAATGGTAAGATTTGGTAAGCAACAATTACATATTATTTTCTGCCCACAATGCTAAATCATTAGTTGGGATAATGAGTTGCTTATCCCATTCTCGAAGGAGTTATTCGAAGAAGAAGGGCTCAAATTCACTAAGTGTGGCAGCAAAACTAAGGTGGGCCAGATTTGAAAAGGTTATACGGTACGTTTTATTTTATACAAATAGGTATGCTATAATTTAAACTATTATTACATATTTTAGATATGGAGATGTACAGCCGAACTCTCCGGAATCGTTGTCACTGGATACTGCGGAAGATTCTGCAGTGGGGATGCCAGAAAGCTGTGTAAATTTGACTACTGATAATGCATGCGGACCAGACAAGGATGTTGAAATATTTGTTTCTTATTAATCTTATTATACACACATGCATATCACTGGAAACGATAGAAGATTACAGTTACCCGTCACACCTTACGAAGTGAATTCCTTATAAGACGCATTTGTCAAATATGTCGTACAGTTTCTGGGGCGAATAGTGTCATGTCAATGTAATAAATGTCAAGTTTTTCCCCTTTTTCCAGAAAGTTCGTCATGAATTTTCAGTCTGTTAACATATGTATAATAGACATAAACATTCATCTGTAATAGGTATGACGTAACTGTTCCACTATTCCCCGAGGAAATTACATGTGATAATTTATATACAGTTGTCCTGCTTTTTCCCACAATATTATTTTTCAAGTAGTCATTGTCATACTGAGTAAACCAGACATTTGTATAAAAGTAGTAAAAAAATTAACCATGTTATTATCAATCCCATCCGTTTCTATATTGGGAAGTGTGGAGAGTTTTGTGCCAATGCGTTTTATAGTTAATTTATTATACATATATTTAAATTACGTATTTATTAAAATAATTCATATGTATACGTGAGTTGTACAGTTATTGCCTAAGCCCTAGTTCCTCCTTCAAAAAGCGTTAGGTAAGTATATTATGGAGTACATTAATATAGAATATAGAATCAAAAACCTGCTTTACCGTATAGTGCATGTCATATCAGCTCCGAGGAAAACAGTAAATTTCGCGGGTAAAACCGTCTAAGAAAAAACAAAATTTATATCATTCCAAGGACAAAAGTGAGTGCAACAATTGTGAAGGAATACTGAGAAGTTAAAAGAAGTCACAACAGTGCAAATAGCCAAAAATCAACACGTAAGTGGAACACTCACATTCTCACTATTCACGTGTCTTAAAACAACTTTTTTAACAAAACTAGTCGAGCGCGCAAATAGTTCGTAAATATATACCTTGCCAGCAAAATTTTTCCTGCCCGTAATCCACATACAACCCGAGGTCTTCTTGTTTGTGTACTGATTAATTAGTCACCTGGACAGACCCCCATGGTGTGAAGAATTGTGTAGCCTGTTATATCCCCTACAACCTTTGTAATTTAACCTTAGTCCGCTGTTATAACAAAAAAATGCCAAAGACAGCAACAAGAACAGACACCGCAAGAACTAGGACAAACGAAGAAGATGAAGATCCTAAAAATTTTGAAGAAATAAAAAAAATGTTTAGAGAACTGCAAATATCTTTGAATTACATGTCAGAAAAATTCGATAACTTACAAAAAACCCAATTGGAAGTAAACAACATTCTGACGGAAAGCAAAAAAGAAAACGCAAAGCTGAAGGAGAGAGTAAAGAACTTGGAAATGACAGTGGAATGGTTAGAGAAGGAAAAGATTGAGAGAAACATCATCATAACAGGAGTTGAGCAACAAGACAAAAATAACGAGAATACAAAAGTGGTAATAGCCAAAATAATAAAAAATCTCAACGTTAAAATTGATGACAACGATATTGTGAAATTTCATAGAAAATTTGAAAATGGGCCAATAATGGTTCAACTGCAAACAATGGAGATAAAAAAGAAAATTATGGATGCCAGGAAAACTATTGGTTCCATAACCACAACAGAGTGCCAGTTAAAGGGAAAAGAAACACAAATATATATTAATGATCAACTCAGTCAATACACCAACAATCTCTTTTTCAAGGCGCGTGAATTGAAAAAGAAAAAAAGTTACTTATTTGCATGGTGTCGTGACGGAGTGGTGTACATCAGGAAGACAGATAAAAGCAAAAAAATTAAAATCAGGAATCTGGAAGACTTAGAAAATATCCACTAAACAGACAAAAAATAATGCAAAAACATAAATAAATAAAAGAAAAAATGACGTACTCAATATACTTACACAATTTTAGAAGTCTTAGAAATAAATTCCATGAGGTAGAAATTATAGCCAAAACTTACAATCCACAGATAATAGCAATAACAGAAACCTGGTTGAATTCACATGAAGAACAACTGCACGAAATTGAAGGTTACCAAGGAGAATACCACTCCAGAAAAACACGAGGTGGTGGACTGGCAATATACACAAGAAACGACATAAAATACGAAGTACTACAAAAATGCACAATCAACGACATAGAAATTGTAAAACTAAATTTAACAGAGAACGACACTGCTCTTACACTTATTTACAAACCACCCCATGTCATTCACCACACGTTCATAACAACATTGGAGAACAATATATTAAATAGACGAAAAAAACAAATTATTATCGGTGATTTTAATATAAATATACTCGATAAGAACCATCCAACGCAAGATTATATAAGAACACTAACAGAAAATAACTACAGAATCATGAATAAAATAACCCAAAAGCACTACACAAGAATTGATAAGAGTGGATCTGGGTCTATATTGGATCACATAATAACAAACAATAAAAAGGATATCAAAGCCGTAAAAGTTATCAAGGGTGACATCTCGGACCATTACGCAATACTAACAACTGTCGACCAACCACAGAAACAAAAATCACAATATAAAAGTTTCGAACACAAACGAGTGGACAATAAGGCAATCGAGACTGAAATCTGTAAACTACGAAAAGAGCACGTCAGCAACTATGAAGAATTATCAATACTACTTGAACAAATTATAACTTCAAATACGTCTACAGTGAAAATAAGGAGAAGAGAAGAATGCGAATGGCTGAACCAAGAACTACTACAAAACATAAAAGAACGAAATAAGCTATACAAAAAGCAAAAACGTAATCCTACTAACGAACATTTAAAAGAAAAATACTGCCAATTAAAGCAGAATGTGAACAAGATTATTAAAACTGCAAAAGCCCAATACTACCAAAATAAACTGCTAGCACACAAAAACAATCCCAGACAAATGTGGAACGCGCTCAACAAAATATTACGAAAAGCAAAAAAAGAATCAAAAATAAAAGCTATGGCGACAAGCGCAGAAACAACAAGCACAGACGACCCTACAGAGATAGCAGACATTGTCAACTCATACTTTAACAGTATTGGAAGATCATTGGCTGAGAAACACAATATTCAATGTACTACAACGACCACAAAAAATAACGCAGTAGAAGCCGAATTTCAGTGTACAAACGAGAAGGAGATGTACGAGGTTATAAGCAACATGAAGAGTAATACGGCTCCTGGGTTTGACAAGATAACGACTAACATTGTAAAAGAAAATAGAACAGCTCTGGCGCCAATTTTAGCCCACTTGACAAACAGAGTGATAGATGAGGGAGTATATCCGAATTACATGAAGACCACAATAATAAAGCCTATTTATAAAGCAGGCAATCCCGAAAACCCAGAAAACTATCGTCCCATTGCTCTTCTCTCAGCCTTAAACAAAATCCTAGAAAAAGTCATTCAAACACGTATAAAACAACACCTAGAAAGGAACAATATAGTCAGACAACAGCAATACGCATACCAGACAAACTCGGGCACAGCATCAGCAGCGAACGACTTGATCCATGAAATAACAACTAACATGGACAGAGGAAAAAAGGTGGTTGCTATATTTCTTGATCTTAAAAAAGCATTTGATACAATATCAAAAGAAAAGCTGGTAGATAAACTGAAAGCAATAAATATAGACAACAAAAACTTAAACCTTATAAAGACTTATCTCACTGACCGAACACAAATAGCAAAAATAGACGAAACCAACAGTAAACAGTTGCAGTCTGAACAATATGGAATACCTCAAGGAGGAATCATTCCACCTAATCTTTATATAATATACACCAATGATATGATGGACTTAGATCTGAAAGGAACTGTGTATATGTACGCAGATGATACATGTTTAATTTACACCGATGAAGAAGCATCGAAACTGCAGTGCAACATAACCAATGATCTAAGAAAGATAGAAATGTGGTACAGAAATAACTCACTTACAGTTAATGAAAAAAAGTCGGAGTACATGATATTTAACAACACCAGGAAGCACCTTAACATTGATGTCACTATCAACAATATAAAAATTAAACAAGTACACAAAGTCAAATACTTAGGACTCTACATTCAAGATGACCTGAAATGGGATGCACATGTGAACAAACTAGCTCAAGAAAATGCAGGAACAATCGCAAAAATATGGAAAATTCGCCACATAATACCACCAACCCTGCGAAAACCCATCTACCATTCACTTTTCACGTCAAGAAACACCTACTTATTACATGTGTGGGGTAATACAACGAAAAAAAACATGAAAAAAAAACAAATCCAGCAAAATAAAGTCCTTAAAATCATGTACTTCCTAGACAGACTGACACCGACGGAAGAAGTTTACGAAACCACACAAGAACTAAACATGAACAAGTTAATTACTCTTAGCAACTTAACATTAATACATAAAATGAACAAGAAGAAAATTAAAACCAACATCAAATTGAAAGTAAACAACGCATACCACAATTACACTACAAGAGCATGCTCTTACATTCGAGCCCATATATTTAAGAGGAAGAAATTTACACAAGCATCACTAACGGACACGATTAAAATTTACAATAAACTACCCGAATACGTTACAAACCTAGCGCCACAATCCTTCAAGAGAAAGGTCAAAAAAATGCTTTTGACGGACGCACTATAGGAAAGCTACTTCACAAAACCATGCACCCTCAACACCGCTATCCCGAGGAAGGAAATCCATCAATGACGTCGAGATCCAACCCCGAGGTGAAGATAGAGGGAGGAAGACACGTTTTGTATTTATTTATTTTTCTTTTAGAGAGATATGAAACAAAATGTAATTTGTAATTTACAAATAAACTTATATATTTCAAAAAAAAAATATAACAAAATATCTACTACAAAAAGTATATTAATCGAATTTTACAAAATAAATTGCAATGAATATATAGGGTTCAAATATTTTAAAAACATTTGCATTCTTGTAATTAGAAGATGGTCAAAATATTACATAAGACATGCGAGGTGGTGCAGAGATATTTAGTTATTTAGTGAATTCCAAAATTTTGCAAATAATATAATTTATAGGTACTATTATAATATTAATTTCTTAGCAAGTAGCATGCATTTTGTTTGAAAGTGGTTTTAAACATACTCTACAAGATATTGAATAGATTTACCCATTAATAATATTAAACTAACTGGAAAACCATAGCAATTTTCAAGTACAGGAAACCAACTAAGTTAACTTCCATATGTGGATATACATATGTAATTTGCAAATATAAAAAATATACTATTGATAATATATTTATAATACAACATACCTATATAAATATAATAGTAATTGATATATAAAATATATTTTTGCTTTCTATTTCTACAAATGTTGAAACGAGTCGTTTTGAGTTTTCTAGTTGATGATATAGTACTTCCACAATCGCTATTTCAAATAAATACATGATAAATACCAGCTTAATAAAATGCGCAATTAAGTCGCGCCATCTAGGTTTGGATACCTGAACTGTCGCTATTGTAAACATTCTTGCCAACTCACTAGAATACACCAGGATGCAATTCTAGAGAAGTTCGGGAAAAAGTAACCTGTGCTCTATAGTTAACATTTAATGTACTTTTATATTGTATTACAGCAGACAATATCAGATGCAACTGCCATCGGAAAGCTTTTCTATATCTGAAATCTACAATTTTTTAAGGGTGCGGAAACCGGGCGACTTTTAACTTGGGCCGCGTGATGGCGCCACCCACCCTACATGCTTATTTTTCTGTTTTATTATACTAAATGTCAACATCGAGAACGCCAGCGGCCAGCCCGCCACTTCGGATGCCGTGTTTGTCACGTGTTCGCCCTTCCCCTGCTGGCTGCTCCATACCTGTGCATTTTCATACCTATTCCACACTATTCCTTGTTATTTCATATTTCACAGCGATGTGCGGTCGTAGACTTTGCGCGCCGCGGTACGGCGTAAACAATACCCTGGAAACGTTATCCATATTTTTTCAACCGATATTTATTATTTATTTATTACTTATTATTTATTTATTATTTATTTATTATTTATTTATTATTTATTTATTATTTATTTATTATTTATCTATTATTTATCTATTATTTATCTATTATTTATCTATTATTTATCTGACAATATTTTGGAGACTGTGGCGAACTTAATAATAAAATTATAAACCCCTAACCACAACAAGTATTATACTAAAATACTTGTTGTGGTTAGGGGTTTATAATTTTATTATATTATTTATCTATTATTTATCTATTATTTATCTATTATTTATCTATTATTTATCTATTATTTATCTATTATTTATCTATTATTTATCTATTATGTAAGTAATAGAATTATAATTTATTTATACAGCACGTGTGTCACCTAACTATAGCTTGGTTTGCTGAGCGGTTTTGGAACGCATTGAACGCACAATTAACTAATTTTTATTTGTTGTGTAATTGTTTTAAGATGTCATTTGTGACCATAAGTGGCCAAAGCCGAATGTTTGGTCGGGTTCTAATCATAAGACAAAATGATAACATAGTAATAATAATAAATGAATGATATAATATGTGTTACTGAATTAAGTTGTATGTTGGCTGTTCACTGTTGTCGGAACTGTAGCTGTCAAATACAAATTATTTAATATGTTTCCCTCTTTTTAGTTTACATTTTTTAACAGTGCTTTAATGTATAGTAAATTAGTTAATTAATAAAAGAATGTGGAATCTGCTTTGAGTGTTATTACCTCTTCTCTATTTGATTTATAATATATATATATATATATATATATATATATATATATATGTTTTACTGCAAATAATTTCAATTTCTCAGTAATCTGAGGGTATTACCCTTGATTATATATAGAAATAAAAATTCAATAGTATTACGTTTGGTACTACTATACGTATAAAACTGTATTATTATTGAGTTTGAATAAATTTCTATAGATTTATGGAAGTATTCGCTGTTTGCAGTGTAATTTGATGAACCAGGAATACTAGCGGTGCAGCTATTGGGACGGTTAATAAATTAATCCATTTCCTTTGCAAGGCTCTTAGCTTTCGACAATTTATTTATGTCTTCATCAGAGGGAAATCTAAAAAACATAACGTACACAATTTTCACAATAACCAATGTTAAACGAGTCAACTCACAGCCGGAAGCAAACACCAAGTCAACCAACGATGACATCGGACAGACGTCTGAACTCGGTGAGCATTCTTCAAAACTTAAAAAGTTACTCTTATCATTAGGTAAAAGAACGACAACTCTTTGATATCCATTTCTTAACATCATTGGTGCTTATGTTTGTTTTGTTAAGTAGTAACTGATTCTTGTAGACTTAGATGTGTCGCACTATATGTAGCTAGAGCTAGAGAATGCTCACCGTGTTCAGACCTCTGTCCGATGCCATCGTTAGTTGTTTTGGTCATTGTGAAAATTGTGCACGTTATGTTCTTTTATTAGACTTCCCTCTGATAAAGACTTAAATAAATTTTTGAAAGCTTAGGGCCTTGTAATGGTAAGTGTTTCATTTATTAACTGCCACACTGGCTGAACCCCCAGTATTCCTGCTTCTTCAAATTATATGTATAGAGATTTACATGAAATTGTTTGAGACCTGATGCGTAGTACACACACACATAATATTCGCTTGAACCAAAAGGAAAATTAAATTAATGAACATTTATTATTAATAACCAGTTTTGAATATTAATTTCTACACAAATGCATACTTCCCATTGCACAATATGTGTAATAATAATAATATAATAATAACAATACATATAATAATGGATAATAACTGCAGAGATAAGATAAAACTTTGAGAGGGAAATAATACAGAAACTGCGAATTTTATTTTGAATGTTTGTTATAAACAGCGGTGGCGCCATCTATTCGAAAAGCGGTGAACTACAGGAATTCCCACTCTTGGTTCAAACAACACAATCCGCACAAAAATCATAGCTTTTTCTGCTTCCAATTGATTTCCTAACAAGGGTGGTTTTATGGAGATTTTATTGCATACATAGGTAGGTGATTTTTGTGTGCATGGCTAAAAACCAATGATTCATAAATCTAAAAATAAAATCGTAAGTTACTGCCTATTGTTCAATAATGACTGATTTTCAAAAAGTATTTCCTTTTCAATTATTGTTATGAGAAGTTTTCCCCAATAGCTACATTCAATTCAGTTTGAGCATAAAAAATCTCAAATTTAAAAGCAACAATTGAAGAACAATTGGATCTACCGAAACGCCATTTGGGGTACGTTCTAAAGCATCGTTTCACCGGACCCTTAACATAAAATTTGCATAAATAATCGGCATAAATATTGAAACCCTTTCCGATGGCAGTAGCGTGACGACCTACAGAATCGAATGGTAGCGACCATTTCACGATTGGCGCAAGAATTATAGCGTGGATTACTTTGGCGTTTTGGGGGTAGGAGACGGGAGCCTTAATCAAGCACCTAAATAGAAGGGGCGAGGGGACCTAAATAGGAGAGGCGAGGGGACTTACGTTAATCAAGCACTTCGACACGTGAAAGGCGAGGGGACGCAATGACGTCCACGTCATTGCTCCTGGGTCACGCTAAAAGTGGTTAATTTACCAGCCATCTAGATGTATAAAGGTTAAAAGTTCAAGTGCTTAGAACAAAAAAGAAGCAATTTTTCCTGTAAATGCATTGTCGATTACAAAAAAAATTTTGAATAAAAGTTTCATTATGTTGCATATAGCGTATTTTTTAAGTACTGTTCGAATCTGCAATAAAAATTGGTGTCCTTATTTAAGATAACAAAGTTACAGGTCGCTCACCTACAAGGGGGTAGAGGGTAGAAGGGGGGCTAATTTTAGCACAAATTAATTTCGCACCAATAATATTAACATAGTAACATAGTAACATTCTTGTAGCATGCTTATTTCACCAAATATTTAAAAATTCCATGTTAAAAAACTTACCCGATATATGTTTAATAAATGTTTAATAAATATAAATAAGTAATTGTTTTTATATCACATAGTCTTTAAAAACGCACCAAATACGAACCGCCTAATGTTCATATAGTAGTTAGGAGATTCAGACTATCAAAATTTCCAAATTGAAAAGAAAACATCATGAAGCAAAAGTTCTATGGATTAATTATTATTAGTAGCAGAATACTGATGCCCTATAGCTTCCATATGTCTTTCCCAAAGTATCTTAGTATCTCGCAGTAAAATATGCCGAAACTGTAAGCCACAAGGACAACTGACACTATAGGCTGTTAACGCATTACTATGTCACGACTGTTAACACGAAATATAAACTGATTGACCCGGTACTATAATGCTTCTTTATGTTAGTCTATAAAAATTATTTGAAACGCATGCATCTATTGGCTACGGAGGACGTGTAACGATGAGAAATGATTTTCTACAGCGATTAATAACATTTTACCGTCCACGATATACTAGCATTTTTGAATTTGTGCTACCTTTAAAGGGATTAGTAGTCAACCAATTGACTTTTTCGCACTTCAATGCAAGATGCCGGTAGATTGTCAGTCTCAAACTGATGGTGAATTTATGTTCATTATGGTCTAGCAAAATCATAACATCATAAGACAAAGATTGTGATTTTGACTCCTTAAACGTAAACAAGTGGTCAAAGTCTATTTCTTTTTTATTCAGCGTAGTGCCTAAATACCTCTATTTCGGACCAGACTTTATTAACAAAAAATGTTGGCTTAAGTGTTCCCTACAACCCTTTTCTGTTTGTCACAATCTTTATGGGACAGCCTGTATATGCTGCCTCGAGTTGTACTCCGCTATTTCTGCCGGTGGAAGTAGTACAGTTTTTCGGACCTGTGGTCAATTTCTCAGAACAAAGCTTAAGGCATTTGTTCCCATACTTTGTTATTAGTTTCTCGTCGTCTACGTTTCTACAGTACAAACCAAGATATTTTGTCCTATCAAGTCGTGCTTTATTGCGTCCGTTTGGTTGATATTTGCCATTTTGAATAAGTACCAGTTTTTTGTCGGCCTCGTGTCATTCGTCGATTTTTAATGGCAATATTTAGTGGCAAGTAAGAAAATCCTCAAGTCACATCTTATCCAAAATAATTTATTAAATAAACTATTACCGTCAAGTTTTAAAGTATTACGGTTTTAGTATTTTCAAATTGCAATATTTAAAAAAAGAATCATTAAATTTGAGCAGTTTGAAAAAATTCCCTTAGAAGAACCTAATTTTACTCCAATAGTTCCTTTACAAATATAACGTAACACTTGAACAACAAATGCTGCTGTTATTTAATTTCGTGATTCCGATGACTGAGTACATAAGGCTGATAAGGAAAATACACACACATCAGTTAGCCGTGGGTTCTCATGTGACTAAATTAATTACAAATTACTAGTGCAGACAACTGCTTATCACTTAATAGCTAGGGACAAGCGGTCTCTGAAGATATCGCACAGAAACTGCTGTGCGGCTATTAATTATCAGAGAGATAACAAACCCTCCTGTTCTCTAGTTTTACATATGAGTGATTTTCATGAAAATACGAGTTGGCATATAGTTTGCAGCGCGTTACAGTTTTGATATACAGATATCTATGTAAAATGCTAACATGTAATGCTCTGATGAAGCGAATATTAGTTTCAGATATATTAATTTGTGAGCACAAGATGTTTGACGTATGGACGCTCTTCTTAAACATTAACCATCTATTTTAATCTGAATTCTTACTAAATTAAGAATATACGTGACAGTAATAAGCAATCCACTGATGTCCTGTATTTACTTTGTCCTAAACTAGAAACTTTTTACACATTTTAATAACTAGTTCGCAACGTTAGTACTTTTTATCTTTTCGCGAGACTCTGGTTGTCATGTAGCTGCAGTGCCTCTACGTTGATGTAATGGCTTAGGTGAGATACACCCGTGAGGGCAAACCTTTGCATCTCGTAGATGGCACTGTCCCGAGGAGTAGTTGCACAGTCCTTATTACTTCATTTTGGAAAGTATGTATCCTTTTGGTAAATATTTTCACTTTTAGCACCACCCAAAAGTTGAATGCCGTATAACCAGATCAGTTGTAGTACTTGGTTGTAAACTTGTAATTTGAGTCGTTTATATCCAAAGGCCGTCTACATTTTGAAAAATTGAGATTCCCATGGAATATTGCCCAAGAAATCCAATGGTGCATTTCAGTCTTTACAACCAAAGCAAAAAAAAATATTTAAAAAAATTATAGCTGCATACGCGAAACTGATTGTATGTATCAGTTGAAACAAAAGAAGCTTAGAAAATATCGTCTGCCACTTAAATTCCTCACCAAAACTCGTCTGCCACCCATATAAGAGCAAAAAAAAAAAAACAAAAAATATGTCCGCAAGGATGAAATTGATTGAAATGCTTCTTTTTATATCAGCAAACCCAAAAATAATAGTCTGCCACTAATTAGATACTACCAAGGTCGTCTGCAAGCCTATAAAGTTGCCCTCCGCATGCACCGCGCGAGCACCACGGCCGAGACGGCGCGCCATAGCCGCCGCAGCGGCTACGACGCTGCATTTTTATCGGCCTGTAAGACGATTGTTATAAATTATTAAACGGCTAACATAAAGTCCTTTTTTATGTTATATATGTATATATGCAAATGATTGTTCAGTGAATTAATTTAAAGTCTGGTGGACTTATGTGGGTTAAGTTCCCCGATGAGTGGCGCCCATGCCACGGTATTACAGGCGTTCTTCACATCTAGTGTGACCAGCATGCAGAACTTTCGAGCTTTTCGCATGCCCTGATTTGCCCTTTGAGCCATCTGTACCACGCGTCTCACTGCGTCCACCGCGGATTTTCCTTCTCGGAAGCAATACTGCTTCTCCGCTAGCGGGCCCTTGGTTTCAAGTTGTCTCTTCAGTCTTTCCATTAGCAGTTGATTATGACTTTGCCATTGACATCATTCAGGAGGCATATCAGCCGGTATTTCGGTGGTGCATCCTCTTTCGCTGCCCGCTTAGTCAGCAGGACAAGTCTTGCTGTGTTCCATTATATTGGAAATATTCCCTCCATCAGGATATAACCTCGGTCACGTATGCTCCTGCCATTTCTACCATTTCCTTAATAGCCTCTGGGTCCAGCGTTTTTTTTTACAACTCTCTCGCGGCAACCCTAACCTCCTCCTCCGTCAAAATCGGTATGGGTTCACCTTTTTGTTCATCTTGTAGGGCCTCGTGCTGCGGGAAGAGTTCTCTGGCACAGCTTCAATGCTGCGTAATGCGAACTTTGCTCTTGACTTTTACACCGGTACGGACCGTACGGAACCCAGCACTCAGCTGACAGCACAAAAGTGATTTTATTTCAATTGTCTTATTAAGTCAAATAAGCCGATTGTTTGCTTCCTAACCGCGTTGTCATGCTATAATTCGCTGATATAGTCGCTTACCTTAAACCTGGTTTACAGCATTTACTTAAAATAAATGTAAGAAAACACAATAATTGTTATAAATTTATATTCTCGTATTTTACCGGATTTGCTTAATACTGCAGATTTAATTTAAGGTCCTCTTTTATTTTTAGATGCCCCAATTTGCAAACAGGACCGTCTTGTGGTGCTGGGCGCCTCCAGAAATGAGAACCTTGATGTGACTTGCGAGATCGAAGCGGATCCTCCAGCAAAAACGTACAGGTGGAAGTTTAACAATTCGGGAGAGACGTTAGATGTTATGATGGAGCGATATGCGAGTACTAGTAATGGAACAGTAAGCATACTGAGGTATACACCTGTCCATGAAATGGATTACGGCCTATTGTCGTGCTGGGCGTCAAACTCCGTCGGACACCAGTTGAATCCATGTGTTTTCCAAGTTGTTGCAGCAGGTTGGTACACTAACGGTTGTCGATAAAAAAGTTTCATTAGAAAGTAATAAATTAATATTTGTGATGCTTGTTCGACGGCGTTACAATAGATTTTTAGCAATAGTACGTAGGAGCGTTAACTCATCTAATTGTATCGGGCGATGTTTAAGGACTGTCATAGAAACGGGAAAACATTTCAATAAAATCTTATCTAATCTCATATCAGTCTTCTTATTGATTTTATGTTGATTACCAACATAAACCAGGCAGCTTGCTTAGATAATTAACAGTTCTATGAGAATAGATTCAGACAGAATTTTGTTAGAACTTGGCATTTACTGATCGACATGATGTTCCTATTCAGATGGCTTATTTGGAAGTAGAAATTAAACTGAAAATTGAAATCTTGTTTTTCAAATCCATATTACTAGTGCTCGTAGAAAACCGAATAGGCTAAGTCGAAAAGGACACGCATTTCGGTGGTACTACATTCGTTAACTTTCACAAGGCGAAAGAATAACGTGCACTAGTTACAATCATTGTGCTATAGTCGACGTATAACCTGCGAGCTATCCCCGCAACGGAATCCAACGCAACGGGTTGTTTTTCCGTCGAGCGGTTACTGGCATCTTAAAAGTGATGACGATTTAGAACCGCTCTGTCAACCACATCCAACCGCCATCCGCAACCAAATCGAACTGTTCAGCCACGCGAAATCGGCTATAATTACACCGTACCAAATCCAGAAAATATTATAACAAACACAACAAAATAACCATAAGCCAGAGACTGAACATATTCAAAACATCAAATCAGTGAGGTGTAATTTTCTTTATATTTTGTTGTATCCGTGGTGTTATCTCGTATTCTCTATTAATTGCAATCTTTGTTGTCAATCTTTCTTTCCATATAGCCTTTGTAATGAGGGCGAGGACGTCCCTTCTTATTTATTATTGCTTAATGAGTCTGAGCTGAAGGAGACGCTTACCCGCCATTTTGAAACTCGAAATCTAACCTGACTTTCACTTACGGTAGCGTAAACTAATGATCTAACTCTTCCGGAGGCTTAAAACCTAGGTGAGTTCTTTCTCTGAAACTTTGTCAGAGAAAGATGAACCACCAACACTAATCAAAACCATTTGGAAGCAAAAATGCTTCTCCACAAAAAGACTGATTTAAATTATTCTATAATAAAAACGCAAATCGAAACCACATTAGAATCTATACAGAAAAACTTTAACAATGCAGCACTGCTTACAAAAGAGATTAACGTTAATCCTAAAACAATAATAATAATATTCTTTAGGCAGAGATGGTCGACAATATAAATCAATAAACTCTATAACCAACTTACGCGTTAAAATGGTTGAGAACGAGAAAACACAAGACAGCACAATTTCTATATCTCGGCCCCCATTGGGGCCCTACGCTTGGGCGCTCGACGCACGACCGTGATCTTTCAAGACCGGATACACAAGAAAGCGTCAACAACGCTTGGAGGGCGGACGAGCCATTCCACCCCCTCGTGGTCGGAGTCCAAACTATCAGGCCGGTTTTTCCAGTTTTTGAAATCAACCCCTATTCAAAATCCCGATTTATTACACCTTCATTCATCATTACAATAATTAATGTAGGCTAGAGAAAGTGTATGTAAAACAATGTGTAAGTGAAAATGTCCGCCGTCAACTTAGGTGGTAAGAAGTGTCAAACTAAAACAACTGCCGCGCCATGGATCACCATTGTAGAACTATACATACACATTACAATATATGATCAGATTAGGTTAAGCTAAAATAACTTGTTACTCCTACATTATTTACCGTGTTGTTGGAGGTTTGGCCAACTATAGACAACACTATACTGATGTGGGTGGGATATTGCGTCTACAACATCAAGAGGTCTACGTTTGCTGAAATTTTAACCTATTTTAATAATTACGCACAATTGTTTTATGGCTGTTTATACAATTCCGATTACAATTTTAACTATACAACAGTAAACATAAAACAGTAAGTAAAGTCAATTTTGCAGGGAATATGTTAATAAAAAACTTGTATTCAGAATCTTCAATACTCTGCAATTTATTTAGATAAAATAGCCTCGGTACCGGTTTCGACCTACGTAGGGGTCATCATCAGCCGAATCTACAAAGGTGAACACTAGAAACAAACAAAGTACGAAGATGTAAACGTTAATTACGGCCAGTTAATCAGGGCAATACACTTAACAAGCATTAAAACACACGGACACCGTACAGCGTCTATAAACAAAGTTGAAATAGCGGCGCTCAAGGGGGCAACCTTGAAAATCAAAAACGCCAAAACAAATAACTCCACAATGGGGAACCGGCGAGGCTGACGGGCTACCCGGTAGGGGCTGAGATGTCACAAATATGCAAATAACGTTTTAAAATTAAGAAACGGTTGCTCGTTGGTCAAATCTGTGTCCATTTTTTGTTTGCATCTGGTAATTTCAAGTAACTCCAGTATATCCATTTTAGGGTCCTCGCAGACAACAGACTTCAAATTTATTTAACCACCACTTGGAGACTGGCCATAAAGTAGATTACGATAATGTAAAATTACTGTACAGGTGTGATATGGGCCCTAAAATGTACATACAGGAAAAATGTATATAAAATGTATATACAGGAATTACTTGTAATTACCAGATACAAAGAAAATAACGACGCAGATTTGATCAACGACCAACTGTTTCTTAATTTTAAACCATCATTTGCCTATTTGTGACATCTCAGCCCCTAGCGGTTAGCCCACCAGCCTCGCACTGCTGCGTTATTTGTTTTGGTGTTTTTTCTTTCGTGGTTGCCTTCTTGTGTGCCGCCATTTCAGCGTTGTTTATAGACGCTGTACGGTGTCCGTGTGCTTTACTGCCTGTTAAGTGAATTCGCTGGTGCGCGTGCAAAGGGGTATAAGTATCAAAATCCACAAAATTAACTATGCTCCAAATCTGTGTGATAATAAGGTGATCTATATATGTGTAAAGTGATACAAGTTCAAAATACCATTTTAGTAAATATATTGAATGCGAAAAGTGCGAAAAGGCACCTTAACCTCTTGTTATGTGTTAAACGATATAATAACTTATATCTCTTTGAATCTTACATATTTCGTGCATAAACGTATAAGTCCACTTATACCCAATACTGCTTTTTAGTACTTGTACCTTTTCACACTAATACTTAACCTCAAAATCATGCGTGTGCAATAGCATGTGTCAGTTGTTTCTTAGTGTTGAATAGTGTGCGGGTGTCGTTTAAATATGCAGTCCACTAGATCTCAGATAATGATTGAAATGTGTAGAGAAAATACAAACGGCGAGAAGAAATATATTTTTTTGTTTTATTATATCAATTATAATACAATTACTTTAGAGTCTAGTTCTACACAACCTGTTGACAGTTTTGTAACGGAGGCAGACGATATGTTCGACGACAGCGATGCTGATCCAAATTATGATCCGGATAATGATTCGTCATCCGATGACGAACTTCAGTCTAAACGCAAAAGGGATGACGGTCCGAATACATCTCATTCTTTTGCAATACAGCCACAAGGTGAGAATAATGTATTGAACAAGCGAAATATTCGCGCTAGAGGGCGAGACACCCAAAAAGGAGACACAAGAGCACTGCGAATGGATAGAAAAGGAATTTAGGAAAAGCCTATGTTAGTAGCAACGGAAAAAAAGTAGCTGGTCGTGAAACACAACCATTAACAACGTGTCGAATGAAATGCAAGGATAAGTTCAGTCATGAGGCAAGGAAAAATATTTTTTTTGGGGTATGGGCAGTCGTGATAAGCGAGTAGCTTATATTGCGGGTCTGATAACGGAATACGACAAGCAAATGTCAAGAAAGAAGGTAGATGATGAGTCTAAACAAAAAAAACCGATTACGAAGCTTTAAATGTCATCTAAGAAAGAATGGCCAAATGTTACAAATATGTAAAAGTTGCTTTTTAAAAACATTCCATGAAAGCAACAAGTTTATGAGCAATGTACTGCGCATTAAAGATACTTCTTTCGCTGGGATTATATACGATGATAAGAGGGGATCCCATGAACCATGGCATAAAGTTCCAGACAATGTAATAGCAGCTGCTAAAGAACACATTTTGTCGCTACCGGCTTATCAAAGTCACTATTGCAGAAAAGATACAACAAAGAAATATCTTCCGCCACACTACACACTTGGAAAAGTCTACGAAGAATACGTCAAACAAGAAAATACATATAATCCCATAAGTAGAAAGTTGTATGAAAAGCTGTTTCATTCATTGAAAATATCCATTAAGCAGCCAAAGAAAGATACGTGTCAAACTTGTGACAAGCTGAATATGCAAATAAAAAATACTAATAACGACGAAATTTTAAATCAGCTCATAATAGAGTTACGTGATCATCAAACGAGTGCAGATAAGGCGTACGAAGCCAAGAGATCTGATAAGAATACATGCAATACTGACACTAGTAAAAAAATATACACATTTGATATGCAGCAGTGTCTACCAACACCAGATTTACAGACTTCTGTTGCATTCTATAAACGGCAACTGTGGACTTTCAACTTGAGTCTTCATGATTGTGTAACTAAGCAATCTTATTGTCAGATGTGGCATGAATGTATTGCTGGTAGAGGTGCTAACCAAATAGGATCTTGCCTTTATAAGCACTTATCTGCGCTTTCATCTGAAGTGAAACATGTTATTTTATACTCAGATAGGTGTGTAGGTCAGAACAAAAATACGCACATTGAGGCCATGTTCTTTACATTGTTAGAAAACAACCCAAATTTAGAAACTGTCGATCATAAGTTTCTTGTCGCAGGACACACTCATATGGAATGTGATACAGACCACTCCGTTATTGAACGCAAACGGAAGCGGTATAACATTCCCATACACCATCCTCATGACTGGATGCAATTGGTAAGACAATGTGGCAAAAGCGTACCTTTCACTGTTACTGAGATGCAAAGAAATGACTTCTATGATTACGCTTCACTTTTCAAATGTGTCCTGCAGAATAGAAAAAATAACGAAGAAGGAGAGAAAGTTACATGGAAGTCTATAAAATGGTTACGGTATGAGAAAAATCAAATTGGTATAGTTCAGTATAAAACGACTTTAGAAACTCATGAGCCATTTAAAACAATAAATTACAAACGAAGACTTCGTAATAGTATTGGTCGCTTATCACCACCATACTGTTACAATGGACCAGTACCCATTGCAAACAAGAAAAAGCAAAACCTAATGGAGTTACTGCCTTATATACATGAAGTTTTCCACGGCTTTTACAAGGAGTTGCCGAGTGATGATATGAAAGATATTTATCCAGACAGCATCGAAGATGAAGAAGAATGTGAGGAATTATAGTAATAATTAGTATTCATTAGTAATAATAACTAAGTTTTTGATATACGTTGTTAAAAATGTGTGTATATATGCATAAGTCTCTGGGTGCACAAAGGGATATGTATGTTTATTTTCTAATGTTTAATCTGTTTCCAAAGAGACAATATATTATGCTAAACTCTTTATTAAAGTACGTTGTTTAACATATGACTCGTTTTTTTACACGCTAAACAAACTATAGAATTTGTTTGCATAGAAAGTCGTATATATAAGTCGTTTATCCAATTTTCCTTAAAATGATTGTTTTTGACATATACCCCTTTGCACGCGCACCAGCGAATTATTCTGATTAACTGACCGACATTAACATTTATATTTTAGCTCTATGTTTGTTTCTAATGTTCACCTTTGTAGATTCGGCTGATGATGGCCTCGACGTAGGTCGAAACCGGTACCGAGTATATTTTATCTAAATAAATTGCAGAGTATTGAAGATTGTAACTACACATTTTCTATTAATAACACAGTAAAGCTATTATAATCAAATTCACGATTTTTATAATAATATGTGTCTTATCATTTAAGGTAAACCATTCCCGGTGAAGAACTGTACCCTGTCTAACCAGACTAGTGATTCAGTGGAAGTTATATGCTTTCCCGGTTTCGACGGCGGCCTGTCACAATACTTTGTCCTGGAGTTGTACTCTGCATATTCGTCAGTTCTACGGTACAACATGACATCTACGAAGGAACCATACTTTATTCTGGATAATTTGGAACCGGACGTCACATTTAGAATCGTGGTCTACGCTGTTAACGGCAAGGGTAGGAGCAGTGGAATTATTCTTGAAGAAGTAACTTTTAAGGACGCTGAAAAGCGAACAGGTAAACTATCTTTATATTTTAATACCATCAATGTAAATGGTGTCCGGTATATGTACCATCAATTGAAACCATTACTACACTTATTACCAAGGAAACGTATTCTAAAACTCCTATGAATATTTTGATCACTAAAAATTGCCAAAACAGCGAAAGTATATGTTATTATTATACAAGACAAGAGGGTTATCCCGGAGACAGTCAGAGCAAATGATACAACTGTTTAGTCGTTCGACGTTTCGCTTTATTAGGTCAAAGCTTATTCATGAACAGCTCTACAAAATTAAATTAAAACAATCTTAGTTAGTATTGTGTAACAATTTTGCTTAAAAATTACTTAGTGTTGATTTTGAAGCTACAATTAGAGTAAAGACATTTTAGTCCACTGAAGACGCTAACCTCATTCTTTCTTTGTATATAGTTTGACAGGACCGTAAAATCTCTCCAACACCGAACCATTCACCGTATACCCGAGCAAGTTGTACTTATTGCAGTAGGCAAGTGGCTGGGGCGAAAGACGTGGGAGTACGTCCGTAATTAATTTGAAATGATGTCAAAATCAAGTTCACCGCGTGGTGCGTTATTAAGCACGCGAGCGATTTTTTTTGTTATGGTTGTTATAGTTCCCATTCTTGCCGGCTGTAGCAGTCGCTTATGTAGTATGGTGCGTTACGCTCTTCGCCGGTAGATGGCGTCGGTGTCGGTCAATGAGTTTAAAATTTAAATTAAATTATGAAATATGATAAAATCATCCAAACAAAAGCATGGAATCGGATACATTTAACAATGATTGTGAACAATAACACTTAGCATTACGGAAAACAGTACAATTTGTGGCCTGAGGGGCGTTAATGCTAGAATTTTAGTGAAACAGAACGGTATTAGATCAGAATTACCTGGAGTTGAAGTGAGTTGGTCTGGTGTACGTTTTCTAGTTTTGTAAATTTCTGAGATTAGCGTAGGCACTGCTTATGCCTACCACGTCTAAACGATGGTTAACTGTTCCTTCACAAGCTCTGATATAGAACATCTCCAGGAAACATCTACCGTGGTAGCCCTTCTCGGTGGTCAAAATCTTAACGTTATCAAAGTCAAAAACATGATTATTGTGTAGTGCATGCGCCGCCAGTGCGCAGGCATCACGTTTTACTCGAATGTCGCTCTTGTGCTTAGCCAACCTGCAGGTCAACCATTGCTTGGTTTGTCCAACGTAGTGCTTTCCACAAGGAATGCATTATACATCGTAAACAACCGAGCTTTGAAGAAGCAACGGTGTTTTGGTTTTGATTTTTGTCTGGAGGCTCCCAGCCATAAATGGCTGGTAGCAACCCAGCTTGACTTAAGGATGTTCGAAAATTCTTTTGATGTTATTCGTCAGGCCCTGTATGAAAGGAAACCTGTAGTATCTTGCCTGAGGGGCTGGGTTTTGGTCAGTGGTAGCAATTACGTCAGGACCAAGCGGGTTGTCCCCAAGTCGGGAAGCTCCAAGAGCAACCGGAGCACTGTATATGATAGATTTGACCAGCCGAGGTGGGTAACCGTTGTTTATAAATATATCAACTAGTTTATCCAAATTCTTCTTGACATTTGACGGGTGACAAATTTTGACAACCCGAGATTTCATGCATCTCATCACAGTGAGCTTCTGTCCGAACGTATGAGCAGAGTGGTAGTTAAGGTATCTTCCAGAGGAAGTTGGTTTAGTGTACCAATCAAATAGAATTTTGTTATCTTGATCCCTCACAACTTTGGTGTCGAGGAAGGGGACATATCTGTCGACCTCCGTCTCCAATGTGACTGCGGGGGTGGACAGCATTGAAGGTAGATAAGAGCTGCTCCTCACTACCACTGGGGTAGGCTACAAGGAGATCATCTACGTACTTAAAAATGAAAGGTAGTTGGAAAGACAGTTTTGGGAGAACCTCGTCCAGCAGATCATCCAGCACCAATTGCGCAAGGATGGGCGACAACGGGGACCCCATCGGGGAGCCGTAGAGCTAGTGGAAGAACCTCTCCCCACTTGTGAAAAAACAGTTGTTGTAAATGAATGTAAGTGTACGTTTTAAATCTTCCCTGTTGAATTGGCAGCTCTCGTCTATAAGTCGCCAGTGTTTATCAACAGCACGCAAAATGGCCTCCAACGGCAAATTTGTAAAAAGAGAGACTACGTCCAGTGAAGCTATGACGTAGTCCGGGGGCAACTGAAACCCATCAAGTCTGTCGACAAAATCAAAGACATTACGTATGTTATATTCTGTTCTGTCACCGAGAGCGGTGGTCAGAACCTGTGACATGTATTTAGCAAGGTTGTAGTCAGCAGAGCCCACAGATGACACTATAGGTCTGACAGGGTTACCATGTTTGTGAATCTTAGGGAGGCAGTAAAGTTTAGGTAGTGTGGCGTTGTGACAGCTAAGTTTTGTGCCCCACTCCTCGTCAAAGTTGCCTTTAGTAACAAGCGATTTAATTAAGGTGTTGGTTTTACGTTGAAGAGACTGGAGTGGGTCTCTCTCAACCACTCTGTAAGTCAGAGGGTCTGCCAGTGTGACCACAACACTTGGGTTGTTTTTAAGAAAATGTTGAGATTCCCTGAAATCATCGAGCAACAACTTATTAACGGGACCAGCGTCCACCCGTCCAGTGAGAAAATTGGTTAATGCATGAACTGCTTGAGATCGGAGGAGGTCACGCTGCGTACTCCTGAAGGCAAACATAAGGTTTTCCACCTCCATGAGCAACTTGGGGATGTTGATATCTTGTGGGCCAGCCTGAAGGGCAAACTTGGGACCCAACGAGAGAAAGTTCATAACTGAAGGTGGGACCTGAGTCTCTGTTAAATTGACTATCCATCTTCCGTTATCACCAAATAACCTGTTCTTTTCACGTGTTGACTTGAGGAGTCTATTGAGTTTGTTGATGTTTGTATTCTTCACTTTTTTAAACACGTTGTATTTGAACTTGTACTTATTATTATTATGTACTTATTTGAACAATATCAAGTTCAAATACAACATCGTGTTTAAAAAAGTGAAGAATACAAACATCAACAAACTCAATAGACTCCTCAAGTCAACACGTGAAAAGAACAGGTTATTTGGTGATAACGGAAGATGGATAGTCAATTTAACAGAGACTCAGGTCCCACCTTCAGTTATGAACTTTCTCTCGTTGGGTCCCAAGTTTGCCCTTCAGGCTGGCCCACAAGATATCAACATCCCCAAGTTGCTCATGGAGGTGGAAAACCTTATGTTTGCCTTCAGGAGTACGCAGCGTGACCTCCTCCGATCTCAAGCAGTTCATGCATTAACCAATTTTCTCACTGGACGGGTGGACGCTGGTCCCGTTAATGAGTTGTTGCTCGATGATTTCAGGGAATCTCAACATTTTCTTAAAAACAACCCAAGTGTTGTGGTCACACTGGCAGACCCTCTGACTTACAGAGTGGTTGAGAGAGACCCACTCCAGTCTCTTCAACGTAAAACCAACACCTTAATTAAATCGCTTGTTACTAAAGGCAACTTTGACGAGGAGTGGGGCACAAAACTTAGCTGTCACAACGCCACACTACCTAAACTTTACTGCCTCCCTAAGATTCACAAACATGGTAACCCTGTCAGACCTATAGTGTCATCTGTGGGCTCTGCTGACTACAACCTTGCTAAATACATGTCACAGGTTCTGACCACCGCTCTCGGTGACAGAACAGAATATAACATACGTAATGTCTTTGATTTTGTCGACAGACTTGATGGGTTTCAGTTGCCCCCGGACTACGTCATAGCTTCACTGGGCGTAGTCTCTCTTTTTACAAAAGTGCCATTGGAGGCCATTTTGCGTGCAGTTGATAAACACTGGCGACTTATAGACGAGAGCTGCCAATTCAACAGGGAAGATTTAAAACGTACACTTACATTTATTTACAACAACTGTTTTTTCACAAGTGGGGAGAGGTTCTTCCACCAGCTCTTCGGCTCCCCGATGGGGTCCCCGTTGTCGCCCATACTTGCGCAATTGGTGCTGGATGATCTGCTGGACGAGGTTCTCCCAAAACTGTCTTTCCAACTACCTTTCATTTTTAAGTACGTAGATGATCTCCTTGTAGCCTACCCCAGTGGTAGTGAGGAGCAGCTCTTATCTACCTTCAATGCTGTCCACCCCCGCCGTCACATTGGAGACGGAGGTCGACAGATATGTCCCCTTCCTCGACACCAAAGTTGTGAGGGATCAAGATAACAAAATTCTATTTGATTGGTACACTAAACCAACTTCCTCTGGAAGATACCTTAACTACCACTCTGCTCATACGTTCGGACAGAAGCTCACTGTGATGAGATGCATGAAATCTCGGGTTGTCAAAATTTGTCACCCGTCAAATGTCAAGAAGAATTTGGATAAACTAGTTGATATATTTATAAACAACGGTTACCCACCTCGGCTGGTCAAATCTATCATATACAGTGCTCCGGTTGCTCTTGGAGCTTCCCGACTTGGGGACAACCCGCTTGGTCCTGACGTAATTGCTACCACTGACCAAAACCCAGCCCCTCAGGCAAGATACTACAGGTTTCCTTTCATACAGGGCCTGACGAATAACATCAAAAGAATTTTCGAACATCCTCAAGTCAAGCTGGGTTGCTACCAGCCATTTATGGCTGGGAGCCGCATTTGTTTGCATGAATCGGCTATTATTACTGTTTTCCAAACAAAACAGGGGGTTTGTATGGAAAATCGTTCATCCGAAGAAGAAATATTGTCGCAGGTACTAATGGCGCCTACTAGTAGGTGTCAGTTACCGCGGGCTCAAAGCTAAATCCAGTAGCTACTGCTGGAATCTCGCGAGTTCATATCAAAAGAGACAATAGATGACAATCTAATTTGACTCAGCAGTTGCGGTTAAACAAGTGATACAATCATCTTTTATTAGTATGATAATTAATAGTTAATTATTTAATTTAGAGTTAAATTTTTTAAGTGAAATTTAAAATTTAAATTAGATTAAGTTTTTGGTGTATGATTTATGAAATTTCAAATAAATTAAACTAGAAGTGGAGACAGCTCTGTTCAGCTATATGTAAAGTGTTAACAGCAAGGTTGCAAAAGGAGAGGGTGTAGAATCCACTCAACGATTTATAAAGGGTTTGAGCGATTCAAAAACAAAATCAGACGGGAGCTTGCAGCTTACAATTTAAGCAAGGGTTTTAATGTGGCCATAATGAAAGCCCCCACACATTAATGGTAATTTGACGTGACTTTTTCACCTAAGAATACCAAAAATTAGGATGAAAGGAATGGTCAAAGAAGTTAAATATCAAGGGTCCGTCTCAGACAAAGTCTAAAGGACCAGATCAGTGCGAACAGCGTGAACAATCAAAGACTCTCTACCCAAGAACCAGTACCTACGCAGGGTACAGGTCGCACCCAACGCAATGAACGGACAGGGGCGAAGAACATTAAGTAAATGTACAGGTTTGAAAAACTGCTAGACTTTGAGCCTTTCTTACAGTAGCTGATGTAACGTTACTAAAATTAAGATGGAAAATTAGCTCGGATGTTGGGTAAATTTGGTTTTTGTAAAATTTCCCGTCCAAAACATTGTGCCTACGAGAGTAGAATTGGTTAATATTAACTATTCTCAAATGTATAAAAGTTGGTGATATTCCGGAGTGATGAAGATTTTAACTAAATTACAGCGATAACCTGGAAATTACTAAGTGACTATTGCGTAGCTAGCGCAATGCTCTAACAAACTGAGCGGTTATTCTCAGTTTTTATTAAATTGGTAAAAATTACTAAATGGCAACTTTAGACATCTATTTACCAGTAGCTGTAAGAGAATCGGATAAAAATATCTAGATTTAAATTTAACAGTGTACCTTATCAATGTCATTGTATGCCGATTATATTATCCTCTGCTTACCTATTATTTTATCAAAATAATGAAACGGTGGTGAAAGATAAGAAAAATGTTTTTTGCCGGTTAGTTAACTGAATGATTTTCTGCTATAAAATAAAACAGCAGTGAATTGTCAGGAAAGGTTAACGATACAATTAAACTGCTAGAATTTTGGGATATGGAATTAACTATCATAAACGTAAACTACACAGTGTATATTATGCACTACGGAAGAAATACTTTTAGGTTGCATTCGTAATTCAGCAGTGAATTGTCAGAAAAGGTTAACGATACAATTAAACTGCTAGAATTTTGGGATATGGAATTAACTATCATAAACGTAAACTACACAGTGTATATTATGCACTAAGGAAGAAATACTTTTAGGTTGCATTCGTAATTCAGCAGTGAATTGTCAGAAAATGTTAACGATACAATTAAACTTCTAGAATTTTGGGATATGGAATTAACTATCATAAACGTAAACTACACAGTGTATATTATGCACTAAGGAAGAAATACTTTTAGGTTGCATTCGTAATTCAGCAGTGAATTGTCAGGAACGGTTAACGATACAATTAAACTGCTAGAATTTTGGGATATGGAATTAACTATCATAAACGTAAACTACACAGTGTATATTATGCACTAAGGAAGAAATTCTTTTATGTTGCATTCGTAATTCCGTTACAATAGCAATTTAGTTGCCAAATTAAAAAAATAATGGGGAAATTTTGTCTTACCGTAACACACTCAAGAAATAAATATGTGCAAAATTTAGGGTTTTTAGGGGTAAAGACTTCAGCCGGTGCCGCTGGGCGCTATGATGACTCTTGAAATCTTTCGATTGAATTCTGTTAAATTGAGGCTTTAATGCTGTAATAAACATCTCTGATAATCCTTCGAAAGACGTCATTAGTGGGTACAGAATATCCCCTAAACAATTCGAAAAAATCCACAAAACTTTATATTATCCAGATGCGTTATAAAACCGGATGGGGTACTGGGAGACTGAGAAAAATTAGAACAGAGTTTTCTATAAATTTATTTAGAATTACTGGCTCTATTTTTTAAGTAGAGATTTTTAAGTACCTAGGTTTTTCCAAAAACACATCAAACTGTAATATTATTACATGTAGTGTTGATAATACAACACCCTTATCTTATATCATCTGTAGGGACAGTACAATTTTACTATCTAGTTAGGTTGGCCAGGGAGACATGGATATGGTGCAAAACAAAAATATTTAGTTACAGGCATCAGTACTACAGGCATCTTTAGACAAACATGAGACGGAGTTCAGTCGAGAATGGGATATAACGGTACAAACGGGGAGTTAAGCTGCTACTTTTGGGATATGTTAGTTAAGTTTGAAAAGCCAAAAATTGATATTTTTGCATTTCGGACGAACACAAAATGTAAAATCTATTTCGTGCTTGAAATATCCGGAAAGTTTTGTTGGTTTGATGCTCTTGTCAATTTGGTGAGAAGTTGGGATAGTGGTCCTTCTATGGCCCTCACAGCTGTCGTACAAGTCATTGTAGAAAGCTGGACACCTGGAGCGTCTTAGATATCGATGTTTCAATGTTAGAATCCAACGGTAGTATTTGTTTTGGAATTTTCAATAATTAACGTTTGACTAGCAGCCATATTGCAAATTTTGGTGATTAGCAGAAGGTTTTAGAGCTTTATTAAAGGCGCGTTTGGGTTACGACCGAGTTCGTCAAAATATACCGTTACCTGGGAATCGGAGCTGGTCCTAGGGTATGTATAATGTACATGACATATTGGAGCTGTTGTCCGCCAAATTTCCAGTGTTGATGGCACTAGCTACATGACGTAATTAATTGCATAATAAAAGCAATGAACATGCATTGTCTTAAAAAATGGCAAGCGGATAATAACATCCGGGCCAATCAGACGGCCTACTCTGAAACTGCCATATTTCCATCAAAATCGCAATATATGTGCAGTAACTGCTGGTGTACAGTACTGTTATAAAACTGTAATAAAAAATATTACAAAAATTCCTAGATGATAATAATAAAAGTGGTTTGAGATGTACACATTTCCGTCTCACATTACAAACCAGGCGCCTCCACATTACCCGCTGCTGAACTTACTGCTTAATTATAGTAAGATTAACAAGGAGACGGATAGATAATTCTAATACTTTTGTAAATTTTGGATAAGTCACCAAAAGTTGTAGTCGGCAGTTTTTGTTTTTTTTCGGAAACGATTCAAAATAAATTAGTTAATAATGTTAACATACGTAGAAGAGAGTTTAATATTAGCTTTGTTAGGATCATAGGAAGCTAATTTGGAGTTAATAATTTGGATTATCGTTTGTTGAAACAAACCTTCTTATGTGGGAGAAATAAAATTTTGCTGTTTATATCTCTAAACATCTACAATGTATTATTTATGAGACGAGGCTGTAATATAATTACAAGATCAAACGAACTTACCTAAGTGAAGTTCGATCTTGATTATATGAAGCCTCGTCGAAATAAATAATCACCCACCACTCCCTAATAGCCCCTTAAGTAACAGCAAACATTTTTGTCCCAGACTCTGAAGAAATGAAATAGTGAATCAGGCATATGCCCGCAGCCGGCCCAGCAGGTAGTTTTTCAGTTTTTTACTCTAAACGTGTGATTCAGTACAAGAATAGAAGGTACTACAATGTATTATTTATTTCGGCGAGGCTTCATATAATCAAGATCGAACTTCACTTAGGTAAGTTCGTTTGATCTTGTAATTATATATCTTCTTAAAAGTTCTCAAGTCAGTATCTAAAACCAGACCTGGGTAACCACGGTCAAAACAATTTAACCAGCGCATGCGTCCTCTTGACTGCTTAGACCATACAATTCACCAGAAATTAAGTTTACCAATTGTTCATTACACTTAATTTATTATACCCCCTCATTTACTGTGATAGGGTATATTGAATTTGTCACAGCATTTGTAACACCCTTAAGGGAGCGTGGCAGGTATAGATTTGTATATATAACTGTAATATAACCGTAATTTTGAAGAAATTGATTTGAAAGTTGGTATATAAGCTTATCTCTAAAAAAGTAAGGGTGGGTAAGTTTCGGGAACGGGCAACATCGGTCCACTCACAATTTTTTTTATATTTTACGGTGGGTGGTGTTTTAACGTCAGGCCGGCAGAAGAAAATTTTCTTACTAGTTGTTTATTAATTTGGTTTTTGTGGGAAAAGAAATTTCAATTGTCTGTAAAAATGTTTTAATAAACTTGTAAGGAAAATCGAAATTAAGTCATTAAGTATGAAAGACCATTGTACATGTTAACGTCTGCCAATGCCTTATTCCCAATCTTGGCCATTATGATAACTGCGGTACGTGTACGCAAGATTGGAGCACCCACGTCTTATTCACCATGACGGTTAAACCGTGACAAAACAGAAAAAGTCGCTCTGGGAGGAAAAAGGGAAATCCGGCCATTTGTATCGTCAGGTGGAAAGGAGGTGGGTCCCCATTGACACAGACGCTATCAGTGACTGAGACATATCGTTCGGCGCGTGACGTTCCGAATTACTTTCATGCAACGTCGGATTTAGATACAGGAAGACGGATACTCCTTTGATAAAGGGTCCAATTCTTTAGGTGGCATGCTGTGTTTTAATATTGAGGAGGAATAGCTTTTGTATTGCTGCTGGTCCACGTTGCACCGCGAAAGTAGTAGTGTGTACACCAAAAGCCTTATTCTGAAGATTCTGGTAACTACTATTAATATTAGTTAGGTTAGAATAATAAAAAGCCTCCTCTTCTTTGCAATGATTTATTTATTTACTTGGGGACATTTTTCGACCTTCTCAGGTCATCTTCTGTCCAAATCTACAAATTAATATAGATGCGTATAATCAATTATAAGAAAAGACAATCATAAACAAAATGGATATGTATTTAACTCAAAGTCAAAGTCATTAATAGAGTGATCCAACCGTCATAATCAGGGTCTCATAGTTCAGTATCATGCGTATGTCTTCCTTATGTTATGTAGTTGTATATTTGTTTCCGATGATTTATTTGTACAAATATTTTTGTCTGGCAGGGGACGCGTGTTTGGTGTAATGGATGTCGCTGGAAGACAGAACCAAACGCTATGCTGGTCTTCTTATTTGTTATTTCTGTTTAAATATGCAACCAGTTTAGCACGGACGTATACTTGGTGGTATAACCTAGTGGTCTTTAAATGGAATCAAGAAACATTAAAATTGGTTTTACATTGAAAATAAGATGGCCATTCAATAAATTTGTAGTTGGGTCTCTAATAGTTCTGATAATTTCTAGTTGATCAAGCATATCCACTTTAAATCCCTTTTTGCAATTTTTAAAATCAATCTTATGTCCCAATTCTGTGTCTGTTAATTGAGTATCGATTGAGTGTCTGATGTGTTTTGATTTTTATGTTCCATAATTCTCTTTTGTAAGGGTCTTCTACAAGGCGATGATTAATGGGGAGAGATGATTCAAAGGGAATCACGGTATTTATTGATGTGGCTTTTCTATATATTGCAATGTTAATTTTGTTGTTATTGTTGATGATATTATTATGATACTATTAATATACTGTTGGATCTTTTGAACACCGGACACAGGCACGCTCCACCACACAAAGTCCCACCAGAAAACATTGCCATTGAAATGGATGCAGCACTGCGACACCAGCCTTACGCCGGTTACACATTGGGCGGTATTTGCCGTGGCGGCAAATGTGTCGTCGCCGCTCAAGAAAATTCGTGGGTTTACACATTTAGCGGCTAGCCCCCGCGCCGGCGCCGACTTTCCACTGCGAAATTGCCAGAGTTGTGTTTAGTCGTTTCACTGCACTACTTAGAAAATAGACCGTCAACAACTTCTTGCTTTGTTGTTATACCGTCGAAGAAAGAAGAGGCAAACAAAAAATCGTCTTATTTAGATCAATCCAATAAATCTAAGAAGGAAAGAAGTTGGAGCATTTTATACATTGTTTGAAGATTTGAGGAATGATAACGGGAAGTTTTTCAATTATTATCGAATGTCCATTAAGTCATTTGATGAGTTACTGGGGTATTTGAAAGATAGCATACAAAGAAAACATACCCAAAATACTTTTTAGTTACTCCTAAATTATTGAACCTAAAACCGCAATATACATAATTGCAAATATTGTAAATATAAAGAGTAATATAAATACATATGAACTGACCTTTACTTTTTGTGTGAACGGTGGGGCATACAATAGAATTTAGCTTATAATACCTTTATACAAGTTTACTCACCAAATGCATTTTTACGTTATCATACGCAGTATGAGAAAGTACATACTGTTATCGTGCCAAAAAAAAATCTGATGTGGCCAGGCACATGACTTTATCATACAATATATAAAATTAATAGTTTAGCTGCATGAGATTCTATTTGATCGAGATCGATCGTGTTTGCATTAACATAAAACGAATTGGCCAGGATTTGACAGATATTGACAGTAGGTATTGTCAAAAAATCACCCTTTGACACTACCTACTGTCATTAGAATAAAAGTACCTATCTGGCAAATCCTGGCTAACGTTATATTAATGCAGACACGATCTAGATCAAATAGAATTTGCTCCTACAATGTCATAGACATAAATTATACAAAATTTCCTCCATTTTAATCTATTATTTAACTGTTTTGACGAAATTACAGAAATGGCGGCTCATTTGCAAAATCCTTGAAAAATGCATAATAACATTGCTATCCGCACTCAAAATACACATTGACTTTGTGTATGACTCAATATTGTTTCACATAGCGTACGTGCGCTCGTGTTTCGCCTCCGGATCGCATTCTCCATGCATTTGCGTGTTGAATTGACGTTTCGCAACCGCTGACATTCTGAATACTGTCAATAGTTTCAAAATATCCTGGCTACCTATTATCACTGTGTTACAAAAAAAAAAAAAAACTTTATATACGTTTCACGAGACATAGCAGAAGTTGTTGAGCTGGTAGAGTTGAACATAATGGCATAGCTGAAATTTTCCAAACACCTCTAAAATTTCGATTTTTTTCAAAAAACTGTTTTTGGGTACTTGCAGGTGTATAAAAATTTATAACTTCGCCATTTTCTATGCAATTTCAAAAGTACAAAATGTGAATGAAAGAGGAAGCATAGACCATTATAAAGATGTACTGCTCGGTTAGATCCAATAACAAATCTAAAAGTTATGGACGTTAAAATTCAGAAGTTTCCAATTATTTTCAGATTTTTTCAACTTTAACAACAATTTGATGACCTGTTTGAATCCGAAATATTTTTTGCTATTTTTTTATTGAAAGCCCATTTAAATTTGCGTCTAATACGCGTTTGTTTATTAGAATCCGTTGAAATTTAACAGAATTATCAAATTTCACACTGCGGGGAAGAAATATAGTCAGACTGTAATAAATCCGTAGTCTTTATACACATTAATATAACATTAAAATAAAGACATTACTAGCACTTAGATTTACAATGTTATTCTAACATTATGCCACTGTTTTTTTTTCTTTTCCTTTTTGTTGTTACCTGCCAAACTATCACAATATGTTACTAACATTAGAGTTTACGTTCATTACATTTCCAGGTATATTTGGGTTGAAAATAAATTGGCACTAACAGTAAAATTTTCACTCGTTTATTGAAACAGTACTGAGTTACTACCGTGATTTATGAAAAATAGAAAAAACCAAGAAGCAAAATAAAAAATTAAAAATGTTTACTCGATCTCCGTCGTTTATACAAAATATCATCTGTTTCGCGTTTAAGTGACCAGCTGTAGTCAGCGATCATGTTGATGCTGTCCTTTCCTTGAAAACGTTTTTCAATAGATTCCATTTCCTGATGAAATCGTTCACCTTGTTCGTCACTGAGTTGGCCAAGACTGTCCGGAAAGAAATTCAAATGAGAATGCAAAAAGTGAATTTTGATAGACGTGTTGCAGCCCATTTCACCGTAGGCACTCAAAAACTCTTGTACAACATTTACGTAGTCGGCACTTTTATTATTTCCAAGAAAGTTCTTGCACAATGAAATAAAACTATTCCAGGCTCGTATTTCCACATCATTCAGTTTAGCTGCAAAATCGTTGTCCTGCATAATTTTCCGAATTTGTGGCCCAACAAATATTCCTGAAAATAGATCAGTTAAAATACCTAAATTCTTACTACCAACGATTTGAAATGTAAGGTAACCTACCTTCTTTAATTTTAGCTTCACTCAATCTAGGAAATGTTACTTTAAGATGACGGAATGCTTCGCTGTCGACCTCCAATTGTTTCACAAACTGCTTTATGTATCCAAGCTTCAAATGCAATAATAATTAATTAATAGTAAGATAATGTTTTCGGGCCCCACCAGTGGAATGTTTAAAACATTTTTTTGCCAATTTGAAACGATTTACGTGATGGCCACTCACTTTGTTCATATTTTCTCATATTTGGTGCACGACTGTCCCATTCACACATATAACATGGATACTTCGTATAACCGCCTTGCATTCCAAACAAAACTGTCAAGACTTTCAAATCGCTGACAATTTTCCATTTATGTGTAGCGTAATTGATAAAACGAAGTATTTTTTTCTTTTGTATTGTATGTTTCCTTCATACCGGTAGGCCAATGGAACTGACGGCAACTTATTTTTGTTATGCAGCAATACAGCTTTCAAGCCTATAAGAAAATACTTTTATTCATTCACAAATCCAAATAAAGGAATAAATAAAAATGCTTACTTTTGCATGAGCCATCAATGAAAAGTCTCCATTCGTTTGGTACGTATTCGTGACCAAACAAAACAAACAATTCCTTCACATCAGGACAATAAACAAGGTTGTTATTGTCATTGTTGGCTTTAAAACACTGTCTAAATAATAGTCGATCATCATTTCGGCTGAACGTAATCTTGAAGTCATTGTCCACCACATTCCACTGCTTGAATCGAGATGCAAGCAGTTTCAGTTTCAGTTTCTCTTCGTGACAATCCTAGATCACGTACAAGATCTTGGTATTCCCCATTTGACACTTCATGTCGTTCCATAGGATGCGATCCAGATGGCAGGAACTCTGCATGTTTATTGTTAGAAGTGTAGCATTCATCAGCTTCATCCTCAGATTTATAAGATTCTTCAGCTTCAGCAGCAGGTTGCTCAACCCAATCATCAAGACCTAATGGTTTCGTTACAGTCAAAACATTAGCATACTTAACGTATCTCCGCGTTTTGAAATGATGGCCTCTAACGTCCGATTTACAAAAATAGCAGTCCTCCACCTTATGATAAGTTTGATGATGCCATATCATCGGAGAAGAAAAGGCCATTCCAGTTCTTGCGTTATCAAGATTTTTTGATTTCCATAACTTCAATTTTGACGAGCAAACTACACACATGTATTCTGGTTCATACCAGCGACTTGCGGTGTAAACACGGTCAAAAAAATTGTTTTATGCCTCAACCACTGATTTATTTTTTACTAATTGTAGCCGATGCTGTTTGTCCACAAACAATCCGCAGACGTAACAAAACTTATGGCGATTGTCACACATTTTACTTAATTTATATTTGCACTGAAGCTTGTACTAGAGCTGATTTCTTACTGCTTATGGATCACTTTGATTGTTATTATATATGAAATTTGGTGATACTAAAGACCTACATCGTCCTAATAGTATACGAAATTGTAATAGGTTAAAATTGTCGATTAATGATTTTACGATATTTGGGTACAAGTCAAATAGTACTTAATAACATATTAGATATACTAAAATACAATAAAACAGGATAACAAACAAACAAAATAATGTCTAGTTAATGTGAATTACGAGTACGGTTATTACGGTCGGGCTGTAGGTATATTCCTGCCTAGTTTGAATGTCAAGATGGTAATTAAACATCGATAACTCAGTCAAATTTCAACCGATGTTAACAAACAAACTCGTGTTAAATGCACATTTAAATGGTCTTTCAATAAAAAAATAGAAATGAAACATTATGGTTTGAAACAGATCATCAAACTGTAGTTAAAGTTCAGAAAATCTGAAAATAATGGGAAACTTCTGTATTTGAACATCCATAACTTTTCGACTTTTTATTGGAACTGACCGAACAGTACACCCTTCTAATGGTCTGTGTTCTCTCTTTCAATTGCATTTTTTATTTTGGAAATCGAATGGAGGAGTTCTGCATTTTTATACACATGCAAGTACCCAAAAACAGCTTTTTTGAAAAAAATCAAGATTTTGGAGGTGTTTGGAAAATTTTGTATATGCCATTATGGTTAGTTCTACCAGCTTAACAACTTAGACTATGTCTCGTGAAAAGTATATTTTCACTGTAACACAGTGTTATTAATGCAGACACGATTTCGATTAAATAGAATTTGCTCCTGCAGCTAAACTATTAATTTTATCAAAAAATGTTATAGGCATAAATTATACAAAATTTCCTCTACTTTAATTTATTATTTATCTATTTTGACGAAATTACAGAAATGACGGCTCATTTGCAAAAATCGTTGAAAAATGCTAAGAGTAAATAGCCAGTTCCTTTGGACCCTTTTGGACCAAAAGCTTTTCAGCATTTTTTTCAGCAAGTTTGGTTATGAAACTTCTGTAAGCAGTACAATCCGCTAGATGGAGTGAGGGTTCCCAAGTGCGAGCGGCGTCAACACAGAGCGGCAAAGCGGCAGTACTAGAGTGACAAGCGAGGAGAGTAGACGCGTATCATATACCAAAACGTATTGTGAGAACGTGAATCGTAATATACGTATTATTGCCAGTCTGGTGTTTGTTTATTTTTTGGCTACTTTACCACAGCAGCGGCGGGATAAGGACTGTCAGTGATTAGAAGCGAATATAACGGACTAGAGTGTCACGGGAGTTTGGTGTGCGCGAGATTGTGACAGCGACCGGGTTTGCAATCGAGCCGAGCGATAGAGCGAGACTCAAAGACAGCGCTAACGGTGAGAGCGAGAAGGACAGACATACGATCAATAAAATCGACATTCCAGAATCAACGCGTTCCGTACTTTTCGGTGTTTCGCGACAACATGGCTACATCGGTGAACGAAATTATTGACACCTCAGGGCTGGACAACGGAGAGGAAGATCCGCGAGGTTCGTCAACGGAAATTGGAACAATAGATAGGACCGGACTGGCAGATAGCACCATTGCGTGGGAAAGAAAATTACTGGACCGAGAATGGGATTTATTGAGAAGAGAATCTTTTGAAGAGAGAAAAGGACACAGAAGGACGATCGGATGGAAATCGACAGAATTTTGCAGGAAATTCTCAGTTATTACCGGAATTTAATCCAGATAAGTTGCATTCGTGTACAGCGCCACAGTGGATCCGAAAAGTTGAAGGTATAGCAGATACATTTAGATGGGATAACAATATATTGCTGTTTTACGCCATTACGAGTGGTCCAGCAAAACTATGGTTTGAGGGAACCCAAGAAAATGTGAACGACTGGGTTTGTTTTAAAAATAATTTTCTGCATGATTTTCCAACTTTAATCGATGATGCTGATGTTCACTACGAGCTTTCACAAAGACAAAAGCGTTTTACCGAGTCGTACGAACATTATGTTTACGAGATGAAAGCAATTGCCAGTAAAGGGAACATTTCAGAACAAGCATTAATAAAATACATTGTCTCTGGGATCCGAGATGGAGGATAAGGAGGATAAGGAAATTGCTGTCAGTGGGAGGTGTAACCGACGCGCATGATTTGTTGGTTAAAATAAAAAGCTACGAGAGCCTAAACAGGACACGACCAAAACCAACTGCGCCGGTGAACAATGACGCGAATAAGGCAATAAAATCGGAACCGAACAATACCGACAATCGAGAGAAGAAAATGGGACGAGAATGTTACAATTGCCACGAATATGGACATATTTCTATAAAATGTCCGCAGCCACAAAAAAAGCCCAGATGCTACAAGTGCAACCGAGCTGGACATATAGCGAAAAATTGTAATGACTCGAATGTGAACGCGATACGACAAATAGAAAATATGGACATATACCATAAGCATGTTCATATTGATGGTAGACCGTTGGTCGCTTTTATTGACCTTGGGAGCGATGTTGTAACCTTAAGACGGACGGATGCGGAGCTTCATGGGTTGACTTGGACCACTTCAAGAAGCGTAAGATTGCGAGGATTTGGAAAGGGAGAGTGCTGGACGATGGGGTCACGAATGTGCACTTTGAAGATTGATGACGTCACTATAGAACATGTTGAAGTTTTAATCGTACCAGACATCGCACAAGAAGACCCAGTTATCATCGGCAAAAGCGCTATCGACCGACCAAATTTGCGTGTTGTAAAAGATTTCAAGACGCTTAAAATCGAAGATGAGAGAGATGACGATCAACCAGAAGAGAGAAATGACGATAAATCGGAGAAAAGAGAAGATAAACCAGAAGAGAAATGACAATAAATCGGAAGAGAGAGATGACGATAATCCAGAAGAAAGAGATTACGGTGACCCAGAAGAAAACTTCGAAGAGGAAGAGCGAGAACAATTACACGAGAATGAACGAGACGAGGAAAAATACGAAGTGACCGCGGAGGAAAGTGAAAGCGATACGATTGAAGACAACGATGAATGGATGATGGATATTCAGATGAACCAGAAGTTGACTGCCGAGGAGAAAGGGCAACTTTTCAGTGTATTGAGAAAAAATAAGAAGTGTTTTGCCACTAACTTCAAAGAGATTGGTCAAACGAATAAAATAGAGATGGAGATAGAATTAACCAACAACGAATCTGTGAAGTGTCGACCTTATAGACTGCCATACACACAAAGGGAGACCGTGAACAACATAGTGCGCGAACTGTTGGACGCCGGAATAGTGCGCGAGTCGCGATCAGATTACGCGAGTCCGGTAGTGCTTGTCAAGAAACAAAACGGAACCGATAGAATGTGCGTAGATTATAGACAACTTAATAAAGTGACAAAGAAAATGTACGTACCGGCAATGAACATGAACGAACAATTAGATCGGTTATCGGGAAATAAATATTTTTCAACACTAGACTTTTCGAGCGGTTATTATCAAATTCGTATTGCGGAAAGGTGCAGGCACTTAACGGCATTTGCTACTTGTGATGGACATTATGAGTTCACGCGCATGCCATTCGGGCTAGTGAACGCGCCAAGTGTATTTTCGCGCTTAATGACCTACGTTGCGCCGAGACTACCGCCGGGATTTATGTCAGTATACATGGACGATGTATTGATACCGAGTGTTACCGTAAAAGAGGGAATTTCAAAATTACAAACTGTTTTGAATATTTTAAGTGACGAAGGACTTACGCTAAATATGAGAAAGTGCTGTTTTCTAAAAGAAGATGTCGAGTATTTAGGTCTAGAGGTGACGAAAGAAGGAGTCTGACCAGGCACGCGGAAGGTGGAGGCAGTTAAAAACTTCAAGAGACCCGAAAACGTTCGAGAGGTGAAACAGTTTCTTGGTCTTACCGGATTTTTCCGAAAGTTTGTCAAAAACTACGCACTCATTGCTAGATCACTTACCATCCTAACAAAAAAAGAAGCGGAATGGAAGTGGGCGGAGGAACAGGAGAAAGCATTTGAAGAATTGAAGGAGATATTGACCAGGAGACCAGTACTCGCTCTGTACAATCCAAAGGATGATGTACAAATTCATACTGATGCAAGCAAAGATGGTTTGGCAGGGATTTTGTTGCAGAAAGGGGGCGATGGAACATGGCGACCAGTAAGTTTCTTCAGTAGAAAAACCACTGAACAAGAAAGTAAATATCACAGCTACGAACTAGAAGCTTTGGCGGTGACCGAAACAATAGAACGATTCAGAGTGTACCTATGGGGACGTAAGTTCAAAGTTATAACGGATTGCAATTCCATGAAAACTGTAATGAGTAAGAGAGATGTTGTACCACGTATAGCAAGATGGATTTTGAAACTGCAAGAATATGACATCGAAATAGAACATCGATCGGGTGATAAGATGTCCCACGTAGACGCCTTGAGCCGGAACCCAAACGATCCACCCATGTCACCAAATACAGCTAGTCTAGATGTATTCATTGTACACGTTGAGAGTTGGTTACTAACTATCCAACTTCAGGATGAACAATTAGCGAAGATACGAGAAATTTTGATGATAAAACCTACAACCAACGAGGAAAAACAAATTCAAAAAAACTACCAGCTGAAGAAGAACGTTTTATACCGTAACATTGACGGGAATTTGAAGTGGACCGTTCCGAAGGAAATTATATGGAGGGTGATTAAAGCAAATCACGACGATATGGGACACTACGGGATAGACAAAACCATTGAGCTGATGAAGAGACACTATTGGTTCCCGAAGATGAGGAAGAAGACTACGAGTTACGTGAAGTCATGCGTCGATTGTCTATACCATAAGTCAGCGACGGGTAAGCGAGAGGGTGAGCTTCATAATATTGAACGTATACCGATACCGTTCCATACGGTAAACGTAGACCACCTTGGGCCTTTTCCCAAAAGTTTGAGAGGAAACTGTCATATCTTGGTTTACGTCGACAACTTTACAAAATACGTTTACATCGAGCCAGTAAAGGACACCACGACGAAGAATGTTATTAAGATTTTGGATAAAATATTCGCAATTTTTGGACCACCCCAACGATTGATCTCGGACCGAGGTACCGCTTTTACGTCAAAGCGATTCGAGGAATATTGCTCAGAACATGACATCAACCACGTAAAGACTGCTGTTGCGACTCCACGGGCAAATGGACAGGTTGAGAGGATGAATAAAACGATCACCGACGCCACAACAACAACCTATAAAAGAGACGACGGACGTGATTGGGATGAACACTTGAAGACGATCCAGTACGCTATGAACACGGTAACAAATCGAACAACCGGCGAATCTCCGCATGATCTACTGTTCGGATTCCAACCACGCGATATCCTAAAGAACAAACCCGCGTTAGCACTTCATGATGAGATTGTACGAGATAGGGAACCACTACGCTTGAAAGCCTTGGAAAAGATAGAAGCACAGCAACAGAAGCAGAAGGAATACTTCGATAGCCGACGGAAGACTCCACAGAAGTATAAACTAGGAGATCTGGTTCTGATACAGAGGGAACCTGCTGCTATGGGCGAGCCACGGAAACTACGACCTCGATTCAAGGGGCCCTACGAGGTTGCTGAAGTCCTTGGAAACGATCGCTACAGGTTGGTCGACATAGAAGGTGCTCAGAGAACCCAAAGAAGATTTAACCAGGTGTATGCAGCAGACAATATGAGAAGATGGTGTGTACCTTTCGACCCAGGTGAAGGAGACGGGGACGACTTCTCTGGTAGCGAGGCCGAGTGTAAGCAGTACAATCCGCTAGATGGAGTGAGGGGTCCCAAGTGCGAGCAGCGTCAACACAGAGCGGCAAAGCGGCAGTACTAGAGTGACAAGCGAGGAGAGTAGACGCGTATCATATACCAAAACGTATTGTGAGAACGTAAATCGTAATATACGTATTATTGCCAGTCTGGTGTTTGTTTCTTTTTTGGCTACTTTACCACACTTCTAAATATGAAGTTTCGTCGCGATACCTTTAGTAGTTTCTCCGGAATCGTCGTCACAAAAATCGGGTACACACATACACACATACACACACAGAAATTCTTTTGTACCTTGGTCAAAAATGTTCAGGGGACCCAAAAAGCCCTATTTCCGCTAAAATCCCATTTTTTTTTTGGCACGATTACAATACTTTACCATACTGCGTATGATAAAGTAAAAATGAGCCGATTAGATTATTTAGATAGATTATTAGACAATTCCGGAGAAACTACTAAAGGTATCGGGACGAAAGTTCATATTTAGAAGTTTTATTACCAGTTTTTGGTCAAATTAATAGTTTAGCTGTATGAGCAAATTCTATTTGATCGAGATCGTGTATGCAGTAAAACTAGTTAGCCAGGATTTGACAATTATTTTCATTCTAATGACTGTAGGTAGTGTCAAACGCTGATTTTTGGACAATACCTACTGTCAATATTGCGTAGTGTTGTGGTGCAGTAGTGTGTGTTAATAATGTATAGTATTCTGTTATGAGCACTGTACGTATTAGAACGAATAAATTATTATTATTATTTGACAATTATTTTCACAGGTAGTAGCAAACGCTGATTTTTTGATAATACTTACTGTCAATATTATTAAAATATCTATCAAATCCTGGATAATTTGTTTTATTTTAATGCAAACACGATGGATCTAGATCAAATAGAATTTCACGCTGCTAAACTGTTAATTTTGTATATTGTATGATAAAGTCATACATCAGATTTTTTCTTTGTCGTCCAGTTCATCAAAGTCATTTTTCATTTTAAAGCAGACTTATCTCCACGCATTTCTGGTAGCAACTCTAACCTTGAAAATATCTAAAGTTTTATCCCACAACACTGGTTTTGATTCAACCAAAGATATTAGTAAGTCATTATCAATCAACACCTCCTCTATTTTGCTAATTATCAGCTCTCCAGGTGAATTGATGTATACTTTCTGACATCAACCACGGCAACTATAGAACGGTAAAAAACCGCCGAATGTGTAGACGCTCATTTGATCACGTACACCACTATGTGAAAAGAAACGACAAAATTACCGCCGGGCTAGTGGCAGCAGGCGGCTGCACAGCGACCGTCATCGGCAAGACGGCCGCCCGTCATTTACGCCGCTCAGTGTGAAAGTTTCCATTCAATTCTATACACTACTGCCGGAACGACGGCAACGGCAAAAATCGCCCAATGTGTAACCGGCGTAATAGAGACGCAATAAAGGCCGAAATCAATAAACTGATGAACCATCACATATTTGTAAATATTTTACATTTTGTAAATAAAACTAGAAATCTAGCCATATCTGAAAACACAATACTTTCATTTGTTATCACAAATCTTTATACCAACATTCCGGTACCTGAGACACTTAAAGTTATCAAGAAATTTATTAGTCACCCAAAATACATGCACAACTCACACAACATATACGACCACACAATCGATAACCTAATGGACCTATTCCAGCTGGCCGTCAAACATGATTTTTTCCAAATTGACAGCAACATCTACAAACAGAATAAAGGACTTGCTATGGGAAATCCCATAAGCGGCCTCCTTGCCTCATTTTATGTCAATAACCTCGAGCATGTCATAATGAAATTACAATCAATTGAAATGATAAGTTTTTGGGGACATTGCGTAGATGACTTCTTTTGCATTTTCCAGGGCATAGAACACGAGTTAGAGACACTTTTCCAACAATTGAACAGAATATCAAGTCTACACTTTAAAATAGCGAAATAATAAAACAAAACACTGAATTTTCTCGACCTTTTGGTTACGAGAGACAAAGATAAGCTCAAATACGACATATACAGGAAGCCCACCACTACTGACACAATAATACCCAGACACTGACAACATCCGACTAACATTAAACAATCCTCCTTTAGATATTTCTTCCACAGACTCAAAAATACTCCCCTAGACACCCCCTCATACAAAAAAAGAATTGAAGACCATTAAACAGATCGGCTCACTTAATGGATATACTGAGACTGAACTAATTACAATACAAAAGTCAGTTAAGAGAACTAACATTGTCAAAATGATTTACCGTCATTCAAAAATGACGTCACAATTCGTTCCTGTCCCTTACCTGCCGCCTATCCACAGTAGACTAAAACAAATATTGAGAAATTACAACATCACTCTCACTAATTATAACACCTCCAACATATTCAAATTTTTTAATAACCATAAAGATAAAGTCGACACACACAGAAAGAGTGGCATCTACCAGCTAAAATGCTGTGACTGCGAATCTCATTATGTGGGTCCAGACCCTTCGCTCGTTGGACCTCAGATACAAGGAACATACAAAGACAAAAACCAATAATTCATCTTCCTTTGCACAACATCAGTAAAAGAGGGACACATAACATCCATACAGAACATGAAATTAATAAAACAAATAAACAGATACCCACTGATCGAATTTTATGAAGTTTACCATATCGAAAGGTTGAAAAGGGAGAACACACAAAATTTATTGAACGAAGTCACGACTCTCAATGGTTTGCAGCTATACAGAAACTTTATATGACATTGTGTTTGGTGATCGCTCTCTCGTTGCCGCTATTTGCTGTTTGTTTTGTCGACATTGAAACTCGCTCCTTTCGAACTTTAACACTTTTCCCGCCTCCCCCCCCATTTTTGACCTGTTGACTGAACATTGCAGATTCCCTCTTCATCAATACCTCTCCAGACACGCGCACGTATGACACCGTTGCCATTTTGTATACATAGCTGTTTGCCTTGTGTACGTTGACCACGAATTTTAACGTTTGTGTTTTGTTTACGTTTTGGATGATAGTATATTGTCGACGCCCCACTCTTTCGATTGTTACTATTTTGATATGTATTTCTATATTCACCGACGCTAAACCTGACGGTGAGTTTTAACAGAATCTTAACAGAACTCCTTGATTAATAATAGTAAAAACCCATATGCCTTATATTATTATTTCAGCTGGTCTGATGATGGACATAATAGTCCGAAATTAATAACCAGAGATTCAAATTAAAGACTGGTTCGTAAAAAGCGGGATTTTTTTCCTTCTTTCCTCAATAGTCAAACATACCCACGAACTAATGGATGCATTCATTGAAACCATACTGTTGACGTTCTGTTATAGAAAGGAAAGAAGGCCAGTCAGCACAATGTTTGAGAGAGATTTCGACAATTTTTGTCGTGATAAGAACATGATAAGACAGAACGTCAGTTGGGACGTATAACTGCCATTCCTAACTTAGGATTGGGCATAGATTGGGTATCTGTATCTGTATGTAAAATATTGGGAATTGTGATGGGGTTGTATTCAGAAACAATATTTATACTTTAATTCCGCATAGTTTCACATAAAAAAATTTATGGGTTCCAATTTAAAATAAGAACAATAACACGCTTTGGTTGACAAGTTTGACACTCGATTTTGGTCACCCTGTATAATTTGGAACAATGTCACTTGGTTAACGAGACTATTACATCTAACTTAATAAGCACGTCGCAAGATTTTATTAACGAGGTGCATTTTGTGGTTTTTATTGATTTTTAAAGCCTACGATGCAAAATCATTTTTTTTGTTTTTATTTTTTTCCGCTGCGGTCACTTAACCGATTTCAATAAAATTTTGGTGATATGTAGGCAACCATAAAAGGCTTCCAAATGTGTAGAAAAATGTATAGCATGCAATTTAAAAAAATATATTACCATGGCGTTGCACATTTTTGGAACATCCTGTATAATTAAAAATAATTTCTTGAATTGTACCTTGAAGTACAGGGTAAGCCTGCAAAATGTCAAACTCTTAGCTTAATGAGTAAGTGAGCTACATAAGACGGGAGCTCAGTTGCAGGACCCTGTATAAGATATGTAGTTGATTGTTTGGGTATCGATCACTGGCTGTTTTTATTTAAATCAAACTCATTTAAATCTTACAATATTTCGGGTCTTTATTGACCCTTCTTTAGGTAAGGTTCTGAAATAATAAAACAATAAGCAACAACTCTATCTACAGGTGTTTCAATACTACTTACTTCGAGTTAAGGGAGGCAGCGAGACATTACTAGCAGGGTACTAACATTAAAAACAAACGACAACTAAACAATTTCTCCTTGTACGGACGATGCGGACATTTTTACAATATTGACGAACAAAACAAAACGTCTATAGCGTGTGCGAACGTGGATCGACATGAATACCTACAGACAATTCTGTTTTCTTTTTCTTATATATTTTTATAACCCTCCACATCGCTCGGATATGAATCGCGCAGGCCAGCGTAGACACAGCGCCGCCAACCATCAATCCCCCAGGCACGAAAAATCTAACCGTAAAACCACAATTCAAACATGCCATACAAAACAGTTTCTAAGATGCAAGAGTTGAGTAGTCCAGATCCCTTGGTGTTCTTTTTTTTACCAAAATCTATTATATGAGAGTATATGTGACTTAGGCTTTCAGTATCTTGTTTAAAGTTTACATTATTTTCGGTAATATTAATGTTATACATCTCTAGAAAAGTTCTGTTATTATAACGAGCATCCGAATCCAATATTTTTACCTCATTGAAACTAAAGGAGTGTTTATATTTTATTGCGTGGGCCGCCAATGCACATCTCGTTTTTTTTTTGAGTTACAATCGCTTTTGTGTAAACTCATTCCGTTTCGCAGCCACACTGGTTACGCCAATATAGCATCCATCGCAGTCCAAGCATTCAACTTTGTAAATTACGTTGGATCGAAACAACAACGGCACTTCATCCTTGATCGTAGTAAATATCGTGTTAAGTTTGTTCGGATAATGTTCAACTATTTTTATGTTTTCTTGCAAAAAAGGTTGAATTATTTTTTTTATCTTTGCTGTAACCGTTGGAATGGACGCTATCTTTAGATAAGTGTCTGTAGGTAACTGTGGTGGATCAAATATACTGCTTTGAGTCGCCTGCTTCTGAGCGCTAGTGGAGAATAACAGTCGATTTACCAATTTCAAAGGAAAACCATTATTTATGAACGCCAGTCTCAATCGGTCCAATGCTGAGGGCTGAAACTCAGGGGCGCATATCTTTAAAATCCTATTTTTCATTCCTAGTATGGTGTTGATTTTATGTTTGAATGACTGGTTTGAATAAAAGTTAACATAACGCCCGGAGTACGTGTTTTTTGTATACCAGTCAGTGGTGATGGAACCATCAGTCGCAGTCGCATCAGTCACCCTACAATCCAAAAACGGGATAAAATTTTCGGTCTCAATTTCCATAGTAAACTGTATATGACGATTAAAACTATTGTAGACTGTCAAAATGTCATCAGCTTTCTCTCGAGGAACACAAGTTATTATATCATCCACAAATTTGTACAAGAGAGGTGTAGGTCCTAAAAGTGGAGATATATTTTCCAAAACGTAATCCATTGTGATCAAAGCCAAAATTGGGCTAATTGGTGACCCCTTTGTGTGCCAAATACTTGTTTATAGTATTGGTTGTTGAACGTGAAGAACGTGTTATCGAAGAGGAATTTCAATGTATCAACAAACATTCGAGCGTAAATTTGCAATTCGGTTGTATCAAATGCCACCTTTGTTCAATAATTTCGATCACCAGTTGTAGCGGTATGTTTGTGAAAAGACTCACAACATCAAATGAAACCAAGATGTGTTCCTTTGGCAATCTAACACTTTTTGTTTTTTCTATGAAGTCAAATGTATCAACTACATTGAAGTTAGTCTCAGTCGATAAAGATACCGACAGAATGTTTCCTATGTATTTTGAAAGTGCATAGGTTGCCGAGCCCACGTCGGATATTATTGGTCTTAGTGGATTCCCTTCTTTATGAATTTTTGGTTTGAAGTACGCCTTACTCAATTGTGAGTTTTTTATGCGCATTCTTATGTAGTCTGCGTCCGTTAAGCAGCCTTTATCTTTCAAACCCAGAAGCCATTTATTAACATTATTTTGCTGACTAACCAAAGGTGACCTTGCTATCTTTTTAAATGTTTGAGTGTCGTTAAGCATTATCGTAGCTTTACCAATGTAATTAGCCCGGTTCGTAACTACTGTGGTCGCGCCCTTGACGGCTAATATATATATATATATATGTATATTTGAAGGATAACAAGCAGATATGCGTGTTGAGAGCAGATAAAACTAATAAAACAGTTATAATGGATATTACACAATATAAACAAAAAATGGAATCTCTCTTACAAGATCAAACGACATATAAAGTATTGAAAAATAATCCAACAAAAATATTTGAAAAAAAGAACAACGATTTGATAAACAAATGGTTATCAAAAAAATTTATTTCAAAAGAACTATCGTTGAAACTCAAAATACATAATGCACAACCACCCAAAATATACGGGCTTCCAAAATTGCACAAACCTGACACACCATTACGACCAATAGTCTCTTGCATCCAATCACCATTCTATAAGTTGGCTAAACAGATTTCAAATGATTTGCAAATTATAACAGGTGAAAATAATTATTACATTAAAGATTCGTGGTGCTTCAAACAATTCATTGATACAGTGTCATTAGATCAGTCATTCCACCTTATCTCTCTCGATGTTGTTTCTCTTTACACAAATATTCCAATTTCTTTAGCTAAAGATGCCATTAACGAAAAATGGCATTTAATAGAAGATCATGCTTTTCTACCAAAAACAGAATTTTTAGATGCAGTGGGAATAACACTAACACATACTTACTTCCAGTATAAAGATAATTTTTATAGACAAGTTTTTGGCTGCGCAATGGGTTCCCCTGTTTCATCTGTTGTGGCACAGATTGTGATGGAGGTTTTGGAAAGTTCAGTGCTTTCATCCGTTCCGATTGAAATACCATTTTTTAAAAGATATTACGATGACTGTATTTTAGCAGTACCAAAAGGAAAAGAAACTGAGGTATTAGATACGTTTAACAGCTACTGTGATAGATTACAGTTCACGATGGAAGTTAATATTGATGGTACAATCAATTTTCTAGATACCACCTTAATACATAAGACCAACAAAATACATACAAAATGGTACATAAAACCTACTTCCTCACATAGGTATCTAAATTATAATTCATGCCAGCCAATGTCTTATAAAATAAGCGGAATTAGAGCACTTGCAGACCGAGCTATCAAACTAACCAGTTCCCACAACCAAAAAGAAACTGTAGAAACTGTTAAAAGAACATACATAAAAACAACTATCCAGAAAATATTACTAAGAGAATAATTAATGATAGAATAAGCATATACAATAAAAAAAGAAATACCACGGAAATTGAAACAAATGCACCCACTACATCTAGGGATGACAAATACATTGCATTAATTAAACATAACCTACTTGGAGCTGGTTAGGTGGATATTTTCTAGGCTTCTTATGTTTCAACTGATACATACAATCAGTTTCGCGTATGTAGCTATAATTTTTTTAAATATTTTTTTGCTGGGGTTATAACCCTCCTGTAACCCTCTGTCGCGGAGGTGCGCCGGCAGACGTTCAGATTACTATTATATATTACACACTTAACTCATACACAAAAAATGAAGCTTGCGAAAATGAATCGGAACTTTCTGTTACCTCCCGGACTATTCAGAAAGATGACGAGAGTAGACCAGAAATGTCGCGCGCGCGCGCGATCGAATTGCACCGATAGAACATGTGACTCAACTGTCATTTCAGTTGACATTTAGTGATGATTTAAGTGTTAAAATGGAACAATTTTCATTTGCCGAACTCGCAGACATGCATGTTATTTATGGAGAAGCTCGATATAATGGAAGAAGAGCTGCGCGCTTGTATCGATAAAGATTTCGACAACGTCGCCAACCTCATCATAGCATGTTTGCTAGGCTTCAATCTCGCTTGAAAGAAACTGGTAGCTTAAAACGGCATGGGGGTAGCGGTCGTCCATATTCTGCACGCACTGTTGAGTTTGAAGAAGAAGTGCTCTATCGCTTAGATAATGATCCACGCACAAGTGTTCGCGCCATTGCACACAATACAAGAGCTGGTAGGTCAACCGTTTGGCGTGTCATCCATGAGCAATTGCTTTATCCATATCATTTCCAAAAAGTGCAAGCTATGTGGGTGGTTGCAGCAGCATTTGATTGAACCCGATTTTGGCCGGTCTGTTCTATTTGCGGATGAAGCATGTTTCACGTAGGACGGCTATTACAATAGCAGGAATTGTCATATTTGGGACGTTGAAAATCCTCATGGTGTAGTGCGCCGGCGTGATCAACATCAATTCTCAGTAAATAATTGGGCCGGCATTCTAGAAGACAATGTTATTGGTCCATATCTACTTCCACCACGTTTGAATGGTTTCATTTATCGACACTTCTTAGAACATGTTCTACCAGAGCTCTTGGAAGATGTCCGCTTAACATACGACAAGGTATGTGGCTTCAGCATGATGGGTGTCCTGCTCACTTTTCTGTGAATGTGCGTAAGTACTTAAATGAGCAGTTTCCCAACCGATGGATTGATCGGGGCGGTACTGTTCAATGGCCCGGTCGATCCCCGGATATACATCCACTCGACTTTTTTTTGGGACACGTAAAAAGTCTGGTCTACGATACACCCATCCATTCGGAAGACGAACTGCTGGCAAGAGTGATGGCCGCTTGCACCACTGTCCAAGACACTCCTGGTATATTCCATGGGGTACGAACATCCCTAAATAACCGTGCAAACTTATGTGTACAACATCACCGACAACACATTGAACAATACATGCAATAAATAAATTATTACAGTCTATTTTCTTTTGATTTAGCCTAGTGCCTAAACGGTTGTCTTCCGGACATGGGTTTATTGACAAAAAATGCTTGCTTAGGTGTCCCCTGCAACCCCTTTAAGTTTGTCGCAATCTTTATGGGACAAATATAAATATGTGTTAGTCTAACAATCATTATTTTATACGGATGTGACATCTACAGTGTCATGAACAAATATAAATCTGTCAGAATTTAAATTAGCTCTTTGAACTTGACGTTTCATCAAAGTGGTACCAACCTAACAGAAATGTATATTTCCTATACAGAAATGTAACCATTTTTTATTTTTTTAAAATACTTATTTCTCAAAAAGCAACACAATACACGTTGATGTCACTCCTGCCAAAAACTGGATAGCGCGACTCGCTCACATGCAACGGCGACGCTCCGCGTTTGGTGACGCGCCGCATCACCGCTCGTCGCGCTATTCCGTACTTTCGGCACTTGTGACATAAATAACTATTATTCTAATGACAGTAGGTAGTGTCAAATGCTGATGCTTTGACAATACCTTCTATTGATACTATTGACTATCAAAATATCTGTCAAATCCTGGCCAACTTGTTTAATTTGAATGCAGACACGATTTATCTCAACCAAATAGATTCTCATGCAGCTAAACTATTAATTTTATATTTTGTATAATAAACTCATGTGCCTGGCCACATCAGCTTTTTAATATGTACTATATCATATATCTATTTTTACTACTTTTTGTGATATTGGCAATTTAAAGAGTAGTATGCTATTTAGTATCTTAATATTGCTCTGTATACAGTGTGTTTGGTAGCATGAGGTAAAATATGTAAAGAAGTATAGAAGAAGCCATTTCGAACTTATTTGACTATATTTATTCATCTACAAAGTATTACGGTTATCAAGGTATTACACCATGTTATAAATAGGGTCTGCAATTTTTGCAACCGGTTGCGAACCAACCCGAAGACCTAGTAACGTCAGTTGTACCCCGAAGTCAACTATACTTTCAACTGTAGCTTTAGGCCTTAGGGGAACTATCGCAAAAAATTGTTCATTTGTGAAAATTGTGTGGAGACGTTGCATTGTAATAGGAAATTGGTTAATACCGTTAAGCCTAATCGGAAAATTTGAAAAAAGGGTGTTGGTTTTTCTTTTTTATAGCATTTATTGAATTATCGAGCTACAGGCATCTTCAGGACTAAAAATTCCCCTAAGTAATTACCTATTTCAAATAATTCCGTGAAAGAGTGAGGTTATGAGAATGTTGTGTGTATAGCCAGTCTGGCATTTAAAAAACTGTTTTTGTTAGTTAGACTAGGAAAGGCCACACCAAATAAAACACGAGCCATAATGATTAAATTTGTAAGCATTAGGAAAGTAAGGGAAATATTAAGAAATGGAAAACACCTTCAGGGTAGTAATATGATAATTGCAGAAGATTTGCCGAAAGAAGTCGTTGAAAAGAGAAGAGAACTCATTCCATTGATGAAGAAATTTAGGGCCCAAGGTAAAAAGGCGTTTTTAAAGTACGATAATCTTGTAGTAGATAATATGATACTATCAGAAGAAGAAATAAACCAATTGAGCCAACTGAATAAAAAGAGGAACACGTCTGAGGATGCACCAGAATTCCAGTCTAATGCAGATACAGGGGTAAATACAGAACTTCCTATCCCTATTGGAGTAAATAAAAACGTCGCATTACACACAAATAAAAATACTAAACAGATCGAGACATTCTTTAAACGTATTAGATCAAACTCTGTCCCATTTACGCCAACAGACTTAAAACCACTAACAGCTGAAACCAAACAAAACAAACCTAAATAGCAACCACAACCCTCACGCTCAATTAACATAAATACGACAATGGCAAGGAAAATTGGAAAATCAAAACGAACAACACTAACAAATAGGAACACGGTCCCAAGCCGGCTGGTCACCGTGGGATCGAACGACCAAATCCCCCCGACATTAACAACAATACCGACAACACATACTGCAACATCCATTACACCACAGCAATTAGATACGAAAAACCTGAAATTATACATAGGAACACTAAACACACGAACTCTCAAAGACGAAGATAGAATAATCGAATTGGAACAGGCACTGAGTAAAATCAAATGGGACGTAATAGGAATTTCAGAAATAAGACGAAACTATACCGCGATAAACGAGAGAAAGTCTAATGTGATACTATTACATGGTGCAGCAAGAAACGGTCAGTATGGAACAGGTTTTTGCATTAGAGGTGAATGGAAACAAAATATAGAAAGATTTAAAAACATTAATGAACGTATGTCATCATTAAAACTCAAATTCAACGAACAAATAATCAATATAATAAACGTACACGCACCAACCAGTGAATCATCAGAAGAAGAAATAGAAAAATTTTACGACGAACTGAGTACCGCTAAAGATGATCTTAAAACTAACAAATGGGACGTAAACATAATAATGGGCGATTTCAACGCAAAAATTGGAAAACGGAAACTTGGAGAGGAAAATACTTTAGGTGAATCGCACTATGGTCTGAGGAATGATAGAGGACAGCGTCTGGTAAATTACGCGATACAAAGCCAACTGAAGATATTAAATTCATTCTTCAAGAAACGTAAAGGCAAGAAATGGACATGGCAATCGCCACTGGGATACAGAAATGAAATTGATTTTATTTTGGCAGATAACACAAAGACCATAACAAACATAGAAGTGTTAAATAATTTCCAGTTTATTTCAGATCACAGGCCGATAAGAGCGACAATCAAACTAAATAACCCAAGGAAACAAACCAGAAAGCAATACTATACCAGAATACCACATGGAAAGACGATACGACGTGACGACACACAATATATAGCATCTCTTCAGAACAGTATGAATTCCATAAATACTATAAATAAGCACATGACTGTTCAGGAACTATATGATAAACTGGAAAAACGTATTACAGAAGCTGCCAAACAAATACCTGTAATTCGAAAGAAAAATGACAACAACGTATCACAGAATACAATACAACTAATGTCCCAAAGATTAGAACTAGAAAAAGGATCAAACTGACAGAAACGAGAAAGCTAGTTAAAAAGGGAATAAAAGAAGATCTTAGAATTTACAAAGAAACACAGATACTAGATACACTACAAGCAAATATGTCGACAAAAGCTCTAGGAAGAAAACTAAACACACACAAGCAATGGATTTACTCTATACAAAAGAATAATGAAAGTGAGTTCTATAGACAAGAAATCTTGGAGACCGCTACAAAATTTTATGAAAACCTATTTGCTACTACGAATACAGATACATATTTGTCATACATATTACGGACTCCGTCCGTGTATAGGTTCACTTCATTGCGCCGCGTATATGGCGTCCACAGTGTATGTTACTTTCAAGCCGCAATGTATGCAACAGCCGACAGTGTTGCCGCAGAAATAGTATGTCTAAACGGTTTTAATGAGCCTGGTACAAGGTCAAACGATTCATGACCTGCGACGCGCTTTGCTCCCCTCGACTTCGAGTAGAAATTAGTCGTAAATTCGTTCGCGTTGAAAACCAATAAGATACTTGTAACACATTGCTTTTTGGTACAAAATACATAAACATATTTTGTAATATGTAGATTACGAACACAGGGAGATCCTTTTAAACGTTATTTTGATAACTAATTATTATTGTTGAAATAAAACAAGATCTCTTGTTCTTTGAACAGTTTTTAATTTTATCGAGACGTGTTTCGATGCCTAGGCATTATTCCAATCCCGGGATCCCGGTATCCCGGTAAATATTGAACTTGCTCGGGATACCGGGATTATAAATCAAAATACCGGGATCACAATAAAGTTCAATCTAAATTATTTTCTTATGTTTTTATTGGTGAAATGTGGGTACTCAATCTATAACAGCACCCTTCCTGATTAGATTAATTATCAAGCATAAGTTGTTCATTTACACCAACATGTTGCTATGATAGGAGGAACAGATATTGCAAGAAGTAGATATACTTGAATATGGAGGCAAAAATAAACCTGTTCAGCTTGGTTAAGTCCTTTTAGTTACCTAGGCTGTATGTAAAACAGAAACAAAAACATAAACATAAAAAACAAATAAAATTAGTGGCTAATTACTTTCCTGTATTCAATGATGTACTACAGAATATAAAATTAGTAAATACCAAATAGGTATAAAAACAGCGAACAAAAAATTAAAATACATAGTATAAAATAAAGTACCAATTAATATATTTAAGTGTAAAATGAAACCCAAATTGAGCCAAAAATAATTTGCTATTAATTGTTGTTATTAATCTTTCGATGTATATATATAATATATATAATTATATATAATTGTTCAATAGTGTTGAAGGAGCAGTACCTTGGCAAAATGATTTGGCATAACTAACATAAATTCTGTTATTATCATTATAAATATATATATATATATACAGGGTCCTGCAACTAAGCTCCCGTCTTCTGTAGCTCTCTTACTCATTAAGCTAAGAGTTTGACATTTTGCAGGCTTACCCTGTACTTCAAGGTACAATTCAAGAAATTATTTTTTATTATACAGGATGTTCCAAAAATGTGCAACGCCATGGTAATATGTTTTTTTAAATAGCATGCTATACATTTTTTTACACATTTGGAAGCCTTTTATGGTTGCCTACATATCACCAAAATTTTATTGAAATTGGTTGAGTGACCACAGCGGAAAAAAATAAAAACAAAAAAAAATTGATTTTGCATCGTAGGCTTTAAAAATCAATAAAAACCACAAAATGCACCTCGTTAATAAAATTTTGCGACGTGCTTATTAAGTTAGATGTAATAGTCTCGTTAACCAAGTGACATTGATCCAAATTATACAGGGTGACCAAAATCGAGTGTCAAACTTGTCAAACTTCAAAGTGCGCTATTGTTCTTATTTTAAATTGGAACCCATAATTTTTTTTAGGTGAAACGATGCGGAATTAAAGAATAAATATTGTTTCTGAATACAACCCCATCAGAATTCCCAATATTTTCAAACTTATTCGCCAAAAACTCATTTTTCAACGTTTCCAACGGCAATTTTAGGTAATAAATATCGTACGTGGCGTTGAAAAACAATCTATTACATAAAATATAACGCAGAAAGGTATTTTAGATTTTACTGTACTTAATTAAGTAGTTATTCAATTGCTAAATTTACTGCAAAATTTACCTATAGCCACATTTCCGTCCTTACCGCTATAGGTAAATTATGCAGTAAATTTTGCATTTGAATAACTACTTAATTAAGTACACACAAATCTAAAATACGTCTATTATTTTTTGTGAAATAAATTGTTTTTCAAAGCCACGTACGATATTTATTATCTAAAATTGCCGTTGGAAACGTTGAAAAATGAGTTTTTGGCGAATAAGTTTTAAAATATTGGGAATTGTTATGGGGTTGTATTTAAAAACAATGTTTATTTTTTAATTCTGCATCATTTCACATAAAAAAAATTATGGGTTCCAATTTAAAATAAGAACAATAACACGCTTTGAAGTTTGACAAGCTTGACACTCGATTTTGGTCACCCTGTATAATTTGGATCAATGTCACTTGGTTAACGAGACTATTACATCTAACTTAATAAGCACGTCGCAAAATTTTATTACCAAGGTGCATTTTGTGGTTTTTATTGATTTTTAAAGCCTACGATGCAAAATCAATTTTTTTTGGTTTTTATTTTTTTCCGCTGCGGTCACTCAACCGATGTCAATAAAATTTTGGTGATATGTAGGCAACCATAAAAGGCTTCCAAATGTGTAGAAAAATGTACAGCATGCAATTTAAAAAAATATATTACCATGGCGTTGCACATTTTTGGAACACCCTGTATAATAAAAAATTATTTCTTGAATTGTACCTTGAAGTACAGGGTAAGCTTGCAAAATGTCAAACTCTTAGCTTAATGAGTAAGTGAGCTACAGAAGACGGGAGCTTAGTTGCAGGACCCTGTATATATATATATATATATATATATATATATATATATATATATATATATATATATATATATATATATATACATCCTGCTATACATGTGGCGTCCTTTCAAAAAACATGCTTATGGCGTCTACCCGAAGGAGTCGTGTATACAATATTTTCGTTCAAATATACTGTTTCCTATGACTTTCAGTGGTAGGTGACCACATTTGTTTCTTGATTTGCAATCACATACTTTCATTTTGCAATGCATGTGGCGTCCTTTCAAATCGCCGATTATCTGGACTCCGTCCGTGTATAGGTTCACTTCATTGCGCCGCGTATATGGCGTCCACAGTGTATGTTACTTTCAAGCCGCAATGTATGCAACAGCCGACAGTGTTGCCGCAGAAATAGTATGTCTAATCGGTTTTAATGAGCCTGATACAAGGTCAAACGATTCATGACCTGCGACGCGCTTGTCTCCCCTCGACTTCGAGTAGAAATTAGTCGTGAATTCGTTCTCGTTGAAAACCAATAAGATACTTGTAACACATTGCTTTTTATACCTAGAATTGAATATACGGAAATACCGTATCATACGGAATTACTACCGTAATGATGAAATAATCAAAGTATTGAAGATGGTAAAAAATATGTAAGTTAAATTTGCACTCGCAAATTTTAAGTTTTTAAGATGTTTTATTTTGTAGAAGATTACAAGACTTTTACATTGAAGTAAGGCACTTATTCTATGTTAGTGGTAACACTACTGTATGTAGGCTAATACTAGTTATAATAATAATGTTGTTGACAAGGTCGGTGTATTTATACTCTTCCTTATCTTTTGCTGAGATGGCAAGGGAAAGTACTAGACGGGCGTGGGCCGCGCACATAACTTATAAACATATTTTGTAATATGTAGATTACGAACACAGGGAGTGTTACCTAATGATCTTTTTAAACATTATTTTGATAACTAACTATTATTGTTGAAATAAAACAATGTTTCTCTTGTTCTTTGCACAGTTTTTAATTTTATCGAGACATGTTTCGATGCCTAGGTATTATTCCAATCCCGGGATCCCGGTATCCCGTTAAATATTGAACTTGTTCGGGACCCCGGGATTATAAATCAAAATACCGAGATCACGAACAAATTCAATCTAAATTATTTTCTTATTTTTTTATTGGTGAAATGTGGGCACTGAATTAAACTTCAATCTATAGCAGCACCCTTTCTGATTAGATTAATTATCAAGCATAAGTTGTTCATTTACACCAACATGTTGCTATGATAGGAGGAACAGATATTGCAAGAAGTAGATATACTTGAATATGGAGGCAAAAATAAACCTGTTCAGCTTGGTTAAGTCCGTTTAGTTACCTAGGCTGTATGTAAAACAGAAACAAAAACATAAACATAAAAAGCAAATAAAATTAGTGGCTAATTACTTTCCTGTATTCAATGATGTACTACAGAATATAAAATTAGTAAATACCAAATAGGTATAAAAACAGCGAACAAAAAATTAAAATAAGTATAAAATAAAGATACCAATGAATATATTTAACTGTAAAATGAAACCTAAATTGTACCAAAAATAATTTTCTATTAATCGTTGTTATTAATATTTCTATGGTTCACTCTAATCGAACGAACGATGTCATTTCTTGTTCCGATTTGCAAGTTTCTTCCAGTTTAAGGATTTTACTTTAAACTAAAAAACAAAATATTTAGGTACTTTTCTCTGTCATGGTTCAAAACACCTCGAGTTTGTGATGAGCTGTCATAGCGGTAATATTGTCATTTTAAAAAAATTTTATTGCACAATTATCGAATTTTTCGCTTTTTTAGTAACAAGTTTTGTCAAAAAGTGCACTTAGATAGAATGTATTTTTAAAAAGTGGGTTGGGCTTTTGAACTATATTTAACAAAACCGAAAGACATACCAGTAATATTCATTTTATTCATGACAAGAAATTGGGAATATTTAATATTTTAAAAAGTTTTAAGTTGCACTAAATATTTCATCAATTTTTAACAATAAATAGTACTTTACTTGAAGGCGCGTTAACAGGTATAAAAGTCATTACACGTATTTTTTTTGTAAGCAATGATTGTTTTGTTTCAAATGCAAGCAGTTTGTCTATTTGCATAATAAGCAGCCATGACGTATGAATTCTAAAGTTTTCCAATTTTGTCTTAAAGAAGAAAACGAAAAATCATCAAAATGTTTATTGTCGTTAATATGAAAATTTAAATTAAATTTGACTCTTACTGTTACTTATTTCTTTTGCCGTGACAATTCTTTAAACATTTTACGGAAAACGTAAAATTTTTGAGCTAATTTAAGATGGAAGAGCAAGTTATTATCTATTATAGTTTAAATTTTGTTTATTATTGATGTCAATACGCACACTTTGACACCTTTTAAACAGACAGTTTTGGTTTTCTCCTTGTAAGGTAAAATTTGAAAACGTTGGTCATGTTTCGGGGTAAAAGATATTGTCCAATCAAGTATATTTTAGGTGTAGTGTACTGGATTTGGTAACTTTTGGCATTCCAGGCGTTTTTATCCGGCAAGTTTTGTTTCCGTGAATCTCGGGATCCCCGGATTACAGAACCTTTAATCCCGAAATCCCGTGATCATTATATTTTTCCGGGATTGGGAGCCCTACTACTCTACGAGACATCATTTTCAGTCGGTAATCTACAAAATTTCGTATCCTAAGATAAATATTTCATCATTTGTTACTTTATGTTATTAGCTTTCACATACAAAATAGTAATTATTATTGCTGTTATTTTTTATATGTAAAACTACTGTCCTGATTATCTCACAGGTTTTTTTGAATAGGGGATTAAAAGAGAGTTTTTGCGATATTCTAAAACGATACTTTTTGGGTTGTCGGGGCTCCAGTGTCAATTAGCTGACCATGTTATTCCTTCACTTATTTTGTCAGTAAATGTAGACTACCTAAGGTATTAAAATTACAAAAGGCATCAATATGATAGCAATACAATAAAAGCGGATCAAACATACCAAATAACAGTCGCAACTTTTACTATCGGTCAAAAAAGTATTGAACCCTGGTTTTGAAGGGTCATAAGTCGTAACCCTAAAGCAACTAACAAACAAATTTGAAATAAATGTCAGTTAAGTTTGTTATTCTTCCAAATAATTTCTACATAACATAACTTTCAAAATAATTTGCCAGCGGGCAACAAGAGCACGAGACAACTGAAAAAATTTACCCAATTTTAAAGAAACGCTCGTCATTTCGACTTTTTTCCCAGCTGGCCAAAAAAAAATCAAACTTTGCCCCTAATGTAAGTTAACTTAACAACCACTCTATAGATTGGATTTTGTGCATTGGTAAATTTCTATAAAGGCAGCAAACAATGTTATTAAAAAAACAAATATCTTTGTAACGATAAGGACGAATATCTTAGTAACGATAAGGACGTCTTATTTTACTTAATACGTATATTGGAATAGCATCACAATTGAGTTGTTAGTTATGGGGACCATTAGCGAGCGAAAAGCAACAGCCGATTAGCTGTTTTTGGTAATTATATTACATTAATAGTTATTGTTTTATATGAATGTACATATCTTTATTAAAACATAACAATTTTTAAATGAAAAAATGTTCCAAATTGCCACCCAAGGCATCTCATAATATCATATGTATACAAGTAGGTATATAAATCTTCAGGTAATTATTTATATACGTACGTAAGTACACGTCAATTGGTGTCCTAACAGTTGAAGTAGTCAAGATTGGACATCATTTCTTTACTATTTCAGACAAAAGCTTTAACTGCACAATAGACAAGTAGAAAGATGTGTAGTAAATCGCGATTTATCAAAATACACATTAGCATCATAAGCATCCATCAATAAGCGATAAAAGGTCATTTGATGACACGAAACCTGCTACGAAATACGTGCAGATTTTTTATTTATCGCAACGGACAAATTTGTACTATTTAATTGTAGAAAATACAATAATTAAAGTATTTTTACTATTGTTATAAAATTTAAACTGCACGGTTTTGAAATATGTCAAACTTATTAATTTGAGTTGTGATCCTTACCGGTTTTATATAGGTACTGATTAACACTTTCTTATTTAATATTTAATTAGGAAATACATACAGTTAAAATATTGTTGACGTTGGTACGTCATCGAGCAAACTGATAAAAAAATCTTGTTTACATAGAGAAAAAAAAAACAGCAATATCTATGAACATTATCGTGATCAACCAATGTTTTCATAAGAAATAATATAAAAACAATTAAAATAATACATTTTCCCAAAAGTTAATAACAATACGTCTGCTATTTTATAAATACCAAAATTTTAAAAGACCGCCATAGGAACAAAAATACAATATAGATTGAACTCCGGCTACTCAGTGGATAACCGGTTCTTAATTGTCGCAAACGGTGATCGATTTAAAAATCGACCACCTAAATATACCACCTAACCGGCAACCGCACTATGTTGATACATTGCATTAAACGAACGCTGAGGTCAGTCGAAAACACCGTGTACGGCCGATACTATTCTATCTCAACACCGTACAAATGAGGGTGAAACAAACAAAACCGGTTTAGACACCAGTTACCGATGATGCCAAATCAACTGGGGGTCGTATCATCGATGGCTTGGTATGAAGGTATACGCTGTCAGTATACACGTTGCAGCGCCACCCGCGGCGACGGTCAAGCACGGAACTAAAGTATACGAATTTGCTCCACATATTCATATTTATGGCGTCCTCCAAAAATTTGTCTATGGTTCATGTTCACGCTTACGATCACATTTAGCACAGTTTGGCGATATGGCGCCCGTATACGGGCGCCATATCCAAACCGGGCGCCACATGTAAGCGAATCGGTCAATTGAAGGACGCCGTATGTATAGCAGGATGTATATATATATATATATATATATATATATATATATATATATATATATATATATATATATATATATATATATATATATATATATATATATATATATATATATATATATAGACTGATGTAGAAATTCTTCGGGTATCGATCAATAAATTGTAAAACTCGCTTTTGTGGAAAGTTTTACACAAAGTTTTAAAGAGTTTTACAATTTATTGATCGATACCCGAAGAATTTCTACATTAGTCTATAGTATCACGATCGAATATTTCCTACATCATTGTATATATATATATATATATATATATATATATATATATATACATCCTGCTATACATACGGCGTCCTTCAATTGACCGATTCCATTACATGCGGCGCCCGGTTTGGATATGGCGCCCGTATACGGGCGCCATATCGCCAAACTGTGCTAAATGTGATCGTAAGCGTGAACATGAACCATAGACAAATTTTTGGAGGACGCCATAAATATGAATATGTGGAGCAAATTCGTATACTTTAGTTCCGTGCTTGACTGTCGCCGCGGGTGGCGCTGCAACGTGTATACCGACGGCGTATATCTTCATACCAAGCCATCGATGATACGACCCCCAGTTGATTTGGCATCATCGGTAACTGGTATCTAAACCGGTTTTGTTTGTTTCGCCCTCATTTGTACGGTGTTCAGATAGAATAGTATCGGCCGTACACGGTGTTTTCGACTGACCTCAGCGTTCGTTTAATGCAATGTATCAACATAGTGCGGTTGCCGGTTAGCTGGTATATTTAGGTGGTAAATTAAACTGTTCCATTTTATTTAAATGTTAAATTAATTTTTTCTGTTACACAGCACCATTATTGCGAAGCAAAAAACGCATTAGTGAAAAAATGCTGCCATGAGCTTGCGATCGGATACTGAAAGTTTGAGTTAATATCTTCAGCTTTTCTTTAAATGTAGGTTGTAATAACTCAACCGAATTAAGTAATACTACCATAGGTGCGACTGATATCAGCGAGTTATTTTTCTTTAATTGTCGCTTTCATGTATTGCGTATTTCATGTTACACTCATGTTTCGTATCATTTTGGTATAATGTTAATTGTTTGGTAGTTTGTTAACTTGTTTAGCCGTTTTAATTTTGTTAAATTGCTGAAAATATTGGCAATTTATGACTACTACCTGTTGCAAAAGCATTGCGCCCTGTGTTTGAAAGCTTATAACTCAGCAATGACTAAACAAAAAACATGCGTTTAACCCCCCTTTTATTTCCATATATCATGAAGACCATTTTAAGCCGCTCGCACAGTATTTTATATGCGTTTTATTGCGATTTTTTAATCGATCACCGTTTGCGACAATTAAAAACCGGTTATCCACTGAGTAGCCGGAGTTTAATCTATGTTGTATTTTTGTTCCTATGGCGGTCTTTTAAAATTTTGGTATTTATAAAATAGCAGACGTATTGTTATTAACTTTTGGGAAAATGTATTATTTTAATTGTTTTTATATTATTTCTTATGAAAACATTGGTTGATCACGATAATGTTCATAGATGTTGCTGTTTTTTTCTCTATGTAAACAACTTTTTATCAGTTTGCTCGATGACGTACCAACGTCAACAATATTTTAACTGTATGTATTTCCTAATTAAATTTTAAATAAGAAAGTGTTAATCAGTACCTATATAAAACCGGTAAGGATCACAACTCAAATTAATAAGTTTGACCATATTTCAAAACCGTGCAGTTTAAATTTTATAACAATAGTAAAAATACTTTAATTATTGTATTTTCTACAATTAAATAGTACAAATTTGTCCGTTGCGATAAATAAAAAATCTGCACGTATTTCGTAGCAGGTTTCGTGTCATGAAATGGCCTTTTATCGCTTATTGATGGATATTAAACAATCGAAAGCACCTTTCATAGAAACCCTCCATTTTTTAAGTTTTTTTATGACTTATGATGCTAATGTGTATTTTGACAAATCACAATTTATTACACATCTTTCTACTTGTCTATTGTGCAGTTAAAACTTTTGTCTGAAATAGTAAAGAAATGATGTCCAATCTTGACTACTTCAACTGTTAGGACAGCAATTGAAGTGTACTTACGTACGTATATAAATAATTACCTGAAGATTTATATACCTACTTGTATACATATGATAATATTATGAGCTGCCTCGGGTGGCAATTTGGAATATTTTTTCATTTAAAAATTGTTATGTTTTCATAAAGATATGTACATTCATATAAAACAATAACTATTAATGTAATATAATTACCTTTTTCACTCGCTAATCGCCTTAACTAACAACTCAATTGTGATGCTATTCCAATATACGTATTAAGTTAAATAAGACGATTCTTTTCGTCCTTATCGTTACTAAGATATTTGTTTTTTTAATAACATTGTTTGCTGCCTTTATAGAAATTTACTAATGCACAAAATCCAATCTATAGACTGGTTGTTAAGGTAACTTACATTAGGGGCAAAGTTTGAATTTTTATTGCCAATCGGGTACATTTTTTCAGTTGTCTCGTGCTCTTGTAGCCCGCAGGCAAATTATTTTGAAAGTTATTTTATGTAGAAATTATTTGGAAGAATAACAAACTTTATTCCAAATTTGTTTGTTAGTTGCTTTAGGGTTACGACTTATGACCCTTCAAAACCAGGGTTCAATACTTTTCGACTGATAGTAAAAGTTGCGACTGTTATTTGGTATGTTTGGTCCGCTTTTATTGTATTGGTATCATGTTGATGCCTTTTGTAATTTTAATACCTTAGGCAGTCTACCATAAGGGGGGTGCCCAATGTCACCAATTTGGGCACCCCCCTTATGGTCTCCATTTGAGTGTTTTTTTCCATTGAGTGTCCATCTTACTCCTTGGCTATACCGTACTGATGAGGACTAATAGTCCGAAACACGTGTCTACGGTTGCTTCTTCGAAAGACGAAATTGCCCGATAAATAACCTTTTTCCTTGAATATCTTACCGTCGATAAACCTTTTCCATCTTTCTATATATATATATATATATATATATATATATATATATATATATATATATATATATACATCCTGCTATACATGTGGCGTCCTTTCAAAAACATGCTTATGGCGTCTACCAGAAGGAGTCGTGTATACAATATTTTCGTTCAAATATACTGTTTCCTATGACTTTCAGTGGTAGGTGACCACATTTGTTTCTTGATTTTCAATCACCTACTTTCATTTTGCAATGCGTGTGGCGTACTTTCAAATCGCCGATTATCTGGACTCCGTCAGTGTATGTTACTTTCAAGCCGCAATGTATGCAACAGCCGACAGTGTTGCCGCAGAAATAGTATGTATAAACGGTTTTAATGAGCCTGGTACAACGTCAAACGATACATGACCTGCGACGCGCTTGCCTCCCCTCGACTTCGAGTAGAAACTAGTCGTGAATTCGTTCTCGTTGAAAACCAATAAGATACTTGTAACACATTGCTTTTTGGTAAAAAATATATAAACATATTTTGTAATATGTAGATTACGAACACAGGGAGTGTTACCTAATGATCTTTTAAACGTTATTTTAATAACTAATTATTATTGTTGAAATAAAACAAGATCTCTTGTTCTTTGCACAGTTTTAATTTTATCGAGACATGTTTCGATGCCTAGGCATTATTCCAATCCCGGGATCCCGGTATCCCGTTAAGTATTGAACTTGTTCGGGATCCCGGGATTATAAATCAAAATACCGGGATCACAATAAAGTTCAATCTAAATTATTTTCTTATTTTTTTATTGGTGAAATGTGGGCACTGAATGGAACCTCAATCTATAACAGCACCCTTCCTGATTAGATTAATTAGCAAGCATAAGTTGTTCATTTACACCAACATGTTGCTATGATAGGAGGAACAGATATTGCAAGAAGTAGATATACCTGAATATGGAGGCAAAAATAAACCTGTTCAGCTTGGTTAAGTCCGTTTAGTTACCTAGGCTGTATGTAAAACAGAAACAAAAACATAAACATAAAAAACAAATAAAATTAGTGGCTAATTACTTTCCTGTATTCAATGATGTTCTACAGAATATAAAATTAGTAAATACCAAATAGGTATAAAAACAGCGAACAAAAAATTAAAATACATAGTATAAAATAAAGTACCAATTAATATATTTAACTGTAAAATGAAACCCAAATTGAGCCAAAAATAATTTGCTATTAATCGTTGTTATTAATCTTTCGATGGTTCACTCCAATCGAACGAACGATGTCATTTCTTGCTCCGATTTGCAAGTTTCTTCCAGTTTAAGGATTTTACTTTAAACTAAAAGACAAAATATTTAGGTACGTTTCTCTGTCATGGTTCAAAACACCTCGAGTTTGTGATGAGCTGTCATAGCGGTAATATTGTCATTATTTTAATTTTTTATTGTTCAATTATCGAATTTTTCGCTTTTTTAGTAACACGTTTTGTCAAAAAGTGCACTTAGATAAAATGTATTTTTAAAATGTGGGTTGAGCTTTTGAACTATATTTAACAAAACCGAAAGACATACAAGTAATATTCATTTTATTCATGACAAGAAATTGAATATTTAATATTTTAAGAAGTTGTAAGAAGTTGCACTAAATATGTCATCAATTTTTAACAATAAATAGCACTTTAGTTGAAGGCGCGTTAACGGGTATAAAGGTCATTATACTTATTTTTTGTAAGCAATGATTGTTTTATTTAAAATGCAAGCAGTTTGTCTATTTGCATAATAAGCAGCCATGACGTATGAATTCTAAAGTTTTCCAATTTTGTCTTAAAGAAGAAAACAAAAAATCATAAAAATGTTTATTGTCGTTAATATGAAAATTTAAATTAAATTTGACTGTTACTGTTACTTATTTCTTTTGCCGTGACAATTCTTTAAACATTTTACGGAAAACGTAACATTTTTGAACTAATTTAAGATGGAGGAGCAAGTTATTATCTATTAGAGTTTAAATTTTGTTTATTATTGATGTCAATACGCACACTTTGACACCTTTTAAACAGACAGTTTTGGTTTTCTACTTGTAAGGTAAAATTTGAAAACGTTGATCATATTTCGGGGTAAAAGATATTGTCCAATCAAGTATATTTTAGGTGTAGTGTATTAACTGACTGGATTTGGTAACTTTTGGCATTCCAGGCGTTTTGATCCGGCAAGTTTTGTTTCCGTGAATCTCGGGGTCCCCGGATTACAGAACCTTAAATCGCGAAATCCCTTGATCATTATATTTTCCCGGGATTGGGAGCCCTTCTACTCTACGAGACATCATCTTCAGTCGGTAATCTACAAAATTTCGTATCCTAAGATAAATATTTCATCATTTGTTACTTTATGTTATTAGCTTTCACATACAAAATAGAAATTATTATTGCTGTTATTTTTTATACGTAAAACTACTGTCCTGATTATCTCACAGGTTTTTTGAATAGGGGATTAAAGAAGAGTTTTTGTGATATTCTAAAAACCGATAGATTTCGAAAACCGTTATCATTAAAATTATTATACCGAAAAACGATACTTTTTGGGTTGCCAGTGTCAATTAGCTGACCATGTTATTCATTCAATTATTTTATCAGTAAATGTAGACTGCCTAAGGTATTAAAATTACAAAAGGCATCAACATGATAGCAATACAATAAAAGCGGATCAAACATACCACATAACAGTCGCAACTTTTACTATCGGTCGAAAAAGTATTGAACCCTGGTTTTGAAGGGTCATAAGTTGTAACCCTTAAGCAACTAACAAACAAATTTGAAATAAAGTTTGTTATTCTTCCAAATAATTTCTACATAACATAACTTTCAAAATAATTTGCGTGTGGGCTACAAGAGCACGAGACAACTGAAAAAATTTACCCAATTTTATCAATTTTAAAGAAACGCTCGTCATTTCGACTTTTGTCCAGCTGGCCAAAGAAAATTCAGACTTTGCCCCTACTGTAAGTTAACTTAACAACCAGTCTATAGATTTGATTTTGTGCATTAGTAAATTTCTATAAAGGCAGCAAACAATGTTATTAAAAAACAAATATCTTAGTAACGATAACGACGAAAAGAATCGTCTTATTTTACTTAATACGTATATTGGAATAGCATCGCAATTGAGTTGTTAGTTAAGGGGACCATTAGCGAGCGAAAAACAACAGCCGATTAGCTGTTTTTGGTAATTATATTACATTAATAGTTATTGTTTAAATGAATGTACATATCTTTATAAAAACATAACAATTTTTAAATCAAAAAATATTCCAAATTGCCACCCAAGGCAGCTCATAATATAGAAGTAGGTATATAAATCTTCAGGTAATTATTTATATACGTACGTGAGTACACGTCAATTGGTGTCCTAACAGTTGAAGTAGTCAAGATTGGACATCATTTCTTTACTATTTCAGACAAAAGCTTTAACTGCACAATAGACAAGTAGAAAGATGTGTAATAAATTGCGATTTGTCAAAATACACATTAGCATCATAAGTCGTAAAAAAAACTTAAAAAATGGAGGGTTTCTATGAAACGTGCTTTCGATTGTTTAATATCCATCAATAAGCAATAAAAGTTCATTTCATGACACGAAACCTGCTACGAAATACGTGCGGATTTTTTATTTATCGCAACGGACAAATTTGTACTATTTAATTGTAGAAAATACAATAATTAAAGTATTTTTACTATTGTTATAAAATTTAAACTGCACGGTTTTGAAATATGGACAAACTTATTAATTTGTGTTGTGATCCTTACCGGTTTTATATAGGTACTGATTAACACTTTCTTATTTAAAACTTAATTAGGAAATACAGTTAAAATATTGTTGACGTTGGTACGTTATCGAGCAAACCGATAAAAGGTTGTTTACATAGAGAAAAAAAAACAGCAACATCTATGAAGATTATCGTGATCAACCAATGTTTTTATAAGAAATAATATAAAAACAATTAAAATAATACTTTCTCCCAAAAATTAATAACAATACGTCTGCTATTTTAAAAATACCAAAATTTTAAAGGACCGACATAAGAACAAAAATACAACATAGATTAAACTCCGGCTGCTCAGTGGATAACCGGTTCCTAATTGTCGCAAACGGTGATCGATTTAAAAATCGCAATAAAACGCATAGAAAATACTGTGCGAACGGCTTAAAATGGTCTTCATGATATATGGAAATAGAAGGGGAGTTAAACGCATGTATTTTGTTATTGCTGAGTTATAAGCATTTAAACACAGGGCGCAATGCTTTTACAACCGGTAGTAGTCATAAATTGCAAATATTAACAACAATTTAACAAAATTAAAACGACTAAACAAGATAACAAACTACCAAACAATTAACATTATACTAAAATGATACAAAACATGTCGAGTGTAACATGAAATACGCAATACATGAAAGCGACAATTAAAGAAAAATAACTCGCTGATATCAGTCGCACCTATGGTAGTATTACCTAATTCGGTTGAGTTATTACAACCTACATTTAATAAAAAGCTGAAGATATTAACTCAAACTTTCAGTATCCGATCGCAAGCTCATGGCAGCAGAGATATTTTTTTCAATAATGCGTTTTTTGCTTCGCAATAATGGTGCTGTGTACTAGAAAAAATTAATTTAACATTTAAATAAATTCGAACAGTTTAATTTACCACCTAAATATACCACCTAACCGACAACCGCACTATGTTGATACATTGCATTAAACGAACGCTGAGGTCAGTCGAAAACACCGTGTACGGCCGATACTATTCTATCTCAACACCGTACAAATGAGGGTGGAACAAACAAAACCGTTTTAGACACCAGTTACCGATGATGCCAAATCAACTGGGGGTCATATCATCGATGGCTTGGTATGAAGGTATACGCCGTCAGTATACACGTTGCAGCGCCACCCGCGGCGACGGTCAAGCACGGAACTACACTGTACGAATTTGCTCCACATATTCATATTTATGGCGTCCTCCAAAAATTTGCCTATGGTTCATGTTCACGCGTACGATCACATTTGGCACAGTTTGGCGATATCATATCGAAACCGGGCGCCACATGTAATGGAATCAGTCAATTGAAGGACGCCGTATGTATAGCAGGATGTATATATATATATATATATATATATATATATATATATATATATATATATATATATATATATATATATATATATATATATATATATATATATATAATTGTATTGTTATCGTACACACAGACCGATCGATAATTTTGCGTCAAATTCAGAGTTGGGCATCACTCAACTAACCCGAGATGAGTAACACTCATGATTAATGAAATCACTCGTCACTTATTACTCGTCAATCATAAATCTAAGAATCACTTATCACTAATTTATCGTAGAAACAAGTGTTTCTATTTTGACTGCCGGTAGCGACTGCATGATATTGTTTCAAAAATATGAAAAAGAAAATACAATGTATTAGCAAAGTAAACCCACATTACGGTAAATGTAATGTGTGTATACTTTGTTTTAATTTATCCAGCTTTATCTTATGATAAATATGCATTTTTAAAGACAATAAATAAATTACCTTAATAAACGATTTATATTTTTGCTTTAACTAAAGTGAATTGAACTCATGTCCTAAATGAATCTAAATGCATTAATAATAATTGTTTTGAATTCTATCCCATTCTATGGTGATCCACTTATTAAGGGTACATTCTGGTGATCCATTTTCAAAAATGACATTATTTTATTGCTTATTCTGATTGCACAACATCTAAAGAACACATTGACTGTAAAACTGTCAGAAAATAATTCGAAAACTAACGATTCTATAGCCAAAAGTCGAACGGCTCATCGAAGCCGATTATATCACGATTATCGGAAACTTTTTTAACCATCTCCGATACGTACATCTTTCAATATTAGTCACAAATTATTTTCTATAGTGTACCCACATTTCACCTCTTTAAAATGACGTACCATTGGTTAATAGTTAATTTTTCGAATTTCTTTGTGACGTTATTTAACATGTGTATTCTTTAAATGTTGTGCAATCTAAATACGCGATGAGAAATCATTAATTTTTGAAAATGTTACACCAATGTACCATTAAATGTGATTTGGGATATACGTTGAATGTGTACGAATCTAACGTGTCATAAAATTTTTGATATAATTAAAAACGAAACTGACGAAAGCATTCTATACTGTAATTAGGGAGATTATTCAACTGCGAAATCAGTTATGCCTGTCTTTCTTTACACTTCAAAATTTCGAAATCAAAGAAGTTGATTTTTTAATTTTTCACTTTCACGGTATAATGTCTGGTGAGAACAACAGTGCAATTATTTCTAATTAACCTGAAAAAATAGATGCGGCTGTAATTGTTCTTAGTAATTTTAATTCAGAATAAATCAAGCCAGAACTCCAAATCAACATAAATGTCGAACAAATTTTTATAACACATATCTATAGAAAGGTAAGTTTTGGTTTAAAGATTTAGATTTTGTGGGGTTGTATAAAAATTGTATCCGCGCCGCTACTTTATTTTCATCAGTGTGAAAGTATATCGAGTTTCTATTATGTTTTAAAACAGTGTAATTTCTATTGAACAGTCATCACCCATTATACGTTAATCGCGAGTAGTAAGTGATGAATATTCAATCGTGTACGGCAGTTATGAGTGGTGAATAAAGAAATCATCACTCATTCTGATGAGTGACCAATCGTAACTGATCACAACGAGTGATGATTAATTTAACTAATTAAAATAATTTTATCATCACTTGTTACTCAATCACTCGATTACCAAATGCCCAACTCTGGTCAAACTCAATAGACCATACCACAGTAAATAGGGGGGGGGGGGGTTATAAAAATGTGTGTGTATTTGGTAAATAAAACTTGGCGTGCCCGAGAATTTTTTTCAGTAACAATTTCTATTTATTCCAATCAATTTATTCCATGGTTTTAGCGTCAATGCACTATTTAAACAAAGCACAACAACGGACTTTGTACCATTTTAAAAGGCAATAGAGACCTTGTAAAGAATAGGTTAACAATAAAGCGCTGACCACGCATGAAGGTTGACGGCGCGGCGGTGGCAGTTCCTTTTCTATTTTTTGTCAAAAATCCCTAAATGGGAATATATATATATATATATATATATATATATATATATATATATATATATATATATATATATATATATATATAAACTGATGTAGAAATTCTTCGGGTATCGATCAATAAATTGTAAAACTCGCTTTTGTGGAAATTGCTATATTTCGGACAATATGTGTCCTTCTTCAGGCAGTTACACTCTACAAAAATATACAAATAAAACAAATGAACAATCACATCAATAGCGAACTTACTCGGAGTTCATATAGGCGGCAAGTGTTTTTATATCGACAAACATTTAATTAGAACGATGGACATTTTTCACATTTTTTTTTTACGTGAGGCACGGGACAAGACGTGTGCACACATTTATGGACGAGATACATTCGACTGGCCGACACGCTGTCTAGAGCGGTTGTGCGACAAGAAAAAACAACCCCTTTCGGACAAGTTTTCCCCAAGCAATGGTGTTGATACCAGCTGTTAGAAAGTGAAAGTGGAATTCTCAATTGTATTATAATTGCTGCGTTTATTCTTATCAAACTGGATAATGTTGGAATAAATGATGCTGAGACAATCCACATCCTGTTTGAAATTAACAGTGTCATCATTAAAATTTATGTTGTACATTTCTAAAAACATGCGATTATGATAATTACTTTCCACATCAAGTATTTTCACACTATCAAAATCAAACGTATGGTCGTTCTCAATGGCATGACAAGCCAAAGCACATCTCTTCTTCATAGTCCTGCAGTCACTCTTGTGCAGAGTGATGCGCCTCCGTAGCCATTGCGTGGTAACACCAATATATTTGCTCTGGCATCCAGTACAAGATATGGAATAAATAAGGTTCGTCTTATAAAGCAAAGGGGTTACATCTTTTATTTTACTGAAAACTTGTGCTAATTTCAACGGGTAATGATAGACTATTTTTATGTTATCAGAAAAAAAGGGTTGAAAGATTTTTTTGAGCTTCTGTGTAACTACAGGTAAAGACATTAACTTAATGTATGACAAAGGTTGGTTACTGGGTGGTTCAAAAATGCTTCTAGGTAAGGGATTATTTGTATTTGAAGAATACAAATTTTTCTTGTCGCACAACCGCTCTAGACAGCGTGTCGGCCAGTCGAATGTATCTCGTCCATATATGTGTGCACACGTCTTGTCCCGTGCCCCATGTAAAAAAAAAAAATTGAAAAATGTCCATCGTTCTAATTAAATGTCTGTCGATATAAAAACACTTGCCGCCTATATGAACTCCGAGTAAGTTCGCTATTGATGTGATTGTTCATTTGTTTTATTTGTATATTTTTGTAGAGTGTAACTGCCTGAAGAAGGACACATATTGTCCGAAATATAGCAATTTCCACAAAAGCGAGTTTTACAATTTATTGATCGATACCCGAAGAATTTCTACATCAGTTTATAGTATCACGATCGAATATTTCCTACATTATATATATATATATATATATATATATATATATATATATATATATATATATATATATATATATATATATATATAGGAAACTGGTTTAATCGGTTTAAATATACTATATATGGAATATGACGTAAATAGAACCCAAGTGAGAAGTAATTTTTAAAATTAATTAAAAGGATACGGTCTCAGCCCGGATTCGAACCGGGGCCTTCTTCCTTGCCGGGGAATTGCTCTACCGCTGAACTACTGAGCCCGGTCGGAGGATATAGATTTAATTCGTCATCTTTTTACGTCATATTCCATATATAGTATATATATATATATATATATATATATATATAAAACAAAGTATACACACATTACATTTACCGTAATGTGGGTTTACCTTGCAAATAGAATCTATTAATTTTTTTTTCTTTTTCATGCAGTCGCTACCGGCAGTCAAACTAGAAACACTTGTTTCTACGATTAATGAGTGATAAGTAATTCTTAGATTTATGATTGACGAGTAATGAGTGACGAGTGATGTCATTAATCATGAGTGTTACTCATCTCGGGTTAGTTGAGTGATGCCCAACTCTGAGTTTGACGCAAAATTGTCGATCGGTCTGTCCGTCTGTCTGTGTATACGTTAACAATACAATTGTTTATTTTAGCACTGGTGTGTGCTAGTACCTTTTGTGCAGAACGAAAAGTAGTTCCATTTAAAAAAAAATATCTTTCTTAGGAAAACCTGTTTGCTATATTTTATTGCAGATTATGACCAACCGGTGCACAATTTGGTTATGGCAGGTAAACACGCTTATTGAACGCTTCTTACGTAATCATAATCTAAGCCAGAGCAATAAAATTAAGAATCGGTATTGATATATACAATCTTTCTTAGACTGCTGTTTTTCCTTAAAAATTCCAATAAATCAAAAAGTGTAAAGTTTACAGTATGTTATGTTATTTTTCATTGTCGTAAAATTTTGCAAGGAATTAAAAATTGTGCCGAAATATAGGTTGTTCCATTTAACAAAACATAAGTTTAGGTTGGTACTGTTATGGAACAGCCTGTATACACGCTAATATTTTTACAATGTGTAGCCTCGGCTTTGTGTATATATGAATGAAAACAGTTTTAAAACATCTTCATTAACAGAGGCATAATCTTCCAAGATCGCACTGTTGAGACACCCACTGTATAGTGTATATATTCACAATTTGTTGTATAGGTTTAGAAGTATTTCGCCCTAAGAAAAATGGGACTCGAACATACATCTTTCCGCGATTGTAGCTTGTTACCTTAATTGATATCTACAATGATGATCAATAAACTAAACTAGGTGCTGTACTATTCAGGCCTACCACTACAGTTTACTGTGACAATAGGGTATTTATTGGAGATTATAAAAACAATAAATAAACTAAAAACCCAGGCACCCGGAGAAGTTTTGGCTACTGCTACACATTCTTGTATAATACATAACTGCGAAGAGTAAACATTTTCATGTCTATGTCGGTCTTTTCATGTCTCAAATAACAAAAAAACTGTATGTAATATTTAGTCGTATTAACTAAAAATTCCCGCAGCATCTTTTTAATATGTCTACTTGAGTACTTGATTCAATAGGATTTGTGGTGAATACAAGAAAAGGTATGTGCAATTGATAGAATTTATTGATGTAATAGCAACGCAAATAATTTATTTAGTTTTATTTCAAATAATATTTGCAATGTGCGTACACTAGAATAGGTGACATAAGGCAGCCTATGCCATTCAATATAAATAACAAACTATAAAAACAAGCGGGATGTAATTTTGAAATAAAAAAATTCAGCCACGGCCTGGATTCGAACCAAAAACCTTTGTATCTCGCATACCATGCACAACTCAACTGCGTCCGAGAGCAGAAATAAATATGAAAATACTCATATAATATATGTTTCTTGCGCTATCACCTCCGCAACATTGCCAGCGTTTTTCGGATTTCACAGCGTACGTTGTACGATACAAAACACGAGGTCATATATGCGGAGGTGACTTCGTAGCGGCCGTATCTAGTATGGGCGACACTAGCGCTCGTGATCTACGCTTGAACTAACATGACTTGTCCGTACATATATAATGGACGTTATCGGCTCCGACGCAAATTTTGGATTTCAGCTCCCTGAGCCACCTAGACCATATTTCCGTTGAAAACAATGCGATACGTTGTCACCTCCGATTTTGGAGTCATCAACGTTATATATGAGGTGACAACGTACAGTCTGTCATACGCGTTGGAGCCCACACCGTAGCAACCATATGTATACAGGGTCCTGCAACTAAGCTCCCGTCTTCTGTAGCCAGTGTTGCCAGGTCTACCGTTTTAGCGGTAGTTCTACCGTTTTTCACTTCAGGCTGCCGCTCTACCGTTCGGTAGTTGAAATCTACCGTTTTTATTGTTACCACCGAAAAGGCAACATTTGGACATATTTAATAGATATGAAGTATATCATACGTTACTACTTTCTGTACAAACAATGAATTTGATAGACCCAGAAGTAAGTTCTGAAAAGGAATATATTGTTCCACTGGTATTTCATTTTCCACATTTAGGGACGAATGTGCAACAACTGGACACCGAGTAGCCGAGATGCAGGTATAGAACAATTTTGGAATGAAATAGATTAGGTAAAATATGGCGATGGGAACAAAGTTTATAAAAACTTAACAATTTTTGTTTTTATTTTGTTCTGTCTTCCCCATTCATCCGCAAATGTGGAAGAATTGTTTCCACAAGTTAACTAATTAAAAGCGAAAACAACCAAATCCGTTGTCCACTTCGTCACTCGTTTCTTTATTACAATCTAAAGTATATCTTATAAAATAATGCTTTAATATGAAAATTAATTAAACAATTTTAGGGATTTTTGTATAGATTGACAATCCGCGTTTATGCTTATGTAAAGCATATTGTTAATCAAAAGACTTTGTGCTAGCAAGAAGGTAAAATTGACTTTGTGTTATTAAATAGTTTATTTATTTATTTATTGTCTACAACAATATTCTGTAACAGATATCTTTAGATTGTTAAATATATATTCATATATATATATATATATGTATGTTTACGTTGAAAAAATACGTGTTGTGTCTTAAGCTGAGAAGAAATTTAGACCTTATTTGTATCTATTAATAAGAAGTTTATTTATTTCATTGTATATGGAAATGTTACATAACAAGTAAATATATGACTTTTAGCACGTTAAGACGTTTACTTACATTGTGGTAAATACAGTTATATTTTACAACATCTACCGTTGTTCCCTTCAAATTTACCGCCTTTTTGCGAGCTCCCTACGCCAACCTAAAATTTTACCTAGCAACACTGTCTGTAGCTCACTTACTCATTAAGCTAAGAGTTTGACATTTTGCAAGCTTACCCTGTACTTCAAGGTTCAATTCAAAAAATAATTTTTTATTGTACAGTGTGTTCCAAAAATGTGCAACGCTATGGTAATATATTTTTTTAAATTGCATGGTATACATTTTTCTACATATTTGGAAGCCTTTTATGGTTGCCTACATATCACCAAAATTTTACTGAAATCGGTTGAGTGACCGCAGCGGAAAAAAATAAAAACAAAAAAAAAATTATTTTGCATCGTAGGCTTTAAAAATCAATAAAAACCACAAAATGCACTTCGTTAATAAAACTTTGCGACGTGCTTATTAAGTTAGATGTAATAGTCTCGTTGACCAAGTGACATTGATCCAAATTATACAGGGTGACCAAAATCGAGTGTCAAACATGTCAAACTTCAAAGCGTGTTATTGTTCTTATTTTAAATTGGAACCCATAATTTTTTTATGTGAAATGATGCAGAATTAAAAAATAAACATTGTTTCTAAAGACCACCCCATAACAATTCCCAATATTTTTTTTTTTTTTGTATTTATTTATTTATTTATAAAAACACACATGCGGAATTAAGATATTACAATAACATGTATATTCTCCGCGCATGTGGGACCATCCTTCTATCCTCATCCGAGAATGGATTCACCGTCTCTGGATGCTGGTATCGAAGGCATTCTGGTGTCTCTTGGTCTTCCGTCTTCATGGTCGCAGTTTGCATTAGTAAGTCTTAAACGCGTGTTTCACCTTCCTTTTAAATGTGTCAAATTTAAGGTTTTTGATGTTGTCAGGCAGGGTATTGTAGTGTTTTATTGTCTCTGTAAGCAGTTTTTCGCTTGCCGTTTTTGTGCGGAATCTATGCGTTCTCAGATGCGAGCTGTTCCTTGTATGATAGTTGTGAATCTGTTGGTTTTCTGTTATTTTTATGCTCAATTTGAGCGTTCTGTGTTTAATCCTGTGTAGCAGTAGTATGTCGTTTAGCTTGATTCGATCTCTTATGCTTAGTTCATTCGCTTGCTTTAAAACTTCTGCTGTTGGTGTTCTTTTACTAAGGTTGTAGATTTCTTTTAGAATTTTGCTTTGTTGTCGTTGTAATTTTGTTATATTTGTTTCTGTTGTGTTTCCCCATATACTGGTAAGGTAATTTATGTTTGGCACAAATAAACAGTTGTAGATATGTCTCTTCAGTTGTAGGTCTGTGATGTTTTTGATTTTCTTTATCGCTGCAATAGTTTTAGCGTTCTTATTTGCTATTTTGTTTACATGTTCGTCCCACCTCATGTTTCCCTGCAACTGCAATCCCAGATATGTCACACTTTTAACTTCGCTTATCATGACGTTGTTTATTGAGATGTTGATATTCGGATGCTGGTTTTTGTACGTGAAGTTGATATAATGTGTTTTTTCTTCATTGATAGTAAGGAGGTTTTCGTGACACCAATTCTCCAGCATCTTCATATTCTCTGTTATTTCTCTTTGCATTTGTTCTTTGTTACTGTGACTGTATATGATTGCAATGTCATCCGCATACATAAAGATGTTCCCCTTCATACCTATTTCCCATATATCGTTTGTATACAAGATGTACATCAGCGGAGGGAGGTTACCTCCTTGTGGTAGTCCAAAGTCGGGAGTTTGCGGGTCACTCCGGGTTTTATTCACTTCCGTTGTTTGTGGTCTGTCTTGTAAGAAAGATTCAAATAGTTGCAACTCATTGCCCGCTATGCCCATCACCCGTAGTTTGTTTATCAGCTTCGGTTTAGAGATCGTATCAAAGGCCTTCTTCATGTCAATAAATATTCCCACCGTAGACTTTTTTTGATCAATACTGCGGTGTATGTAATTAATTAGTTCGTATGTGGCTGATGTCGTGTTTGAACATTTTTGGAAAGCGAATTGTTGTTTGTGCAATATTTTGTTGGTTTGAACATGTTCGTCTAATCGCGATCGTAGTGATGCCTCCAAGATTTTATTCAGCGCCGAGAGCAGTGTGATCGGTCTGTAGTTCTCAGGATTTGTTTTATCTCCTTTCTTGTGGATAGGTTTTATTATACCTTTCTTCATGGATGCTGGGTATATACCATTGTCAAATGTCTCGTTTATCAACTTTGTTAGCACGCGTGTGAAAGTCTCTATGTTGTTCTTTAGAATGTTGTTGGTTATTCTGTCAAAACCAGGCGCTTTATATTTCTTAGCTTTGTTTATTAGTGTTGCGATTTCTTCGTGTGTTACTTGTGTAAATGCCATGTTTTGTATTGCTGTGCTGTCATCCGAAGGTGTTCGTATTTCTGTGTACAATATGTGTTGTTCCGACAGCACTTTACCTATGTTAGCAAAATATGTGTTAATTGTGTGAGCTATCTCAGCCTTGTCCGTCGTCAATGAGTTGTCGTCCCTCCTAATTTGCGTTATTTGGCATTCTGGTTGTTTTGCTTTGCTTAATAAGTTGTTGATTGTGTTCCATGTTTTTTTCATACTTCCCCGGCATTTATTAAATGTGTTTTTATAATAGCTCTCTTTGGCCGATTTTATGCAAAGTGTTGTCAGTTGCTTTTGATTAACATATCTACTTTTTAGTATTTCGTTGTTCGGATTTGTTTTCAGTCTCTTGTATATCCTGTTTCTCTTTTTAATGTTTTTCACTACTTCATCGTTCACCCAGGGACAATTCCTTCTTCTCTTTGTTTTTTTTTGTGTGTTCATTTGAATTTATTATTGATTGTACTTTTTCGGAGAGCGCATCAAAGCTGTGAGTGTCTTCGTTCTTTAATCTGTCTATCTGACATTTTATTTCCTGATAGTCGGTACATGTACGTTCAAAGTATTCATACTTCTTTTTTTGGGTATGTTTGCCTCTGATCGTTGTTAGGACTGGTAAGTGATCAGATATTTCCTCTGGGATCACCGAGACACTAGCCACCTGATGTGGTACATTAGTAAGTATGTGATCCAGCATAGAGTGGTTTCCGTTGATGTTGATTCGGGTGTAGTTCCTTTTGTTTATGTTGTTCATTACCTTGTAGCCTGCCTCAGTGATTGACCTTTTGTATTTCCTCGTAGTCTCGCTGTTTTCTAGTAAGTTCACATTCATATCTCCTATAATTAGGTGAGGTTTCTGAGGAGTTTTGTAGATATTGTTTTCTAATACATTTTTAAGATCTTGGAAATTAACTTGCGGAGGGCTATAAATGACTGAGACAGTCAACTGCTCATCTGGCATATGTAGCGTTAAAGTCTCCACACCGGAGAAGGTTTTGTTCGATTTAATTGTATATTTGGTATCGTCTTTTATGTAAATAGCAATTCCCCCGCCCCTGGTTGGTCTGGAGTGATATTCCGCGTTGTATCCATCAAGCGTGTATAATGCTTCTTCATTTGACTTTAGCCATGTTTCCGTCACCGCTATAATTTTTGGGTTCTTATGTACTTTGGGTATCGTTTCAAATTGATCCATCTTGGTTTTTATGCTTCTGGCATTAATTAATAATATGTTGTAATTCATTGAAATTTTGTTTTTTTTTTTGTTTTTTTTTTGTTTGTTTTTTTTTGTTTTCTTTTCTTGTTTTTTTTTTTTGTTTTTTTTTTTTTTTTTTTTTTCCTTCTTTTTTTTTTAATTAGTTTAATTTAATTTTTCCAGGTCGGATAATTGAGCGATCCGGATCCTGTCACTTTTGTCAGTTTTCCGCATAAAGATCTTACCGTCACGGGTCCAAAGCCGGCTGTACTGTTTCGCACGTTTCATTTCTCTCGCTTTGTACAGCAATTTATTAACTGCATCCGTTAGTTGTTCGTTAATAAATACCGTACTCGTTCTTCCGCCTATGCCGCATTCAGTGCTAGTTAGGTTTAAAACGGTTTTTCTTGCTTTCATTATTTTGATTTTTTCTTCGGCTGTCTTAAATTTCACCACTATTGGGCTCTTATCGTTGTTTTCGTTTATCAATTTAATATACTCAATCTGGTCATCCCTTATGGTGGGTTCGAGCTTTTTCAATATCTTCATGGCCACCTCACTGACGCTTTCCCTTTGTTTTTGTATTTCTATGCCGGCCACGACAATATTATTTTGAATTTCGCTCCTTTCCCTGATTTCGATCACACCCTCCAGCAATTGAACCCTCTCCTCCAAAATACGATGCTCCTCTTTCTTCTGATTGACAAGCTTTTTCAGTTCCTTCAGTTCTTTTTGTTGTTCATCAAATTTGTTGGAGAGGAACTCCACCGTTCTCTGTAGCTCCCTCATCAAATCCTCGTTTGTAACACCGCTCTTCTCACTGTCTTTCGTCTCTCCTACGCATTCGGCAAAAGTTTAAAACTTATTCGCCAAAAACTCATTTTTCAACGTTTCCAACGGCAATTTTAGATAATAAATATCGTACGTGGCTTTGAAAAACAATTTATTTCATGAAAAATAATAGACGTATTTTAGATTTGAGTGTACTTAATTAGGTAGTTATTCAAATGCTAAATTTAGGTACTGCATAATTTACCTATAGTGGTAAGGACGGAAATGTGGCTATAGGTAAATTTTGCAGTAAATTTAACAATTGAATACCTACAGTACAGTAAAATCTAAAATACCTCTCTGCGTTATATTTTATGTAATAAATTGTTTTTCAACGCCACGTACGATATTTATTACTTAAAATTGCCGTTGGAAACGTTGAAAAATGAGTTTTTGGCGAATAATTTTTAAAATATTGCGAATTGTGATGGGGTTGTATTCAGAAACAATATTTATTCTTTAATTCCGCATCGTTTAACCTAAAAAAAATTATGGGTTCCAATTTAAAATAAGAACAATAGCGCGCTTTGAAGTTTGACAAGTTTGACACTCGATTTTGGTCACCCTGTGTAGTTTGGATCAATGTCACTTGGTTAACGAGACTATTACATCTAACTTAATAAGCACGTCGCAAAATTTTATTAACGAGGTGCATTTTGTGGTTTTTATTGATTTTTAAAGCCTACGATGCAAAATCATTTTTTTTTGGTTTTTATTTTTACTTTATCATACGCAGTATGGTAAAGTATTGTAATCATGACGAAAAAAAAAATTGAGATTTTAGCGGAAATAGGTCTTTTTGGGGCCCCTGAACATTTTTGACCAAGGTACAAAAAAATGTCTGTGTGTGTGTGTGTGTATGTGTGTGTGTGTGTGTGTGTATGTGTGTGTGTGTGTGTGTGTGCGTATGTGTGTACTCGATTTTTGTGGAGACGATTCCGGAGAAACTACTAAAGGTATCGGGACGAAAGTTCATATTTAGAAGTTTTATGACCAAACTTAGAGCTGAAAAGCTTTTGGTTTAAAAGGGTCCAAAGGAACTGGTAGTTTATTCTAAGCCTTTTTCAAGAATTTTAGAAATGAGCCGCCATTTCTGTAATTTCGTCAAAATAGTTAAATAATAAATTAAAGCAGAGGAAATTTTGAATAATTTATGCCTATGACATTTTTTGGTAAAATTAATAGTTTAGCTGCAAGAGCAAATTCTATTTGATCGAGATCGGTCGCATCTGCATTGATAAGCTACATAGTAGCCAGGATTTTGACAAATATTTTTTTTGTGCTGTCACCACAGAAATGTCTATGTCTGTCACCACGCTGTCACACTCGGAGAACCCTCGACTATAAATCTGTCAGAATTTGAATTAGCTTTTTAAACATTTCGTAGAAGTGGTATCAACCTAACATTTTCTATACCGAAATATAACCATTTTTGATTTTTTTACTTTATCATACGCAGTATGGTAAAGTATTGTAATCATGCCGAAAAAAAAAATTTTGATTTTAGCGGAAATAGGTCTTTTTGGGTCCCCTGAACATTTTTTACCAAGGTACAAAAAAATGTCTGTGTGTGTGTGTGTGTGTGTGTGTGTGTGTGTGTGTGTGTGTGTGTGTGTGTGTGTGTGTGTGTGTGTGTGTGTGTGTGTGTGTGTGTGTGTGTGTGTGTGTGTGTGTGTGTGTGTGTGTGTGTGTGTGTGTGTGTGTGTGTGTATGTGTGTGTGTGTGTGTGTGTGTGTGTGTGTGTGTGTGTGTGTGTGTGTGTGTGTGTGTGTGTATGTGTGCGTGCGTGCGTGCGTGTGTGTGTAAACGATTTTTGTGGCGATGATTCCGGAAAAACTACTAAAGGTATCGGGACGAAAGTTCATAATTAGAAGTTTCATGACCTAACTTAGAGCTGAAAAGCTTTTGGTTAAAAAGGGTCCAAAGGAACTGGTAGTTTATTCTAAGCCTTTTTCAAGGATTTTGCAAATGAGCCGCCATTTCTCTAATTTCGTGAAAATAGTTAAATAATAAATTAAAGTAGAGGAAATCCTGAATAATTTATGCCTATGACATTTTTTGGTAAAATTAATAGTTTAGCTTTTTAGTTCATTCTAAGCCTTTTTGAAGGATTTTGGAAATGAGCCGCCATTTCTGTAATTTCGAAAAAAAGGTTAATTAATAAATTAAAGTAGAGGAAATTTTGAATAATTTATGCCTATGAAATTTTTTGGTAAAATTAATAGTTTAGCTTCAAGAGCAAATTCTATTTGATCGAGATCGGTCGCATCTGCATTGATATGAAATTACATAGTAGCCAGGTTTTTGACAAATATTTTTTTGTGTTGTCACATTCGAAAACAGCTGATCTCATCAGAGGTTGGAGAACCACTATGGAATGTTGCCGCTGTAGTGCGGCAAATTATAAAATACTAATTTCAAATAAAGTAGGATCACCAATTTGATTGTTTGTTGATAAGAAATATCAACCCGTCTTTATATCTAATTCTAAAAACGATACGAGAAAATTATAAATAAAGTATAGCGATGAGTGTAGTTTTATTTTAGTATGTTGGTAGGGATGTGTCATGAACAAATGTAAATCTGTCAGAATTTGAATTACCTTTTTAAGGTGCGTTTTCATTAGTGATAATAGCAGTGGTAGCAGACGCCGTTATAGTATTTCCAATAGAAAATGGATAGTGACTCATGTTTATGTACATGCAAACTAATATGTGTCATTATCACGATATGTAAGAAATACTATAATTTCGAATTGTACCACCGCCATTAGCTACCATTACCTACCAATCGGAACGCACCTTTAAACTTGACGTTTCGTCAAAGTGGTACCAACCTAGCATTTACTATACAGAAATAAATTTTTTTTATTACGTATTTCTTAAAAAGCAACACAATAAACGTTGATGTCGCTCCTGCCAAAAACTAGATAGCCGACTCGCTCATATGCGACGGCGACACTCCACCCTTCGGTGACGCGCCGCATCACCGCTCGTCGCGCTATTCCGTACTTTCGGCATTTGTGGCATAAATAACTATTATTCTAATGACGTAGTGATTCTCATGCAGCTAAACTATTAATTTTATATATTATATGATAAAGTCATGTGCCTGGCCACATCAGATTTTTTTCCGCTGCGGTCACTCAACCGATTTCAATAAAATTTTGGTGATATGTAGGCAATCATAAAAGGCTTCCAAATGTGTAGAAAAATGTATAGCATGCAATTTTAAAAAATATATTACCATGGCGTTGCACATTTTTGGAACACCCTGTATAATAAAAAATAATTTCTTGAATTGTACCTTGAAGTACAGGGTAAGCCTGCAAAATGTCAAACTCTTAGCTTAATGAGTAAGTGAGCTACAGAAGACGGGAGCTTAGTTGCAGGACCCTGTATATATTTATATATATATACTATATAGGGAATATGACGTAAATAGAATCCATGTGAGAAGTAATTTTTAAAGTTAATTAAAAGGATACGGTCTCAGCCCGGATTCGAACCGGGGCCTTCTTCCTTGACGGGGAATTGCTCTACCGCTGAACTACTGAGCCCTGTACAGGATATAGAATCTATAGATTAGAATATAGATTTAATTCGTCATTTCAAACGATAGTAACAGTACGGGTTGCTGTCTAACTACTATTATCATGACATCTATTGGACACTGGTGGAAATTGGTTCATGGTATGTCAAGTTTATCGCACATCTTGCTAGTGGAAAGTAGGAAACTGGTTTAATCGGTTTAAATATACTATATAGGGAATATGACGTAAATAGAATCCAAGAGAGAAGTAATTTTTAAAATTAATTAAAAGGATACGGTCTCAGCCCGGATTCGAACCGGGGCCTTCTTCCTTGCCGGGGAATTGCTCTACCGCTGAACTACTGAGCCCTGTAGCAGGATATAGATTTAATTCGTCATTTCAAACGATAGTAACAGTACGGGTTGCTGTCTAACTACTATTATCATGACATCTATTGGACACTGGTGGAAATTGGTTCATGGTATGTCATGTTTATCGCAAATCTTGCTAGTGGAAAGTAGGAAACTGGTTTAATCGGTTTAAATATACTATATAGGGAATATGACGTAAATAGAATCCAAGAGAGAAGTAATTTTTAAAATTAATTAAAAGGATACGGTCTCAGCCCGGATTCGAACCGGGGCCTTCTTCCTTGCCGGGGAATTGCTCTACCGCTGAACTACTGAGCCCTGTAGCAGGATATAGATTTAATTCGTCATTTCAAACGATAGTAACAGTACGGGTTGCTGTCTAACTACTATTATCATGACATCTATTGGACACTGGTGGAAATTGGTTCATGGTATGTCAAGTTTATCGCAAATCTTGCTAGTGGAAAGTAGGAAACTGGTTTAATCGGTTTAAATATACTATTTAGGGAATATGACGTAAATAGAATCCAAGAGAGAAGTAATTTTTAAAATTAATTAAAAGGATACGGTCTCAGCCCGGATTCGAACCGGGGCCTTCTTCCTTGCCGGGGAATTGCTCTACCGCTGAACTACTGAGCCCTGTAGCAGGAATAATTATTAATTAATTAGAATAGACTAATAATTAGAATAATAATTAATTAGCTCGCAATAATTATTTAACATTTTGACAATCAATAATTGATTTTCACAATGTTTGAAAAATAAAAGACACAAATCTAAAACAACCAAGTAAAAAGGTTTCATATGTTTTTTTGCTTTCATTCAAAGCGTAAAACACCTTTTTTTTCTGACCCTTTTTGTCAGGGAATAACCTCCTTTGTTTTTGAATTATAAACAGGGATGTTATAAAAACATTTTTTTGTTATTTTGAAGGAAACAAACATGTTTTTTTATAAAATGATGTCTTTAACAGAGCAATGTTTTTAAACACTTCGCAAAAAACATGTTCTAAACATGAAACAAAACATGTTTTAAATCACATACAAAAAACAGAATAAACACATCACGCAAAAGTTTTATTTGTCAGCATCCTTTTCATCAAACTGTTTAAACATGTTTAAACAAAATAGTTCAAACAAAGTATTTGTTTTAAAACATGTTAAAACACCGTTTTAAACAAACTGAAAACAAACTGTTTTAAACATAACAACTGTTGGTATAAACAATTAATCAAAATTTGTCAGAAGTGCCGAAACAATTAAAGGGAAAGAATTTTCAAAGAATTTTCTAACAGTTTTTTTTTGTTTTACAGAAGGTATCAGGTAAATATATTTATAATATATACGGTGTTCATTTTTATTAAAAACTTGGTAACATTTTTACTTTATCATACGCAGTATGATGAAGTATTGTAACCGTGCCGAAAAAAAAATTGAGATTTTAGTGGAAATAGGTCTTTTTGGGTCCCCTGAACATTTTTGACCAAGGTACAAAAAAATGTCTGTGTGTGTGTGTGTGTGTGTGTGTCTGTGTGTGTGTAAACGATTTTTGTGGCGACGATTCCGGAGAAACTACTGAAGGTATCGGGACGAAACTTCATATTTAGAAGTTTCATGACCTAACTTAGAGCTGAAAAGCTTTTGGTTCACAAGGGTCCAAAGGAACTGCTAGTTTATTCTAAGCCTTTTTCAAGGATTTTGCAAATGAGCCGCGATTTCTGCGATTTCGTCAAAATAGTTAAATAATAAATTAAAGTAGAGGAAATTTTGAATAATTTATGCTTATGAAATTTTTTGGTAAAATGCATAGTTTAGCTGCAAGAGCAAATTCAATTTGATCGAGATCGGTCGCATCTGCATTGATATGAAACTACATAGTAGCCAGAATTTTGACAAATATTTTTTTGTGCTGTGACACATTAGAAAACAGCTGATTTCATCAGAGGTTGGAGACCCGCTATGGAACGTTGCCGCACCAGTGCGGCAAAGTACAAAACGCGAATTTGAAATAAAATAAGATCACCAATTTGATTGTTTGTTGATAAGAAATATCAACCCGTCTTTATATGTAATTCTAAAAACGATAAATTAAGAAAATTGTGAATGAAGTATAGGGATGAGTGTAGTTTTATTTTAGTATGTTGGTACGGATGTGACATCTACAGTGTCATGAACAAATATAATCTGTCAGAATTTGAATTAGCTTTCTAAACTTGACGTTTCGTCGAAGTGGTACCAACCTAACATTTCCTATACAGAAATAAAACCATTTTTTATTTTTTTTTTTAATACATATTTCTCAAAAAGCAGCACAATAAACGTTGATGTCACTCCTGCCAAAAACTAGATAGCGCGACTCGCTCACATGCGACGGCGACACTCCGCCTTCGGTGACGCGCCGCATCACCGCTCGTCGCGCTATTCCGTACTTTCTGCACTTGTGACATAAATAACTATTATTCTAATGACGTAGTGTAGGTAGTGTCAAATGCTGATGCTTTGACAATATCTACGATTTATCTCAATAAAATAGATTCTCATGCAGCTAACCTATTAATTTTATATATTGTATGATAAAGTCATGTGCCTGGCCACATCAGATTTTTTCTAATACAACACGCTGTATATTTTTACATTTTTTAATTCCAAGATCAATTCTAAGAATTTTTTATGGTAATCATTTTTTTATAAAATTGCATATTACTTTATCATACGCAGTATGCTAAAGTATTGTAATCATGCCGAAAAAAAAAATTGAGATTTTAGCGGAAATAGGTCTTTTTGGGTCCCCTGAACATTTTTGACCAAGGTACAAAAAAATGTCTGTATGTGTGTGTGTGTGTGTGTGTGTGTGTGTGTGTGTGTGTGTGTGTGTGTGTGTGTGCGTGTGTAAACGATTTTTGTGACGACGATTCTGGAGAAACTACTAAAGGTATCGGGACGAAAGTTTATATTTAGAGGTTTTATGACCAAACTTAGAGCTGAAAAGCTTTTGGTTCAAAAGGGTCGAAAGGAACTGGTAGTTTATTCTAAGCCTTTTTCAATGATTTTGCAAATGAGCCGCCATTTCTGTAATTTCGACAAAATAGTTAAATAATAAATTAAAGTAGAGGAAATTTTGAATAATTTATGCCTATGATATTTTTTGGTAAAATTAATAGTTTAGCTTCAAGAGCAAATTCTATTTGATCGAGATCGGTCGCATCTGCATTGATATGAAACTTCAAAGTAGCCTGGATTTGACAAATATTTTTTTGTGCTGTCACCACAGAAATGTCTATGGCTGTCACACTCGAAAACAGCTGATTTCATCAGAGGTTGGAGAACCGCTATGGAACGTTGCCGCTCTACTGCGGCAAAGTAGAAAATACAAAATTCAAATCAAATAAGATCGCCAATTTGATTGTTTGTTGATAAGAAATATCAACCCGTTGTTATCTAATTGTAAAAACGATAATTGAGAAAATTGTAAATAAAGTATAGCGATGAGTATAGTTACGTTTTAGTATGTTGGTACGGATGTGACATCTACAGTGTCATGAACGAATATAAATCTGTCAGAATTTGATTTAGCTTTTTAAACTTGACGTTTCGTAGAAGTGGTATCAACCTAACATTTCCTATCCAAAAATATAACCATTTTTAATTTTTGTAAGTACGTATTTCTCAAAAAGCAACACAAAATACGTTGATGTCACTCCTGCCGAAAACTACATAGCGCGACTCGCTCACATGCGACGGCGACGCTTCGCCTTCGGTGACGCGCCGCATCACCGGTCGCCGCGCTATTCCGTACTTTCGGCACTTGTGACATAAATAACTATTATTCTAATGACGTAGTGTAGGTAGTGTCAAGTGCTGATGCTTTGACAATACCTACGATTTATCTCAATAAAATAGATTCTCATGCAGCTAAACTATTAATTTTATGTATTGTATGATAAAGTCATGTGCCTGGCCACATCAGATTTTTTTTTAGTTATAAGCAATTAATTAAAACTCATGAAATTGCATTTTAACCAAACGAATTAAAAATTTAAAACAAAATAAGAAAAAGTAACAAAAAAATTAAATAGAATTAAATTAAAAGTTGAAAGTGCAAAATTAAAATAAATTTGTATGTAGGTATGTGGAGACACATTCTTAATTTGGAGTTTTGCTTATAATTAAAAAAATAACGAATTTTATTAAAAATAATACCTACAAAAAATTATGTATTTTATAAAATGTTTTTTAACGGTACAATGTTTTTAAACACTACGCAAAAAAAAATGTTCTACCTTCCAAACATGAAATAAAACATGTTTTAAATCACACACAATTAAAACAGAGATTGAAACATTTTAAATCACGCAAATATTTTATTTGTCGGCATTTTAATCGGCGTCTTTTCATTCCTTATTTTACAACTGATTTTGTATTACTATACTTTCTGAAAAACAACAAAAGCTGTTCAAATTTCGGTATTTTAAAAACGTTTAAAACACAACACAACTGTTTAAATATTTTTAAAACAAAATACTTTAAACAAAGTATTGGTTTTAAAACATGTTAAAAACACCAGTTTTTTTTTGTTTTGAAGTGGCTAGCAGCTAAACGTATTTTTAATATACAGTGTGTCTCACGGGACGTTGTATTGTATGGGTACTTTTGTTGCTATTAGAGATAGAAAGTCGGTTAAATGGGCAAAGTAGTGCATATATGCTCTTTCATAATCTGTTCAGAAAACAGTTGAATTCCAAATGGCTTCCAAGCTATTTTGAAAACCCAAAAACGTTATATTTTAATTATGGTCGTAACTTCTTTATTTGTGATCCTATCAAAAAAGCATTTTTATATTATAAGGCACTTTTTTGTCTACAATTTGATTATGTCAGTTTAAAATTTTGTTCACCAATGAATTCGTCAGAAGCAAACGATAGTTTTGTTTTTCTTATGGACGCCATGTTGGTTTTATACATGCTTGGATTCAGAATTTTTTTAATTTGGTATGCCACATGCCATAATAAACCAGCTAAACCAGCTTAATAAAACATAATAAGCCGACAAAATTGAAGATTTACGTTAATATCTGAAAATCGCATGGTGCCATGAAAAACACATTTGAGTGATACAGGATTTATGTGCCCATAGACCATAGTCGCGTTACAGTAAAATTTTGGATGTATTTATTTTGTACTACACACCATAAAAAATCATTTTAAAAACATTTAAACAAACTAAACAATGTTTTCTCAAATATCTCGCGATTTTCACGGGGGCTTTTGTAACAGCTTCCGTAATGCGGCAACCCGAGGGTTACTCGAGAGTTACTCTCCCGTTATGTCATGTTTGTTGGCGAAAAAAATTTTAAACTGACATGATCAAATTGTGGACAAAAAAGTGCCTTTATAATGTCAAAACACTTTTTTGAAGGGATCACAAATACATAAGTTATGATCATAATAATTAAAAAATTACATTTTTGGGTTTTTCAAAATAGCTTGGAATCCAACTGTTTTCTGAACAGATTATGAAGGAGCACATAAATATGCACTACTTTGTCCATTTAACCGACTTTCTATCTCTAATAATAACAAAACTACCCATACAATCCAACGTCCCGTGAGGCCACTGTATACGGTGTTCATTTTTATTGAAAACTTGGTAAAAATTTTTTCTGATACTACAATATTTTTACATTTTTTAATTCCAAGATCAGTTCTAAGAATTTTTATAGAAATAATTTTTTTACGTTAGTTGTTGAATCTTAGGTGAGTTTTTGGTTACGGTAATGCCAATATGGAAATATACTGGTGTTTTTATTTGACATGATGATAATTACATTTCTAATTTAATAACTAATATCAAGCCTATAAGATTAGGAGTTGCGTTTGATAACGCTTTTGCCTAAACAACTAACAGCAAATAAGAGAATATTTGGTTGCATATGAAGGGGCTATTACTTTTTCGTCAAATGACAAATCATAAATATAACTGTGCGTGTGTACTTATTCTGGCGCGCGTAGCTCTTTCTGTTTCTTTTGTTATGCTATATTGACAATTACCTGACCTTCCACCGGTGGGATATGGGATATGAAGTTCGGAGAAGTGCCAAAAAACATGCAAAAACACTCAAATAACACATAAATGACAAATAATATGTCCTTTTGTTCAAATAATAATAATAATCTAGTTGCATAAATTGAGAGTTTCCACCATGGGAAGGTTGCCACCATGGGAAGGTTTCCACCATTACTACAATGATCTGTATTAAAATTATTACTACTAATAAGATAACCAAACAAACATTCGGCAAAACCATAGACATAAAACCAGCGACGGTGGCGCCCAGCAGTGGAGAAAACTGAACTTGTCTGTGATAGATAAATGAGGTTATGTTGTGTTTATTGTTTACAACTACGGTGGTAATAATAACCAAAAACACCGTCGATCAGCACCCTTAACTTTGTTATAAAGATATAACAATCAAGTAAATCCACCGAATGTAGTGTTTTCGTAATAAACACAATAAGTTAACAAATAACCTATCACAGAACCACCATATTGCTGAAACGCAGCGCTACCTATAGTCCGTGATTTCTTTGAATATAAACATTTGTTGTGTATTGCAGTTACCTGTAATACGTGCGTTACTCACTGTTATGTATTGTAACTACACAGATATTACAGGTAACTGTACTATCTGAGTTACCGACCGTATGTATGTAGCATAGGACATTGCGGAACCGAATGTTGTAACGTAAAGTTGCGTTTCCATTATGGCAATGGCAGTGGTAGTAGACGCCATTATAGTATTTCTAATAGAAAATTGCTAATGACTCATTTTATGTACATGCAAACTAATATGTGTCACTATCACGCGTGGTGAGAAATACTATAATTTCGTCTTCTACCATCACCATTACCACCAATCGGAACGCACCTTAAAGGTGCGTTCGCATTATGTTAGTGGCAATGAAAATGGTAATGGTAGAAGTTAGACATATGGGAGCGCTGTATAACCGTTCGGATTGAGTGTTAATGGTGGCTAGCAATCAATGCGAACGGTTATACTGCGCTCCCGTATGTCAAACTTCTACCATTACCGGATTACCCTTGCCATTGCCACTAATGCGAACGCACCTTAACTCAGTGAAGCGAATACAATAAACATTATAGTAAAGTGTTGGTTTCATTTGATAAAGAAACACAATATTAAAATAAATAACATGTTCTTTACCAACCAATTGGATTTTGATGACAATAATTATTGTCCTTGAAGGAAAGTAGTGTATTTGGTTGCATATGTGGTGCACGACTTTTTTTGCGCACATAGTACATGCCATTTTGGGAAAAGTATCATATACAAAACAAAAATAAATTAATATTCATAAAAAATGCCAAAACGAAGAAACAGTAATAAAGAAAGCCATAAAACTAATACAAAATAAATAAATGTAGGAATAAACAAACAAATCCGTAAATAAACTTTCAACTAAAACTTAAAAAAAAAAACATTTAAATTTGAACATTTGATTAATAAAACTGGTTACTTTTGAGTTTTCTGCCAATTAAATATCATTTTGAGTAAAAGTTTAAAACACATATCAAACAATGGGATAACCAGCAATGTGTACCAAACAGTATATATTACAATAATAAAAAGTAAATAAACTAAGGAACAGTAATTAAATGAAAAAATAACCGAATAAAATTTAAAAAAATGAAATTAGTCCATATGAAACATTACCATTACTATTTACTTTTTTTTAGTAAAGTAAATGTTATTCCGAATAAAAAGGTTCCTTTGAAGTTATTTGTTTTTCAATTCTTTATAGAGTTACAGGAATGTAAACTACTAATAAAACAAAGAAAGTAACAAATTAAAATTTATAACAAACAATGAAAGTACAAAGAAATCCCATTGAACTTTAAGTGTTTTTTTAGAGAGTACATGTCATTCTGTGTGAAGTATGATTATTCATAAAATTACAGAAGTGTGATATATTAGCAAAACAAAGAAAAATGAAAATTCATTTACAAACGACAAAAACAAAGATAAAATAACACATGAGAGCCATAAAAATAAATAAATTTAAGAATAAACAAAGAAATCCATAAATAAATTTTCAACTAAAACTTTTTACTGAGTAAAAACTTGAACTTGAGCGTTTGATTAGAAAAAATTTTAATACAATTTTCAAAAAGTGAATATTAACAAATACTGCTATAAAAGCTTAATATGTAAGCTTGTTTTAATTTATAAAATCAGATTACTATAAAGACAAAAATGCTAGCTGTAATAAAAAATCTGATGTGGCCAGGCACATGACTTTATCATACAATATATAAAATTAATAGTTTAGCTGCATGAGAATCTATTTTAGTGAGATAAATCGTAGGTATTGTCAAAGCATAAGCACTTGACACTACCTACACTACGTCATTAGAATAATAGTTATTTATGTCACAAGTGCCGAAAGTACGGAATAGCGCGGCGACCGGTGATGCGGCGCGTCACCGAAGGCGAAGCGTCGCCGTCGCATGTGAGCGAGTCGCGCTATGTAGTTTTCGGCAGGAGTGACATCAACGTTTTTTGTGTTGCTTTTTGAGAAATACGTACTTACAAAAAATTAAAAATGGTTATATTTCTGGATAGGAAATGTTAGGTTGATACCACTTCTACGAAACGTCAAGTTTAAAAAGCTAAATCAAATTCTGACAGATTTATATTCGTTCAGTGTCATGATGTCACATCTGTACCAACATACTAAAACGTAACTATACTCATCGCTATACTTTATTTACAATTTTCTCAAGTTGAAAACAAACTCAAAGAAAAAACTCAAGTCTTTACAATTGGATAACAACGGGTTGATATTTCTTATCAACAAACAATCAAATTGGCGATCTTATTTTATTTGAATTTTGTATTTTCTACTTTGCCGCAGTAGAGCGGCAACGTTCCATAGCGGTTCTCCAACCTCTGATGAAATCAGCTGTTTTCGAGTGTGACAGCCATAGACATTTCTGTGGTGACAGCACAAAAAAATATTTGTCAAATCCAGGCTACTTTGAAGTTTCATATCAATGCAGATGCGACCGATCTCGATCAAATAGAATTTGCTCTTAAAGCTAAACTATTAATTTTACCAAAAAATATCATAGGCATAAATTATTCAAAATTTCCTCTACTTTAATTTATTATTTAACTATTTTGTCGAAATTACAGAAATGGCGGCTCATTTGCAAAATCTTTCAAAAAGGCTTAGAATAAACTACCAGTTCCTTTGGACCCCTTTCAACCAAAAGCTTTTCAGCTCTAAGTTTGGTAACAAAACTTCTAAATATGAACTTTCGTTCCGATACCTTTAGTAGTTTCTCCGGAATCGTCGCCACAAAAATCGTTTACACACAGACATACGCACAGACACACACACACACACACAGACATTTTTTTGTACCTTGGTCAAAAATGTTCAGGGGACCCAAAAAGACATATTTTCGCTAAAATCTCAATTTTTTTTTCGGCATGATTACAATACTTTAGCATACTGCGTATGATAAAGTAAAAAACAATATTGCTATCCGCACTCGAAATACACCATGACCTTATAACCACCGATGTTGGTTCAATGATGTTTCAATATTGTATCACCTAGCTATAGTTGTACGCGTGTTTCTCCTCCGAGTTTCGCAACAGTTGACGCATAGCTGACGTTATGAATACTGTCATTACCATAAAAACACAGACTACTGCCATAAAAATGTCTGTAAAATCTCAGCTAACTTGGTTTTAATGTAGACACGATCTCGATCAAATGGAATTGGCCCATACAGGAGTTTTAACAAAAAATTTCAGAGACATAAATTATAAAAAAATTTCCTGTAGTGTAATTTATGATTTAAGGTTTTTTGATGAAAGCTTTTCAACTCTAAGTTAGGTCATGAAACTTCTAAATATGAATGAAGTTCCGTGCCGATACCTTTAGTAGTTTTTCCGGAATCGAATTCACAAAAATTGAGTACACACACACACACACACATACACACACACACACACACAGACATTTTTTTGTACCTTGGTCAAATATGTTCAGGGGACCCAAAAGGACATATTTCCGCTAAAATCTCAAAAAAAAAATTTCGGCGCGATTACAATACTTTACATACTGCGTATGATAAAGTAAAAAAAAATACTCTAGAGTATAATTACACATAATTGCAGCAAATCCAACTCAACAAAACATAGCACCTGCCCATAAAAAACAAAAATTAAAACAGCGTCCAATGTGCGCTCGATGCCTATAGTCCCCCCTGTTGAGCAAACAGACAACGCTTCACCTTTTCCCCAAAACTGTTTAACGATAAATTTTTCATATCTTCCCTGAGACCATTGGATATGTGACTGACCTGGTAAGAGAATGACCGTTTATACAGCTCAGTGTGATGGGCAGGTGGAGCAAACAATCCCCAAATCTTAAATTAAGGTTATGGACATCCGTTCTACAGCATATCTTCCGCATGAGGTATTGTGGGATCCTAGTGGATAGCAACTTATGATACAATATTGCTGCATGCAACACCCTAGTGTTATCCATGTTCAACCACTCCAAGTCGCCCAGCCCATTCGATACATCATCATATTTCGTCAAACCAAAAACAAACAGAACACATGCATTTTGGACACGCTGAACACGCTGCCTATCCGACGCCATCAGGCAAGGACGGTACACGGTATCACAATATGAGATCTATTGATACTATTAACTACTGTGCAATATTGATTGAGATAATGTCAAAACATCAGCATTTGACACTACCGGTACTGTCATTAGACTGAAAAATTTGCAAATCCTGGATCACTATATAGTATTAAATCAATGCAGATGCGACCGATCTTGATCAAATAGAATTTGCTCTTGAAGCTAAACTGTTAATTTTACCAAAAAATGTCATAGGCATAAATTATTCAAAAATTCCTCTGCTTTAATTTATTATTTAATAATTTTGACGAAATTACAGAAATTGCGGCTCTTTTCTAAAATCCTTGAAAAAGGCTTAGAGTAAACACCCAGTTCCTTTGGACCCTTTTGAACCAAAAGCTTTTCAACTCTAAGTTTGGTCATGAAACTTCTAAATATGAAGTTCCGTGCCGATACCTTTAGTAGTTTCTCCGGAATCGGATTCACAAAAATTGAGTACACACACACACACACAGACATTTTTTTGTACCTTGGTCAAAAATGTTCAGGGGACCCATAAAGACCTATTTCCGCTAAAATCTCAAAAAAAAATTTCGGCACGATTACAATACTTTACATACTGCGTATGATAAAGTAAAAAACAGCTTGGTTTCTCAATTCCTTAAAAAGTTATCATTAAAAATATTACCAAAATAATAGAAATCTTAAAAATGCTCAAATCAAGATACTCAACCATACCAAACCGTTCCTGAATACAAAATAATTACTCCATAAGTATTCCAAGCAATGTTTTCTCTTCATATTTTCTATATACCTTAATATTTTTAAAAATTTGTTCATACTAAACCAAAAGAAATGTTAGGGGAAACGTTCTTTATCAAACTTAGTTTATTTTATATTTTCACTCTTTTCTAAATTTATGGAAGTTTTTAGTAGGCCAAACCTGATGTGAACATGATGTGGTAAAGAGGATAGGCAATTAATTATTTACCACCCTATGTCACTGAGCTTTCTTACTAAATTTATATCCTTTTCTTACTAAAGTTCAACCAAATTTGTATAATTTAATAAATGAAAGACTACTTTAAATGAATCGATATATAACACTTTTACGTTTTTCATCTTCGCATGACTATAATGGATAAGTTTAATATAATTGATAAAAAACAATATCTGAACTAAACTTTAACTGACAGTGATCAATTCAATTAATCTCTTGGTACTGTGTGACATTTGCCGCACAAATTTATTTTAATTTTAGAAAATTAATTTCCTCCCATTTTATAATTTACTTTTATAATCTACATATTTCTGTCATCACTCTAATGTCTCATAATAATTACTTTATATAGATTTCTCTCGTACACGCTTTCCACGAATTGCCTATATTTTGCATCGAACCGATTCATTTCTGTATTCCGGTTGTTATTTTTTCTTTACAGAGATTGTATTTACAGAGATTGTATTGCTTGATGAAGATCGGCTGGTCGGTTGCTTCTTTCTTCATATTCCTCCAATGCTGTTGATTTCGTGTTCCTCAAACATAGTTATTCCTCAAATAAGAAGATGATTATATTCTGATAATTTTCTTTGACCCCTGCGTATAATAAAAACCTATAAGCAAAGACAATATTTAATAATTCTATTTATTAGAATGCAATTGTCTGCATGCTTTATCTTTTCAATTCCTAAAAGTTACAGCCGTTTGAAATATTAACAAAATAATAAAGAGTAAAGAAAATTGGGCAGTGAGGAATACATTCATTAAAACAAATGGGTCTAACATCTTAAAGAATTCAAAATTTCCATAAGTCCTGAGGAAACTTTTTTACTCAGCATGACATTTACTTTCTAAAAACTGAGTAAATAGTTTTAGTTCTGTATATAGTTTCAGTTCTGCATATAGTGAATCATACCGCCATTTCAATTTATTGATCTTAATCGACTTATTGAATGAATCGTTAGGAAATTGCTGCTATAATAAATTGTTGTTTTTCTTTTCAGTAAACTTTTTAAAATCATTTAAAACAAAATTTCTTATGAGAGTTGTGTCACTTTTACTGGATGCAACATATTTACCCAACTGTTTGACCAAATGACTTAAATGGATAATTGGAACGTGTCATTTTAATTCCCATCATTTCGGAAATTGTTTAGTCTATAGTTTGATAGGGTATATCCTAACATGTGGAAACAACAAAAATTTAAAAAATTAAATACGTATATTTAATTTACAATCTCTCATATTTAAACCTTGGTATTTTTGGCAGCTGAAACTTAAATATCTATTACATAAGAAGATTTGTAGGAAAAGGGGCAATGAAGATAATTACATCTGATATATATTACCATTCGCATTGATGTTGACAAAATTGTATAAATTTATAACCAATTACAATTTTTGTGATCTTTGTTCTTTAGAAAAAGAATCCGCTTTCATTATTAAAATTTATTCATATTTTATGGTAACTTCAACATAACCACACTTTGTATAAATTTAAAGACACAAAGAAGAAAAATACCATTTTACGATTGTTTCGTAGAAAATATAAAATAGCACATAACGAAATTATTAATAAATATGTAGTCGGTACTTACTGTCAGTCTTTTGTGTCCATATCAATTATCAGAAGCGTGAAGTTCTAAAGGGCCAGGTGAAATGATCCCTCCAACCGCAGTACGGTATAATTCTCCTTCGGACAATTCTAAAATTTGTGACAAAAAGCACATGTACTATGTATATAGATTAATTTTTCAATGAATTACAAATATGTAAAAAAAACAGAAAAGTAATCAGATAAAAACAAATTAGGTACTATTTACTTACTGTGAAAGTTCTCGAAACAACGTGCGTGTATGCAACCAACATGGCAGCAAACGGATAAACTCTCACATCACATGTTTATCGATTAGTTCTATTTGCTTGAATGTGCAGTACACTTTCTCATCTTTCGATTTCGAATCATTCTGTTTTGTGAATCTGGAAACATTTCTCAATTTCTAGCCTAGAAGCACACAACAAACCATTAACTAAAGAATACTAAGTAGAATGTTAAATTATGTACTTACCTACCATAATGAAATTGCACTTTAATAACAGCCAGGCACTTGTTACGTTGATTGTAAACATAATTGCAGAGAATTTATGCCTTGTTCCCTTGTTCGCGGCTTTCCACTTTCCATGTTTCGTGCGTGATTTCATGGTTATGTTTGACAGATCGATACTGGATCGATACCAACCAGTGGTTGGCAACCACGTAGCGCTTATCTATTCTGTGTTCTGTCCAACAGAGTTAACTTATTACTTACGGTCAATGACAGTCATGTGATTCGGACTTCCTAAAAAGAAAGCAAATATAATAAATACATCAGGCTGGTAGTTAGAAATACTTACATCTATAGAAATACCTAGTTGTTGTCTCCTTACGCGATAATTTCACTTGTCTAACGTCACGTCAATGAAAGCGACAACTGACAGTTCGAACGCAAATACCGCCCTAAACAATAATTTCAAACAGGGTACGATTAGAAAACGTCCCGTAGGCGTTAATCGGACGAAATTCTTCAAAAATGCAGTTTCTATCGTCGATATACTTACGCGCTGACCTTCACGACCGATTCATTCGACATTTATGCTCAATGTAGAGCCAATTTGAGCGTAAATATGTGACTTTCGGGAAAACTGTCTAAACGCAAATTTGGTCAATACATTAATTTTCGCGCAATATAGACGTCTTGAACTGACGCGTTGGCGCTCTTCGGGCCGGATCGGTTCGATTAGGTTCGATATAGGGACCGATGTAGGCAGAACCAAAACGACGCGCTAACCGGGCGCCTAGCGAGAAAATTTCCCGAAACTGACAATTATTAACGTTCGTAAAGCTACTTACGGCGGCCGGCGACGATTTTATTCCATCTGCGAGTCTATTTTACGGCACTTTTTGGGCAAAAACCGCGCATTATCGCTTAGGAGCCATTTCGTCGCCGTCAAAGAGAGTACTGTCAATTTGTTGATGGTTGGCATGGCGACGCGAATCGATAGTACATTCTCAAAATAAAAAGCAAAAATTTAGTCAAATTCCAAATTTTTTTTTCGAAAATGCGGCCAAAAATCGACGAAGTAAAAAGCCTAAGCACTGTAGTTTTGCGTTTTGTTGCCATTTTGGGCGTTTCGAGCGCACATTTTCGCATCTCTGAGGAGTAGACTCTTCCCCCAATCGGCCCCATTTTGAAAACTTGCTCTTTTGAGTGTGAGTTACGTTTAGTATATTATGAATGATGATATGATAATAAGTATAATTTTATACTTATTTCTTTTCCCAGTTAGGGTTTTTGATAAAAAAATAGAAAAAGAGTTGTCACAGCCGCGCCGTCAACCTTCATGCGTGATCACTAATCAGCGCTATATAGTTAAACTATTCTTTACAAGCTCTCTATTGCCGTTTAAAATTGTACAAAGTCCGTTGTTGTGCTTTGTCTAAATATGTGTACTGACGCTAAAACCAGGGAATAAATTGATTGGAATAAATAGAAACTGTTACTGAAAAAATTCTCGGACACGCCAAGTTTTATCTACCAAAGACATACAGATTGTTATACCCCCCCCCCCTATTTAGTGTGGTATGGTCTATTGAATTTGACCAGAGTTGGGCAATTGGTAATCGAGTGATCGAGTAACAAGTGATGATAAAATTGTTTTAATTAGTTAAATTAATCACTCGTTGTGATGAGTTACGATTAGTCACTCATCAGAATGAGTGATGATTTCTTTACTCACCACTCATACTTACCGTACACGATTGAATATTCATCACTGAATACTCGCGATTAACGCGCAATGAGTGATGACTGCTCAATAGAAATTACACTGTTTTAAAACAGAATAGAAACTCGATATACTTTCACACTGATGAAAGTAAAATATAGGCGCGGATACAATTTTTTATACAACCCCCACAAAATCTAAATCTTTAAACCAAAACTTACCTTTTTTATAGATATGTGTTATAAACATTTCTCCATCATTTATGTGATTTGATTTGGAGATCTGGCTTGATTTGTTCTGAATGAAAATTACTAAGAACCACTACAGCCGCATCTATTTTTTCAGGTTACTTAGAGATAATTGCACTGTTCTTTTCACCAGACATAATACCGTGAAAGTGAAAAAATAAAATAAAATAAAATGAACAATTATATGAATATAAACAAAACACTTCTTTGATTTCCAAATTTTGAAGTGTAAAGAAAGACAGGCATAACTGATTTCGCAGTTGAATAATCCCCCTAATTACAGTACAGAATGCTTTCTTCAGTTTTATTTATAATTATATCAAGAATCTTATGACACGTTAGATACGTAGTACGTACACATTCAACGTACATTCCAAATCACATTTAATAGTACATTGATGTAACATTTCAAAAATTAATGATTTCTTATCGCGTATTTACATTGCACAACATTTAAAGAATACACTATAAAATAACGTGACAAAGAAATTCGAAAAATTAACTATTAACCAATGGTACGTAATTTTGAACAGGAGAAATGTGGGTACACTATAGAAAATAATTTGTGCATAATATTGACAGATGTACGTATCGGAGATGGTTAAAAAAAGTTGCCGATAATCGTGATATAATCGGCTTCGACGAGCCGCTCGACTTTTGGCTGTGGATCGTTAATTTTTTGAATTATTTTCTGACAGTTTTATAGGCAATGTATTTTTTAAATGTTGTGCAATCAAAATAAGCAATAAAATAATAAGTCATTTTTGAAAATGGTACACCAGAATGTACCCTTAATAAGTGGATCACCATAGAATCGGATATAATTCAAAACAGTTATTATTAATGCATTTAGATTCATTTAGGACATGAGTTCAATTCACTTTAGTTAAAGCAAAAATATAAATCGTTTATTAAGGTAAGTATTTATTCTCTATAAAAATGCATATTTATCATAAGATAAAGTTGGATAAATTAAAACAAAGTATACACACATTACATTTACCGTAATGTGGGTTTACTTTGCAAATAAAATCTATTAAATTGTATTTTCTTTTTCATATTTTTAAAACAATATCATGCAGTCGCTACCAGCAGTCAAACTAGAAACACTTGTTTCTACGATTAATGAGTGATAAGTAATTCTTAGATTTATGATTGACGAGTAATGAGTGACGAGTGATATCATTAATCATGAGTGTTACTCATCTCGGGTTAGTTGAGTGATGCCCAACTCTCAGTTTGACGCAAAATTATCGATCGGTCTGTCCGTCTGTCTGTGTATACGATAACAATACAATTGTTTATTTTAGCACTGGTGTGTGCTAGTACCTTTTGTGCAGTACGATGCATAGAATTAAAAAAAATAATTCAATACCATTTAAAAAAAATATCTTTCTTAGGAAAACCTGTTTGCTATATTTTGTTGCAGATTATGACCAACCGGTGCACAATTTGGTTATGGCAGGTAAACACGCTTATTGAACGCTTCTTACGTAATCATAATCTAACCCAGAGCAATAAAATTAAGAACCGGTATTGATATATACAATCTTTCTTAGACTGCTGTTTTTCCTTAAAAATTCCAATAAATCAAAAAGTGTAAAGTTTACAGTATGTTATGTTATTTTTCATTGTCGTAAAATTTTGCGAGGAATTAAAAATTGTGCCGAAATATAGGTTGTTCCATTTAACAAAATATAAGTTTAGGTTGGTACTATGTTATGAAACAGCCTGTATACACGCTAATAGTTTTACAATGTGCGCCTCGGCTTTGTGTATATATAAGTGAAAACAGTTTTAAAATATCTTCATTAACAGATGCATAATCTTCCGAGATCGCACTGTTGAGACACCCTGTATATATTCACAATTTTTTCTGAAGGTTTTAAAGTATTTCGCCCTAAGAAAAATGAGAGTCGAACATACATCTTTTCGCGATTGTAGCTTGTTACCTTAATTGATATCTACAATGATGATCAATAAACTAAACTAGGTGCTGTACTATTCAGGCCTACCACTACAGTTTACTGTGACAATAGGGTATTTATTGGAGATTATAAAAACAATAAATAAGCTAAAAACCCAGGCACCCGGAGAAGTTTTGGCTACTGCTACACATTCTTGTATAATACATAACTGCGAAGAGTAAACATTTTCATGTCTATGTCGGTTTTTTCATGTCTCAAATAAAAAAAAACTGTATGTAATATTTAGTCGTATTAACTAAAAATTCCCGCAGCATCTTTTTAATATGTCTACTTGAGTACTTGATTCAATAGGATTTGTGGTGAACACAAGAAAAGGTATGTGCAATTGATAGAATTTATTGATGTAATAGCAACGCAAATAATTTATTTAGTTTTATTTTTTTTATATTTATTTATATTTGCAATGTGCGTACACTAGAATAGTTGACATAAGGCAGCCTATGCCATTCAATATAAATGTTCAATATAAATATATAACATTCAATATAAATAACAAACGATAAAAACAAGCGGGATGTAATTTTGAAATAAAAAAATTCAGCCACGGCCTGGATTCGAACCAAAAACCTTTGTATCTCGCATACCATGCACAACTCAACTGCGTCCGAGAGCAGAAATAAATATGAAAATACTCATATAATATATGTTTCTTGCGCTATCACCTCCGCAACGTTGCCAGCGTTTTTCGGATGTCATAGCGTACGTTGTACGATACAAAACACGAGGTCATATATGCGGAGGTGACTTCGTAGCGGCCGTATCAAGTATGGGCGACACTAGCGCTCGTGATCTACGCTTGAACTAACATGACTTGCCCGTACATATATAATGGATGTTATCGGCTCCGACGCAAATTTTGGGTTTGAGCTCCCTGAGCCACCTAGACCACATTTCCGTTGAAAACAAGGCGATACGTTGTCACCTCCGATTTTGGAGCCATCAACGTTATATATGAGGTGACAACGTACACTCTGTCATACGCGTTGGAGCCCACACCGTAGCAACCATATGTATGTATATATATATATATATATATATATATATATATATATATATATATATATATATATATATATATATATATATATAATGTGGTCTAAGTGGCTCAGGGAGCTCAAATTCAAAAATTGCGCCGGAGCCGATAACGTCCATTATATATGTATGGACAAGTCATGTTAGTTCAAGCGTAGATCACGAGCGCTAGTGTCGCCCATACTAGATACGGCCGCTACGAAGTCACCTCCACATATATGACTCCGTGTTTTGTATCGTACAATGTACGCTGTGACATCCGAAAAACGCTGGCAACGTTGCGGAGGTGATAGCGCAAGAAACATTCTTATATGAGTATTTTCGTATTTATTTCTGCTCTCGGACGCAGTTGGGCTGTGCATGGTACGCGAGATACAAAGGTTTTTGGTTCAAATCCAGGCCGTGGCTGAATTTTTTTATTTCAAAATTACATCCCGCTTGCTTTTATCGTTTGTTATTTATTTTGAATAGCATAGGCTGCTTTAGGTCAACTATTCTAGTGTACGCACATTGCAAATATTATTTGCAATAAAACTAAATAAATTATTTGCGTTACTATTACATCAATAAATTCTATAAATTGCACATACCTTTTCTTGTGTTCACTACAAATCCTATTGAATCAAGTACTCAAGTAGACATATTAAAAAGGTGATGCGGGAATTTTTAGTTAATATGACTAAATAGTACATACAGTTTTTTGAAAATTTGAGACATGAAAAGACCGACATAGACATGAAAATGTTTACTCTTTGCAGTTATGTATTATACAAAAATGTGTAGCAGTAGCCACAGTTTCTCCGGGTGCTTAGCTTACTTATTGTTTTTTATAATCTGCAATAAATACCCTATTGTCACAGTAAACTGTAGTGGTAGGGTTGAATAGTACGGTACCTAGTTTAGTTTATTGATCATTATTGTAGATATCAATTGAGATAAGAAGCTACAGTCGGGGAAAGAAGAAAGTTCGACTCCCATTTTTCTTGGGGCGAAATATTATTATATAATTCAAAACCTACACAACAAACTGTGAATATATACAAGCTGTCTCAACAGTGCGATATCGGAAGATTATGCATCTGTTAATGAAGATATTTTAAAACTGATTTCACTCATATAAACACAAAGCCGAGGTGCACATTGTACAACTATTAGCGTGTATACAGGCTGTTCCATAGCATAGTACCAACCTAAACTTATGTTTTGTTAAATGGAACAACCTATATTTCGGCACAATTCTTAATTCCTCGAAAAATTTTACGACAATGAAAAATAACATAACATACCGTAAACTTTATACTTTTTGATTTATTGGCATTTTTAAGGAAAAGAAGCAGTCTAAGAAAGATTGTATATATCAATACCGGTTTTTAATTTTATTGCGCTGGTTTAGATTATGATTAATGAAGAAGCGTTCTATAAGTTTCTGCCATATCCTGCCATATCCAAATTGTGCACCGGTCATAATCTGCAACAAAATATAACAAACAGGTTTTCATAAGAAAGATAATTGTTTTAAATGGAACAGCTGTATTGAATTAATTTTTTGAATTCTATGCATCGTTCTGCACAAAAAGTACTAGCACACACCAGTGCTAGAATAAACAATTGCATTGTTATCGTATACACAGACAGACGGACAGACCGATCGATAATTTTGCGTCAAACTCAGTGTTGGGCATCACTCAACTAACCCGAGATGAGTAACACTCATGATTAATGAAACCACTGGTCAATCATAAATCTAAGAATCATTTATCACTCATTAATCGTAGAAACAAGTGTTTCTATTTTGACTGCCGGTAGCGACTGCTTAATATTGTTTTAAAAATATGAAAAAGAAAATACATCTTAATAGATTTTATTAGCAAAGTAAACCCACATTACGATAAATGTAATGTGTGTATACTTTGTTTTAATTTACACACCTTTATCTTATAATAAATATACAGTTTTTTAGAGAATAAATACTGACCTTAATAAACGTTTTATATTTTTATTGAGACTAAAGTGAATTGAACTCATGTCCTAAATGAATCTAAATGCATTAATAATAACTGTTTTGAATTATATACGATTTTATGGTGGCCCACTTATTAGGGGTACATTCTGGTGTACCATTTTCAAAAATGACTTATTATTTTATTGCTTATTTTGATTCCACAACATTTAAAAAATACATTGACTCTAAAACTGAAAGGAAATAATTCGAAAAATTAACGATACCACAGCCAAATGTCGAGCGGCTCAGCGAAGCCGATTATATCAGGATTATCGGAAACTTTTTTTAACCATCTCCGATTCGTACATCTTTCAATATTATTCACAAATTATTTTCTATAGTGTACCCACATTTCTCCTCTTTAAAATGACGTACCATTGGTTAACAGTTAATTTTTCGAATTTCTTTGTGACGTTATTTTACAGTGTATACTTTAACGTTGTGCAATCTAAATTCGCGATAAGAAATCATTAATTTTTGAAAATGTTAAACCAATCTACTACTAAATGTGATTTGGAATGTACGTTGAACGTGTACGTATCTAACGCGTCATAAAATTTTTGATATAATTAAAAAGAAAACTGAAGAAAGCATTCTATACTGTAATTAGGGGAATTATTCAACTGCGACATTAGTTATGCCTGTCTTTCTTTATACTTCAAAATTTGGAAATCAAAGAAGTGTTTTGTCTATATTTATATAATTGTTTTTTTTTTCTCTTTCACGGTATTATGTCTGGGGAAAACAACAGTGCAATTATCTCTAATTAACCTGAAAAAATAGATGCGGCTGTAATTGTTCTTAGTAATTTTCATTCAGAACAAATCAAGCCAGATCTCTAAATCAAATAACATAAATGACGGACAGATTTTTATAACACATATGTATAAAAAGGGGTAAGTTTTGATTTAAAGATTTATATGTTGTGGGGGTTGTATAAAATATTGTATCCGCGCCTCTATTTTACTTTCATCAGCGTGAAAGTATATCGAGTTTCTATGATGTTTTAAAACAGTGTAATTTATATAGAACAGTCAGCACTCATTGCGCGTTAATCGCGCAGTGATGAATATTCAATCGTGTACGGTAGTTATGAGTAGTGAGTAAAGAAATCATCACTCAATTTCTGATGAGTGACCAATCGTAACTCATCACAACGAGTGATGATTAATTTAACTAATTAAACTAATTTTATCATCACTTGTTACTTAATCACACGGTTACCAAATGGATAACTCTGGTCAAACTCAATAGACCATACCACAGTAAATAGGGGGGGGGGGGCGTATAAAAATGTGTACGTATTTGGTAAATAAAAATTGGCGTGCCCGAGAATTTTTTCAGTAACAGTTTCTATTTATTCCAATCAACAAAGCACAACAACGGACTGTACAATTTTACACGGCAATAGAGTGCTTGTAAAGAATAGGTTAACTATAAAGAGCTGACCACGCATGAAGGTTGACAGCGCGGCGGTGAGAGCTCTTTTTCTATTTTTTTGTCAAATAGCCCTAACTGGGAAAAGAAATAAGTATAAAATTATAAGTTTAGTGTCGCTATAACTCAAAAACTACTTATTAATTAAAATTGGACTTTCATACATAAATTCATTGTATTTCTAGTCTGTCCTCAGCGTTGTACATTGACCTACGTTGCGAACCGACCTAATACAAATAAATAAAAAAAAAATCAAAAAATAAAATAATAACTACTTGGGTAGTTTGACTTACATCGCGACAAAACTTATAAATAGGGTAATTAGTTATTGCACGGTAACCATATTACACTGAGGACTTAGTTATGCGAGTTAGAAACATTTTAGTACCCTTAGAAAAGCTCTCATAAAACCAATTGTTTTGTTAGAAACTATAACCAAGTCCCATGAATATTGCCGCTCTGTAATATATATTATTCATATTAGTGCTAAATACCTAATAAATGATTAATACTATTACTAAAAGCGAGTGTTTATTTTGTCAGAAGCGAGTTTACGGCCTATCATATACATGCTATATAAGAATAGCCTATTGTGACCTCCGTAGGTTTGGCAACACCGCTGGAGTTATCAGCGATACATTAGTTTCCGTTCATATATAAATTTCGGAGGTCACTTCGTACCCTTTGTGTACCGTATATATGACCTACTAAAAAATCAAAAATCGTTTCCCCTCTTTTGATGCTCGCGTAGCGAAAGTTCCCCTCATTAAAAATATGCAATCAGATCAATAATACATTATCTGGAACACCCGGAGCCTAGGTGGCCTGCTCTATATCCCGGAGGTGACAACTTAACACGTATACATATATATATATATATATATATATATATATATATATATATATATATATATATATATATATATATATATATATATATATTAGCATTATTATTAATAGTATAGTTATAGTATATTAATATCATTATAAATTATCCATTATGTTAAATAAAAATATATAAAATACAATAGAGGATTACTCCGTATGCTCCTCTTGGGCATCCAGCACAATATTAAAAAGCTTCCTCTTCACCGTTCTTAAAATGGTCGGCTTAGAAATTTTTCTTAATTCATGTTCGATGGTCTTGGCGAATGATGTTAAGTCGTCTTCTTGATTTTGTGACTGCACACGTTTTGTCAGCGCATTTGTTACAGCGCTAATTAATTCTGCAACTTCTTGGCGTTTAGGGGCAATCTTTGCTCGTTTCGGCATTGGAGTCGTTCTTGAACTACTGGGTGTCGGTGACAAAATTTCCGAACTATTAAAATCTTCAACCGTACCATCAAATATGAGCTCCGGCTCTACCTCGCTATCCAGAATACATTCCGGTTGTGGCGTGACTTCTGGTAAGTTTGACTCCGACTCCGTTGTTGCCTCAGATTCCTGAAGGAATTTTAAATGTTCAAAATACCACAATTTTGCGAGTATATATCCGACGTACCGGCACAACTTTTTGCGTTCTTAGCTTCTACTGTGAGGATTTGTGCAGCAGCTAAGGCATTTTTCGCCACCAAATCTCGTTGTATAGCATTTAAAGCATCCAGCCTTACATGTTTCTTTTTGTATTCTGGCAGAAAAGAACAGTAGAGTACCGGTTGATTTTAGTATAATTCCATTAAATCCTCAGTAATAGATTTCGACCAAACGAACTTATCATTAGTTTCCTTCTTATCTTCTTGATTTTTCTTAGACATCTTCACAAACTCGTCTCAAGTCAAATTATCAAAGTAAGCACAAGCACCAACAAAAACAATTAGCGGAATAGGTTATGTTACGCTTGGGCCTATGCGTCTATCAGCAATGCTGCCACTACTACATTTATGTTTACTGGCTTAAATTCCCTGAAAGTTACTAGAATCGCACGTAAAAATTGCACGGATTTAGAACTGATTCTAAACCCATGCGATTTTTTCATGTAACCTATATATACAAAAATTGCATAGTGTAAAACGAAATATCGCATGCGATTTGTCGCGTGATTGAGATTGCAGGTTAAAATTGCACAGGTGTAAAACGGCTATTAACGCTATTTTGAGTTAGTCAACCTGCAGTGTGTTTTTAAGTTGATAAATGTTAACTTAGCACATTGTGTGCAATCCGAAGGTGAAGGTATTGTCTGTAATGAAATTGTTATTGTAAAGATATTTTGGCTTTCTAGGGACACACCAATTGTACAACTGACCAACTAACAAAAACCGCTTTTCAAATGCCAGACTTGCGATACACACGACATTCACATAACCTCACTCTTTCCCACAATTATTTGAAATAGCTAATTTCTTAGGAGTAGGGTAATTTTGTGATGTTACTTTAGACTAACCTTTCTTAATGTCGCTCTTTGTCTTTTTCCCCTTATTTTTAGTACTGAAAATACCTGTAAAATTAGGCGAAAACGCTCGATAATTGAATAAATGTTGAAAAACCAACACATTTTTTAAAACTTTTCCGATTGAGCTTACCGGATTACATACCGGATTAACCAATTTCCTATATTGAAGATATCCAGTTAAGAACCTTTTTCAATGTAATAGTATGTGCGCTCATACACAAAAACAAGCAGAAACGCTGAAAACTGTCTTGATGAGCTACTTTTGAGAAAGGATTTGCATTCATTACAAAAAACAAGCAAATCTACTTACAATTGTTAATTGATTTAAAATACTATTTATTATTAGTTATTTTCTGGAAGTTTAGAGATTTTAATCAGGATGTTGCTAGGCAGCGGTCGCGCGTTTCTCGTCACGGTCCCTGAATGGCGATACCTTAACCTAAACGTAAGCTTATGCGAACTATCTAGGTTGACCAACATGCATTAGGCCTGCCCATTTTACTACTATTATCTTATAAGCGAATTATAGTGAATTATGAAAGAAATATATACAGGGTCCTGCAACTCAGCTCCCGTCTTCTGTAGCTCACTTACTCATTAAGCTATGAGTTTGACATTTTGCAGGCTTACCCTGTACTTCAAGGTACAATTCAAGAAATTATTTTTACTTTATCATACGCAGTATGGTAAAGTATTGTAATCATGCCGAAAAAAAAAATTGAGATTTTAGCGGAAATAGGTCTTTTTGGATCCCCTGAACATTTTCGACCAAGGTACAAAAAAATGTCTGTGTGTGTGTGTGTGTGTGTGTGTGTGTGTGTGTGTGTGTGTGTGTGTGTGTGTGTATGTGTGTGTGTGTGTGTGTGTGTGTGTGCGTATGTGTGTACTCGATTTTTGTGGAGACGATTCCGGAGAAACTACTAAAGGTATCGGGACGAAAGTTTTATGACCAAACTTAGAGCTGAAAAGCTTTTGGTTCAAAAGCGTCCAAAGGAACTGGTAGTTTATTCTAAGCCTTTTTCAAGGATTTTAGAAATGAGCCGCCATTTCTGTAATTTCGTCAAAATAGTTAAATAATAAATTAAAGCAGAGGAAATTTCGAATAATTTATGCCTATGACATTTTTTGGTAAAATTAATAGTTTAGCTGCAAGAGCAAATTCTATTTGATCGAGATCGGTCGCATCTGCATTGATATGCTACATAGTAGCCAGGATTTTGACAAATATTTTTTTTTGTGCTGTCACCACAGAAATGTCTATGGCTGTCACCACGCTGTCACACTCGGAGAACCCTCGACTATAAATCTGTCAGAATTTGAATTAGCTTTTTAAACTTGACATTTCGTAGAAGTGGTATCAACCTAACATTTTCTATACCGAAATATAACCATTTTTGATTTTTTTTAAATACGTATTTCTCAAAAAGCAATACAAAAAACGTTGATGTCACTCCTACCGAAAACTACATAGCGCGACTCGCACACATGCGACGACGACGCTCCGCCATCGGTGACGCGCCGCATCACCGTTCGTTGTGCTATTCCGTACTTTCGGCACTTGTGATATAAACAACTATTATTCTGATGACAGTAGGTAGTGTCAAATGCTGATGCTTTGACAATACCTTCGATTGATACTATTGACTATCAAAATATCTGTCAAATCCTGGCTAACTAGTTTAATTTTAATGCAGACACGATTTATCTCAGTCAAATAGATTCTCATGCAGTTAAACTATTAATTTTATATATTGTATGATAAAGTCATGTGCCTGGCCACATCAGATTTTTTATTATACAGGCTGTTCCAAAAATGTGCAACGCCATGGTAATATATTTTTTTCAATTGCATGCTATACATTGTTCTACACATTTGGAAGCCTTTTATGGTTGCCTACATATCACCAAAATTTTATCGAAATCGGTTGACTGACTGCAGCGGAAAAAGTAAAAACCAAAAAAAAGATTGATTTTGCATCGTTGCATCGGCTTTAAAAATCAATAAAAGCCACAAAATGCACCGCGTTAATAAAATGTTGCGACGTGCTTATTAAGTTAGATGTAATAGTCTTGTTAACGAAGTGACATTGATCCAAATTATACAGGGTGGCCAAAATCGAGTGTCAAATTTGTCAAACTTCAAAGCGCGCTATTGTTCTTATTTTAAATTGGAACCCATAATTTTTTTTAGGTGAAACGAAGCAACAATGTTCATTTTTTAATTCTGCATCATTTAACATAAAAAAATTATGGGTTCCAATTTAAAATAAGAACAATAACACGATTTGAAGTTTGACAAGTTTGACACTAAATTTTGATCACTCTGTATAATTTGGGTCAATGACACTTGGTTAACGAGACTACTAGACCTAACTTAATAAGTAAATCGCAAAATTATATTACCAAGTGTGGTTTTTATTGATTTTTAAGGCAAAATATTTTTTTTTGTGGTTTTTATTTTTTTTGCGCTGCAGTTACTCAACCGATTTCAATAAAATTTTGGTGGTATGTAGGCAACCAAAAAAGGCTCCGAAATATGTAAAAAAATATAGCATGCAATTTAAAAAATTATATTACCATGGCTTTGAAAATTTTTGCGACACGCTGTATAATTAAAAATAATTTCTTGAGATGTACGTTGAAGTACAGGGTAAGCATGCAAAATGTCAAACTCTTAGCTTAATTAGTAACTGAGCTACAGAAGACGGGAGCTGATTTCACAAGTGCTTATTTGTATTTGTATTTATTTTAAAGTAGCTGATTACCAACCAATTCAGTCTAGCACATAATCACTGCAAGTAGTTGTTTTTATTACAGCAACTGACGTCGACCTGCCTATATCCCCGCTGCTTGGCATTGTTGTCGGCGCAGCATTCACAGTCATACTAATCGTCATGTTAATCTTCGCGAGGATAAGAAGAAATCAGGGACAACCAGGAGCTGTATCGGACCAAAAAGGTTGCGACAGGTTGAACCAGCATACTTTGTCAACAACGAAACCCTTACTGCGATGTGCTTCACCAAGGGAGACTTCGGATGAGAGAGACCCAGATCTTATACCAGCTAAACACGGTAATAACTTTTTCAATAATGCTAGATATTAGAATAAGTTTATTTCCAAGAAAATTGTATAGGATATTTTTTGATCGAAATGTAATAGTGCGGAATTGATGCCTCTATTATACCGGGTGAGTTATTAGTATCCCGGCGCGGCAGTCGATAGCTACTAAATCGTTAGACAAAGAAAAAAAGACAAAAGTTCACTAGTTTCTATGACGTAATATTATTTTTATTTATACAGGGTATTGCATTTAGGCGTGACATAAAGTATGAACATCCTTTTTAATGGAATGCCCTGTAGATTTTATTATTGTATGAATACTAATAAATTTGGCTATCCAACGGTATAGGTTGCTAACTTTCAGCCTTAACAGTACCTGAGATATTCATTATTTCTCCAAAATATGCAAAATATGAATGTTGCACGATCTTCTTTAAAACTATGTAAAAATTACATTTTTGCAGATTTTGATTTTAAGCTATGTCAGACAATAGTCGAAGCTAGTAGATGATGATAGTATCAAAAGATATTAGATTCACTATACAGGTTGTTCATAAACCACCTTAGTAAATTTTGATGTTTTTCAAATCGCTTTTCCTTGAGTTTTTTTAAATGGAACACCTATATTTTATATGCCGGTTGAATTGCCCTTCAACCCCCTTGAATTTACGTCAAATATCTCATATGTCCAATTTTAGTAGTTTTCGTGATATTTACAATTTAAAGAAAAATGTGTAATATTATGTGTCTAAATATGCCATTATTTTCTTGTTCTCTCTTTTTTGTTTGTCTCTTACTTAGTTGTAAATCAGTAATAGTATATTTACATAAAATTTAAGAAAAAAAAATTTAAATACTATTAGCGTTTATTAAAAAATAAATCCCTTTTTACTTAGTAACCTATTTGAAGCAAGTTCAGAAACAAACTATAATCACTTAATAAATATTGCACAAGTAAATATTATTTTCATTAATATTTGGAAGTTGTTCAAAATAACGCCCCTTTTTTCTTCTGCAAGCATTAACGCGCTGTATAAAAGATCTTGAGATATTTCTTAAGATCTCTTACCAATGTCAAAAACATTGGTTATAGCAAGTTTGATGTCTTCTGGTGTAGTAGGTGCTGATTGGTATACCAGCTCCGTCACATATCCCCATAAAGAGAAATTGAGTTTGTTGAGGTCTGGAGACCTTGGTGGCCACAATGTAGGACTAAAACGGTGACCAAAGAGAGAAGAAGTGTCTCTCTTTGGTCACCGTTTTAGTTCTGGTTTTGTGCTGGTAATTAATATTACCAAAGCTGGGCAAAGTCAATCAGAAAGTTAACTTCGTTAATCGATAATCCGGTAACGAAAAAGTTAACTTCGTTTATCGATAATCCGTTAACGAAAAAGTTAACTTCGTTAACCGATAGTTCGTTCATTTGCTATAAATGTAACGGAAGTTAACGTTAACCGTTAATCGTTAACTTTTTATAAAAAAATAGGTTCGGTTGACTACATTATGTAACTACATTGCGAGATGTAATATTTATAAAAAACATTGAAAAGACCAAAGAAGGTGGTTGCAGTTAGAAGAAAAGCATTTTCAGGACGTTTCTTTTTAAGTTTAGATTCATATTTTGAAGCTATTGATATTTATTAAAAAGTAACAATAATAAAAATAGTTACATATTTACTATTACATAATAAATGTGTATACTCGCGGAAAATAGTACGTATACATCATAACATTTCTGGTTGAAAGTCGGATCAAATTTCGTTTGGTAGTTACTGAGTTACATGGAAACAAGTAATGTAGGATGTGAACATATTTTTTCCGCGACTGTACATACAAAAAGTAACTAAAAACTAAGCAATTCACGCACTTGCTTTATGTACGGACTCAGTGTCGCATAAAGTAAGTACGTCATACCAAACCAAGTCCGAACATGCACAGAATGTCAATAGCAGTTTGAAATGTTTAATTATGATATTTTCGATTTAACGGACTGAATTAACGGATGACAAATGTAGCGGAAGTGAATGAGTCCGTTAATAGTTTTGAAAGTCAACTTAAAAGTTAATTTGTTAACGAAAAATTTAACTTCGTTAATTAACGATTAACGGATTAACGCTTTTGTGCCCAGCTTTGAATATTACCTGTTTCTTCAAATTGCAACCGAACCCTGTATATAACACTTGGTTGGGGATGCCGTCTATCCGGATATCGCTATTAATACATTCTGGATGCTACTAAAGTATTTCTGTCGGCTTCGCCATAGATGTAGATGTTAATTAATTCTTCTTTGCTATAATTATAACTCATCGTTCAGAGAAAAGACAAATATTGTTACTAATTTTGACAGCAATAACTTATTGAGTGTCGTTAGATCTCAATTGTTTGTTTCTATGATTAATTAATGCTAATAGTATTAATTACCGTTTCTTTAAGTTGTATTTTAATACAGTATTACTGATTTACAAATGAGAGACAAACAAAAAATAACAAAAAAGTAATGACATTATTAGATAATATTACACATTTTTCTTTACATTGTAAATATCACGAAAACTACTACAATTGGACATATGGCATACTTAACATAAATTAAAGGGAACTCGGGGGGCAATTCAACTAGCACATAATATACAGGCAGTTCCATTTAAAAAACTCAAGGAAAAGCCATATGAAAAACATCAAAATTTACTAAGTTTTATGAACACCCTGTATAGTGAATCTAATATCTTTTGATACTGTCATCTATCTACTGGCTTTGACTATTGTCTGACATAGTTTAACGGCAAAATCTGCAAAATTGTCGTTTTCACAAAGTTTTAAAGAAGATCCTGCAACGGGCATATTTTGGGGACTCTCAGGAACTATAAACGCTGACAGTTAGCAACCTATCTGGTTGGATAAACTAGTTAGTATTGATATAATCATAAATAATCAAAAAAATTTACATATTTTCAGTCACGCCTAAATGCAACTAAATGAAAATAATTTTACGTTATAGAAACTGGTGAGTCAAACAACTTTATGTTATAATACGCCGGGATACTAATAACTCACCCTGTAGATAATTAAGAGTTATAAATATGTTTGAATTATGATAATATTTTATGCTGCGATCAGTCAGACGGCTTAATATTTTCAGTAAATAATATGTCCTTATTGTGATTTTACCGGGCGCGGTGGCGCGTTACCGTAGGGGCTAAATGGGCATTTGCCCAGGAATGCTCAAGCAGTATTTTTAAACTCATTTGTGTTAACAAACAGATTTCTAATTTAGCACTCGGGTCGGTAGATAACTGTGCTATGCCGATGCTCAAACTTATTACCGTGGCGAGCATACATAAGGTCGTCTCGGCGACGCTCCAAACCAAACTTTGGCAAATCATTGGCAAAAATATCGAGTTTTATATTTGCGCTCGTCTCGGTTGGACATCAAAACAATTCTTTATAAACTTTTGTTCAATCCTACCACTGAAATACTCAGTTTCTAACTTGGATACGAGAGCAGAAATTAGATTTTTACGTCACTCGAGTTGGTTGCCATAGAAACGCGTAAGTGAAATTTCTTTCACTGACGCGTTTCCATGGCAAACAGCCAGGTTTTGAACGTTTCAATTCAGATACTAAATGATCCCTTTTTACTTTATCATACGCAGTACCATAATAGTATATTGTAACACAAGTTTTATAAGACAAAAATTGGCGCACGAGTAGCGTGTGCGTGTGCGTGTGAGTACCCATTTTTTGTGGCGACGATTGCGGAGAAACTACTAAAGGTAACGGGACGAAACTTCATAGCCAAACTTAGAGCTGAAAAGCTTTCTGTTGAAAAGGGTCCAAAGGAACTGAAGGTTTAGTCTTAGCATTTTTGAAAGATTTTGCAAATAAGCCGCCATTTCAGGAATTTTGTCGAAATAGTTAAATATTAAATTAAAGTAGTGGAAATTCTGAATACTTTATGACTATGACATTTTTTGGTACAATCAATAGTTTAGCTGCATGAGCAAATTCTATTTCACCGAGATCTGTCGTACTGCATTAAAGCTAGTAGCCACGATATGACAGATATTTTGAATCTAATAACGTAGGTAGTGTCAAACGCTAATCTTTTGACAATACCTACTGGCAATATAAGCTGCGTTCGGATATTGTACACCGTTACACTGTTACACCCAATATCACGTTAGTGTCATTTGGACGGTGTACCCGGTGTCAACGAAGTACAATATCCGAACGCAGGTTTAATCGACATATCTGTGTAGCTCTACTAGTTTTATTTTAATGCAGACATAGCCGATCTCGATCAAATAGAATCTCATGCAGCTAAACTATTAAATTTATATATAGTATGATAAAGTCATGTACCTGGCCACACCAGATTTTTTTTATTTCAGAGCAGGGTTGCCACATGTCATCGTTTCACGAGGATTGTCCTCGTACGAATCATTTGTCATCATGTCCTCGGCGTGATACCATTTGTCCTCGTGTACACAGATAGAAAAGGTTTCTTGTTTTTAAGAAATATATTCTTTTAAATTTATTTTTGTTGATTAAAACATATTTCTTTCATGCCAAAAATATTTACTTCATTGAATACTCCAGTTTATTTGCTTGTAGAGATTAATTTATTTGCCATATTTATTTAAGTCAAATAAATATACATATTTGGATTCAAACAAAAACTACTTTCCTTTATTTAAAGTAATATTTTAGTTTTGATTTAAAAAGGCGTGTCTTTATGCCAAAGAAATCTAAGTTTGATTCTAATTATTATATTTGTATATCTGCAAGAAGAGATTTATTTCCTTCAAAGAAATATTTTAGCTTTGGCTTACAAATACGTTTACCTCCGCTAAAAAAATCATATTTTGATTAAAATGAATATATTTTTAGTGAGAATACCTCATCTAACTGTATTGGTAAATGGCGCTGTAAACCTCTCCTCGCAGTTTGGCCTTATCTTGAGTATAAATAATAGACTGGTGAAAGCCAACCGCTCAGTTGATGTCATGCATCTAGCTAAATTGTTAAAAAGGCCGTGTGATCGGCACTAGACAGCAAAGTGTATGCAGGTTCAAGTTCCGATTCCGAATCAGCGTACACTTTGCTACCCTAACTTTGACTATATGTAGGTCTAGGGAAACCAACAACTGGTCGAGAATGTGCGACATCCCAAAACGCGGCGACAAGTGGAGATTTTGCTTTATTGTCCTCTTCGGAACGTTCTATTCAATAAGGGGTCAATAATTTCTTAAATCAACTAACCATTTATCACAACCTTCAAATATCGCATTTTAACTCAACCAACAATTCATCAATTTAAAAAATTATAATTATTTCATTCAACACAATCATAATTATTTGAACTAAATAAATATCGTTCGTTATTATACAAATTGTAAATTTTAACTGAAAACATAAGTTGTTTGACACAAATAGACACTCCTTCTACCAAAGAAATATTTCAAACAAATTCGTTTCAATCCGCAAATAAATATTTCTTTGCCTCTATTGAGACACCAAACTTCTTTGAGTCAATATATTTTATTATTTCTATCTGTGTAGGATGAAATTGTTCTACCTAACCTAACCTTAAAATGTTTTGAACATTTTAAGATTTAATATTTAACTTTTTTCCGACCTAAAGCCAATTCCTGGCTAACCACCATAAGTTGGCTCCAAAAAGTCGACGAGTTAAAGCGTTCTGCACATTATGCTAGATTGAAATTTCGGTTTCCATGGTAGTTTTTGAGCATATACCTAAATTTTATTTTTATGTAATATTACCACAGCAAAGTATTAATTTTGCATATTTAATAAAGTAATGTAGTATTTGTTTTCTGTTATATTCAAGAATGTTTTGTTTTATTATTTGATTGTGTTTTATGTAGCAGTATGCTGTGGACATATTTTGGATATGACATAATATTTTCACCCACTTACTGTCCTCGTGAACAATTACTAACAGGTGGCAACCCTGTTTCAGGGGGATAGTCCAGACATTACGTGGGAAAAAGTAGGTTAGAAATACAAATGAACCGAGAGTGTCTAGAAAAGCTTAACTTCAAATTGTCGACCAAGATTTCCTATGTGTATTTTTCGTCAGCGTGAAAAAAGTGTTACATTCAGTGTTTTACAATAACCCGGTTGTTCGTTTAGATACGATAATTTTGAATTCTTTTTTGTTACTTTTTTCACGCTCTACAAATTTTGGTTCTATACATTTTTTAGCCATTGTTAATGGTTATTGAGATATCGATCGAAAAAGTCAAAACTTTAGGTTGGGAAATTTGTTTTTTGCTGTTTTCTCTTTTCTCGTGATGGATATCGAAAAATTGACTAGTATCAAACTTGTAGAGCGTCTTCAGACTTGCAATTTCGTTTTTTTCCTCTTACCAAGGATACGACCTCTAGCACGCCGCAAAGTTGACCGCAGCGCCGCTCGACGCTACAAAATGTCGAAATTTATGAACACTCTCGAGTCATCGGTAGAATTGTTTAAACAAGAAAAGATCGATCCAGAGGTTCAAGTTTGTGCTGGAGAGCGATTCCACGTCGCGTTATATGGTGGTGATAAACAGGAGAAATCGATTAATATTTTGCGATTCCACCGCTTTGCACGTCAATGGCGACAAATAAGTTGAAGCACTTCTCACTACTCCCACCAACAAAAAGCGCAGTCCGCCACGACATTTTCCAGACATATCTACAAGTACAAACGTGGCTCAGGTTTTTCAAAGATCCTCTGGACTGGGGTTGGCGACAGACTAATTACGAGCTGGAACCAATTTGCACCAATGCCGGACCCGCTCCACCTGAACTTTTTCGTGCAAATGGAAAGGAAAGTGTGCGGCTGCTTGTGGGTGCAGAAAACTGGAATTAGTTGCGCCGATATTTGCCTGCATTGTAGTGGACAAACATGCAACAACATCGCCAAAGTCGACATTCTATTCAACGACGACGACGACGACGATGATGATGATGTTTCGACCATTCCAGCATTATTTCCTGCGGTTCGAGACTCTCCACAACTCGAAGAGTTAACCGAGGAAGAACTTCTTCAGCCAGGAGCATTAAGTCTTATTTTTGGCTACACAAAAAAATATTTGTTTTATAAATTACATGTGTTTGTTTCATCATTTGTCTGGTTTATATATTTATTTTGTATCCCAATAATTCCCCGAACAATTTTTCATCCGTTTTGGCGTGTGCATACAACCGTGCGCGCGACTAAATTGAAACGGAGCACGGAGTTTGCGGCGCGCTAGAGATCGTAATTTTGGTCGAAGGGGAAAAAAACGAAATTGTATGTCTGAACATGCTCTAAAAGACATTTTAATAGACATTTCATAATAGACATTTTTTATACCTATCGAGAGAAAAGAGAAAATAGCAAAAAACAATTTCCACTCCCTTAATTTTTGACTTTTTCGATCAATATCTCAATAACTATGAGCGATAGGTAAAAAATGTAGGAGACCTTAATTATAGAACATAAAAAACGGCAACAAAAAAGTATTCAAAATTTTCGTATCTCAACGGAGAATCGAGTTATTGTAAAAAAAAAACTAAATTTAATCCTTTTTCAAGATGGCGGAAAATGCACATAGGAAATCTGGGTCGACAATTTGGAGTTAAGGTTTTCTAGCCTGCAATTAACGCATCCAAAGATGAATATTGTAATATCCAACTAGAAGGGACCCAGGTGGTCTCTTCTTAGTCTCTTGACCAATACGAGAGCTGTTGGGCATTTATACGTTACGTACTATCGAGGCCATATATTATGTCCCCTCTTTTGACATCGATGTTCTGGCAAATCTAGGATCGGGATGTTTGAAAAAATTCTGATGCTGTCCTTGATTAATATGCTACAACTCATAAAAATTAGAAAGCTGTATATACAACATATGTGGGCGTTTATCCGATTTTTCGAAATTAAGTAGAATTGGCGTTGTTTTTACCCGTAACTTTAATTCTTTTAAAAATCACCTGCAGAATGGTAGCTTTTAATGTGCACTTTTGTAAAATGATTGGATTAGTGGGTGACCAACAAAAAACTATACTATGCAATGCCAGCAATTCCGTTATTAGAAGAGCTAGGATGATGAAGTATCGATCATAGGCTACCTAATAAATCATATGCTTAAAGTTTATTACAGAATCATTGTTTATCTTTTTCCCTACAAAAGATCGTGTTGAAGCATCTCATGATCGCCG
>OZ030391.1:46623665-46758665 GCA_964023965.1 Melinopterus prodromus | reverse complement strand
CCATCGCACTGAGCTGTATAAACGGTCATTCTCTTACCAGGTCAGTCACATATGCAATGGTCTCAGGCAAGATATGAAAAATGTATCGTGAAACAGTTTTGGGGGAAAGGTGAAGCGTTGGCTGTTTGCTCAACAGGGGGGACTTTAGGCATCGAGCGCCCATTGGAGGCTTTTTAATTTTTATTTTTTATGGGCAGGTGCGATGTTTTGTTGAGTTGGATTTGCTGCAATTACGTAGTAATTAGACTCTAGAGTAATTTTGTTGTTTTTTTGTTTTGATAAGTTCTCGGAATTATTGCTACAATTATGGTTTTGGGGTTGAGTGGAAGAGTAAGGCAATTTGGAAACAAGTGTGCTGAACTGCGCCCTAAATATAGTTAATATTTTGTTGCAATTCATATTGTCTTATTTTAATAAAGGAATTATATATTTAATTAAGTATTTATTTATCTGTTAAATCCTGGCTAACTAGTTTTATTTTAATGCAGACACGACTGATCTCAATCAAATAGATTCTCATGCAGCTAAACAATTAATTTTATATATTGTATGATAAAGTCATGTGCCTGGCCACATCAGATTTTTTCAAATATAAAACCCCCAGCCAAACCTACAATACAAAAATAGTTTTTTTTATTTAAATACAATTTTAACCGAAACATTATATTTGTTCCGCTAATCGACAAATGCGATAATTTCCAAAAGTGTATTTAGTTGCCTATATTACTGCTGTGCTGTGTAGACAGCAGACGTGAGGAGTTTTAAACACCGCCTATAACCACGCCACGCCAACTCGATTTTTAGACTGTTTACAAGTTATGTACATTGACTGGCGAGACCAAGTTCTCGCATTTTAAATATTATTATGCCCTCAGTGAAACGGAGCGTTATTTTGTGACAGAATTAAAGTGTTTATTTTCTACTATTATTCGGTTTGATTTTCCTTTTTACTTTATCATACGCAGTATGATGAAGTATTGTAATCATGCCGAAAAAAAAGTTTTGATTTTAGCGGAAATAGGTCTTTATGAGTCCCCTGAACTTTTTTTACCAAGGTACAAAAAAATGTCTGTGTGTGTTGTGTGTATGTGTGTGTGTATGTATGTGTGTACCCGATTTTTGTGACGACGATTCCGGAGAAATTACTAAAGGTATCGGGACGAAACTTCATATTTAGAAGTTTTATGACCAAACTTAGAGCTGAAAAGCTTTTGGTTCAAAAGGGTCCAAAGGGACAGGATGTTTACTCGCATCCTGCATTTTTTAACGATTTTCATTCATTTCTGTAATTTCGTCAAAAGAGTTAAATAATAAAAGTAGAGGAAATTCTGAATAATTTATGTCTATGACATTTTTTGGTAAAATTAATAGTTGTTAATAGCTGCAAGAGCAATTTCTATTTGATCGAGATCGGTCGCATGCGCATTAATATGAAACCAGGATTTGACAAATATTGTTATGCTAATGACAGTAAGTGTCAAATGCTAATGTATTGACATACCTACTGTCAATAGTATCAAAACATCTGTCAAATCCTGGCTAAATAGTTTAATTTTAATGCAGACACGAATTATCTCAGTCCAATAGATTCTCATGCAGCTAAACTAATAATTTTATATATCGTATGATAAAGTCATGTGCCTGGCCACATCAGATTTTTTTTAGTAGTGCTATAAATAGTATTTCTATGTAGCTTTGCTTTGGTTTTAGTACTGTCAAAACAGACAATAGATCAGAGATAGCTAGTTATCCACAAAATAATAATTTTGAAACATTATGAAACATTAGTAGTAATCATAACTGACAGTGATCGGTTTAATTTAACATTTTTAATTTTTAATACCCGGAAATTTAAATCAACGTAAAAAATTTAACATTTTGAATTTTTGTTTGGATGCTGTGGGATGTATATAAAACGTTTGGGATACTTTGGACTATGTATGTACTACGTTTTTTTTGTCTTCGTGTGTCACTTTCCTGCGTTCGTTCGATATCTATCATGTTTATGGATGTATTGGGTCCTAATTGCTAGATTTTAATTATTCCTTTTTAAATTGAAGTCCATAATTCAACGTTGAATTAATACATTTTTTGTCAATTTATTATACTGTATGTACCTATGTCACCCTGTTAAAAAGATTAAATATTATAATAGCGAGCGCGCTCTCTCTAAATTAAACTAGCATCAATATATGTTGTTTTTCCGTCTGGCAGCCGCTAGCCAGCTATATGCAGTCCGGGATGCATATGCGACCGTGATGAGTGAGAACACAGATTACATTGTAACTTGAGCGAAAGCGAAAGCGCCTTCGCGCGGCGACATACTGGCTGAGTATTTCCCCTTCGAATGTACTCGCGTCGACTATGCTCCGCCTTTACCTGCTTCCTCTAAACCCCCAAACCCCCCTTATCGTAAAACTGTGGCCTGGTTGACGTTGGTGTGGGACAGGCTGACCACACCCAGCAAAAAAAACATCGCAACCAAATATTTCGTTTCGAGGTTGCGATGTTTTTAAAACGGAGCCTTAATTCCCGTGGCAAGCTAACCAGATAGATGTCAGAGAGTTGGTAGGAGCGAGCCTTAACCGGATGACAACGTTATAAACTGTCACCTACATCAACAGATCAAAATAAACCCGTATGATAACGTCATAAACTGACACCTACGTCGACAGGTATCAAAATTAACTAATTTTAGTAATGTATTTCTTTAAAATTAGTGGCTGGATTGAACAAAACGCTATACAGCAATCGTGAGAAACCACTTCACTTACTTGTATGTCTTTCCACATTCGGATGCACCTCGTGCGGAAATCCGACATACGCGTGAGAGAACTCACCTGGTTTCTTCACTTGTACTTTAATATACTAGAAACTAATTCCTTAATATATTACCGTAGTAAGAATATTAAATTTAGACATGGCTTGTCAGTGGGACCTAAAAACACAATTCAAGAAAAATTATTTTTTAAGAGATATTAATGAGAAACCCTTGACAAAGTTGTATGAAAAACTGTATGAACCTTTCGAAGATTTTCAGTTCATTTGTTATGGAATTCTATCTTGCAAAGATTGAATGAGTCAAATAAACGCCAGCAAAATAAAAAAATTTACATGCAAAATTTAGCCAATCGTTTAAAATCCTTATCTTTAAACTGTCTGATCAAAAATAAACGTAAGCACTCAATAATTTGCTCTCTAAATAGCTGACAAGTCTTTATTCTTTCTCTGACTAGGGAAGCACTGTATATTCAAAACTATTTCGTATTTATAGCTTAATTTATTTCCAAAATTTTTATTTTATTTTTTTCTCACCTTGGGAGTATTTACAGTTCAGCCTGTAATTTAAGAGAACGTGAATTATATACAGACAGTATGTTCCATTAAAAAACTTTATATCAAAAGTTTTTCAACTATTTAGGTTGTCTTTTCCGAAAACTTTGAATCGATTTTTCTAGCAAACTTGTCAGTGGACCAAATATGTTACGTTCTTTTGGTACACACTGTATATTTCAGAAGACATTCATTGAAATAACAATAATTTTCTCACACATGGCGCACACAACAACTGAAACTCACAATTTTGTCATGTACGTTAAGGGAATCTATGTCACCGCTCATATTTCGAGTTGATCTACGTGGGGTTTATCACACTTTGTATGACAGAACATAGTTACTCATTTAATTATTTGTGCATTTCCTTAACTGATTTAATCGATGCTTATAGGATCTCCAGATGGACAAAGCAACAGACAAGTTGGTAATGGTCCACCAACTATGCCGCACCCTAAGCTGGCATCGTCTTTAAGCTACTCGCATTCAGGAGGTCCACAACCCCAGTGGGTCAGTCCTATGGCTGCTCCGGTAATGGATTCATTGGTAATTGGCAAACATTTGTGTACTTTTTGTATATTTATAACTCGATGCTTGTGGCTACGTCCACACTACAGTTTGTGGGCGTGAGATTATGTAGTCCCCAAAGTTGGGCAAAGTTAATGAGTAAGTTAACTTCGTTAGCGTTAATCAGGTAAAGAAAAAGCTAACTTCGTTAACCGATAGTCCGTTAATTTGTTGTAAATGTAACAGAAGTTAACGTTAACCGTTAATCGTTAACTTTTTACACAAAAGTGGGTTATCTTCTTCTTCTTCTTGATATAGGGTTGGGCAATAGACTTCGAGATCGTGCTCATATGCCCTAGTCACAGTCTTTCTTCATAATTACCAACGTGCAGGACTTCAAACGTCATCACGCCGCCAAGTATACACCAAGTTTACCCCATGCATTAGTAAATATAAATATAAATGGTGCGAAAAAAAGGGGAACCAACACCAACAAAAGTAAAAAAATTCTTCGCGGCTCCGTGGCCAGAGACCCTTATTACACAGCAAAAAGTCCCTCGGGCGGGAACTCAAAGCACACAGGATCCAAAAAGTCACCATCAATCAAACATTCAACAAAAAATTGAAATTACGCCATCCAGGCACAGAAACTATAAGAATTAACAGTTACAAAATAATCATTAATTAAAACACTACAATTTCAAAATACTATCAACTTCAAAACGAAACTTATCGAATAAAAAAAAATCTGATGTGGCCAGACACATGACTTTATCATACAAAATATAAAATTAATAGTTTAGCTGCATGAGAATCTATTTGATTGAGATAAATCGTGTCTGCATTAAAATTAAACTAGTTAGCCAGGATTTGACAGATATTTTGATAGTCAATAGTATCAATAGTAGGTATTGTCAAAGCATCAGCATTTGACACTACCTACTGTCATCAGAATAATAGTTATTTATATCACAAGTGGCGAAGCGTCGTCGTCGCATGTAAGCGAGTCGCGCTATGTAGTTTTCGGCAGAAGTGACATCAACGTTTTTGGTGTTGCATTTTCAGAAATACGTATTTAAAAAAAAATTAAAAATGGTTATGTTTCTGTATAGGAAATGTTAGGTTGATACCACTTCTACGAAATGTCAAGTCTAAAAAGCTAATTCAAATTCTGACAGATTTATAATCGTTCATGACACTGTAGATGTCACATCCGTACCAACATACTAAAATAAAACTATCGCTATACTTTATTAACAATTTTCTCAATATATCGTTTTTACAATTAGATATAACAACGGGTTGATATTTCTTATCAACAAACAATAAAATTGGTGATCTTATTTTATTTGAATTTTGTATTTTGTACTTTGCCGCACTAGAGCGGCAACGTTCCATAGCGGTTCTCCAAGCTCTGATGAAATCAGCTGTTTCGAGTGTGACAGCCATAGACATTTCTGTGGTGACAGCATAAAAACTATTGGTCAAATCCAGGCTACTATGTCGTTTCATATCAATGCAGATGTGACCGAACTCGATCAAATAGAATTTGCTCCTGCAACTAAACTATCAATTTTACCAAAAAATGTTATAGACATAAATTATACAAAATTTCCTCTACTTTAATTTATTATTTAACTATTATGACGAAATTACAAAAATGACGGCTCATTTGCAAAATCGTTGAAAATGCTAAGAGTAAACAGCCAGTTCCTTTGGATCTTTTTGAACCAAAAGCTTTTCAGCTCTAAGTTTGGTCATAAAACTTCTAAATGTAAACTTTCGTCCCGATACCTTTAGTAGTTTCTCCGGAATCGTCGTCACAAAAATCGTTTACACACGCACACACACACACACACACAGACATTTTTTTGTACGTTGGTAAAAAATGTTCAGGGGACCCATAAAGACCTATTTCCGCTAAAATCTCAATTTTTTTTTTCGGCATGATTACAATACTTTACATACTGCGTATGATAAAGTAAAAAACTTCAAAACGAAAATAGCCGTTTAAGCCTCTAGCTAAGTCGAAACCAACAGTTCCGGTAAAGTGAACGTGGGAAAGTACCTCAACCCAAATAACACTCAATAGAATACCCCCTCCCCACTGGTCTTCCAATGTAGGACAAGAAAAAAAGGTGATTCAGATCTCCTAGGTACCTCCCCACAATCACAGAGAGGGTCGTCTTTCAGCACAATCCTGTACAGATGGGCCGGCATAAGGGTATAAACCAACCTTAGCCGCGACAGTGTGGAGCAGAAAACCCTGGACAAGAAACCCAATCTCTGACACCACGCCCAGACAGGTATATCCGGTTGAATGGAAAAATAAAACGCGCGCCCATTCCCTTCTAGCCACACCCCTCATTGAACTGTATATGTCCGCAAAATCCAGCCTCAGATTAACATTCTTTCAGCCCAATCCTGAACAGATGGGCCGGCATAAGAATATAAATCAACCTTAGCCGCGACAGTGTGGAACAGAAAACCCTGGACAAGAAACCCAATCTCTGACACCACGCCCAGACAGGTATATCCGGTTGAATGGAGAATTAGAACGCGCGCCCATTCCCTGCTAGCTACACCCCTCATTGAACTGTATATGTCCGCAAAATCTAGCCTCACATAAACATTCTTTCAGCCCAATCCTGAACAGATGGGCCGACATAAGGGAATAAACCAACCTTAGCCGCTACAGTATGGAACAGAAAACCCTGGACAAGAAACCCAATCTCTGACACCACGCCCAGACAGGTATATCCGGTTGAATCGAGAAATAAAACGCGCGCCCATTCCCTTCTAGCTACACCCGTCATTGAATTGTATATGTCCGCAAAATCCAGCCTTACATTAACAACAGATATATAATGCCGCAATGCCCAGAGACCCATCACACATTCTCTCGAATAAGCCGTGAACATGGACCCCAAAACCCCGGAGGCATATGAGTGGCAGCCGCGGGCTGGCACGACTTAATGGCCATCAAGACCGATAGTGCCGCTACTGAAAGCGGTATCTTGCTCAAAGTTGTAGTCAGGTCCCTCAGGGTATGCTCAAGGTGCCGAACAAGGCAAATCACCGGGCTGTTCGACAAGGCATAATTGCCAAGGAGGAAACAACGCGCCCTGCACTGCGCCAGAAACCGTAGCGGGGCCTTATTAATCTCAGCCTGAAGGGCATTAGTAAAGGAAGACTTGAAGACCCTCAAAACAAGACGAAATCCTCTAAAGCACACCCTATCCAATTGATGAAGTAGCGACTTTGGCAACGGCTTCACAATTCACAATAGTCGGTGGCGTTAGCAACATTAGGCACCAAAATATTTCAGTGCTGGATACCAGCACCAAATTTTGCTCACAGCTTGTACACATATTAAGGTTTAAAAAACCGCCTGGAGACACTCTCCTGGGGGTCAAGATCATCCCTTTATGACGTCGTCAAAATGGCGGATTTAAGTCAGAGTAGCGAATTATGTTATCGCATGTATTATTGTTAATTTTTAACCAATTTTCAGTTTTACTATGTGCTTTTAAAGCTCAGGTAACGTTCTTTAAAAAAGGTTTTATTTAATTTTTGTGTACGAAAGGTAGTTTTTGTACAACCCTCTAAATTCCAGTAAATTCTTGGAATTGAACAGTGTTGCTATAAGCAATTCAGTATTGCTATAAGCAATTAAGTTTATGTAAAAAATATCTCCGTACGACAATTTGGTATTAACGTATCCAAACACATTTTTAAATGCTAATACTTTTTTAATGCTATTTCAGTGTAATATTCAATGACATATGCAGTATTTTTTATTTGTATAATTTTATTCTGATCTTGAGTAGATATTAACATTATCTGTTTATGACATCATATAATAAAAAAAGAACATCATGCAAACAGTCAAACGTTACAATAGTAAAAACGGTCAAACAAATATGGTATAGATAAAATTACTTGTAAAAAATAAATATGTTGACGTACATACAAGTATAAAATAGTTTGAGGCACATAAAATACATTGAAACTACAGAGAAGCAATTAATACATACTTAAACATAGAAAACACACATGGATAAACATATAAATGCACTGCGGTCAGTCATGAACCCCCATACTTCTCCACGCTGTTTCTGACAAACACACTTCGTGCAAGATGTTCCGTATCTGTATCTGTAAAAGAACAAGGAAACATATTATACCGACACAAACAATTAACCTAAAACTACGATTGCACATCCTTCTGTTGGTATAACATCTTTCTGTTGGTATAAAACTATTCAATCTTAAAGCAATTTTTCACAAAGAACGTACAAGACTGTACTTATAGCTTTCTGCCAGGTATGGCGTTAAGACATCAATATCTAGTGGCAGGTTGTTGTCGTTGGTGATCTACAAACACAATGCAATTGTTCTTCAGTGTGGCATAGTATTTTAACCTACACCTACATGGTATCTACATAAGTTTTAGTTCACTTACCGGAGACAGAAATACGACGCGCCAAACTATATAGTGCACTCGATGGTATGCGTACGAGCGTTCGTTTACAAAACAGTTGATCAAACGTAGCGCATGCGCCTGGGCGTTACAATATCAACAAAGCCGCTATTACAATAGTAAAATCACAACATACGTCGTATTTTTACTAAAAGGTCATTAATTGAAATCAAGCAGCAATATCGTAATAGTACACAGATTTGTATAAATAATTGGAATTACGTGCGATTTTTATACTTCGCTCATTTCTATTTTAATTTTACAGTCATTTTTCTCAGTGTAGGTGCACATCAATTATTATTCAGTTCTGTAATGCCGCGGGCGGTAGGTGATTTTTGCCAGTAAGTCTGCTTTAAATATATGTTGGCAACATTTTATTGCCCGGTAAGGTCACACATTTACAGTACAAATTCTCATACTTCAAAATCTTCAGTTTTGCACATCGGGTTCATCCGCTGTAAATCCTCAAATACCACGTTTCTTTTGCTGTTTGACTCCATTCTTAAAAAACAAAATTATGCTTTTGTTGAGTCGTGATACTGGTTACGTTTGGTGCCGAATTGTAACAATGCCTAGTCACTTTTTATTCACATAAAAGCAGTTTTGATTTCATATAAATTGCCGTCTACTTTTACTTATACATGTAGGTCTTGGACCTATGTGAAGTTAGCCCCCAGCCCCCTCTTATGGGAATTTACGTGTAAAGAAAAACTCAAATTACTCGACTACCCTTAGAGATACCGCAACAAAACTAACACTGTTCGAACGAGCTTTCTTCTGACAATCTAAAAGTGGAAAAGTCCGATCCGAAATATGTTAAATAGTGTCCGTAATTAATTAATAATTGATTAGGTGACACGGAATATTTGCAAAAATCGGGATATTCAATGGGTTGTATCTCGTTAACCCTTAGTTCAATCTTAATAAAACCAACACCATTCGATTCCCCTCTTCTTTGACCATAAGAGCATCAAAAGGTCCGATCGAAAATGGATAGGTTTGAGGTAGTATGCGTGGGCGGAGGTCCGCATGTTTTGCGACAGCTTCCGTTGTTAAACCGGCCGGCCGTCTTCCAGCCCCCTCTTATGGGAATTTACGTGTATAGAAAAACTCTAATTACTCGAGTACCCTTAGAGATACCGCAACGAAACTAACACTGTTCGAACGAGCTTTCTGCTGCCAATCTAAAAGTGGAAAAGTCCGATCCGAAATATGTTAATTAGTGTCCGTAATTAATTAATAACTGATTAGGTGACACGGAATATTTCCAAAAAATGGGATATTCAATGGGCTGTATCTCGTTAACCCTTAGTTCAATCTTAATAAAACCAACACCATTCGATTCCCCTCTTCTTTGACTATGAGAGCATCAAAAGGTCCGATCGAAAATGGATAGGTTTGAGGTAGTATGCGTGGGCGGAGGTCCGCATGTTTTGCGACAGCTTCCGTTGTTAAACCGGCCGACCGTCTTCCAGCCCCCTCTTATGGGAATTTACGTGTATAGAAAAACTCTAATTACTCGAGTACCCTTAGAGATACCGCAACGAAACTAACACTGTTCGAACGAGCTTTCTGCTGCCAATCTAAAAGTGGAAAAGTCCGATCCGAAATATGTTAATTAGTGTCCGTAATTAATTAATAACTGATTAGGTGACACGGAATATTTCCAAAAAATGGGATATTCAATGGGCTGTATCTCGTTAACCCTTAGTTCAATCTTAATAAAACCAACACCATTCGATTCCCCTCTTCTTTGACTATGAGAGCATCAAAAGGTCCGATCGAAAATGGATAGGTTTGAGGTAGTATGCGTGGGCGGAGGTCCGCATGTTTTGCGACAGCTTCCGTTGTTAAACCGGCCGGCCGTCTTCCAGCCCCCCTCTTATGGGAATTTACGTGTATAGAAAAACTCTAATTACTCGAGTACCCTTAGAGATACCGCAACGAAACTAACACTGTTCGAACGAGCTTTCTGCTGCCAATCTAAAAGTGGAAAAGTCCGATCCGAAATATGTTAATTAGTGTCCGTAATTAATTAATAACTGATTAGGTGACACGGAATATTTCCAAAAAATGGGATATTCAATGGGCTGTATCTCGTTAACCCTTAGTTCAATCTTAATAAAACCAACACCATTCGATTCCCCTCTTCTTTGACTATGAGAGCATCAAAAGGTCCGATCGAAAATGGATAGGTTTGAGGTAGTATGCGTGGGCGGAGGTCCGCATGTTTTGCGACAGCTTCCGTTGTTAAACCGGCCGGCCGTCTTCCAGCCCCCTCTTATGGGAATTTACGTGTATAGAAAAACTCTAATTACTCGAGTACCCTTAGAGATACCGCAACGAAACTAACACTGTTCGAACGAGCTTTCTTCTGCCAATCTAAAAGTAGAAAAGTCCGATCCGAAATATGTTAAATAGTGTCCGTAATTAATTAATAATTGATTAGGTGACACGGAATATTTGCAAAAATCGGGATATTCAATGGGTTGTATCTCGTTAACCCTTTGTTCAATCTTAATAAAACCAACACCATTCGTTTCCCCGCTTCTTTTACTATAGGAATGTCAAAAAGTCCGATCCCAATTAGATAGGTTTGAGGTAGTATGCGTGGGCGAGTCGGCATTTTTTTGCGACAGCTTGCGTTGTTAAACCGGACGGCTGTTGGATATTGATTGTTGCAAATCTATATACCCATACATTCATGGTGCTGGATCCATTAACAAATAATCCTTCCACAGCCACATATTTAGATAGAACGCAAAATTTCTTAAAATCAGTACCCTTCCGCACCCATTTGTGACCCATTCAAATGCAAAAATATTTCATACCGATCCAACACGATTCATATAACTGTGGTGTTTACATAATTCATTACGCCGAATGTTTTTTTAAAGAAAATGTGAGTGCAACAATCTTTAATCCAACCTCGTATAGAGCATATATAAAGGACACCATACTAACTTATTCTATCGAATCTTATAGTGGAAAAGACCTATCTGAAAGTATATTTTTATGAATATGTATACGAATATGTATATAAAAATCGACTATTCTGCTTAAAAATAAAACCTGATGTGGACTACAGCAATAACAACGTCATATTGGACAAAACAGGTATTGTCATCGTATGCCCAGAAGAAATTTCGTCAGAAGATTTTAAGATTTTTTTTGTAGAGCGTAGATATTCGGCTCAAATAAAACCAGAATTGGAGATTTTATGAGATTTATGTAAACACCACAGATATAAATCGCGTTGAATTGGGTATGAAATATTTTTGCATTTGTATGTCATAAATGGGTGCTGATTTTAAGAAATGTTGCATTCTATCTAAATATGTGGCTGTGGAAGGATTATTTGTTAGTGGATCCAGCACCATGAATGTATGGTTATATAGATTTGCAACAATCAATACCCAACGGACGTCTGGTTTAACAACTGTCAAAACAGCTGTCGAAAAATACGCCGACCTTCACCCAAGCATACTTCCTCAAACCTATGTAATTGCGATCGGACTTTTTGACATTCCTATAGTCTAAGAAAAGGGGAATCGAATGGTGTTGGTTTTATTAAGATTGAACAAAGGGTCAACGAGATACAGCCTATTAAATATCCCGATTTTCGCAAATATTCCATGTCACTTAATCAGTAATTAATTAATTACAGACTCTAATTTACATATTTCGGATCGGACTTTTCCACTTTTAGATTGGCCGAAGAACGCTCGTTTGAACAGTGTTAGTTTCATTGCAATATCTCAAAGGGCACTCGAGTAATTAGACTTTTTCTATACACGTAAATTCCCATAAGAGGGGGCTGGAAGACGGCCGCCCGGGTTAACAACGCAAGCTGTCGAAAAACACGCCGACCTTCACCCACGGATACTACCTCAAACCTATGTAATTGCGATCGGACTTTTTGACATTCCTATAGTCTAAGAAAAGGGGAATCGAATGGTGTTGGTTTTATTAAGATTGAACAAAGGGTTAACGAGATACAGATTGAATATCCCGATTTTTACAAATATTCCGTGTCACCTAATCAGTTATTAATTAATTACGGATACTAATTTACATATTTGGGATCGGACTTTTCAATTTTTAGATTGGCCAAAGAATGCTCGTTAGAACAGTGATAGTTTCATTGCGGTATCTCTAAGGGCACTCGAGTAATTAGAGTTTTTCTATACACGTAAATTTCCGTAAGAGGGGGCTGGGGGCTAACTTCACATAGGTAGCACTTGGTGCCATTTCGTTGGCGTTTGAAACGAGATAGTTCATTTGAATAAAGTGGAGTTTATTCAAACGAACTGTCATTATTATGCCTTGGTATCACTTATAATACTGTTTCATAATCATCGGCGTGTTTGATAAGGATGAGAGTCGTGGATTAGAATTAATTGATACAATGAAATGTTTATATAAATAGAATGGCATCTATAATCAAATTAAACTAAACGAAGGCGTGGGTGCCATTGTATCACATAAGTAGTAAATAGGACAAAATAAAAGACAAACTTATTGGTAATAGATTATTTATTTAACTAAAGACGGGGTTTCCTCGGATAGTGACACCGTAATAGGACGCACGTAATGTTACCAACGTAGCGTCCGTTCAAAATAATACGGTGCCGCTATATCAAAAAGCGGCACTGTATTCTTTTGATAGGACCTTATGTGTTTAATGGGTCGATTCTGTGTTTTCACTCTTCTATAACGTTATTGATCTATAGCGTATAGGTTTCAATAAGAAACCCTTATAGAACTCCATAACTCGCCAATAACTATCTTATAGAAATGCTATTCCGTGTATATCTTTTAACGGGGCCAATATGGTGTCGCCGGATCAGCTGATTGCATTTACTACAGCGTTCCCTGTTTGAGTTCAGCGGCCGAGAAGTTTAGGATGTGGTATTACTGCGATAAAATAGATGAATCGGGTACGCCGCTATACTTTGTCTCAATAATATAATTTTTTAAATAAAATAATTTTAGATTTGTAATCATTCACGCTATACTCCAAATCGAATGTATAATTGGCAATATTGTTGGATATCATATTTATCTTTCACAGTTTTGACGTTAGAACTCTAGCAATTAGCGAGACGATCGCATAATGGTCGCATACGTCCTAACGCGGCGCCCGCCGCAATTTCGGCAGTCATCGGGAATCATCGTTTGCCCATTCAAAAATAGCACTGTCGCATTTGTCCATCTTCTATAGTGTGTTTTTAGCATCTACGGTTGGCATGCCCTGAATTTTTGATGTTATGTTCAGTAAGATTGACAATGTTTTATGCAGGTGAAAGCATAACCGTTTTTACTTTATCATACGCAGTATGATGAAGTATTGTAATCGTGCCAAAAAAAAAAATTTGAGATTTTAGCGGAAATAGGTCTTTATGGGTCCCCTGAACATTTTTGACCAAGGTACAAAAAAATGTCGGTGTGTGTGTAAACGATTTTTGTGGCGAAATTACTAAACGTATCGGGATGAAAGTTCATATTTAGAAGTTTTATGACCAAACTTAGAGCTGAAAAGCTTTTGGTTCAAAAGGGCCCAAACGAACTGGTAGTTTATTCTAAGCCTTTTTCAAGGATTTTGCAAATGAGCCGCCATTTCTGTAATTTCGACAAAAAGGTTAAATAACAAATTAAAGTAGAGGAAATTTTGAATAATTTATGCCTAGGATAATTTTTGGTAAAATTAATAGTTTAGCTTCAAGAGCAAATTCTATTTGATTCAGATCGGTCGCATCTGCATTGATATGAAACTACATAGTAGCCTGGATTTGACAAATATTTTTTTGTGTGCTGTCACCACAGAAATGTCTATGGATGTCACACTCGAAAACAGCTGATTTCATCAGAGGTTGGAGAACCGCTATGGAACGTTGCCGCTCTAGTGCGGCAAAGTACAAAGTAATATAAATCTGTCAGAATTTGAATTAGCTTTGATTGAATTCATGATTGAATTAGCTAATACTTCCTATACAGAAATTAACCATTTTTGAATTTTTTTAAAATACGTATTTCTCAAAAAGCAACACAAAAAATGTTGATGTCACTCCTGCCGAAAACTACATAGCGCGAGTCGCTCACATGCGACGGCGACGCTCCGCCTTCGGTGAGGCGCCGCATCATCGCTCGTCGCGCTTTTCCGTACTTTCGGCACTTGTGAGATAAATAATATAATTCTGATGACAGTAGGTAGTGTCAAATGCTGATGCTTTGACAATACCTACTATTGATACTATTGACTATCAACATATCTGTCAAATCCTGGCTAACTAGTTTAATTTTAATGCAGACAGGATTTACCTCAATCAAATAGATTCTCATGCAGCTAAACTATTAATTTTATATTTTGTATGATAAAGTCATGTGCCTGGCCACATCAGATTTTTTTTTTATATTGCGTGTGAATTATTTCAAATAACAGTCAGGGAAAAATTGGAAAATATACAATATGTATTATCTGTCGTGAATAAGCGCATTGTTGTTTGGTTTACTTTACGATTATTGTTTGGTTGTATACTCATCATTATTCTTTGCAGATTATACCAAAATAGTATGACAGTCAAGCATACAGCTTACGATATTAATGGCATTGTTTCCGGTAGCCCTTCAAAATAAGTTCCTAGCCTAATTTATATCGAACTAGACGTGCCAATGAAGGAGAATCTTAGCAAGACATTGCACAGTATTTGTATAACCATACACGATGCGGGTTGCACTCTCATAGCAGTGTAAACTTGGACAAACTGACCTTTGGAAACAGGAAGCCTGAGAGATTATACTTTTAATAACACCTGTATAGCGTATAGTGCCGTGCTTCTGATGTTATATATCAATATCGAAAGATAACGAACAGTTATGCAACCCAAGTTACTGCAATCAAAGAGTGGCCCACCTGCCGATGCTATTATCCACTTATGTGCAAATCAAAACATATCAAAATATGTGTCTAAGCTAACCCCCAATAGACACTGTTGATTGGCAAAGAAACCTATCGTTAAGATGATATCGATTATCGGAACAAATGTGGCGTAACTAAAATATTTTGTAAAATTGGCGTGAGACGTTACAGAAAACCTTATTCATTTTTAGATTAATTTGTTGGAATACATTTTACATTTTACATTAAACATTTCTTATTTAGTTACATTGATAAAATTATTGCACATTTAATTATAATTATATTCAATAAATTTATTGTGTAAACATCTTAAATTGTATTTTCCTTCTCACAATTGTATAGTAATATTTTTAGAGCTTTGATAGTCCTGCGGAAGACTATTATTGGAGAACAATTGTCAGAATGATTTCTAAATAGTGATAAATCTTACTCTATGATAATAGAGTGATTGCATACTAATGTACAAAAGGTAAATATAACACTAAGCAGTGATTTGAAATACTACCTTCAATAAATTAAATGAAATTAAATATTAATATTGCAAAGATTGATAGAGTACGTTTCAGTGATCTCATGATTACTGAAACCTACCGAATTCAGAATGATGTTTATTAGATATGTGGCAAAGTAAGTGAAAGATCTTCTGCTGGAGGACAGGTGATGCTCCGGTACAGATGCCATGAGAACCACTTGTCGAAGATCTCCATCATGGGTTATCCCAAGATAGGTATGAACAAAATCACCACGGTAAAAATAGTTTACTGAAAATAGTATCGACTAGATTAGAGTTTAATATTCTGCAATATGAAAACTAATGTTAAAGAAAATAAGCTTGCATACAATGAATTAAAATGAGAAAATAGTTCATTTCCACGTACCAAAGATAGATTAATTCAGGCCAGTTGTTGCAATGTTAGCTAATGATTTTTTCCTCATATCTATTAATTCATTTCAAATGAACTAGTACATAGCTTCTAAATCACACTTCATCAAGTTTACTTCCTTGTTTTCTTTTAGAACGTTGCATTGAATAACAGTACACAATGCAGTACCTAATTTATTTTTATTCTATCACGTTGTATGTGGTATTGTTTCATAAAAATGTACTGCCTTCGGTTAATATACAATCCCTTGGGCAACCTAAAATTTGTGGGCTAAAATGAACTCAATAAATTATAAAGAAACACCATACGGTCTACACACAAGTATCTACATTATGTAGGTATCGGCAGATATTTAGCTCTTTGGTATCGGTATGTTATTCATTCAACTATGTGATGGATGTGTAGGTTAGAGAATGACGTATAATTTCGCCCAACCATTCAAATTCACTTTTACTTCCTCATGTTCATATTATGATATAAAACATGACATAAAAAATGTTAATACATAATTTAGTATCATTGACATTTCACTGTACTGTACACATAACCTAAATGACAAATAGTAACTTTTGTAAGTAACCTGATTTACGCGTCCGTTTATTACATGTTTACTACGCAACCCCGCCCACAAAATTATGAATGACATTTACAGAAAGCGCAGTTAGCGATATAACAAGCAATCAAAATATTTGTTTGAAGAAGTTACGATATTTTTAGATGTTATTGTAAATCAATCTTTCTCATTGTAAGTTGATTGTAGGTAGGGGAAGGAATCAATTGCAATAATTGATCCTGACGACTCCTATTTATGATGTGATCTAGGATTGAACCTTATGCCAATTGCGTACAGACCAACGTTAATAATATCAAGGGGCAATGCAAGTTTCTGAACACTTGATCATCTATTGAATCGTTAAGATTTAATATGAAGAAGGTGTTCTACGCAAAATATTTTGATTCTGTGCTTAGGGGTTAGACAACAAGCAGAATTCACAAGCTTCTCGAGATTTTATTTACTGTACTACCATTTTGCTCAGTAACTTCAAGCATAGTACACTTGCAAGCCCCTACATGCCCTTTGATAGGGATGAGTTTTCTTTTGTTCTACACGTATGTCTATGACTACGGGGCTATGGACCGATTAGAAGTACCCGTCCAAATTTTTGAGGAGCTCCATCAGTAGACTACATACTTAATAAACCGTCATTATCAATGTTTGTAGTCAAGGTAGGCCATGCCCATGTTACTACATTTCTGTCGGTTAGCACAAACAAATATCAAACTTACATTAGGTTATGCAACCAATTTAACAGTTGCGCATAGAGCAATAGTATCATACTAGCATTCAGTTATAATAATAATAACATTAATAATAATAATGTATTGGCGATATTCATATAGTACATATTTTCGCACGTCAGGTCATACATTAATGGAAACAATTTAAAAAGCAATAGCACATCGATACAATAAACACAACAATAATAGTAGTAACAGATACATAGTTCAAAAAGCAAATACACAAACTAGTGGTCAGGCATATCTACAAAACTATTTTCAAGGTATTCCTCCCAACTATATAATGCCTTCTCCAGCAGGTAACTTTTAATTGTCGATTTAAATTTCTTCGGATTGAGTGCCTTTACATGATCGGGGAGGACATTATAAAATTTAACACCATAGTAATTAGGACCATCTGTAGCTCTCTCCGTTCTATTAAAACTATAAATGAGGTTGTGTCTATTGCGGGTACCATAGCGATGGTCGTCCTCGTGTGTCCTATAGGACCCAATGTTTGTCTCAACATGCATCAAACAACCCAGAACGTACACACATGGAAAAGTCAAAATTTTTAGCTGTTTAAATTTCATTCTGCAGCACTCCGTGTAATTCAGGTCTCCTAGCACTCTGACACACCTCCTCTGAGCGGCAAACACCAGAGCAGCATGGGTTGAATGGCCCCAACAAAGGACGGCATAAATTAAATGGGCATAAAAATACCCGTAATAGGCATTCATTAATGTGCTGAATGATGTTATGGCTTTTAGATATCTAATTGTATACAGTACTCCGTCCAGTACGCCGTCCGCGTAGCATGCTCCTCCCACGTTAGCTTCGAGTCAATGAAAACACCGAGGTACTTGCAGGCTCAGTATCCCCCACAATATGCCGCAATGAAAAATTCAACAACTGGGTCTTGGTCTCGTTGACACAGAGAGAGTTAGCAGCAAACCATTCAAAAATGTTGACACGCGAGACAGCAGCGCGCAGCTGGAGATCCTCCACCATCCCGGACATGTTGAATGCACTGGTGTCGTCGGCAAAAGGAACCAATTTTGTTGCATCGGGAGGATATGTCGGAGGATATGTCATTAACAAACATTAAAAACAAAATTGGACCCAACACTGAACCCTGGGGCACTCCATGTTCAATAACCCGCCTTGAAGAGTGCTCGTCTCTGTAACTAACAAACTGCGATCTGCTTGATAGGTAGGACTCGATCAAGGTTCTGCTACCCCCATCAAAGCCAAAAAGTTTCAACTTCTCGACAAGCAACTGATGGGATACACAGTCAAAAGCCTTAGTCAGATCGTAGAATGACACACTAGCAAACAGCTTCCTTTCAAAACAGTCCTGCGCATACGCAACCGAGGTACCAACTGCAGCAGCAGTCGAGCGCCCCCTTCTAAAACCAAACTGTGCAGAATTTAAGAGGTCGCCGGACTCGAGATGACAAGTTAATTGCAAATTCAATGCTGTCTAAAAATTTTTTTAGATAATAGGAGTCAATGAGATTGGCCTGTAATTGGCTACATCGCCTTTTTTATGTATGGGCACAACCCTACTAGTTTTCAGACAATCTGGGAAAATATGCTGTGAAATGCATTGATTTATCAACTTTACTAGCGGAACAATAATTAAATTTTTAATGCATTTTATTAGTCTGCAATTCATTCCGAAAACATCCATACTAGAGTTGTTCTTGAGCTTTGAGATTATGTCTCTAAGTTCATTGTAAGTTATATCCCTAAACTTAAATTGAAATTGATTCACAGCAAGGTTTGATCCAGGGTCGTTTCCGGCTGAATGACGAGATGGGGTGGCAGAAACACCACAAAAATACTCGTTAAAATCGTCAGCGCACAGGCTGTCCGAGACTGGTTCAACTCGACAAGGGCAGTCACTCTTTATAACTTCCCACACTGCTCTCTGGATGTTTGTTGAGTTAAGGATATGCTTACTATTAGGTCTTTTTTTGCTTGCAGACAGTACATTGCGATAGTTTATTCTATGTTGTTTCAAGAGATTATGTGATACTACCTCAGGATTCCGTCTGTGCAAAGCTGTCGCAAATCGTAGTGTCTCCCTCGCCCGTCTGGCTTCGTCGCCAAACCAAGATATTTGATTGTTTCTGCCACGAGAAACTGCCTTTGTTTTTAGAGGAAAACTATTTTTTTATCGCATTGGACAATATAGTAACAAACGTAAGAAACCTAGCGTTCACATCAACGTGCCGATCACCAATGAACGTGAAATCCGTCGTCTCAATGGTATCGTAGAACGTTAAGAGCCCATGATCTGTAATAGGCCTATAGCTGGACTTTTCTGTTTTTTTCAAGTTTTTGAGATTGTTCACTATGCACGGACATTGGAATGAGATGGCAAGATGGTCTGACAAGAGAGGGTCAACCACCTGCGATATGACAGAGGAGCCAGTTAAATTCGTAAACACATTGTCCACTGGTACACTGAGAAACTGTTTTGGACAGACCAAACGAAGCAAACAAATTGCACAATGATAATGATTCTTTAGAGTTCTTTTCAAAGTAAACGTTGAAGTCACCAGTAACCACAATACCCTTCGCATTCGATAATTTACCCAAGACTGAGTTCAACTTTGACATATACAACTCAAAATTTCCATTGGGAGAGCGATAAATAGTCAAAAATTGTACCCCGCTTATTATTGACCAAGCAATCTCGAAATGAATCTCACTCGAATAAACCAACGGGTCAAACGGTAGATGGGCGAGTGAGGAAACGCCGCAACTCGCAAAAACAGCTACTCCGCCGTGCTGATGGACTAATCTACTAAAACCGGACACATTTGAGTAGCCGTTACTGCTTAAGGTACTCAATCCCTCGTCATGTGGCATTTATTATCTGGAAAGAAGTTTTGCGGGAAAAAATGGGGCACTCTGCAAATGTGTACTGTTGCTTACAAATAATGCAAAATAATAAATTGATTAACAACGACAAAAGCCGCTAACTTGACATACTTAACATATAATCATAAGTTTCTGCTAAATCTTCTCTAACAACAGAATCAGAAAATATGGAAGATTCACACGATTAAATGGACGATGATGACAAGCAAATGTCTGCTGTTGAAATATCGTCAGATGAGACTGATATTTTGGTTCTTTGTTTTAGAAATGTTTTTATTTTTTGTAAAAATTATCTTTATTTTGTGATAAGAGAATTCCTTTTGATTTTATGATAAAACAAAAGTTATTTAGTAAAGGTTACTGCTATTTTTAATAACAATATCATGTTTATAAATACCCCTGTAAATTCCCACTTTGGGTAAATACCCGGGTATTTACCCGGGGTATTTACCATTGATAATAAATACCCGGGTATTTAATATCACTCTAGGTTATACTTATAGGTTTGACCTTATAGGCGTTACAGATATGCACAAAATCGATCCCTAAAAAGCGTCACATATTTTTTCACCGGTTGTTACATTGGCAACATTACGTCGTCATATTACGTTGCCCATTATCCGAGGAAACCCCGCCGTAATAAAAACGTGCTAAGAGGTTACGTACAACAATTTATTGTAATAATCATCATTACAAAATAATACAAAACAAACGACTGCTTCTGAAGCTGATATAATTGAGACGCCCTCCTTAACGTTGTGATAACTAGGATTATATTATAATGGAAACACCAACCGTAGAGGTAAATTTGGGATCATTTGTTACCATATCGTCATGGGAATCACCATCTTTTGGAACGTATAATACATTTCAGCTTAGTTGCACTTCATTACCGATAAAATATATATGAGTTCCAAACCATAGTCACCAATATGGAATTATTATCAAGCATTTTCCGGTATTTATAGGCTTTTACTTTATCATACGCATTATGATAAAGGGTTTAAAAGGGTCCAAAGGTACTGGATCTTGAGCATTTTTCAAGGATTTGGCAATAGAGCTGCCATTTCTGTAATTTCGTCAAAATAGTTAAATAATAAATTAAAGTAGAGAACATTCTGCATATTTTAGGTCATTGTCGTTTTTTGGTAAAGTTAATAGTTTAGCTGTATGAGCAAATTCTTTTTGATCGAGGTCGTGTCTGCATTAAAACTTAGTTACCCAGGATTTAACAATTATTTTCATTCTCACAGTGTCAAACGCTGTTTTTTTATACAATACCTTCTGTCAATATTATCAAAATATCTGTCAAATCCCGGTCAACTAAGTTTTAATGCAGACACGATCGATCTCGATCAATTAGAATCTCATGCAGCTAAACTATTAATTTTATATATTGTATGATAAAGTCATGTGCTAGGCCACATCAGATTTTTTATATCGTCACTTTGGTGGTATGCGACTACCTGCCTAAAACCTGCAGTATGAGAGGAACGAGAGGAACAGGTAATTGGCTTGTAATTCTCTGTTTCCATGATAGCTGCACGACTAGCTGAAGTTGTTTACGATCTGTTTTTTCAAATATTCATTTTCTAAAATTGCCTTATATCGATAAATACAAGTGAACTTACTTAAATCCTATTCTTGAATAAATTTCGTATTGAACATTCACCTTGGGTAAATAATGTCTGTATAAACATAAACATAATATCCATTATTACTATACTCACACACAACGAAACCTTGTCTCAATTCAATGCAACCTTTGTTAATCCAAAACAACGGTTGTTTTATATATATATATAAAGGAGAAAGGTAATTTGTCGGACAATTCCGTCATACGAAGAAGCAACCGTAGACACGTATATATATATACTATATAAGGAATATGACGTAAATAGAATCCAAGAGAGAAGTAGTTTTTAAAATTAATTAAAAGGATACGGTGTCAGCCCGGATCCTTTTAATTAATTTTAAAAATTACTTCTCTCTTGGATTCTATTTACGCCATATTCCTTATATAGTATATTTAAACCGATTAAACCAGTTTCCTATATATATATATATATATATATATATATATATATATATATATATATATATATATATATATATATATATATATATATATATATATGTATATATTACAATTATCTCAATGGACGTCACCGAAACATTCAGTTCACAATGGAACTCGAACATGAAGGCAAGCTACCATTCTTAGATGTACTTGTTTTGAAGAAAGGTGATGGTACTTTTGGATATACGGTGTACAGAAAACCTACCCATACAAACAGATACCTGAATGCACTATCTCATCACCATCCACAACAACTTAATGCGGTGTTGTGTACGCTAGCAATTAGATCCAGACGGTTGACTGATGCTGACCACGCCGTAGAGGAGCGGCATACACTAGTTCGAGTTCTGAAGAGGAATGGATACAGCAACACTTCCATTAATAGTGCCTTAAGATCCCAAGAACATACCGACAAACAGAGAGATGATCAGTTAACACGACGGGTGTGCTTACCTTATATCAAAGGCACCACTGACAAGATCTGTAGAGAGTTGAGAAGACATGGTATTCAAACGATCTTCACAACAGCGACATGTATAGGTTCGTTTCTACCTCGACCCTAGGATATTATCAATTTGAAAAATCAGGGTGTATACGAAATTAGCTGCGGAGAGTGCAATAAATCGTATGTCGGCCAGACGAACCGACGTGTGAGTGCGCGGATAGAAGAGCATAAATTGGCTGTGAGGCATAAATTAGTAACAAATTCTTTGGCGGCTCATAGAATTGAAACTGGGCATAAGATTAATTTTGACAGTGCAAAGATTATTTCGAAAGACAATTTACAAGCAGTTCGGGTGGTACGTGAGGCAATAGAAATTGCAAAAAGGCCGAACAACTTAAATAAGCGTGATGACGCGCTTAATTTGTCGAGTGTTTGGAAACCGCTGCTGGAGGAAGTACGTTACGTCCCTGTATGTCATAGAACATTGAGGCACCGTGAAGATACACGGTTGGTGATTTCGACGGGCAGTGACAGGACTGCTTCATCAGTTACCATGAGTGGACCGATGACACGCAGTCGCGTTCGTTCGACTATGGCAACCGTCATAGAAGAATAGAAGGCGAATACATTTGACACTAGTTTGTTTGACATAGTTTAAAAGTTTTGTAGTTAGTTTTAAACGCTAGATAATGGCAGATGTGAGTCTGTCGAAACGTTACGAATAATAGTATATTATTCTATGAGCAAGTAATGTTAGCAATTTCTCACGAGAACGAAGTTTGCAGCACGAGCCGCATGAATACTATACTTTTTCTACGACTATGCAACGAAATTTTATAACTTAATTTTTATGCATATAGGGACGTCTGTATGTCACTATGACGGTTTACAGGATTTTTACAAATTAAAATTGTTTGGTGCGCTTGTCACTTAGCGACGTTGTCAATCCCTTGACAATGTCGCTAAGCAGTCTATCAACACAATATGGAAATGAAAAATCAAGAGCTGCGATTGGTTCTAAAGCCGTGAGGAATGAAATATTTCTCACTACTCGCGGGGTATGAGGAGCCAGGAATGAAATATTTGCCATGTGTGTGGGGAATGGTTAGTATTACTTATCATGAATTGCCATGATAATTAACGCATTCCTCAATAGGAGTAGAAAAAGTATATTTTCTACACGAGACCGAAAACGTTTTACTTATACATAATGATCGTGAAAATCTAAAGTTAAATATATATATAATTAAAAATATATTCGTCGGGTATACGATCAAGAAAGAAATAAAACTCTGTTCTTAAATTATGCAATATTTCGAAACTATAATTCGTTTCTTCTACAGGCAATTTCTACAACAACAAACACCAGATCACAATCAAAACAAAACTCATTAGTGCAATACTTACAAACTGAGTTCTTAAAACCAACGGACATCGGAAACAGGCAATACATGTTACATTGAACACAAAATGGTCGACATTGCAGAGAAAAACGTGCGTACACCTCTACGGTTACGAGAGAACAGATAACATTACAAGGTGCCTGCAATGCGTTTCCGAAAAGACAAAACATACAGAAAGTTAGGCGAACAACTATCGCCAACAGTTCGGTCAAAGTTTAAAATTTTTTAATCACTAGAAACATACTGAAGAACTATCTTTAAACTGTTTTGCTCTATTCTTGTCTAATTCTATTACAAATGAATAAATGCCGCTCAAATTATCAACATCAGTTTTAAAATTAACAGCGTTCTCCGTGGTTTTGATGTGGTACATCTCCAGAAACACGCGTCCATAGTAATTAGACTCTCTATCCAATACCCTGGCACTTTCAAAATTAAACGTGTGACCAAGACTCAATGAATGGTTAGATAAAGCGCATCTTTGTTTATGTGCGTTGCAATCACTTTTATGCAGTGATAAACGGTTCTTTAACCATTGAGAGGTGATGCCAACATAACTCCCATTGCAATCATTGCAGTCTATGCAATAAACTATGTTAGACTGGTAAGCTAAAGGGTCGCGGTCTTTAATATTACTGAAAACTTTTTTAATTTTATCAGGGTAGTGAAAAATTATCTTTTTACTGTCTGGCAATACACTGGCAAAAATGTGTTTTAATTTACTACTAACTATAGGGATTGATGTTAATTTGAAATAGGTGGGGATTGGTTTAACTTCAACAGGTACATCAAAAATGCTTATCACGTTATTATTGTCACTATTGGTAGAAAAGAGAAGCTTATTTACCAATTTTATGGGGAAACTATTGTTCATGAAAATTGCTTTCAACTTCGACAAAGATGCACTATAGAATTCTGGGCTACAATATATATATATATATATATATATATTTATATATATATATATATATATATATATATATATATATATATATATATATATATATATATATATATAAATAAGGAGAAAGGTAATTTGTCGGGCAATTCCGTCACACGAAGAAGCAACCGTAGACACGTGTTTCGGACTATTAGTCCTCATCAGTACGGTATTACGGTATAGCCAAGGAGTAAGATGGACACTCAATGGAAAAAAACACTCAAATGGATACCATAAGGGGGGTGCCCAATGTCGCCAATTGGTGCTTCAGTCACAACATCTTCAGGATTCGAAGACAAGATGTAACGTCGCGCCGGAGGTGACGGACACCCCAGGCCCACCATAGCCCATGGAGGTATAGATGGAAAACAGGTTTATCGACGGTAAGATATCTTACGTATGATATCTTACGTAAGATATCGGTAGGATATGTTTTCCATCTATATATATATATATATATATATATATATATATATATATATATATATAAAGGGAGTGAATTCTCGCAGAAATCTGCATACATTAATGTGAACATAGGAAATAGTTAATACAAGATGGCGGTAGTTTTTAAGTTCAAAAACTACAGCCACGCCTGGGATTCGAACCCAGATATACGGATTGCCGGTCCGACGTTTTACCAATTAGACTACGTGACCTATGACATTCAGTAGGTTTATTTGTCACTTAAAGGAATATGAGTAGAAGTTTCTACCTTTAGACATATTTCAATTGTGACACCTATCAGATGTAATGTGTCAAGTATTATATATATATATATATATATATATATATATATATATATATATATATATATATATATATATATATATATATATATATATATATATATATATATATATATATATATATAGATATATATATATACAGGGTCTCCCACGACGAGCTGCCATTAGAAGTATATGGAGAACCAAATGAAATGACAGATTAGAAATTTGTGGACTTATATTGTTGGACACGATCGTCTCAACTAAAATATTTTGAGTTTTCGGCTACTTCCGGTTACACCGGAAATGATGTCATCTTTTATATTTCAAATGGAACACCCTGTATTTTATCGCATTTTTGAAATCTTCATTAAATTTTAATTCAATTTTATGTTACATTCCCTGTACAGCCGTGGAAAATTCAATGGTAACAGGCTTGCCGCTAGTGTACACCAAACGTAGGTCGGAGTCGGTCGGTCGTCGTATACCTACCTGTTAGTCATAAAACCGAAGAGTCACTTCTGTTTCATTTCATTTTAAGTTTTCTGTATATAGATGGTATGAATATGAGTTTCGTATTTATATAATATATTTTCGATATTCGGAGCGAAACTGCCGCTCGTAGCTAAAGATTGTTATTCGTTAATATTTTTGTTTCGATATGCAATTGCAGTATTATTTCATTTATACTAAAATACATAGTAACGTTAGTTATAATTGTAAAATTTTTAATTAGGCACATATTGAAATACTTCATCATCATGGCTACGTCGGTGTATGCATCAAGGCAAACCGATTACTACATGCGATATCCGCTGTCAATAATTTTTAAAGGAGGTAATTCCAGATAGGAAGTTCCTGTAAGTGAAAAAACTCATTTTTCTCGGTTTCTACTTAGTCCCAGACCGAAATAATATACTTTTATCTCAAAATGTTTTATATTTATTTAATTTACGTTATGGTAAGTAATGAAAATTGCATATAATTATGTATTCAACAAAAATAATATAAATATAACATGAGTATAGTATAGATACAAATAATAGATAGATGTATAACAGTAAAAAAATGATATTTGTAATAACATAACATAAATATATGTAATAACATAAAAACAAACATTTAATAATATAGGAATAACATAAGTATGTATTAAATAAGAAAAGTGTTCTGTTAGGTTAGAGGTTGATATAAATTTGTAGGAGTGCTTTTATTTCATACGTTGTTGAGGTTGGTATGACCTGATGTAATGATACATTTATGACAATCTAAACGGAACATATGTATCGTAAATTTGTTGCACTAAGAAAACAAGCAAAATCCTTTGTTGTTGTATCAGCCAAAATCGATTTAATTGTGGTTGTCTAAGAAATTTACGATTTTTAATCAAATAGCTAGATAGGTGATAGGGCATTGTAACTCTTCAAAATTGTGTGTCGATGGCACGAAGTCACAACGTTATGTATGTGATACATATTTTCAATATTTGCCTAATTTGCGGAAAGGCCAGCAAAAAAGTAAATTAAGGAACAAAACGCGACCCATAGTGTAATAAAAATACCTACCTTTGTGCTTGATCGTCCGGTAGGTCGGCCGCAATACAAAATATTATACGAGGAACTAGTGGACTTGAAACTTTTGCAATACGGCGAAAACGATTGAGTAACATAAATATAGATTGAAATTTCAATGATTTTATTATAAATTTTTTCAAAGTTATTTGCATATCGTTCTGATGTGATATCATTCATATTGGATTGTAAATCCTGCCCTTACATGTCACACATAAAAAAAATTGTGTGTGGATGTTATTATAGAACGTAAATATATAATTTTAATAAACATAAAAATAACAACATTTTTATAATTAAACTAAAATGCTGAACAACATTGTAGTATCAGTTCTATGAAGGGCATATCTGCAGCAAAGAAGAAACCGGGGCAAATACGATTTACAACTACATGCAAAAAATACATTAAATATTACTGTGCACTTTGGTCAGTTTCGGATATCGGAAACATATAAATAGATGAAATTCGATTTCATTCCATAGATACAGAAAAATAAAACGAAACGAAACAAAAGTAACCCTTTGGTTTTATGACTTTAGCAGGTAGGTATCCGACGACCGACAATCTCCGAGCTACGTTTGGTGTACACTAGCGGCAAGCCTGTTACCATTGAATTTTCCACGGCTGTACCTAACATGTGTCATTTTTGAGATATTAATTGTTTTCATTAAAAAATGACAGCTGCACGGTTACTTTCAATTACTTATAAACTATCCCCTTTCATAGTTGGAAAAAAGTTGTCCGGCGAAATTGTTGTGAAGGTAACGTATTATCGACACATCTGTAGAACTCTTCTAAAAGTTATACAGGGTGTTCAAATTATAAGATCAAAGTTGAATTCGAGAATAGTATTAAAAGTCGATCTTTTCAAATGGCAACCCTAACATATGAATACATTTCTGAATTCTATGGAAAATTTTAGATCAACTTTGTGTACAATGTCCTATACCTAAAATGTAAATGTACCTACTTAAATCGATTTTTAAACATCACAGTGGAAATTGCACATATTGCCAAATCTAGATTGCGTTGAAAACAACTGAACAAGTTGGAATAAACAGAATTTTTTAATAAAACAAGTTTTTTAGGTCATTTTTCATTATGATTGGTTTAGTATTCATAAAATTATAACCCAGAATAAAACACAATATTAAAAATAAAAGAAAAAGTCAAGAAAAAAATACTTAATTCTCTTTCAGTAACTGTTCAAAAATGTTGCCGTTTTTCGCTAAACATGCTACTATTCCTTTTACCATATTATTGTTGGTGGCGTCCCTGATAGAGTTAGCACATAACTCATTGAAAGCAGCTGGAAGTCTATCTTTCAGGTTCTCCTTATCAGTTATTAGGTCCTCCATTATTGGGTGGCTTGAAATGGACGGTGCTCCAGCGCAGATAACCGTTGCAGTAAGACGCTTGCTTAACGAGCGATAATCGGTGATCGGTGGAATCCGCTTAATGGGCCATACAAATATCCACCGCGTTCCCCCGACTTGACGCCAATGGATTTATTAATTTCGGGAGCTATTAAAGACGTAGTTTATGAGAACCCAATAATTGATAAGGAGAACATGAAAGATAGAGTTCGAGCTGCTTTCAATGGGTTAACTCAATCAAGGACGCCACCAACAATAATGCGTTAAAAAGAAGTATAGCATCTTTAGCGGAAAACGGCAACGTTATTGAACAGTTACTGAAATTGAATACAGCAATTTTTTTTAAATTGCCTTGCGACTTTGCGGTTTTATTTTTAATAATGTGCTTTATTGTAGGCTTATAATTTTATAATTACTAAATTAATTATAATGAAAAATTACCTAGAAACTTGGTTAATAAAGTTGTGTTTTTCCAAATTGTTCAATTGTTTTCAAAAGCAATCTAGATTTGGCAATGTTTGCAATTTCTACTGTGATGTTTACAAATCGATTTCAGTAAGTACAAGTACATTTTAAGTATAGGACATTGTACACAAAGTTGATCTAAAATTTTCCATAAAATTCAGATATGTATTCATATGTTAGGGTTGCCCGTTGAAAAGATCGACTTTTAATACTATTCTCGAATTCAACTTTGATCTTATAATTTGAACAGCCTGTATAACTTTTAGAAGAGTTCTACCGATGTGTCGATAATACGTTACCTTCACACCAATTTTGCCCGACAACTTTTTTCCAACTGTCAAAGGGGATAGTTTATAAGTAATTGAAAGTAACCGTGCAGCTGTCATTTTTTAATGAAAACAATTAATATCTCAAAAATGACACATGTTAGGTATAGGAAATGAAAGATAAAATTGAATTAAAATTTAATGCAGATTTCAAAAATGCGATAAAATACAGGTTGTTCTATTTGAAATATAAAAGATGACATCATTTCCGGTGTAACCGGAAGTAACCGAAAACTCAAAATATTTTAATTGAGACGATCGTGTTCAACAATATAAGTCCACAAATTTTTAATCTGTCATTTCATTTGGTTCTCCATATATTCTAATGCAACTCGTCGTGGGAGACCCTGTATATATATATATAAACAGGCTTGAATTCTTCGGGTATTCTGTTTGTAATATCAGGATCGAACATTTAATTCCTGTATATATATATATATATATATATATATATATATATATATATATATATATATATATATATATATATATATATATATATATATAACTACAATAGTTTATTGGAAGAAGCAATTACGTTTTAATAATGAATTTGACAAGGTTAGTGAAATAAGTTAGCAGAAAAGTCACCGGGGTTGAAGTGTTGGGAATATTGTTCGCATTGAGAAGAAAAACAGTACACATGTCGCATGGTTTTCCAATTTTCATTCTTCGACAAGTTTAATTTTAACCGTTTCGTTTTGTTCTGTTCATTTTATTTATATGACAACTGTTCATGACCGAATGTACTGCTTGAATAGAGTGTGGAAATGCTAGCGGAAAATGATAAGATGTCGATTTTATAAGTTAACCTCAAAAATCATGTAAGTTTTGTTTAACCTATTGTTTTGGTATAATGTAGTGTAGTGAAAAATATTTATATGTAATTATTGTTATAGTGCCCTGAAGAAGGCGGTAGAATAAACGCCGAAAGCTTGGCTAAATGAGTAAAGAGTAATATTACTAAGTCTCCCAGTCGATTTCCCATTAATAATCAACTTAATATATATATATATGTATATATATATATATATATATATATATATATCGGGTGCGGCAAAAGTCAGTTTACCGATTTGCATATGAGAGAAAAACGCAAAAAAATAATGGCAAAAAAAATTATTTCCTAAAAGATATAACATCAAAAATTAAAATAAAAAAAAAACGCGCATGCACGAATACCCGACAGCGTAAACTGACTTTTGCCGCACACTGTATATATATATATATATATATATATATATATATATATATATATATATATATATATATATATATTGAAGTTGACAGTATGTATCGACCGTGGCTTCGTAGAGAGAAAACGCAAGTTAATCACGTGGGAAAATCAGTCAAATAGGCGATTTAAAGGAAACTCCTTTTATCTCAGTTCGAATTTTCGTTTTAATTTAAAACTTCTTCGGGAACAAGCTAGATACAGTAAAAACAAGGCCTCAGTCAACAAATAAATGGTCATATTCAATATTTTTTTTTTCTACTTACAATTAGAGTTGGAGAAAAGTTTGCATGGAGAAATGCATTATCGGAAATACCATGCCAGAACACAACCACAACAAAGCACAAACGCAAACGACGGTGACATTATTACACTTATAAACAAAACTATTCGGACGACACACTGTCTCCTCGTTGCAGACAACTGGTTGTGTGAACCAAAAATATTACATGAAGTGGCATGAATCAGGTTTCAGCTCCAGAGCCACCAACACCAACAGTTACACGTGAATTCCTAGATTTATTGTTGATTAGAAAAGAATAAATATTACTTAGTTGGCTAGTGTCAGATTTAAAATTTAAGCTATTAGCACTATTACATTGAATGTGAAACATATCCAAAAAAAAGTCTACACCTGTAGTTGCTTTCAACCGCAATAATTTCGGTTTCGCCCCAGGTCATACTATGGTCGCAATCAATGGCATGTTGAGCTACCGCACAGTTCTTTTTGTGTAATTTAGTGTCACTTTTATGTAGCGCTAGACGTGATTTAAGCCACTGACTTGTCTGTCCATAGTACTTCTTGGGGCAACCACCGCACGGTATACAATAAATAACATTTGATCGCAAAAGTTGAGCGGTTTTATCCTTGATGTTGGAAAACAAAGTGTTGACAGTCCTTTTATTACTCACTACTATCCGAAACTCATCATTTCTGAACAGGTTAATCAATTTGGTAGATAGAGTATTGATTAGCGGAAGTTTCTTGTATCTGACAAGGGCAACACCACAGCCGTCATCTGTCGCATGATCGGGAAAAGGACTGCTGAAAATCAATTTCTGAACCAATGTCTTAGGATACCCATTATTGATAAACATCTCACTCAACTCACGCAAATTACTGTCAAGGAATGAGAGATCACTGATCCGCACCACACTACTCCTCATAGCTAACAATGTGTTTATTTTTGGATGTATGGAATGACTAGAATAAAAATTGATGTATCTACCAGAGGCTGTGGGTTTCTTGTACCAGTCCAGTATAATCCCATTAGATGTAGGATCACGTATGACCTTCGTATCCAAAAAGGGAACTCCATAGTTCGACATTTTACAGACATCACTTAAGGACGATGAAAAGTATAATGTCAAGGATACCTTCACTTTTTGTAACATGATGGAAAGAAAAATTTTACCACCTAATTTTGTCCTAATTTCACTTGATGTCGTCTCACTGTTTACTAATATACCGCTTGATTTAGTGATAGAGACTATTTAGGAGGGGTGGGGGGTCATTGGTCTAGCTTGCACTGTTCCTCTTGAGCTTTTCTTGGATCTGATTAGGTTTGTCTATGCCAATTGTTACTTCACTTTTCAGGACCGCTTTTACAAACAGATATTTGGCACGCCAATGGGCTCCCCATTGAGTCCAATATTGGCTCAGTTGGTCATGGACAGCCTATTAGAGAGCTGCATTAGGGAGCTGTCTTTTGGCCTACCATTTCTTTTTAAGTATGTGGATGATATCATTTGTGCTGTTCCTGCTGACAAGATTCAAGAGATTTTGACTACGTTTAACAATTTTAATCCTCATTTACAATTTACGGTGGAGGTAGAAACCAACTATGGAGTTCCCTTTTTGGATACGAAGGTCATACGTGACCCTACATCTAATGGGATTATCCTGGACTGGTACAAGAAACCCACAGCTTCTGGTAGATACATCAATTTTTATTCTAGTCATTCCATACATCAAAAAATAAACACATTGTTAGCTATGAGGAGTAGGGTGGTGCGGATCAGTGATCTCTCATTCGTTGACAGTAATTTGCGTGAGTTGAGTGAGACGTTTATCAATAATGGGTATCCTAAGACATTGGTTCAGAAATTGATTTTCAGCAGTCCTTTTCCCGATCATGCGACAGATAACGGCTGTGGTGTTGCCCTTGTCAGATACAAGAAACTTCCGCTAATCAATACTCTATCTACCAAATTGATTAACCTGTTCAGAAATGATGAGTTTCGGATAGTAGTGAGTAATAAAAGGGCTGTCAACACTTTGTTTTCCAACATCAAGGATAAAACCGCTCAACTTTTGCGATCAAATGTTATTTATTGTATACCGTGCGGTGGTTGCCCCAAGAAGTACTAAAGACAGACAAGTCAGTGGCTTAAATCACGTCTAGCGCTACATAAAAGTGACACTAAATTACACAAAAAGAACTGTGCGGTAGCTCAACATGCCATTGATTGCGACCATAGTATGAACTGGGGCGAAACAGAAATTATTGCGGTTGAAAGCAACTACAGGTGTAGACTTTTTTTGGAAATGTTTCACATTCAATGTAATAGTGCTGATAGCTTAAATTTTAAATCTGACACTAGCCAACTAAGTAATATTTATTCTTTTCTAATCAACAATAAATCTAGGAATTCACGTGTAACTGTTGGTGTTGGTGGCTCTGGAGCTGAAACCTGATTCATGCCACTTTGTAATATTTTTGGTTCACACAACCAGTTGTCTGCAACGAGGAGACAGTGTGTCGTCCGAATAGTTTTGTTTATAAGTGTAATAATGTTACCGTCGTTTGCGTTTGTGCTTTGTTGTGGTTGTGTTCTGGCATGGTATTTCCGATAGTGCATTTCTCCATGCAAACTTTTCTCCAACTCTAATTGTAAGTAGAAAAAAAGATATTGAATATGACCATTTATTTGTTGACTGAGGCCTTGTTTTTACTGTATCTAGCTTGTTCCCGAAGAAGTTTTAAATTAAAACGAAAATTCGAACTGAGATAAAAGGAGTTTCCTTTAAATCGCCTATTTGATTGATTTTCCCACGTGATTAACTATATATATATATATATATATAAGGAGAAAGGTAATTTGTCGATAAACCTGTTTTCCATCTATATATATATATATATATATATATATAGATATATACAGGGTGCGGCAGAGAAACTTGCTGATTTCAACTGAGCGCCAATGGGCGACGCGTGGTCAGATAGGGGCAGGGAGGGTCTCATTCGAAAGAGGGGCTCTTGAAGTTTTGTTATCCCTCAAGCCAGTTCTCGTCATGCGTAGGACAAAGGAGCAGCGTGCGTTCGCCGTCGAGGCCTACTTTTCCAATGGCCGTTTGCCACCCAACGTGCCTTCTGAACACGATTCAATATTCGTCTTGCGGGCCCCGTTCCTGGCCGCCAAAGATTGTTTCATAGGTGAACGCTTTCAGGCAAAGTGACAGTGTGGCAACAAAAATGCCTGGACGTCAACGGACTTCGAGTACCCCAGGATGGCATCGAGAGAGTGAGGCTGTCGTTTTTGAGCTCTCCCCGGCGCCGGCGTTCGGGGCGCAAACACGCTGGTGCTATGGGGATTTCTAATCGCACTGTGAGACGAATTCTTCACGACGAAGTCAACTTTCATCCCTACAAACTTGCTGTGGTGCAACTGCTCAATGAACGCGATTTTGCTCCTCGCCAAATTTGCGCGCTCTCCAGATTTGGCTCCCTGTGACTTGTTTTTATGGGGATATCTCAAATCCATTGGTTACAATGACAAACCACGGACCCTGCAACACCTGAAAGACAACATTTGCGAAGCCATCGCCAGCGTTCCCGTCGATATGCTCGAAAGAATGGAACAAAACTTCAAAAATCGGGAGGATCAGTGTATCGCTAAGGAGGGCCGCCATTTGCCCAACGTCATTTTTAAAACCACATGAGACAAATATTCATGATGTGTACAATACTACAAAAAAGGAATTAAATCGATATGTGAAATACTTTGTCATTTATTGACCTTTCAAATCAGCAAGTTTCTCTGCCGCACCCTGTATATATATATATATATATATATATAGTGGAGTATTAATTGATCGTTAATTGAATAGGATATGCAGTTGATTGTTTGGGTGTCGATCACTGGCTGTTTTGTTTAAATAAAACTCATTTAAATCTTACGATATTTCGGGTCTTTATTGACCCTTCTTCAGGTAAGTATCTGAAAATATCATACAATAAGCAATACAACTCTATCTATAGATGTGTCAATACTACTTACTGCGAGTTAAAGGAGGCAGCGAGACATTAAAAGCAGGGTGCTAACATTAAAAACGGACGACAACTAAACAATTTCATCTTTCACGGACGATGCGGATATTTTTACATTATTGACGAACAACACAAGACGTCTAGCGTGAGAGAACGTGGATCGGACATGAATAACCACAAAACTGTCTTTACCCTCTCGCATCACTTGGGTATGAATCGCGCAAGTAAACGTAGACACAGCGCCGCCAACCATCAATCCTCCCGGTACAATAAAATCCAACCCCAAAAGCACAATTCAAAAAAGATATCCCAAACAATTTCTAACAAGCAAGAGTTGAGTAGTCTATCGCCCTTGGTTTTCTTCTTCTTTTATCAAAATCAATTATATGAGAGTAAATATGACTTAGGTTTTCGGTATCTTGTTTAATGTTTACATTATTTTCGGTAATATTGATATTATACATCTCTAGAAATATTCTGTTATTATAACGAGCATCCGAATCCAATATTTTAACTTCATTGAAATCAAAGGAGTGTTTATTTTCTATTGCATGGGTGGCCAATGCACATCTAGTTTTTTTGGTATTACAATCACTCCTATGTAAATTCATTCGGTTCCGCAACCACTGACCGGTGACGCCAATATAGCATCCAACACGTTCTTCACATTTAACAACCAATACTACAAACAAGTATTTGGCGCACCAATGGGGTCACCTATTAGCCCAATTTTGGCTTTGATCACAATGGACTACGTCTTGGAAAATATATCTCCCCTTTTGGGTCCCACACCACTCTTGTTCAAATTTGTGGATGACATAATAACTTGTGATCCTCGAGAGAAAGCTGATGACATTTTGACGGTTTACAATAGTTTTAATCATCATATTCAGTTCACTATGGAGATTGAGACCGAAAATTTTATTCCGTTTTTAGATTGTAAGGTAATAAGGGCGACTGATGGTTCCATCACCACTGACTGGTATACAAAAAAGACCTACTCCGGGCGTTATGTTAATTTTCATTCAAACCACTCATTTAAACATAAAATCAACACTGTACTTGGAATGAAAAATAGGATTTTAAAGATATGCGACCCGGAGTTTCAGCCCTCAGCGTTAAATAAACTGGGACTGGCGTTCATAAATAATGGCTTTCCTTTGAAATTGGTAAATCGACTGTTATTCTCAACTAGCGCTCAGATCCAAACAACTCAAAGCAGTATATTTGATCCACCGCAACCACCTACAGATACTTATCTAAAGATGGCATGCATCCCAACGGTGACAGCAAAAATAAGAAAAATAATTCAACCCTTGTTGCAAGAGAATATAAAAATAGTTGAACATTATCCTAACAAACTTAACATATTATTTACTAAGATCAAGGATGAAGTACCATTGTTGTTTCGGTCTAACGTGATTTACAAAGTTGATTGCTTGGACTGCGATGGATGCTATATTGGCGTCACCGGTCAGTGGTTGCGGAACCGAATGAATTTACATAGGAGTGATTGTAATACCAAAAAAACTAGATGTGCATTGGCCACCCATGCAATAGAAAATAAACACTCCTTTGATTTCAATGAAATTAAAATATTGGATTCGGATGCTCGTTATAATAACAGAATATTTCTAGAGATGTATAATATCAATATTACCGAAAATAATGTAAACTTTAAACAAGATACCGAAAACCTAAGTCATATTTACTCTCATATAATTGATTTTGATAAAAGAAGAAGAAAACCAAGGGAGATGGACTACTCAACTCTTGCTTTTTAGAAATTGTTTGGGATATCTTTTTTGAATTGTGCTTTTGGGGTTGGATTTTATTGTACCGGGAGGATTGATGGTTGGCGGCGCTGTGTCTACGTTTACTTGCGCGATTCATACCCAAGTGATGCGAGAGGGTAAAAACAGTTTTGTGGTTATTCTCTCACGCTAGATGTCTTGTGTTGTTCGTCAATAATGTAAAAATATCCGCATCGTCCGTGAAAGGTGAAATTGTTTAGTTGTCGTCCGTTTTTAATGTTAGCACCCTGCTTTTAATGTCTCGCTGCCTCCTTTAACTCGCAGTAAGTAGTATTGACACACCTATAGATAGAGTTGTATTGCTTATTGTATGATATTTTCAGAACCTTACCTGAAGAAGGGTCAATAAAGACCCGAAATATCGTAAGATTTAAATGAGTTTTATTTAATCAAAACAGCCAGTGATCGACACCCAAACAATCAACTGCATATCCTATATATATATATATATATATATATATATATATATATATATATATATATATATATATATATATATATATATATATATATATATATATATATATATATATATATAAATTAAGGACGAGTCTTTGCCGTTGAAGATAAAAAGTGAAAGACTTTTAAATTGGGGAATCCAGCAAACAATAATTGAAACGACTATATGTTTAGTACGTTCTTTATTATTTCACCAATATTTCGCATCAAACAGTATGCTTCATCAGGGTCATCTGAAGGACAAAGATAATTAAGTATACAATCTTAAAAAGTAACAAGGTACTTACAATTGAACGTTACGTGGATGGCTGGTAAAGCGTTGAACAGGACTTTCACAAAATAAATTAACAATCACGGCTACACAGCTGAAGTCGAGTTTTCTGCCCGACAACGGTTAAATATAAAACATCAGCAAACCTCTACAGCCAAATGATACACTGCCTATGCGCTTCGAGGCCCGCCTTCAGCTATCAACAATAAAACGAAGAGCCACGCCGACATAAGACGAGTAATCCGAACAACCATAAAGGGAGAAATTTGAGTGGTTTGAAAAACTATAGTGAACGAATAAAAAGAGATTACAATTTTTAAAAATGAAAGGATTACATAAACATAACAAGGGCAAAGAATCTATAAACAATTTAGAGAGAATTATACTGCTGAAGGCATCTAAACTACATTGCTGTTATTAGCACGATTCAAACTCAAGATGTATGAATAACCGACATTCAAGCTGTTGACATCTGATCTGAAATTCATGTTATTAGGTGTGTTATTGATTTCAACCATTTCCAAAAACTCTCTACTCTTACGGTTAGGCACCGTTCGTCTGACATCCACCCCGTCGAAATTAGGTTCATGATTATTATTGATCATGTGTGTGGCCAACGCGCATCTGTGCTTTTTTGTTCGAATATCACTTTTGTGTAATGTTATCCTCTGTTTCAACCAGGTAGATGTCTGACCCAGATACACTTGATCACAATCCCTGCAAGGAATCGAATATACAACATTCGACCTGTAATCTAACTGTGTTTTGTCCTTAGTTCTAGTAAAATAATTACTCAGTGGGTGATAGTTATAAAAAGCTATTCTGAGCCTGTCGTCAGCAAAAACGCCAGATATCCTCGGGGCAATCTGCGGCAAGTAAGGAAATTTAAAAAACTTTAAGTTGGAGGGAGGCTCGGTTCTCTCATTGCTAGCCATGTCCTGGGTATTGAATATGATCTTACTAATCAATGCCTTAGGGTATCCATTATTGAGGAATATGCTAGATAGCCCAATCCCAATTCTTGCGAACATAGTTATGGATTTTTGCTTAAATAACATAATTAGAGTCTTACCCTTCGAGTTTTCGTTCATTAAAAAGTATGTTGATGATTTAATCGTAGGGTTGCCTGAACGGGAGATTGGCTCGGTGATCGATATTTTTAACTCTTTTCACCCTAATATCCAGTTCACTATTGAGGAAGAACTTGAAAGGGGGGTGCCTTTCCTTGACACTAAGGTTATCAGGAATGACCAGAACGAACTCACTATTGACTGGTATAGAAAACCATCTAATTCCGGAAGGCTCCTTAATTATTTTTCCAACCACAAAATGAGCCAAAAGATAAACTTAATTAGAGGCATGAAACACAGAGTGACAAGGATCAGCAACCCCATTTTTCTACAAAAAAAAAAAAAAAAAAAAAAAAAAAGAATTTGTTATCTCTATCTAGCATATTCCTCAATAATGGATACCCTAAGGCATTGATTAGTAAGATCATATTCAATACCCAGGACATGGCTAGCAATGAGAGAACCGAGCCTCCCTCCAACTTAAAGTTTTTTAAATTTCCTTACTTGCCGCAGATTGCCCCGAGGATATCTGGCGTTTTTGCTGACGACAGGCTCAGAATAGCTTTTTATAACTATCACCCACTGAGTAATTATTTTACTAGAACTAAGGACAAAACACAGTTAGATTACAGGTCGAATGTTGTATATTCGATTCCTTGCAGGGATTGTGATCAAGTGTATCTGGGTCAGACATCTACCTGGTTGAAACAGAGGATAACATTACACAAAAGTGATATTCGAACAAAAAAGCACAGATGCGCGTTGGCCACACACATGATCAATAATAATCATGAACCTAATTTCGACGGGGTGGATGTCAGACGAACGGTGCCTAACCGTAAGAGTAGAGAGTTTTTGGAAATGGTTGAAATCAATACCACACCTAATAACATGAATTTCAGATCAGATGTCAACAGCTTGAATGTCGGTTATTCATACATCTTGAGTTTGAATCGTGCTAATAACAGCAATGTAGTTTAGATGCCTTCAGCAGTATAATTCTCTCTAAATTGTTTATAGATTCTTTGCCCTTGTTATGTTTATGTAATCCTTTCATTTTTAAAAATTGTAATCTCTTTTTATTCGTTCACTATAGTTTTTCAAACCACTCAAATTTCCCCCTTTATGGTTGTTCGGATTACTCGTCTTATGTCGGCGTGGCTCTTCGTTTTATTGTTGATAGCTGAAGGCGGGCCTCGAAGCGCATAGGCAGTGTATCATTTGGCTGTAGAGGTTTGCTGATGTTTTATATTTAACCGTTGTCGGGCCGAAAACTCGACTTCAGCTGTGTAGCCGTGATTGTTAATTTATTTTGTGAAAGTCCTGTTCAACGCTTTACCAGCCATCCACGTAACGTTCAATTGTAAGTACCTTGTTACTTTTTAAGATTGTATACTTAATTATCTTTGTCCTTCAGATGACCCTGATGAAGCATACTGTTTGATGCGAAATATTGGTGAAATAATAAAGAACGTACTAAACATATAGTCGTTTCAATTATTGTTTGCTGGATTCCCCAATTTAAAAAGTCTTTCACTATATATATATATATATATATACATTGGAAATAGTTAATACAAGATGGCGGTAATTTTTTAAATTAAAAAACTACAGCCACGCCTGGGATTCGAACCCAGATATACGGATTGCCGGTCCGACGTTTTACCAATTAGACTAACGTGACCTATGACATTCAGTAGGTTTATTTGTCACTAAAGGAATATGAGTAGAAGTTTCTACCTTTAGACCTATTTCAATTGTGACACCTATCAGATGTAATGTGTCAAGTATTATCTAGGTTATTGCATTGAATTCATGATTGAATTATAAAGGGATAATATTTTAAATAATAATAATATTTCAATAATATTTTACATGAGATGCAATTAACGCATACAAAGAAGAATATTGTTCTTTACATCAACATTAGAGCTGTTGGACATTTCTGCGTCAGGTACATTGACGGTATAATAGCACAATCACTGATGCTGCATAGACATGTATGCGGTTATATCCCCTCTAGGAGACCTGCCTTACGACGAGAAACAAGAAACGACGATTTTCTTAAATCAAAACAATATTTTTCTTAAAGCAAATATTTAGGTTCTTCTTTATTAAAGAACTATTCTTATTATAAGTATGTGTTGTCTTAAGACACACAAATTATGTTAAGAATGTTATTTTCTTAGCATTAGACATTAGACAAAATTTGCCTACTGCGCAGGCAGGCGGATAAAGACGTCCGCCCGTCATCTTAGTTTGAAACTACTCTACTTTTGTGTGAAAATATATATGGAACTTGGAATCGAGAAGCCGTGCTTGTCTAAAAAGTGATTTTTGGATTTTCCAGAATTTGATTTGCTACCGATTTTATGAAAGTCTGAAATCAATTTATTTTGTTTCTCCGTTCCAGTTCACATATATGTTATGGTTAATTCTAATTTTATTTTATTTGCAGTATCATCAATACAGTAATCCAGTGGCGATGGTGGGCACATTTCCTCGGGACTCTCGACCTAAAGATCTACGTCTTGAGAACGGCAATAGCGCGACCCTGCAGAGAACTGCCGATTTAGAACTGAATGGATTGGCAATAAAAGAGAGACTCATGGCAAACCGTGTGCCGGAGAGTTGTGTCTAAGAGAAAAATGTGCTTTTTTCGTTCGGACTAAATTACGTTCGCTGACTTTTTTGTAAATACCGTCCAGACTCTGAAAAAATGACAGTGGGGCAAATTAGCTCATGTGTGTAAATATGTAGAGACAAGATGAATATTTAGCTGTTGTTAAATGCTTCGCGAGTTTTTAGGTGAAACATAGACAATCTAAACGATCAAAGGAAATAATAAAAACGACAACTAAGTTAATAAACAATATTTGTACATAATTGTATCTATTCATTGTTGTGTAAAGGTGGAATAATCTATATTTACTAATCACTTATATTTATGAAGTGATAACAGATTTGTAGCAGAACTGATAATGCAGAACTACTTATGGTTATCAAATGTTAACATTTTCATATCATCGTCAAACGATTTTATTACAAAAAAAAACGAAATCACTCCAAGGTGTTTGAAGCACGTTTAGCTCATTTCAGAATAAAAAAATACGGTATTGGGATAAGGAAGTATGCAATACGGTCCACGCCATATTACTAATCGGCTATTGCTACTACTTTTGCCTACAGTGGACTGATAAAAATGACATGTTAAAAGCATTAATAACATGCTATATATATTATGTTACGAAGGCTTTGATTTTTATTGCCAGTTTAAACTATAAACTGGGTTTAGGTATACAAAACCCTTGAGATCAAACCTCGGTTTACGTTTTAAACTGGCATTCAAACACCCCAACAAAACGAACTCACACTGAAAAAAATAGGTAATTGCACACGATAAATAGATGTAAACTGAACCTTGAACCTTGTGTGCAAATGGTACGAGAACTAGTACAAGGTTGCCCCTTCTTATACAATATCCAATTATTGCGTTGTTTATGTTTTTAGAATTCCAAATGTTAAAGCGAATGTTACTAAAACTCTAAATATGGTTAGAGAGAAGTATTAAATAACCTATGGGAACCGAAGGCTAAAGATGATGGCCCTACCAATGAATTATACATGGTGAGTCAGTCTTAGCTCATGTATTAAGAATAATAGACTTGTGGAATAAAGAATGCTACAATGTCAAACAATAATTATTTTTTTTGCAAATTAGGTATTTGCAACGGCATTTTTTTCACGACAGAATATGTACTAAATACGACAAATTAGTTATTCGTAACGACGAAGGCGTACGCAGAATGTATAGTAATCATGTCAAATTCGTATTCTTAACAATTGAGGTCAACAGAACAACAGATATTTTTTATGTGAGTTAATTAATTTTTGTTTGCTTTATGAACCGCATACATCTGATTGGTTTGTAAATTCAATGAACTCACATATAGTTCAGTCAAATGGTGTTTTGGCCAGGAAGAAAACATAGCAGTTTTTTTCTTCCATTCTATATGTTTTGTGGTATGCTGAATCCGAATTTCAACTTTCCTACTTCCCACGGATCTGGCTTCACAACAAAAATTGCAATTAAAGTCAACATTTTCGACTTTTCTTCAGTTTTTTGCCAAAAAAGTATTAAATTGCACTTTTCGACGTATATACAAAAATGAAGTACACTAAATTTCCAACAATAAGCACCCTCAAGTGTACTTTTTGGTTAAATGGTTTGGCCATTAGAGCGCACTGAAAGAAGGCCAAATTTTCCTACTTTATGTAATGTGCGTTGTTTGGGATGATAGCTCAGTTGTGTAGTTGTATGGATCTCTTGCAAATAAAACTCTCGACGGACCATTGAAACTTAGCTTTAATAACTCACTACATAATTATAAACTGTTATAATATGCTCTTGCTGGAGCGCGTGGGTACGCTCTTGCGTGTGTAACTCTACTCTACTACTGTGTAATTGCTAGCGCAGCTAGCGGTGATTCTGGCGCTTGCCCGGTAACGAAATGGGCGCGCAAATTTAAACTTACAAATAAATGTTCTTGTTACGCACATAACATGCCGCCCTCCGTTGAAACAATGTTTCAACTTATTCATGCGGTAGCAGCACTAATTTGGAACTGGGGCGTTTAAACACTCCACTATTGGTTTTCACTAACACCACTCTCACTCTGCCGTCAGCTCCAGGAAACACTTCTTGGATTCTGCCCAGGGTCCAACGTAGAGGTGGTGTGTTGTCTTCCTTAAGGATGACAATGTCGTTGATCTTCAAGTTAGGTGTCCTTCCTTGCCATTTAGATCTCTGCTGAAGATGATTCAGGTACTCGTGATGCCATCGTTTCCAGATGTGTTGAAACATTTGTTGAATCATTTGCCATCGTGTGAGTCTGTTTACCTTTTCATCCAAAATATTTGGTTCTGCAATTTGAGTCAGGGGAGAACCAATAAGGAAATGAGCAGGAGTAAGGGCTATAGGATCTGTGGAGTCGTCGTGAATTGGGGTTAAAGGGCGTGAGTTAATTATCCCTTCAACTTGTGTTAGCAAGGTATTCATCTCTTCGAAAGTTAGTTTTGTTTCGCCAATGACACGCTTGATGTGGAACCTTACTTGTTTTATGCCTGCTTCCCACAATCCTCCAAACTGAGGAGCGTTCGGTGGAATGAAATGCCATTGTACTGAATCTATCGAGGCCTGTTCTGACATTTCTGCCTGATTTTTCGGTGTTGCCAAGAACTCGTGAAGTTTTCTCATTTCTGCACAAGCGCCCTGGAAGTTGGTTCCATTGTCGCTATATACATTGTTGGGTTTGCCACGTCTGGCTATAAACCGCTTGAAAGATGCCAAGAATTCTGCTGTTGACAGAGATGAAACTAGCTCGAGATGAATGCATTTTGTCGTCATACATACAAAAAGTGCTATATATGCCTTTAAGATTGGAGCTCTCTTCAAATTACTGGCACGAATAAATAGGGGTCCGCCATAGTCAATCCCAACGTTCAAAAAGGGTCGAACTGTTTGAAATCGACACGCCGGTAAATTTCCCATCATTTGGTTGTTCTCTAGTTTTACAGCTCTAAATCGGCAACATTTGTTGCAAAGATGAATTATTTTCTTAACTGTACTTCTTCCGTTTGTGGGCCAGTAAGCTTGTCGTAAGTGGTTAAGCAAGTTTTGTGTCCCAGCATGCATTGTTCTTATGTGCTCATGTTTGATGAAAAGCTTCGTGAAAGTATGTTCTGTTGGAAGAATTATTTGATGTTTTTCGCTATACTTGATGTTCGCATTGTGAAGTCTCCCTCCTACTCGTAAGAGGCCCTCCTGATCGATAAATGGATTTAATGATTTCAGCTTGCCTGCTGACACATTTCCTCCTTGACGCAGCAACTCGATGTCGTTAGAAAAACATTCAATTTGTGCTAATTTGATTAGCGTTGTTCTGGCTTTATTAAGTTCTGATACTGCCAAAGTGCCTTGCGTGCGACTTTCCTTATTTCTGCAGTTATGTATAAATCTTAGACAATAAGCCATGCATCTTTCTAATTTGGTAAACTTGGAAATTGTTTCAAAAAGTATGAATGTGTTGATAGTTGTAAGGCATATTGCTGTAGATGGTTTGAGTTCCAATGTTTCTTCTGGAATCTCCTCTTGCTCGTTGCTCAAAGGCCATTTGGTTTCTGGTCCTTTCAACCACTCCGGTCCTGTAAACCATATGTCGTCATCTTTCATAATGTGTTCAGGTAAGCATCCTCTGGATATCACGTCAGCGGGGTTATCTTTGGTACTAACCCATCTCCACTGAATATCTGCACTCAATTGTTGGATTTCTGATACTCTGTTTGCCACAAACGTTTTCAACTTGAATGGAGGTGTCTTGATCCATGCTAACGTTATCGTTGAATCAGACCATAGGACTGTCTTGTCAATTTTTATATTCAGTGCCTTGGAAACTGCTGATACGATATTTGCTAATAAAACAGCTGCACAAAGCTCTAAGCGTGGTAAACTTAGCTTTTTCAGTGGTGCGACTCTGGATTTTGCTGTCAACAAGCGAACACAGTGCACTCCGTTATTCGTTGATCTCAAGAAAAGACAAGAGCCGTAAGCTCTTTCCGATGCGTCGGCAAATCCATGAAGTTGTATCTCTTGTGGTTCATCTATGAGTACTTGCCTAGGTAGTTTTAACTCATTTAACTTCGGTAGTTGCAATTTGAATATTCTCCATTGGTTGGCTATCTCTTCTGGAACCTCGTCATCCCAATCTAAATTTGAACGCCAGATTTCTTGCATGATAATCTTTGCCTTGCAAATAATTGGGCCTAACAATCCCAGTGGATCGAATAATCGTGCTATTTGTGATAGAATATTACGTTTTGTCATATGTTCCTTGTCGTACTCTGTAACATGATATAGTATCACATCATCGTTGGCCTTCCATTGTAATCCTAGCGTCTTTACGGTTTGATTTGTATCAAGTTGTATCAATGAGTCATCTGATGTAGTTGTTAAGTTCTCAAGAAGTCGTGGCTCATTGGATGACCATTTTCTCAATATAAAACCTCCTCGTTTCAACAATTCTGCTAATTGGTGCCTTAACTCAAGTGTCTCTTCGAGCGAATTGTTACCTGTCAGAACGTCATCCACGTAGAAATCTCTCCTTAATACTTCACTAGCTAAGGGAAACTCTTTCTCTTCCTCATTTGCCAATTGTTGCAAACATTTTGTTGCTAAATAAGGAGCTGATGCAGTGCCGTAGGTTACGGTTTCCAATTGGTATGTTATCTCCTCGTTTTCGTTTGATCGCCAAAGAATTTTCTGGTACTTTGCGTCTTCTGGGTGTATTCTCACCTGGCGGTACATTTTTGCTACATCTGCTATGAGAACATATCTGTGTGTTCGAAATCTCATCAATATAGCTGTGATGTCATCTTGTAGCGTGGGTCCTACCATCAACAGGTTATTCAGTGAAATACCGTTACTTGTCGCTGCTGAGGCATCGAAAACCACTCTGATTTTTGTCGTTAAACTGTCTCCTTTTAGCACGGCATGGTGAGGCATGTAGTAGCCTTCGGAATGGTCAGCATTCTTCACTTCAGTCATGTGACCCATCGTTTTGTATTCATCGATGAATTCTTGGTATTGTTTACGATATGAATCGTCGCTCTTGAATCTCCTCTGCAGGGCAGTCAATCTCTTCGAAGCCATTGTAAATGAATCTCCTAATTCTTTTGGTGCTCCTTTGAATGGCAGTCTTACTACAAATCGTCCATTTTCATCTCTTTTCGTATGTTCTTGGAAGTGTCGCTCGCATGCTTCTTCTTCCTGGGATAGAATCCTTTTGTCAAACCTCTCTTCGATTTCCCAAAATTGCTGCATCTGGGTTTGCAGTGAATTCGTTGACAAAAAGCTTTGAATGGTGGTGCTATATGATTGTTGAACTTTGCCTGAAAGAATGAATCCAAAATGACTGTCCTGTATGTCAAGAAGTGCGTCGTTAAGTTTGATCTTTTGAGGCTTTAGAGTACTCATGAATATTTCTGCACCCAGCAGTATGTCTATCTGTCCTGGAATGTGGAATGTTGGATCCGCAAGAACTATGTTCTTCGGTAACTTCAATGAACTTGTATTGATTTTTACATTTGGTAGCCTGTCAGTTATCTGCTTCAAAACAAGACATTCTAGTTCGTTTGTGTACGTATCATTACGAGACCTTATTTTAACCAAAGCTGTTTTCTTGACATTTGTCTTCGATTGTCCGATTCCTCCAATAGGTATATTTGCGGTACTTGACTGTATTCCCAACCGCCTGAATAAATCCTTGGTTATAAAATGCGTTTGACTCGCACTATCTAGCAAAGCTCTGCAAGATTGCCATTCACCACGTACATCTCTCACCTCAATCAATGCAGTAGAAAGCAATACTTCACTCGGTTTTTGTATATTTTGCAATGTAAAACTTTTCTTCTCCTCTTGCTTGGTAGGTTTCTTCTCCTCTTGAGTGTTCTTTCTTTCAGTCTGCTTGTGCGTTTCAATGTGTATGAGAGTATGGTGTTTTTTATGACACGTGCGGCAAGTAAAGGAAGAATTGCATGATGTTACTCCGTGTGATCCAAGACAATTGAAGCACGCGTTTAATTGTTTTACCGTCAGCGTCCTTTCATCAGGTGTCTGATTTAAGAATTTTTCGCACTTGGATAATGTGTGCTCACCTTTGCACAATTTGCATGAAGCCTGATATTTGTTATTTGATGATACGTGTGCGTAGTGCGGTTTTGCACGGTTTTGTTTATCTTGAATAGATACACTCATCGCTTCCAGTGAAAAACATCGCTTCTCCAAAAAAGAAAACAAATCCGTTAACCTTGGAATCTCTTGTGTATTTGTGTCTTTGTTCAACTCCCACTCACGTTGGCATTGGTAATCCACCTTTTGTAAGATCATAAACATTATTAAATCGTCCCATGAGTCAGTAGGTCGCCCTAAACATTTTAAAGATCGTAAGTGCTGTTTTGTTTGTGCTATCAGCGCGCGAAGTCCAGATAAAGAGTTTTTTCCGACTGTCGGCATATCGAATAGCGCTCGGACATGTACACCGACCATGTGTTGTTTGTTATCGTAGCGCTCGACCAGTAGCTTCCATGCTTCTTCGTAGTTTTCTGCAGATACCGTGATCGCTGCGATTATGCTCAGCGCTTCGCCCTTTAGTTGCGACTTTAAATAATAGAACTTTTGAATTGGTGACAAACTCTGGTTTTTATGAATCAATGAGTCGAAAATGTCGTGAAAACTCGTCCAATCTTGGTAGTTGCCATCGAAATTGGGGATATTTATTTGCGGTAATTTTACCTTCTCCGGCTCGGGTGTGTTCGTGATATGTCGTATATCGCTCGGTGTACTCTGGTTGCGAGTAAGGTTGATGCGTTTGAAAATGGCTGCTTTTGCAGTATAGTAGGATTGCTCAAAGATATCTCTATCGCTCTCATGCTCTGGATTTATAACTTCTAGCCTGGCTTGAATTTCATCATATTTTGCCCACAACTCGTCTAATTTTGCATCTCGAATGATAATCTGCTCTGAATCGTCTGATTCCAACTCGTTTACGTAGTTTAGAATTCTCGTTACGTTGCCCTTGAGTGTTTTTCTGAAGTTCTTTAGCGTGGTTTCGTCTCCCATGGCGAATATTGTGACTCAACTCAGTAGATAGATAGATTATGACGGAAATAGCTCTAGGAATGTGGATAGGAAACCGACTCAAATGCTTTGAATGAAATTGTACTCACGTTATGGCTCTCGTTGTCTCGTTGCTGGTGGTCTCTCATCCGGCTCGACTTGACCAATGTTTGGGATGATAGCTCAGTTGTGTAGTTGTATGGATCTCTTGCAAATAAAACTCTCGACGGACCATTGAAACTTAGCTTTAATAACTCACTACATAATTATAAACTGTTATAATATGCTCTTGCTGGAGCGCGTGGGTACGCTCTTGCGTGTGTAACTCTACTCTACTACTGTGTAATTGCTAGCGCAGCTAGCGGTGATTCTGGCGCTTGCCCGGTAACGAAATGGGCGCGCAAATTTAAACTTACAAATAAATGTTCTTGTTACGCACATAACATGCGTGTAATTACAAAAAGCTTAGATTCTGATAAAACTATATTAAATTCGCTACAAATTGCATAACTTCATCAATTATTTTGGCCAAACTGTGTAACCGCTAGAGCACGTTGAAATTTGATGTCACATTACGCGAAACCGCTAAGTCACGAGCCCTTCACAAAAAAACATCGATATACAATAATCGAATTAGTCGATTATTGATATATCTCGAGATAATCGGTCATTTATATTAGTACTACTAATTTCGTTAGTACTACTAATTTAATTAGTACTACTAATTTCATTAGTACTACTAATTTCGTTAGTACTACTAATTTCGTTAATACTAATTATTTCTTTAGTACTACTAATTTCGTTAGTACTACTAATTTCGTTAGTACTACTAAATTTGTTAGTACTACTAATTTTGTTAGTACTACTAATTCGTTAGTACTACTGATTTTCAACTTATTTACCACTAATATATCGCGCATTAAGGCCTACCTGACATCCCCGGTAAACCGACGCCGCGCAATCGAGTATTTGATCTGTTTACTGTGACACCGGCAGACCCATGACATTGCACAAAGTTGCGCTTTTAGTTCGATATGTCGGCTCACTAGTCGGTTCCAACACTGTTTTTAGTTCATATATCGGGGCACAGATAACGGAGATATTCAAGGTCAAAAAAAGCAAAAACCCAAAACGCTTTTACAAATATTTTCGATTGGAAATCAATTCTGGGCATATATCGAGATATGTCGGTGGAAAAAACCGATATGTCGGGGCAAAAATCTCAAAGTTATTCAAGGTTAAACTTTTCCTAGAGGTTTCTTGATGTCGGGGAGTAAAATTCGATTCTAGACATATGTCGGAATACATCCGTGTAAAAAATCATATATCAGAGCAATGACCGAAAAGTTATTCAAGGTCAAAGTATGGCGGCAAAAACACAAAACAATTTTTGATATGTCGGGGAGTGTATTTCGATTTTAGGCATATGTCGGGATATGTCGGTGAAAAAATACGATATGTCGGGGCAAAGACCTCAAAGTTATTCAAGGTCAAATTTTCCCAAAACATTTTTTGATATGTCGATGAATGAAAACTGAATCCTGGGATATATTGGAATATAACCGTGTAAAAAACATGTCGGGGCAATGACCGAAAAGTTATTCATTGTTTTTTTATATAAGGGAATGAAAATTGATTCATTCTAGACATGTCGGAAGGTATCCCTGCAAAAAACATCATGTGGGTCGAAACGTTATTCAAGATCAAAGGTTGACAGCAAATGCCCAAAACGATTTTGATATATCGGGGCAAAGATTGCAAATTTATTCAGTTATTCATGATAATAGTAACAAAACATGACAAAATAAAGAAACAATTTATTGACTATAGATATACAATACACTTACATAATAAGCAAACAATATACAGTGTGTCCCCGGATAGGTGAAATGGCTCTTATAAAAGGTAAACAATTGTCGATATTAACTTTCATCATTTGGGGTTTCTATAACCAAGCCCTGCTTGATTACAGACTAATTTCGAGTATATTTTCAATTTTTAAAAACTAGTCAGTCTTGACAGTGAGTAAAAAGCCCGTTTGTCGCAGGTAAAGTACCTTTTCTGTTTACAGTACAGCTGAAAGCTGAAATTTTGCAATTAAAAAACACCAGAAAGCACTAGAATCAAAAATGGCGCCTATCCTATAAAAACACCAGAAATACACTACTTTTCAAAACTAATTGTCTAACCAACATTGATCATAAAAAAAATTGTTGCTTACAGTAATTCTAAAACATCAGTATTCACTGCATCTGCCACTGGATTTTGATAGGCTGACATACGTACACAGGAATTCAAATCATCATCGAAGTATTCAACGCATACATTCTGCCTTCAAACCCCGAATTGTATCCTTAAAGCACATATTTAAATTCTGAACATGTTCATAAACAAATCTTTTTATTATCTAAGACTTAATTTAAAATAATTTTTACTGTATTCGGTATTTCCTAATGTGGCCTTGATAAAAGTCAAATAACTAAAAACTCTCTATACATAGGTACAGCATCAGGCATTAGAATACAGCATCAGGCTAGCTCTCCGGTCAACGTCAACCTATGTTATATCGACAGAGCTACATAGCTATGGTCGAATCACTATTGTTAGAGCGCTAAGAGCGATATACTACATCGTGTCGTGAATTTACTAATATCAGCTCTCTACACATAGTGACTCGACCATAAATACTTGAGCTGTTCCAGGGCAACACATTATAGACAAAACACGTATAATGCTACTGAAAACGAATTTTCCAAAATCAGTAGAAAAGCACTAATGTGCAAGTAAAAAAAACACCATTATTCAGCCGTAGCTGAACTTTGCAAAAATATAGCTGAAATTTGTAGGCAAACCCGCCAGATCTAGTGCTAAAAGCTCCAAATTGGCAACACTGACCCGTAGAGTCCATACACAGGGTGTTAGTAAATCAGTTCGAAAAACTTCGGGGGGTGATTCTGTACGAAAAAATCTGATGTGGCCAGGCACATGACTTTATCATACAATATATAAAATTAATAGTTTGGCTCATGAGAATCTATTCTATTGAGATAAATCGTAGGTATTGTCAAAGCATCAGCATTTATCACTACCTACACTACGTCATTAGAATAATAGTTATTTATGGCACAAATGCCGAAAGTACGGAATTGCGCGAGGAGCGGTGATGCGGCGCGTCACCGAACGCGGAGCGTCGCAGTCGCATGTGAGCGAGTCGCGCTATCTAGTTTTTGGCAGGAGCGACATCAACGTTTATTGTGTTGCTTTTTAAGAAATACGTATTTAAAAAAATATATAACAAATTTCTGTATAGTAAATGCTAGGTTGGTACCACTTTGATGAAACGTCAAGTTTAAAGGTGCGTTCCGATTGGTAGGTAATGGTAGCTAATGGCGGTGGTAGAATACGAAATTATAGTATTTCTTTCATATCGTGATAATGATACATATTAGTTTGCATGTACAGAAACATGAGTCCCTAGCAATTGAGTCACTAGCACTGCAATTATCACTAATGAAAACGCACCTTAAAAAGGTAATTCAAATTCTCACAGATTTATATTTGTTCATGACACATCCCTACCAACATGCTAAAATAAAACTACACTCATCGCTATACTTTATTTATAATTTTCTCAATTTATCGTTTTTAGAATTAGATATAAAGACGGGTTGATATTTCTTATCAACAAACAATCAAATTGGTGATCTTATTTTATTTGAAATTTGTATTTTATAATTTGCCGCACTACAGCGGCAACGTTCCATAGTGGTTCTCCAACCTATGATGAGATCAGCTGTTTTCGAATGTGACAACACAAAAAAGTATTTGTCAAAATCCTGGCTACTATGTACTTTCATATTAATGCAGATGCGACCGATCTCGATCAAATAGAATTTGCTCTTGCAGCTAAACTATGAATTTTACCAAAAAATGTCATAAACATAAATTATTCAAAATTTCCTCTGCTTTAATTTATTATTTAACTATTTTGACGAAATTACAGAAATGGCGGCTCTTTTGCAAAATCCTTGAAAAATGCTTAGAATAAACTACCAGTTCCTTTGGACCCTTGTCAACCAAAAGCTTTTCAGCTCTAAGTTAGGTCATAAAATTTCTAAATATGAACTTTCGTTCCGATACCTTCAGTAGTATCTCCGGAATCGTCTCCCCATAATCGTTTACACACACACACACACACACACACACACACACACACACACACACACACACACACACACACACACACACACACACACACACACACACACACACACACACACACACACACACACACACACACACACACACACACACACACACACACACACACACACACACACACACACACACACACACACACACACACACCACACACACACACACACACACACACACACACACACACACACACACACACACACACACACACACACACACACACACACACACACACACACACACACACACACACACACACACACACACACACACACACACACACACACACACACACACACACACACACACACACACACACACACACACACACACACACACACACACACACACACACACACACACACACACACACACACACACACACACACACACACACACACACACACACACACACACACACACACACACACACACACACACACACACACACACACACACACACACACACACACACACACACACACACACACACACACACACACACACACACACACACACACACACACACACACACACACACACACACACACACACACACACACACACACACACACACACACACACACACACACACACACACACACACACACACACACACACACACACACACACACACACACACACACACACACACACACACACACACACACACACACACACACACACACACACACACACACACACACACACACACACACACACACACACACACACACACACACACACACACACACACACACACACACACACACACACACACACACACACACACACACACACACACACACACACACACACACACACACACACACACACACACACACACACACACACACACACACACACACACACACACACACACACACACACACACACACACACACACACACACACACACACACACACACACACACACACACACACACACACACACACACACACACACACACACACAACACACACACACACACACACACACACACACACACACACACACACACACACACACACACACACACACACACACACACACACACACACACACACACACACACACACACACACACACACACACACACACACACACACACACACACACACACACACACACACACACACACACACACACACACACACACACACACACACACACACACACACACACACACACACACACACACACACACACACACACACACACACACACACCACACACACCACACACACACACACACACACACACACACACACACACACACACACACACACACACACACACACACACACACACACACACACACACACACACACACACACACACACACACACACACACACACACACACACACACACACACACACACACACACACACACACACACACACACACACACACACACACACACACACACACACACACACACACACACACACACACACACACACACACACACACACACACACACACACACACACACACACACACACACACACACACACACACACACACACACACACACACACACACACACACACACACACACACACACACACACACACACACACACACACACACACACACACACACACACACACACACACACACACACACACACACACACACACACACACACACACACACACACACACACACACACACACACACACACACACACACACACACACACACACACACACACACACACACACACACACACACACACACACACACACACACACACACACACACACACACACACACACACACACACACACACACACACACACACACACACACACACACACACACACACACACACACACACACACACACACACACACACACACACACACACACACACACACACACACACACACACACACACACACACACACACACACACACACACACACACACACACACACACACACACACACACACACACACACACACACACACACACACACACACACACACACACACACACACACACACACACACACACACACACACACACACACACACACACACACACACACACACACACACACACACACACACACACACACACACACACACACACACACACACACACACACACACACACACACACACACACACACACACACACACACACACACACACACACACACACACACACACACACACACACACACACACACACACACACACACACACACACACACACACACACACACACACACACACACACACACACACACACACACACACACACACACACACACACACACACACACACACACACACACACACACACACACACACACACACACACACACACACACACACACACACACACACACACACACACACACACACACACACACACACACACACACACACACACACACACACACACACACACACACACACACACACACACACACACACACACACACACACACACACACACACACACACACACACACACACACACACACACACACACACACACACACACACACACACACACACACACACACACACACACACACACACACACACACACACACACACACACACACACACACACACACACACACACACACACACACACACACACACACACACACACACACACACACACACACACACACACACACACACACACACACACACACACACACACACACACACACACACACACACACACACACACACACACACACACACACACACACACACACACACACACACACACACACACACACACACACACACACACACACACACACACACACACACACACACACACACACACACACACACACACACACACACACACACACACACACACACACACACACACACACACACACACACACACACACACACACACACACACACACACACACACACACACACACACACACACACACACACACACACACACACACACACACACACACACACACACACACACACACACACACACACACACACACACACACACACACACACACACACACACACACACACACACACACACACACACACACACACACACACACACACACACACACACACACACACACACACACACACACACACACACACACACACACACACACACACACACACACACACACACACACACACACACACACACACACACACACACACACACACACACACACACACACACACACACACACACACACACACACACACACACACACACACACACACACACACACACACACACACACACACACACACACACACACACACACACACACACACACACACACACACACACACACACACACACACACACACACACACACACACACACACACACACACACACACACACACACACACACACACACACACACACACACACACAGACATTTTTTTGTACCTTGGTCAAAAATGTTCAGGGGACCCAAAAAGACCTATTTCCGCTAAAATCTCAATTTTTTTTTCGGCACGATTACAATACTTTACATACTGCGTATGATAAAGTAAAAATAATGATAGTTTAAAATATAAACGTATGTCCGCAAATGCTTCGTTTTCTGTGATACGATAAGGTTTTTCTTGAAAACTGACGATTGAAATCTTGTGTCACGTCTGAGGGAGGTCATTTTCAACAGTTTTCCGGGGCATATTTGGACGGCTTTTGACATCCACATATTGTTGCCTTATTTCTCACAATAACTGGTTGGTAATGGCAATACTACTTAATATATATTATACATTTATCCAGGAATATACACAAGAAATTTTAAGTTGAATAAAGTATTTTTGGAGTTATAATAACTTCTTTCCAATTTGCAGTTTGTCCCTATGTGCCATTGCACATTGTCTCAGGCCCCACGCCTTCACGCTGTTCCAATGTGCCCCACGCACATTGGAACAGCGTGAATAACTTGGTTATTATTGACGATACCAATTTGATGTGTGGTGAATACAAATCATCAACATAGACAAACAAACTGACGTTAAGTTCATTATTATATCTTATACAGGGTGCACGAAATTTTTAACAAAATATCACATTTTAAAACTGAAAAAAATCAGGTTTTTAAATTGAAATCGTGTATATCTATCGAAAAAAAATCGTGCTTTGTGTCATTTCAGACTATACCTGATAAATATACTTAAAATTGAAATAATTTTTATATTATTATACAGACACTGTTGTTCCACGTCCCGAATATTGGAGGGGTGATAGAGCGTCTTATTTTATGAACGATAACATCAATGAACATATAGCCTAACGGTGACTTAATTGTATGATATGACCTTGTGAAGGTCAAAGTGTTTTATGAACTACCTACAATAGTTGTTGAGGAATTTCCTCAATAGACTAGGTTAATCAAAATTACCGGAACACTTAAATAAATCTCCAACAGTAAAAATTTCAAAAAGATTCCAAACAAATGGTTGTTGGTCTTTAGCAAGCTATCGTTTGCTTATATATATATATATATATATATATATATATATATAGATGGAAAACAGGTTTATCGACGGTAAGATATTAAAGGAGAAAGGTAATTTGTCGGGCAAACACGAAACACGTGTCTACGGTTGCTTCTTCGTGTGACGGAATTGCCCGACAAATTACCTTTCTCCTTTTATATATATATATATATATATATATATATATAGGAAGTGAATTCTCGCAGAAATCTGCATACATTAATATGAACATTGGAAATAGTTAATACAAGATGGCGGTAGTTTTTAAGTTCCCAGGCGTGGCGCACATAACGGACATAAATTGCTCGCATGATTACATGCTCGCCTACGGCTCGCGTGTAAACTTCATGCTCGCGATTTATATCCTTAATTATGTGCTCGTCAAATATACTATTTTAATATACAGGCTGTTTATAAAATGCATCAGTTTTGAGTTATAAGCAATTAATCAAAGTTCACAAACTTTTCTTTTAACCAAACCGATAAAAAATATAAAAGAAATCAAGAAAAACATATCCAAACAATTAAATAGAATTAAATTAAATGTTCAAACTGCCAAATTAAAATAAATGTGTATGTATCTGGGAGTTCAAGAGTTTTGATTTCGTGCTTATAACTCAAAATGATGCATTTTATCACAAAAAGTATTCCTACAAAACATTCTTAAAATAAATCAGAAAATGGAAAGGTTACGTTATTTTCATAATGAAATAAACATCTTGAATATTAAAATACATTCAAACCGAAATAGTTTTGCTTGAACGTTTTTTTAGTTGTTTACGGTTGGAGAATTATTTAGTTGTTCCGGTAGTTTTGACTACACCTGTATTTGAAACTATGGACTATGGACCTCGGAATACTCTCCATAGACTACCCTACCGATCTAATGGGAACAAATATCAACTTTGTTATTTGAAATAAAAATTATATATATACATCAGGTTTCCCTATAGGTACAATTAGTACATTAGGGTGGTCCAAATTTATACCCAGCAAACATTTTTTTTTGCTGGAGGGCAACGATCCTCCCAATCTGTTCCTTTTCCAGAAATAAAAATTCCCCCCAAATTTGAGAAAAATCGGTTAACGTTAACACGTGCACCTCAAAAATCGGTTAACCGTAACACGAGCACCTCAAATTTCCCATTTAAAATACATTGCAAAAATGCATCTTTTTTCCTTTTTTGTTCACGTTTCGTATTTAGAAAAAAAGTTGCGGGAGATAATTAGAAATTGTTTAGAACTCCCTAAGAAACAAATCCACAACCACTATTTTTTTTCACCCTCCCCTGCAGTACCATAAATATGAGGCAAAATTCCCAAATTTACAATTTTACAATGTTAAGTGTTTTTTAGTTTTGTTTGCATAAATTATTATTAATGGATTACTGACATGTCCCTTTGTCATTTATGAACTAATTTCAAATTGTTTAAACAATTACAAATTGTTTAAAAAAAAATTTAATGTAACTGACCCATTTTTATATTTTTTTGCAGAAATTATTGGAATTTTGGCATTTTTGTCATTTATTTACTAATTTGCAACTGTAAACATAAAATATACAATGTTACGGGCAAAGTTTTACTATTTTTGCTGAAATTGATGCCCACTCAGTTTTTCCAGCACAACTGTGGAAATTTTTGGATCCCGCTTTTCATACCTGTTCAGCTTTTTCAACAATGATCCAATGTGCAAACACACAAGTCTAAACAGGTAACAACGAAATCAAAATACCGTAAGCAGTACAAGCTTAGCAATATAGGACTAGGGCTGTTCGAGTTATCAAAAAATGCAAGTCTCGAATTTCAAGTCGAGTACAGCTAGTTTCTTTCGGAACCGAACCAAACACGATTATTTGAGTTGTCTCGCATTTATTCGAGGCTCGATATCAAAGTCGAGAGCTTTTTTATATGGAATGTTCGTAAAATGAATAGAAAAATATGTGCGCAATTTTGTATATCATTGTTTAAACAATGAATGCAAATTAGTTAATAAATAATAAAAATTAAGAAATAATCAAATAGTAATTTCTGCAAGAAAATAGAAAAATATGTAAGTAACATTGTATATTTTTGTTTAAACAAATGGTATTTGTTTAAACAATGCAAATTAGTTAATAAATGACAAAAAATGCCAATAATCTAATAATTTCAGCAAAAAAATATAAAAATGTGTTCGTGACATTGTATATTTTTGTTTAAACAATGTGTAATTGTTTAAACAAATTTAAGTTAGTTCATAAATGATAAAAGGACATGTCAGCAATCCATTAATAATACTTTATAAAAAAAAATAGAAACACGTAACATTGTAAAATTTTAAATTTGGAGAAAATGTTGCCTCATATTTATGGTATTGCAGAGGAGGGTGGGGGTGGTGAAAGAAAAATACTGGTTGTGGATTTATTCCTTCCGGACTTCTGAACAATTTCTGGTAATCTCCCGCAACTTTTTTTCTAAATCCGAAATAAGAAAAAAATGGAAAAAATGTGAATGTTTTGCAATGTATTTTAAATGGGAAATTTGAGGTGCTCGGTGGCACGTGTGTTAACGTTAACCGATTCTTCTCAAATTTGGGGAGATTTTTTTTCCGGAAGACGAACTGATTGGGGGGGTCGTTGCCCTCCAGCAAAATTCCGTTTTTTGGACCACCCTAAGGTACATAGTATCATAATATCTGAGTTATATCGACTTTTTAACTTTTTGATGATTTAACTTTAAACATCCTGTATTATAATGATGAAGTAAACATCATATTGTTAGCTTTTTTTAAGGCGAGGGGAGGGAAGAACCCACCACCACCCGCTGCACGGCATCGCCTGAAGGGCATACTTCCTGCAGCGACATATCCCAACATTTCTTCTGTCGCCTTTCCGACTTGTGGCCTACTGGCTCTTTTACTCTTTATTTTGACCACAAATACAGATAAGACAAACAAAAGTCATACTAACCTACTTACTAATAACATACTACTCTACTTACTAATAACATACTATGTACTATACCACTTATTCTACTACGTCCAACTATGCTACTTATTCTGCTACCTCCACTGTTACGTGCTCAAAACCACGGTCCACTCGGTCTGCTAGCATCGCGCTCAAATTCGTTCATTTCTGCGCATGACGTCACTTTGAGAAGGATGTTGACACGGGCACCTAATACAACCAAATACATTCGTAAATTTTTGAATTTTGTAGGTGATTTAGGTTAACAAGTTGACAACCATGCCAAAGCTTTAACTGGCAAAAATGTTTGAACGTCACAACAACATATTAGCTACCATGGTAACGAACCCTACTTCTCGCAATGACGTTAACGCATAAATGTCATTACAACCGTGACAACAACAATTGGCTACTTAGGCAGCCATAAAGTTATCGCCATACTAACGGTACTTCCGCTTCCTTGTCGTACTGACGTCACTTTGCTATGCGGGTGAACAGACCGTGTTGGATCGTGCTCAGAACCACAATTCTTTCTGGGACACCGCAACCTTGTCTTTAATTTTAGGACCACGATTAGACCACTGGTCCCTAGCCGAAACTCCGGTCGTCCTGAAGTCTGGTCCGGATTTCCAGAACCCTAAACATTTCTCGCTTCGGTAGTTCCACAAAATTTCCTGCGCCGGTTTCCGGCCGCTATTCTGTATTTCTTGCTTTTCCTCCATCCGTCCCCGGGACCATCCCTACTGCTTAACGATTAAGCCACTAAGGCATGGGAGGTCCTCCGCTTCTTCACGCTTGTCACCCTCGTTCTTAAACTTTAGGATATCTTCCACGGTATGTGTGATCTGCGGCCACTCCACGTTGAACATGCGCTGGACCAATTCCTTCCTCGTTGAGGTTTTCCTGATATGGAAACGCGCTTCTATGTTCTACCCATCTTTCATATCGGAAGAGAGTATGCCCGGGAGTATCCTCCTCCCTTCTCTTGAATCGGTGCAGGCTTGCCCCGAAACACCCGTGGCCGCTCATAGGTGATTTCACCATGCTTTCTATTAACCCACCCCGAAAGGCTGGGTATCAAGCGATGGGTCCATCGTCCAGTTTCATCCTCGTCCCATTCTTTCTGCTATGCCTATATTGTGGCTGTTCGATCGGTGACTCGGGAACCACCCTCATGTGCTCTTCGGTCATACCGTTGCCTTCTTTCTTCTACTTTTAGATGTAGGGGCGCCAGTGACGCAATTACCAGAACTGCCACGGTAGATACAGTTCTGTACGCCTACGTCACTTCGATTGCCGCTCTTCTTTGTATGCCTTCTACTTGCGAACTCCATGTCGTCCGTCCAGACTGGCGCCGCATATAGCAGCACCGACTCCGCCACGGACGCGAGTACACTCCTTCTAGCTGCCGTTGGGCCCCCCCAACCATCAGCCTCAGGAGAGCTCCTGTTGTCCTCTCCGCTCTTGCCGCCACCTCTTCCACGTGCTTCCTGTACCTGAGGTTTCTTTCTAATCTCACTCCCAGGTACTAGACGCTGTTCCCGGGTTTGATTACTATCCCGTCCACTGTCAGCGTCACCGGCTCACACTTCCTTCTGCCGGTTAGTAGCACGGCCTCGGTTTTCTCGGCAGCTAGCTGCAGTCGTCTGTCAGCCATCCACGCGACTATTGCCGCAATAACCGTGTTTGCCCTCTCCTCGAGCTCGGCACAAGTGGCTGCGATCACCACCCTTGCTAGGTCATCCGCATACGACACCAGCTCCACACGAGGAAGCTCCAGACGCAAGACCCCATCATAGAAGACGTTCGAGAGCGTTGGCCCCATGACCGACCCCTGGGGGACACCGTTTGTTATTCTTTTCTGAGAGGTCCTCCCGTCTTTAACCTTTAAGATAATCCATCTGTCCCGGAGGTAACTCCTGATCATCCGCAGTAGGTACTGGCTGATGCCTCTTGTTTCCAGCGCTGCGATGAGGTGTTCCCATGCAACCGTAATGAAAGCATTTCTAACGTCGATTGTTGCCAGCATGCAGAACTGTTTTTCCTCCTCGTTCCTTGGTTCGCTCTCTTCGCTTTGTCCATCACGCTCCTTACCGCGTCCATAGTTGACCTTCCTTCTCCGAAACCAAGCTGGTTGGCGGCCAGTGGAGCTCTCTCCTCAAGCTCAGTTTTTAGTCTATTCACTAGCACGTGTTCCATTAGCTTGCTGGCAAATGGCCCTATACATTGGTGGTTCTTCTTCCGTGGCCTCTCGTTTGACTTTTAGGAGGACACTGAACGTCTTTCACATTTGTGGGTATTTCCCTTCCGTGAGGACTGCGTTCATTACATCTGTGACATACTCTCCCGCTACTACAACCATTTCCCTGTACGCCTCCGGAGGAACTCCATCAGGTCCCGCGGCTTTCTTAGTTTGATCTTTCCCGCCTCTCTCCTAACTTCCTCTACCTAGAGAATATTAGTAACCTCTTCCGGCTCCGGCTCGTCATCCTCCATGATGTCATGTTCTGGGAACAGTTCGTCCGCTACTACCTTCATTTCGGACAACGTCAAATTCGGTGGCGGTAGCCATATAGTCATATTGTTAGTCATGTTAACGTATGCGCCCACCAAGCCTGAAACTGTTAGTAGCAACAAAGATATAAAATATCAACATTGCTGCAAAATTAAAATAAAATAACAAAGCTGATATTGACTTCCGGTAGACGGGAATGCAGTCAGTTTGAGAGTATTTTAGTTTTAAAGTTCGACTCCATTAGATCCTGATTCCAAACATTGAAATATATAGAAATAGTGGAACATAATACTTCTAATGGAACATTTCCTCTTATTTCCCAGTCACAAACTGCCCCAGTTGAAATGTCCAAATGTGCCACAACTTGAGTTTTACGAATTAAAATATTCTAGAAAATTGAAGGTTGTGGTTTCGTAGCCGCCAATAGCGGTAATGTATGAAGAATATATGTATAATTGTATGAATATACATAATATTATACAATGTAACATATAAAATTGTGTAGAGCCTTACGAACAGACGTAGAAAATACTTACTTGGTTAACCAAAAACTTATACATTCATCAATAAACGTAGTTTCGACATTATCGCGGTGGAAACTTTTTTGGTTATTGTTTACATTAACTGATGCGTATTCTGTGTGAATGTGCATTTAATCGCAAGTCATTATGGCGGTGAATTTATAGTGTCCCAATGTGCCCCGTGTCCCAATCTGCCCGGTCTACCCTACTTAATTTTTTTATAGGATGGTGTACCTCGTAAAGTGCGTAGTTCTATCACTTTTGCCCGAAAAAACTGAAAAAAGGTAAAACATGTTGAGTTCTTTTGCGGTTTTCGTTGTGAAGCCACATCTGTGGCTCAACTTATTTAGCGTCAAAAGTTTGACGATGTTTTTTTTTAAATTGTAAATCTCTTTGGTTTATGTTGTCGATAGGTTATTGCTATGAAAAGAACACTTCCGACGTGACCACCTAAACTTTATTTTGCCACTTTGGATTTGTCATAAACTCCTAACGAAACGTTTTCAGTGTTATTATGAAAACACCAGAACACTAGCTTTTAGTAACTTTTTGTTTTCCAAGACTGGTGATATTGATGCCAAGCCTCAAATAATGCTGACATTTGTCAGTTTTACCATAACTACCAATTAGTGAATATGAAAAAAAAATGTCGCTAATTAGAAAAAATAATACGCGTTTTATAAGACGTATTGGCACACTCGTTCTGTTTGGGCACTTTTCGCTTCACTCGTCGTACCCAAAATAACTCATGAGCAAATTTTCGTCTTCTATACTAGTGTGTATACTAGTGTGTCAAGTTTTAGTTACAAATACAATAATTATATACTATGGGCAAGCAACAGGTACAATTTTCCAGTTACCCGTAATTTCAATAATATTTAGTAAATTCAAGAACTTCTTAGAAAAACAAATTGCTTTCAGTGTGAAGATGGAAATCATACCGTTTAAATCCACTGTTATGTTACTTTATATGTTCCTATGCAGCATTCCTGATAAAATCGGGTTAATTTAATGTGAAATGAAAGGTGTATTTAGATCATTAGATAATGATTTCGTTTTGTTTTGAGGGTCATTCATACTTTTGAAATTTTTGAAACAACGTTTTGTGTTTGTTTTACTGAATACATGAGTTATCTTTAAAGATTGTGGAGAAACAATTGCCTATTCTTTGGGGTTTTTTGGGCGCCGTGTTGGAATTGAAGATGTTAGGTGGTATTTCTTTATTTTCAATTATGATTCATCACACTTGTAGTTTATTTGTAAATTTTAGATGAATGTTACTATTTTTGTTTGTTTTGCAAAGATTGAATCGGAGCTGGAAACAATGTTTTTGAGTATGACACATCACTCAAACCAAATATATTAATTTTTCATGTGTTAATCCTAATTTTTTTCTATATTTTTCATATAACCATCTAATTATACGTGAAGCACAAACAACTAAACCCAGACCGACAGACAAGTGAAAAAGAAACAAAATTATGAGCTCAATCAAAAATATGATTTTACCTCCGAAACCACACCAAACTTGTACAAGTCGAAATATAGTACGTTACATGAGTCAACCAAGAAAAATCCTTCAAAAATGTCAAAACCCAACATTGCCCCCATAAAAAGCTAATAACGGCTATGTTTTGTCCGCCATCTTTAAAGATAACTCAAATTGCTACGGAATTAGATTTGTCGTGACGACTTTCTGTTTTGGACGACTCCACTGTTTTTTTGAGCAAAACAGTAAAAAGCTATGTTTTAAATTTCACCAGTATACTAAAAAAATCATTCAATACACTAAAAAATGATACTGCAAGCCATTCATAAAGTAATATAACATTGGGTCGAAAAGTTCCATTATTGCGAATATGTGTTAAATTTCTATAATATAAGCAACATGTCTTTTAAAAAAATAGTTGAATTTATTAAATATTATGGAAAATACATGCAATTGATAAGGTGTACTGTTTTTTGCCCACAGTGTGTAATCTTATTTGTAATAGTTAATAGTAACTGTATTTTCTATGCATAATAAGTTAAATCCATAAAACCTTACTTTCACAGGCTGAAGAAGGTTCAAAACAGTTTCCAAAGCGCACTTTTTAACGACCTATTAAAATGTTAACTAAATTTGCTCCAAACACCATATTATTATTGTTACAAATCATGTTATCAGTACGGTTAAACACGAACACTCGTTCTATTTGTAATGGATGTTGATGTTTATTCAAACCAAAAATATTTCGCAGTCATTCTTTAAAAGTTATAATGTGTCGAATAACTAAAAACATAATCATAATAATTACATATCTGTGTATAATTTTTGCGGCATTTTGTGTTTTCTAGACCTAACCAGCCGATTCTTTCATTTTGTACATGTGCTTTCTTTCACTCCCAGATTGTGGTTCACAGTAACAAAACTATTTAAGTACATATTATGATCTAGAAAACTGCATATGGCAATTGTTTGAATAATTATATTTTGTATAGATACTTACTCCAGCCCGTCATCCCATTAAAAGGAAATCGCCGACCCACCGCACTTCACATCGTTCATTCATTGTCGATCACGAAAATATTTTAAATGTCCATATTTCTTTATGTAACATTCACATTGTTTAACTTTACGGTCATGAACAATATGTGTTCACGCTTACAGACGACACTAGATCACCGACGCGAGGGCTTGAGATTATGTTCTGAGCAGATTTTTACAACCCTATTTGTAAATTTTCAAAGTAAGAAAATAACATACGTCAATAGTATGCATTTGCGTGTTTAAACTGTTTATAATACCCGTTGAATACATTAGGAATAATTTAGGACGGGCTATATCAAATCGAAATACCGCTTCAATAAGCGGTATTCCTGAAGGCAGTTTTTCTGAATCCAGTACATGATTTAGCTATTATCTTTTATCAGTTATTTTTTTCAAATTGGATACCGTAGATAAATAGGAAAAAAATTGAAATAGCATGACATCGTATATGGCATTCGAGTGTGAGACATTACATAAGAAAAGGGGTTACATAGATATGATTAGATACATTTAGATTTCAGTACACGATTCTAGAATGTACCCAATTCCACGTTACTCAGAATGTTTTATTACTTGCATTCACATACTACAGAAAATGTTGATTTTTATAATACATGCTCATACACCGCCATTTATTTATATAGAATTTTGGAGATGGCACTATGACGCAGTATGGGTGGCGAAATAAAGCACTATATTCTAGGACAATTTCTAAGAAGCTGTTGACTAAATGAATTAACAAATAGAATACATAATAATAATAATAATAATAATAATATTAATATTAAACATAGGAAAAATAAGTCAATATTGTGATATTTTATGTAGGCTAAAACATTGTTTTTAGCGCCGTATTAGAAAAATAAATGTATGGAATGTAAAATCGGTATTTTTACTTATGTTAGGTTACACTATTTGCACGAATCCATTTCACTTGCAATACAAAGAGCCCCTCAAATTGTGTCCCCAAATTGTGCAACTTGTGCCCCTCAGTCATAATAATATGATGAAACCTTATATGTATACCATGTATACCTTTTCTATAAACTATAACTTTACAGGATGATCAATCTCGAATTCGAACTCGAAATCGCGAATTCGCCTCTAACGTGGGACACCCTGCAGTAAGACAGACCAAAGAATTGGCATTAGACTTCACTTAATAAAACGGAGAGTTGCCACTGATTTTATAACTTTTTTTGTAACACATTTTCCATGATTATAACCTTCGTGCATAATAGTTCTTGTTGTTGAAACAATGACTATGATGAATATTGTATCCGTCATATATTTGTTGTTGATATACCTAAGGTCATGATGTCCTCTCTCGTCACAGGCAATGAAAATCCTTCAAAACTAGATGATTTTCATTTTGATCGTTATTATTATTGAGTACAGTTACATTTATATTTTGAATTAATGCCAGTTGGTCCCGCTTGGGGTTCCTTTCTCCATGAATCGCGATTTTCGAAAAATAATTACTTTTCTCGGCTAATTATGCACCGATTAGAATAGAATTTAGTTTGGAGTGTAATAAATAAATAATAAATAATAATGTCTGTGTCTGTGTCTATGTCTGTGTGTGTCTGTGTCTGTGTGTGTCTGTGTCTGTGTGTGTCTCTGTCTGTGTGTCTGTGTCTGTGTGTCTGTGTCTGTGTGTGTCTGTGTGTGTGTGTGTGTGTCTGTGTGTCTGTGTGTGTGTCTGTGTGTGTGTGTCTGTGTCTGTGTATGTGTGTGTCTGTGTGTGTCTGTGTATCTGTGTGTGTGTCTGTGTGTCTGTCTGCGCGTCTGTGTGTCTGTGTGTGTGTCTGCGCGTCTGTGTGGCTGTGTGTGTCTGTGCGTCTATGTGCGTGTCTGCGCGTCTGTGTCTCTGTGTGTCTGTGTGTCTGTCTGTGCGTGTGTGCGTGTGTGTGTCTGCGCGTGTGCGTGTGTGTATATCTGCGCGTGTGTGCGTGTGTGTGTGTGTGTGTCTGCGCGTGTGTGTCTGCGCGTGGGTCTGCGCGTGTGTGTCAGCGCGTGTGCGCGCGTGCGTGTGCGTGTGTCTGCGCGTGCGCGTGCGTGTGCGTGTGCGTGTGCGTGTGCGTGTGCGTGTGCGTGTGCGTGTGCGCGGGCGAGCGTGAGCGTGAGCGTGAGCGTGAGCGTGAGCGTGAGCGTGAGCGTGAGCAGGAGTGCGTGCGTGCGTTCGTGCGTGCGTGCGTGCGTGCGTGCGTGCGTGCGTGCGTGCGTGCGTGCGTGCGTGCGTGCGTGCGTGCGTGCGTGCGCGCGTGCGTGCGCGCGTGCGTGCGTGCGTGCGTGCGTGTGTGCGTGCGTGTGCAAATGCGGTAACTCTGAACCATCCTTGTACAGCTGGTCAATTATCGTTGACAACAGATGCTTCCAATACAGCTGTTGGAGCAGTATTATCACAAAAGATTAACAATAATACTCAGCCAATTGCGTAGTTTTCAAAAAAAAAAACTTTCTCCTTGTCAAGTAAAATGCTCTACTTTTGATCGAGAATTAGTTGCAATTTATTCATCTATTAAATTTTTTAGACATTTTTTGGAAGGTAATCAATTCATTATTTACACGGATCATAAACCGATAATTACTTCATTAATTTCAAAAACAGAAAAAACTCCACGTCAAAGTCGTTATTTAGACTATATAGCACAATTTTCTTCAGATATCAAATATATCAAAGGAGACTGCAATATAGTAGCATAGCAGATGCTCTGTCACGCATAGATGTTGACTCTCGTGAAAATTCGTATCCCAACATTTTAGAAATTAAAACAGCACAAAAAAAGATACGGGATTGTCTTTTTTATTAAACAAATAATTAATTTCTCCTACGAAATTTATTTTAGAACAAAAAGAAATATTATTTTCAAAAGAAAAGCTTTGGTGTGAAATTTCTTTATCAAAACCGCGTATATATAGTCCTATTGAATATGGCTAAGAAATTTTTGAAAAATTTCGTAGTCTTTCTCATTCTAGTATTAAAATAACACAAAATGTGATTAAATCACGATTTTATTGGCCTAAAATGAATAAAGATATTTATACATGGACAAAGTTAAATGTTGTTAAATGTCAACAATCTAAAATTCATAAACATACAAAATCTCCGCTTGGTAAATTTGATATTCTAACCGGACGTTTTGAACACATACATATTGATCTCGTTGGCCGCCTTACACCTTCTCTTGGTTTTAGTTTTGTGCTAACGGTGATTGATCGTTTTACAAGATGGCCAGAGGTTTACCCACTTAAAAATTCCTCAAGTACTATTATTGCAAATACTTTCCTTACCCATTACTTTTCACGGTTTGGTATACCGCATACGATTACGCATGATCAAGGCAGACAATTTGAATCACAATTTTTTTCAGAATTTAATAAACTTTTTGGTTCAAAACAAATACATACTTTGTCGTATCATTCGCAAAGTAATGGTATTTTAGCACGTTTCATAAAACATTGAAAACTGCCATTATAGCTAAAGGTAAAAGTAATAGATGGAAACAAGAACTTCCCATAATACTATTAGGTCTTCCATCTTCTTTAAAGGAAGATATATTGATATAGATTGAAAAGAATTGAACATAAATCGAATAGAAAGTAAACGTGTGATCGTGCCGAAGAAGAGTCGAAAATACAGCAAATTGGAGGGAAGTGTTTACCGGAGGAAGTCATACCTACTAGATCTCGCCATCAGAAACTCGGAGCTGATATAAATGAAGCAGAATATCCTTTAATAATATACATTTTGTGCACACTAACCCATCACAACAAACCAACCTCAAAACTACACGAAAACTTTTGCAGCGCCATCTATATTTGAGTGGTCCAAGCTTGGCACACATCGAATTTGTTTAAAGCAGAACGCTTACCACATACATAAAGCGAAAATTCACTCACAAAATGGGAGCTAGCAACGAAGACATCATAAAAGCTATGGAAAAGATGAAAATGGACATAATAAATGAGCCGAAGGAAGAAATTCAACGCAAGACAGCCGATACTGATGTGCAAATAAAAGAATTGGAGAAAAAATACGAGTTGCAAGATGTAAAAATCAGCAACATTGTTAGTGATCAGAGAAAAAGAAACCTGATACTAATGGGAGTACCAGATAAAGAAAAGAATACACAGGAGCTGGAACAAAGTGTAATAGAAATATTATGCAATAAACTAAAAGTAAATACTACGATTATCGAAATAGATCAAATATTTAGACTAGGAAAGGCCACACCAAATAAAGCACGAGCCATAATGATTAAATTTTTAAGCATTAGGAAAGTAAGGGAAATATTAAGAAATTGAAAACACCTTCAGGTAGTAATATGATAATTGCAGAAGATTTGCCGAAAGAAGTCGCTGAAAAGAGAAGAGAACTCATTCCGTTGATGAAGAAACTTAGGGCCCAAGGTAAAAAGGCCTTTTTAAAGTACGATGATCTTGTAGTAGATAATATGATACTATCAGAAGAAGAAATATACCAATTGAGCCAACTGAATAAAAAGAGGAACAGGTCTGAGGATGCACCTGAATTCCAATCTAATGCAGATGCAGGGGTAAATGCAGAAATTCCTATCTCTATTGGAGTAAATAAAAACGTCGCATCACAAACAATAAAAATACTAAACAGATCGAGACATTTTTTAAACGTATTAGATCAAATTCTGTCCCATTTTCGCCGACAGACCTAAAACCACCAACAGCTGAAACCAAACAAAACAAACCTAAATAGCAACCACAACCCTCAGGCTCAATTAACATAAATACGCCAACGACAATGGCAAGGAAAATTGGAAAATCAAAACGAACAACACTAACAAATAGGAACACGGTCCCAATCCGGCTGGTCACCGTGGGATCGAACGACCAAATCCCCCCGACATTAACAACAATACCGACAACACATACTGCAACATCCATAACACCACAGCAATTAGATACGAAAAAACTGAAATTATACATAGGAACACTAAACACACGAACTCTCAAAGACGAACATAGAATAATCGAATTGGAGCAGGCACTGAGTAAAATCAAATGGGACGTAATAGGAATTTCGGAAATAAGACGAAACTATACCGCGATAACCGAGAGAAAGTCTAATGTGATACTATTACATGGTGCAGCAAGAATCGGTCAGTATGGAACAGGTTTTTGCATTAGAGGTGAATGGAAACAAAATATAGAAAGATTTAAAAAATATTAATGAACGTATGTCATCATTAAAACTCAAATTCAACGAACAAATAATCAATATAATAAACGTACACGCACCAACCAGTGAATCGTCAGAAGAAGAAATAGACAAATTTTACGACGAACTGAGTACCGCCAAAGATGATCTTAAAACTAACAAATGGGACGTAAACATAATAATGGGCGATTTCAACGCAAAAATTGGAAAACGGAAACTTGGAGAGGAAAATACTTTAGGTGAATCGCACTATGGTGTGAGGAATGATAGACGACAACGTCTGGTAAATTACGCAATACAAAGCCAACTGAAGATATTAAATTCATTCTTCAAGAAACGCAAAGGAAAGAAATGGACATGGCAATCGCCACTGGGATACAGAAATGAAATTGATTTTATTTTAGCAGATAACACAAAGACCATAACAAACATAGAAGTGTTAAATAATTTCCAGTTTATCTCAGATCACAGGCGACAATCAAACTAAATTATATTACAGCCTCGTCTCATAAATAATACATTGTAGTACCTTCTATTCTTGTACTGAATCACACGTTTAGAGTAAAAAAGCTGAAAAACTACCTGCTGCGCCGGCTGCGGGCATATGCCTGATTCACTATTTCATTCTTCGTTCGTGTGCTGAATCGTACGTATCGTTTCGCACAGTGCGTATTTAATATAATTATATTTAATATAATTTAATACAATTTAGTGTATTTAAAAATGCCTAAATAATCTCAAAAACGGCATAGGAACGATAGTGACAGTGACTATTCGATGGACCGAAAAATTTTAAAGTTAAAGAAGAAGCTGTCAAAATTAAATGGAAAGAAAAAGGAAACGGCATTTTCCAACTCAGAGGGTGAAGAGGTCAGAGCAAGAATGGACTTGGTTGTGAACACAAGACCGTCAATAGAATACAAATTATCAGTGGATAATTTTAAAACCTACTTGTGACAGCAGTATTTGCAATAGTTTGCAATTAGCTTGCTTATGTTAGCAATGCCCGTATTATAGGTATATAATACATTATCTTATCTTTAGATAAGAAAAACTTGCTTGTGACAGCAGTATTTGCAATAGTTTGCAATTAGCTTGCTTATGTTAGCAATGCTCGTATTATAGGTATATAATACAATATCTTATCTTTAAATAAGAAAAACTTGCTTGTGTAGTCGGGTACGCACTAATACACAGTAACTACGGTTAATAATAATATATATTGATATACGTAACGTGATGAGGATATACAACTGTATCGTATCACAACTCTTTAGATAATGATTCAGGTTCCTCCTTTGTTGGGACCGGCCGCTCTCCGTGATTCACCTATCCACGGTAGGTCAGGCCGTCGTCACACTACACGGCCATCCTGTGAAGCAGATCGTCCTCGATCTGTACATCCTAGGAACAACAATACTCAATATAATCATTACTGAGGGAATCTACTGCTTCCCAAGGTTTTTCATTTAGACTTTCAATTTCAAATTACACTTTCATTTTCATTTATATTATAGTTATCGTTATTATTTCATTATCATTATCGTTATCATTAGCGTTATCATTATCGTTTTCATTATCTTTATTATTATCATTCTTTTCTCATTTCAATTGAGGCTGCAGAGAGCTTACCTTATGCCATTGAAGGGTTACCTTTAGTCATTGGCGAGTTACCTTTTTCTATTTGTGGGTTACCTTTTCCATTGGTGAGTTAGCTTTTTCAGTTGCTGCTTTACCTATTGCCATTTATGTGTTATCTTTTTCCATTGGTAGGTTACCATTTTCCATTCCTGCTTTACCTATTGCCATTAAGGCTTCATATCGCCGCCACGGAGGGCGTACCTACGATATGATGACGTGTGCCGCGAAGGCTTGATATCGCCGCCACGGAGGGCGTACCTACGATATGATGACGTGTGCCGCGAAGGCTTCATATCGCGGCCACGGAGGGCGTACCTACGATATGATGACGTGTGCCGCGAAGGCTTCGTATCGCCGCCACGGAGGGCTTACCTACGATATGTGACGTGTACCGCGAAGGCTTCATATCGCCGCCACGGAGGGCGTACCCACGATATGATGACATGTGCCGCGTGGGCTTCATATCGCTTGCCACGAGGGCGCACGATATGATGACTTGTGCCGCGTAGGCTTCATATCGCTGCCATGAGACGAGGGCGAACGATATGATGACATGTGCCGCGTGGGCTTCATATCGGTTGCCAGGAGGGCGCACGATATGATGACTTGTGCCGCGTAGGCTTCATATCGCCGCCACGAGACGAGGGCGAACGATATGATGACATGTGCCGCGAAGGCTTCATATCGCCGCCACGGAGGGCGTACCCACGATATGATGACATGTGCCGCGTGGGCTTCATATCGCTTGCCACGAGGGCGCACGATATGATGACTTGTGCCGCGTAGGCTTCATATCGCTGCCATGAGACGAGGGCGAACGATATGATGACATGTGCCGCGTGGGCTTCATATCGGTTGCCAGGAGGGCGCACGATATGATGACTTGTGCCGCGTAGGCTTCATATCGCCGCCACGAGACGAGGGCGAACGATATGATGACATGTGCCGCGTGGGCTTCATATCGCTTGCCACGAGGGCGCACGATATGATGACTTGTGCCGCGTAGGCTTCATATCGCTGCCATGGGACGAGGGCGAACGATATGATGACATGTGCCGCGTGGGCTTCATATCGCTTGCCACGAGGGCGCACGATATGATGACTTGTGCCGCGTGGGCTTCATATCACTTGCCACGAGGGCGCACGATATGATAACTTGTGCCGCGTAGGCTTCATATCGCTGCCATGAGACGAGGACGAACGATATGATGACATGTGCCGCGTGGGCTTCATATCGCTTGCCACGAGGGCGCACGATATGATGACTTGTGCCGCGTAGGCTTCATATCGCTTGCCACGAGACGAGGGCGAACGATATGATGACTTGTGCCGCGTGGGCTTCATATCGCTTGCCACTAGGGCGCACGATATGATGACTTGTGCCGTGTAGGCTTCATATCGCTTGCCACGAGGGCGCACGATATGATGACTTGTGCCGCGAAGGCCTCATATCGCCGCCACGAGGGCGTACGATATGATGACATGAGTGGCAAACCGTTTGCTTTGCACTCCAAAGGTCCTCGATTCGAATCTCCGGATAGGTATACGGATCTTTCACTCCGCCGTCATACTTTGGAAGGCACGTTAACCCGTTGGTTCCAGGACGGCAAACCCTGGACCATGACCTGGTCTTCGCCACACAAGCTGGTTGGCTGGACGGCTGGACAAGAAGTGAGCTACTGGAGAGCTACTTTTCCGACAAATACAGAATTGTACCTGTCATTAGGTGCAACATCAGCCAAATTGAACGATTCCCTAAACTTTCGCTTGCGTTTATTCTGAAATCATATATGAAAGTGGTAAAAAGACGTTACTTCAAAACTTGATACAGTCCTAATCAAATTGCCAACAACTGGTAAGTCCAAAAAAATGGAGGAGTAGTCATCATTTTGGAAGATGTTGGTTCTTTTCGAAAACCATTCTGCTACTAGGTTCTCTGCTAAAACTTAACATACGAGTTGTTTCTGTGTCAACACATAAGTTATGCCACTAAATACAAGTAGTATTCCCGGAAGCATTAAAACAATACTAAAAGTAACATGGTCCAACAGAAAAACTATACTTAAAGCTTATACTTAAAGCAAATGTAGTTACGCTAAACCTATAATAATCAGAGAACCTGTTTTCCGGCCAGGAGTGGCTAATATTAAGTCGAAATGTACAGCTTTTATTTCTGATTTTGATAAAATCATATATAGTGGTAATTCAACAAAAAATTCAAATTACAGGATGTGCTTGCGACACCATTTAGTGTGTTCATAATAATAGTACAGTACTTACTTCCTTTAATAGAATACGCTTTTTGTTTTAAATTTATAAAATACTTGCAGCCAGTTAGATAGCTACAGGCAACAGAGTAAAGACTTCCTTAAATCAACTATTTCATTATTTTTTATTTTCATTATTATTTCTTCGTTTGAGACATTACTTTTCTGTAGTCCTCTTCATGTGTTATTCAGATCGTAATTCATCGTAATACAAAACAGAAAAATACGATGGCGGGCGTGCTGTTGTGATTCGGTGTTTCGTGCAATTAATGCTTTAAAGTCCTTGATAATATTTGTATCAAAATTATTAAACTTCGTGTTTTCTCCATAGGGAGCTAGAATCTAATCCGGTTTGCTCGAGTTTCCATTCTCGTTCGGCCATCCTTATGGAATTTCTTTTGATGTGACCTTTTTTTTACAAAAAAAGTTCAGTTTGTTTTCCTTGCCTACATGCATCCTTGGTGACCTAGTTTGTGACATCATATCGATACCACGTTTACTTTATTTATAAAATAAATTGCGTCCGGTTTATAATTATATTATTTGCTAGGTCTAGCATAGGTTGAGCTATTTGGTATGAGTCTTATCATACTTAATTTTAATAAGTTTTTTTGTTGTTGTACTTCCTTTGTTCTTTTAACAGCTAGTTACTAATACATTTGTGTCTTTGACATATATAATACCTCTATCGCGGATGTCATAGTATGATGTGTCCCCATTATTAGCGATACTTAATCTTCTTCGGAAAATTTAGGTGTCATTTAGTACTTTTTTTCAAGTGTTGAAATACGAATTTGCACAGAGATAAATAGATCGTAGGTATTACATGTTTCTTTTAGTTTATTTAGTGCGTAATAAACTTTTGTGTCATTCGACCATATATTTATCATATATTTAACTATGTATTCTATTAATTCTACCTATTCACCAATGGCTGCAGTTTTCTGGTAAAATTCCCGTATACTTGGTTACATAACAAGCTCCATATGATCGCTACATTTTATAACATCTTTCAAGTGACTTACTTGGGCATGTTTTGCTATACCTTTCCTCGTTTTCCTATGTTTATTACCATTAGAACTAACCGGCAAACTTGTGGATGATGTAAATAATTATCAGGACATCGAGAACGGCGACAATATGACGGTCTTCGTGATTTTCTTTTTCGGTTATCTTTCAGCATCTTGCACAACACAACCACCACTTCTGATGTAGTCGGGTACGCACTAATGCACAGTAACTACGGTTAATAATAATATATATTGATATACGTAACGTGATGAGGATATACAACTGTATCGTATCACAACTCTTTAGATAATGATTCAGGTTCCTCCTTTGTTGGGACCGGCCGCTCTCCGTGATTCACCTATCCACGGTAGGTCAGGCCGTCGTCACACTACACTTGTGACAGCAGTATTTGCAATAGTTTGCAATTAGCTTGCTTATGTTAGCAATGCCCGTATTATAGGTATATAATACAATATCTTATCCTTAGATAAGAAGAACTTGCTTGTGACAGCATAGTTGGCAATTGCACCTTTGGCACCTTGCTTGTGATAGCAATATTATAAGGTATGTATATAATATAATAAATTATCATTAGATAATAAATACTTGCCGGTGACAGCATAGTTGGTAATTAGCTTGCTTGGGAGAGCAATATTATATATGTATATAATATAACATATTATCGTAGATAATATAAACCTGCTTGTGACAGCATGGTGTGCACTTAGCTTGCATGTGATAGCAATGCTCATAATCAGGGCCGCCGCGTATGGGTGTGCAGGTTGTGCACCGCACAAAGGCGCCTTGTCCAGGGGGGCGCCATTTCGAATTACAAAGCAAAATGTTTACTCCGAAAAAGTGCAATTCACTATAGGTTACCTTAATATTTCCATATTGCAGAGTAGCACATCCTAGCTAACTGTAGATTACTGTACGTACAAGTTGGATGCTGATAAATTTAATTATGTATGTGAACCTAGTATTTACACAACCTCCAGATGCGATTAAGTAAGAAATGTACTATGATTCAACTCAGCAGGATTGTATGAAACTGAGAAAGAATACTGGCAGTCAGTGGTAGAACGATTAATTACATCATACAGTACCTAGCCAGACAATAATTAGCTTTCAGAGGTTCTTCTATAAAGGTTTTTGTCAATGACAACGGTAACTTCTTAAAATTATACATATGAATTGTTCCATCTTGCACATTCACGTGACTGATATATTGGAATAAAACTATGGTTGTTTTGTGAATGTCGAGTATATTAATTACAGGAGATCGATTTCGGTCTCTAAAAAACCATCTTCAGGCCAATAGTAATTTATTAAATTTTACTTAATAACTTTACCTAATGACTATTGACTACTGACTAAAACAGCCATAGTTTTATTCCAACATATTCTTAAAATTAATTGAAACTATATCCAAATTTTATTCGGTAATGGCAGAACACTTACGACGCATCCAGCTATCAAGAAAAAGGACGGCACACTATTTAGGCGATCAAATTCAAATTGAAATTGTTCAAATTATTTCCAACGTAATACAACAGAAAATTATAGAAATGGAAAAATGTTCGAAATATTTGTTAATATTTTACATACTACTCCGGATGTAAGTCATAATGAAGAATAAAATATTACTGTTATTAGATATGTAAACCATAACAAAGATAGAAATGCTGCTGAAATACGTGAAGATTTTTTGGGTTTTCAATCAATTGATGACAGACACCACTGCTCAAGGGTTGTTCGAATTTATTACTAATCATTTCAAAATGAATCTCGATATTTCTAATTTACGAGTGCAAGCTTATGATAATGCTACTAACATGCGTGGGAAGCATAATGTCCTCCAACAAAAAATACTTGAAATAAATTCAATAGCTTTCTTTATACCGTATTCATTAAATTTAAGATTTGAAACTGTATTTTTTTCAAATTTCATTTCAGTATCCGTTAAACGTTGGGCAATATAAAAAAAATATATAACAAGTTTGACGTTAAAACCGCTGGCTGCTACTAGATGGGAAAGTCGTGTTGAGGTAATCAGAACACATAAAACAAATTTAAAAGAAATATATCAGTCCCTTAATAACATTTCACAAGATGATTCTAAAGATATAGATGCAAGAGTACAAACATAATTGAAACCATAATTTCAAAGATATTTACATAAAAATTTTCATTGTCAATTCACATTTGGTACGATGTATTAAATTTAGTTAACGTTGTTTTTTTTTTTTTTTTTTTTTTTGGGGGGGATGTTGCCATTTGCACAAAGCCAGTGGCTTGTCTGTGCAGTAAAATGATGCAGAATCCGACATACACAAGCCTTGAATAATATTACAAACGAATTAAAGAGACGCAGAACTCATGAAAATTTTGAAAATATTATGACTTCAACTAAAAATACAGCTCAACAATTAGACATGGATCCCGTTTGTCCAGAGTTCCGAATACGGAAAAAGACCAAACTATTCCATTATGAGGCACCAGTTCAGCCTATAAATAACCCAAACGAAATTTTTAAAATAACTTTTTATTTGGCAATGCTGGACTGTACCATATCTTCCCTTCAAGAAAGGTTTCAACTATTACAGCAACATCATGAAAACTTTAAACTAATCCATAATCCGCAAACATTAAAAGAATCCAATGATGACAATTTATTAAAATATTGCAAAGATATGCAGTTAACACTCAGTGATAGAGGCAATATGGAAGATCAAGATATTGACGATAAGTCTTTATTCGAAGAAATTAAAAGCATAATATAATATGTTTGGTAAAAAGTGATACTTCTCCTGACGGATTACTAAATTACATATATGAAAACAATTTAGCTGAAACTTTTCCTAATTTTGTTATTGTTCTTCGAATGTGTCTAACTTTGCCCATTTTCGTTGCCTTTGGTGAAAGAAATTTTTCTAAATTAAAAATAATAAAAATTATTTACATTCCACAATGAGCCATGAATGACTATCAAGCTTGGCATTAATATCAATAGAAAATGAGATCCTAGATTCAATAAATGTAACTAATTTAATTAAAGATTATGTATCAATGAAAGCAAGAAGAGTTACAATGTAATATGACACTAGCTGCACTGTTAAACGTTGTTACAACAAATAATTCTAAATAAGAATAATTTTATTTAGGTATTTAACAAGTACGAGTCTTTTGTTATTTTTTATTTTACATTATTTTTTTTTGTTTAATATTATACATAACTAAATAAATGGCTACTCTAAAATATTTTATATTATAAATACTTCTAAAAGAATAATGTTGTTTTAATTTTCAATGTTTTACGGAAGGGGCGCCAAATTTTAATTTGCACAAAGGCGCCTTCTACCCACGCGGCGGCGCTGCTCATAATATATAGGTATTTACATATATATTGTATAACATATTATCGTAGACAATAGTATAAACCTGCTTGTGGCAGCATGGTGTGCAATTAGTTTGATTGTGATAGCATTGCTCATAATATATGATAATATATGCCTTGTGTGTGAACAAAGTCCGGCAATATACTTGCCGCAATATAAACCTGCTTGTGACAGCATAGTTGACAAATAGCTTACTTGTGATATCAATGCTCATAATTAATATTCATATATATATATATATATATATATATATATATATATATATATATATATATATATATATATATATATATATATATATATATATATTGAATAATAGATTATCATTAGATATTATAAACCTGCTTGTGACAGCATGGACTGTTTTTGTATACCGGGTGGTCGTTTTAACTTGAGACTCCTAAATATCTCGTGAAGTATGCATGGTAGGACAAAAGTGTCTTAAATAAAGTTGTAGGACTCAAAGGGGGAAATGACATGACGATATCAGTTTCATTGCAGATGGCGCTGCAATCGGTGAAAATGAGGCTAACTTCATTTTTTTAAATGGGAATACCCAAATTTTTTATCAAATTATGATTTTACGCTAAATAAGAAGAATCTTTGGTCTGAAACTTTTTTTCGTACGATGCACTTTTTTCGTGCGTAAACAAACCCTATGCGCATGACGGCGCAACGTGCGAGATATCAAAACGTGTCCCGGTTACGCACATACCTTCCTAAGTTGTACCATGAGTGTCTACACAGTCCTCGCTTTGACTGCCGGACGGCGAGCGCATATCCCATGCAGTGGCAGCGGTCGTAACTACCGTAGCCGCAACAAACTTCCATCGTCAATAACTTTTAATAGATGCATCGTACGAAAAAAATGTTCAGACAAAAGATTGTTCTTATTTAGCGTAATCATAATTTGATAAAAAAGTTGTATATTCCCATTTAAAAAAATGAAGTTAGCCTCATTTTCACCGATAGCAGCGCCATCTGCAATGAAACTGATATCGTCATCTCATTTCCCCCTTTGAGTCCTAAAAGTTCATTTAAGACACTTTTGTCGTACCATGCATATTTCACGAGATATTTAGGAGTCTCAAGTTAAAACGACCACCCGGTATATCATAATACCTATAGGGCTGTGTTTGTGAACACAGACCTCCAATAAAGTAGCCGTAATATGCTTATGACAGCATAGTTTGCAAATAGCTTGCTTGCGATAGTAATGGTCATCATATATTTATGTACAATATATAACCCAATAGAAAAAGGGACAAGAATATATAACATATCCTTGATGTAAAGTTAAGAATAAAATATAATACGTTATCATTATAATAGAAGCTTGCTTGTGACAGCATGCTTGGGAATTAGCTTGTTTGCTCATATTATACGAGTATATGTTATGATATTATTTACATATAACAAAAATACTCACGTTTTTTAAAACGCATTTGTTTGCATGAATAATACAATCCGCTATTATAATTGTTTTCCAAACAAAAGAGGAGGTATATATGGAAGAAGAAATATTGTCGCAGGTACTAATGGCGCCTACTAGTAGGTGTCAGTTACCGCGGGCTCAAAGCTAAATCCAGTAGCTACTGCTGGAATCTCGCGGGTTTATATCAAATGAGACAATAGATGACAATCTAATTTGACTCAAAGTGGAGACAGCTCTGTTCAGCTATATGTAGGGTGTTAACAGCAAGATTGCAAAAGGAGAGGGTGTAGAATCCATTCAACGATTTATAAAGGGTTTCAGCGATTCAAAAACAACATCAGACGGGAGCTTGCGGCTTACAATTTAAGCAAGGGCCATAATGAAAGCCCCCACAAATTAATGGTAATTTGACGTGATTTTTTCACCTAAGAATACCAAAAATTAGTATGAAAGGAATGGTCAAAGAAGTTAAATATCAAGAGTCCGTCTCAGACAAAGTCTAAAGGACCAGATCAGAGCGAACAGCGTGAACAATCAAGGACTCTCTACACAAGAACCAGTACCTACGCAGGGTATAGTTCGCACCCAACGCAATGAACGGACAGGGGCGAAGAACATTAAGTAAATGTACAGGTTTGACAAACTGCTAGACTTTGAGCGTTTCTTACTGTAGTTGATGTAACGTTACTAAAAATAAGATGGAAAATTAGCTCGGATGTTGGGTAAATTTGGTTTTGTAACATGTTCCGTCCAAAATATTGTGCCTACAACGGTAGAATTGGTTGATATTAACTATTCTCAAATGTATAAAAGATGGTGATATTCCGGAGGGATGAAGATTTTAAATAAATTACAGCGAGTTATGCGACCGACAATTATAGTAGTAAACGCTTATGCAGCAAATAGTCTTAGATAACAATGTTTCATATAAGGCACGCACGCGAAGATACGTCGTTAGTTCTTCGTCGTTAGAATCACGCTTAGACGCTTTCCGCTAAATTCGCTCAATAAATTTGTAACCAAATAAAGTGAATAAATAGACTTTTATACTTTTTAAAAAAAGGTGTTTTATAAAGAAAATAAAACTGGCGCAGTCGGTAGGATTCGCGACGTTATCGAGTGAATAAAATCTTCGTGATAACGGCCCGTTTCAACGGTTTGTGCGAAACGAACATATAGAGTGATCCAGAATAGTGATCAACCACAGAATGAAAGGATATTTTCTTCTAACATTGTAAGTACACTTGTTCTCGTTATTGCTTTTCCCATCTTATGACCGACATCGACGACCTAAGTGAATCCCTAAAATCCATTTCCGTGTCATCGATTACGAAATTCAACGAAATCAGTTCAGCAACCAACGCAACTAAAATGCCTTATACGACAAAGGACATCACCACAGTGTACCAGGACACAGTTCCAGTGTTTGATGGAGATTCATCAATACTAAGCGCATACATCTCAGCATGTGACTTTCTTGTCAATACATTTTGGCTACCAGAAGGCGAAAGAAATGATGCAGTAGCCGCCTTATTGCTTCGGATTTTCCAAGGAAAATTAAGAGGAAGAGCTTTGCAAACCGTGAGCAGTAACGAAGAAGTAACAACCTGGACAGCTCTTAAAAATCTCCTGCTTGAAAATTTTGGCGACCAACGAAGCGAACAATGCTTATTTAGTGACCTAGCCGCTTTCAGACCAAATAAAAGCGAAGGCGCTTACGATTATGGAAAAAGGATCAAAGTAGCACTCCAACTTCTTCTTTCAAACGTGAAATTGAAGGACGCGGATGTCAATAGCCGTAATTTGAAGTCGGTAAATTATAAAAACACCGCACTTCAGATTTACCTTCAAGGGCTCCTAGAAATTGACAACACTATTGGAATTATGGTGCAAGTTAACCAACCAAAGGACCTGGAAACGGCAATGAGCCATGTAATTGAGGTAGAAAACTTTAATTACCGTGCTGGAAGGGATAATAACCTCCAAAAGATGAGCACGAAACCAAATACGCCTAACAAAAATTATAATCGACCAATGATGCCACCAAGATTCTCATCATATCCGATACCACCACGTCCGTATGTACCACATCAATCATATCCGATGCAGTCACGTCCGTATGTGCCGCACCAATCGTACCCGATGCAACCACGTCCGTACGTACCATACCAGACTTATCAACAATCGTACCCAAGACCATTGCCAAATTCTGCAAAATATCAATTTGCTAAGTCACCTGGACAAGTAAATGAAAGAAAATCATACCAACCAACGCCGATGGATCTTGGCAGTTCTCAAAGAAGAACTCAGAATACTTCAAACAATACCCAGAAAGCCAACTGGAACAATCAACGTTTATATTTTCAAGATACCGTAGAAGAAAATGAACCACAATAGTACGAGCAATACTATGAAGAGGATTATGCAGAAGAGTACTCATATGAGCTAGAGCAGCCAGAACAAGAAGAGTATGAGCAGCCAGAAGAAGTCGCCGATGAAGTAAATTTTCATGTGATTGGCCAAAATGTCAAAAACCCTTAACAAAAAGCAAGACAATACGTCCACCAGTAATTCATCTAAACAACATTAACACTACTTTACCATTTTTAAAATTCTACGGCCTCAAATTTTTAATAGATACAGTATCAACTAAAACACTTATCAACACACGACTCTATAATTATTTTGGGATGTACGCAGTAAAAATTCCTTTTAAAGTAAAAACCCCACATGGACTCACGGAACACGACGACGCTGTTTATATGGACATACCCGATATATTCAATGTGGATATGAAGCACACGTTCTACAAATTTAATTTTAGCAAAAATTTTGACGGATTAATAGGTATCGACCTATTAGAAAAATTAGAAGCAGTTTTGGATATTCGAAAGAGAAAGCTAACAACAAAACATGCGGAAATGCCTATTTTCATGAATGAACAGCATAAATTTATTATGGAATCTCTACAAGCGAAACCCATTAGAGTCCCCGTAAATCAAAAGGATGGGTACGCCATATTTCCTAAATTTAAGTTATTTCCCGGAGTAGAAACCAGAGAATCCGTAGTAAACATAATCAGCAATGAAGCTCTAGTGATTGCCGTGAACTACACAGACGAGAAGATTGGTCTAATATTTCAAGACCCTGTAGATGTCACACATATCGACGAACTAGAAGAATATTAAAATTACGAACAACTAACAAAAGGTCAAAATGAAGATCTTGTTCACCTTCAAAGAAGAAACGTCCAAGAAAACTTGAACATCAAAGGAATGAACATAGAGGAAGCAGCAACAATTAAAGTACTGACAGAAAAATACAAACATATTTTCCACATTGACGGACAGCAATTAACTTTCTCACACTGTATTAAACACAAGCTAAACTTAAAAAACAGTAACCCGGTATATGTAAAAATGTACAGGCAACCAATTGAAGTAAAGAGAGAAATCAAAAATCAAGTATTGGAACTACTCGACCAAGACATTATTCAAGACAGTGTATCACCATGGAGTTGCCCTGTAAACGTTGTCACAAGAGAACTGAACGGAAAAATCAAAAAAAGGATGGTCATTGACTATCGACGACTGAACGACCAAATGATCGAAGATAAGTACCCAATCCCGAACATCTCGGACATTCTTGACAAATTAGGAAGATGTCACTACTTTAGTAGCATCGACTTAGCCGCGGGGTACCACCAGGTCGAAATGCACCCCGATGACGTAGAAAAAACAGCTTTCTCCACGGAGCAAGGACACTACGAGTTCAAGCGCATGCAGTTTGGGCTAAAGAATGCCCCAGCGACGTTTCAACGTCTTATGGACAATATCCTGAAGGGATTATTAGAAGACACATGCCTAGTGTACCTCGATGATGTTTTTTCAACGTCTCTGCAAGAACATGTAATAAAATTGCTAAAGGTATTCGACCGGTTAGAGCAAGCTAACTTTAAAGTAAAATTAGAAAAATGCGAATTTCTACGCAAGGAAATCAAGTATTTAGGACATTTAATAACCAGTGAAGGTGTTAAGCCAAATCCAGATAAGGTTGATGCAATAAAAAGGTACCCATTGCCAAAGACCCGGAAGGAAATAAAATCGTTTCTCGGACTACTAGGATATTACAGGAAATTTATTCGAAATTTTGCAGATATAACGAAACCATTGACGAAACGATTAAAGAAAGGAGCAACAATAACTATTGACCTGGAGTACGAAGAAGCATTTGAAAAATGTAAAAACTTATTAACTAATGAACCAGTCCTTCAGTACCCTGACTTTACGAAGGAATTTATTATCACCACCGATGCTTCAAATGTTGCTATTGGGGCAGTCCTGTCTCAAGGAAAGATCGGACAAGACAAGCCAATATGCTACGCAGCAAGAACGCTTAGTGACTTTGAGCAAAGATATGAAACACCTTGACTTTCTATTCCCGATGAAAGCTATAAAATATTTTAAAAATAAGTTCCGGAACCTTGAGCTCTACCTGTGCGCTCATGCAGTCCTTGGGGTTGCACCGACCAACTCTGGGAGAGGGCGTGGGGATAAACAACATCCAACCGCAAGGTGTTCCGAAATGGGCGCCACACAATCTAAACCCCGCCGTGGACTATCGCTTGATTGTGAAAGCTGGCTGAAAGAGAAATGATGCCACACAGGGACAAGAAGAGAACCAAAGTTGCCGGAAAATCAAGTTTATTAAATACCCACAGACAAAAAAAAAGTAAAAAAAAGTACATGAAATTACAGCGGTATCTCGGGAAAATATCCACTGACCAGCAAGGTCGACCACCGTTCAAATAATCCACACCAGAACGAGTCACAATAATACAATTTATCAAATACACCAAAATATCAAATAGCAACTCTTCGGCAACGTTAGTGCCGATAATTAACCTAAAAAAACCCGAAAGATAAATGCGACAACCAACGAACACGTTCTTGGCCAAGCACGAAATTCACCGCCGTATCTGGGATAATATTCCTCCAGACGTAAAATTAAATTAAATGAATCCGACCGAAAAGCGTTGGGAATTTGATTAACAACAATGTCAAAATGGATAAAATTAATAAATTAAAATAAGGCAATATTAAATAAATTATTGTCCCAAATGACCAGGACAATTCAAATTCAAAACTAAATTGTAAATTAAAATTCTCAAACCTTACAGAAACACTTTGCCGGTACCCCTTCACCCGACTAACCTAACCTCAACGTTTATCAACTATAAACGACAAAGTAAATTAGAGAAGACAAAAACAAGATAAACTTATCTAATTAAATTAAATTAAATTAAATTAAATCGATTTAAATCAATCTATATAATTGAAATTCAAATCAAATAAAAAATTATTAACGAGGTTGAGGGAGGCTAGCTACCGTTGCAGCATACGCACAACAACGGTCCACCGCAACAGCTGTTTGTTGGGGTAGGTGAGGTTAGAAACCTTCCGGACAAAGACACGATAGTGGTGAACGGCTCACCCAAAGTAAATTATACAATGAAAGAAAAATACAATTAATTACGACACGAATAAACTTCCGGCAGCACTGCGTCAAGGGCGAGGGCCACGCAGGGGCCCGGTGGAGATATAAATATAAGTCAAACCTTGACCTCGGCAGCGAAGGAATGTCCCCGTCCCACGAAGACACCCGCAGTCCTAGCAAGGCAAACTCTCCGCAGCTTCCGACGCTCCACTCCAGGACGCCACCCAGTCCGCTAGATCCACTCGATCAAGTCGTGCCAAAGTTATCACTCCACGAAACTGGTCCTCTGATCGAAAGGGTTGTCCTCCGATCCAAAGACGAAAACGTCCCCAGACGAAGACACCACAGAAAAGGATAAACGCCACCAGACGTAGAATAAATATCCAAAGAGGTCCAGACGACGAATAAATATCCGACGATGAATAAATCTCCGACGATGAATAAATATCCGACGATGAACCCTAAAAAATATTCCCCGCAATAAGGAACCAATTCTCAAAGTAATAAACGAACCAGAGACTCACCCTAAGATCTTGAGCGGGCTTAACCGTGAATCCAACAGTAGTCTACGTACTGAATCCGCACAAAAGGCGACGGGGTTCCAACCATATAACACACTACAATGGTTAAAACTTCTTAGCTTGGGAAGGATGGTTCCGCATACAGCGAGAGATACTTCGTACACCAGCAAGGTACCAAACAAACGAGCAACTCCAAGTCACTTCCACACAGCTTCACGTAGACTCCAGGATAAAGTTGACTGACAGCGATTCGTCTAACAACCAAGACTCAACAATCCAGAGGGACCAAATGCGGATCTATATATAGCCTCGCCCCCCACTTTAACCGGACCAAAAACTTCGCAAAAAGGCAATTAGATGGGTGGGGTCCTTCAGGTTATTAAGCCACACTAGGGAGGCGTGGTCAGTAATGACCGTGAAACGGGTTCCCTCGAGGTAATGCCGCAGCTTCTCCACGGCCCATAGAACTCCTAAACACGCTCCGTCGTCGAGAAATTCCTCTCTTGGCGGGTCAAGGAGCGGGATAAGAAGGCAATCACCCGTTCCCCCTCGTCGAAACTTTGAGTAAGGACCGCACCGAGACCAAACGCGGAGGCATCGGTCTGCAGGCAAAAGGGCTTCTCGAAATCGGGGCACGTTAGAATAGGGGCGGAGACCAAATGTTGTTTCACCGCAACAAATGCCCGTTCACATTCCGAAGACCAAACAAACTTCGCACCCTTCTTCGTGAGGTCATTAATAGGAGCGAGGATGGAGGCAAAGTCCGGAACAAACCGCCTATACCAGCTCGCCATCCCGACAAACCGCCGAATCTCCGACACCGACCGGGGTACCGGAATATTCAAAATTGCTTCCACCTTTCCGGGGTCCACACGGAGTCCGTTTCTGTCCACTACATACCCCAAATACTTAAGTTCGGGTCGGCAGAACTGACACTTGGCTTGACTGATAGTCAATCCAGCCGCTTGCAGACGGTCCAGAACCTTTTCCAGGATTGAGAGATGGGTGTCAAAGTCGGGTGAAATGATAATAATGTCATCTAAATATACTAACACGTAAGGCTCCAAATCCGCTCCCAACACGCTATCGATCAAGCGTTGCCAGGTCGCCGGGGCGTTCGTCAGACCCATTGGCTTTCTTCGAAATTGATACAAGCCTCTTCCGGGGATAGTGAAAGCGGTCAGCTCGCGCGATTTTTCGGCGACCGGAACCTGCCAATACGCTGACTTTATGTCTAGAGAGGTCAGGTACCTGGCGTCCCTCAGACGATCGAGAATAGACGAGATATAAGGAAGGGGGTATGCGTCCCGCTTGGTGACCGCATTAAGACATCGGTAGTCTACACAAAAGCGGTAGCTTCCGTCCTTCTTGGGAACGAGAAGTATAGGTGCTGACCAAGCGCTCTTGGAGGGTTCCACCACTCCTTGCTCCAATAACTTCTCCAATTCGTCATCAACGATCCTCTGTTTAGCAGGGGAAACCGGGTAATAGCGGAGTTTGATAGGAGGCGAATCAGTCACTATTTCATGTTCCACCGAAGTAACAGTACCCAATACTCCGGAGCCCATGGACCGGAAAGTACGGTCAATCAAACCATTCAAGGCTAATCGCTGCGGCGGCGTCAGCTCATCTCGCATCTGCAAGTCACACACCTCCGTCGCACCATCGACGAACCTCCATACGTCGTTACGCAAGTCGGGGATTATACCCATTCCGCGCCAAAAATCCATCCCCAGGATCAGCCTATAGGGTAGAGCGGGAATCACCATTACATATAAAACACATGTCCTTCCTATCAACGAAAAAGGAGTCGCAATGGTTCCCAACGAAGAACAAACATCACCATTGGCCACGGCACAACCGCGGCGCGAAGTCGAGTCCAAGACAAGGCCCAGAGATAACAAAGCTCGGTAGCCCATCTCTCCAACGATGGTATTGGTCGCTCCCGAATCCAACAGACCGAGCATGTCGAACCCCAAAATTGAGACGTTAAGGTAAGGTCTTGAGTCACCGAAAGCATGCGAGATGATGAAATCAAGCAGAACACGATGCGCAGCGTCGGGGGTCGAAAGGGGGTGTATGGAGGACCTCTGATGGCCAATCAGGCCCTCCGATCGGAGTTTTCCGAACGGGGAGGATTACAATCGGGACAAGTCCGCATCGTCACATCCGGGCGCTTACATCGATAGCACCATTTGGGACGGGGCTGGTTTCGCGGGCACTCTCTAGCCATATGTCCTTTCTTGTGACAGTTGTAGCATTCCACGCCGGTGAGGTCCCTCGGAGGTCGCTGGGGAGCTGAAGACACAGAAGCGGCCTCCAAACCAGAAGATATGCACGCCAACTCAGGCTCGACGCAATCTCGACTTCGACGAGGAGGGGCCTGATAATGATCGGCTCGGTACTTCTTTGTCTCTAGTTGGAGACATTCTGCTTCCAACTGTTCCATATTATGGACCGGGGGGAGCTGCATTGTATAAAAGGGGGCCAAATTTCGTCGTACTATATCCAGCTGTACATCCCTGGACATCTGTCCATACCGGGCAAACAGAGCCTGCATACACGATAAATACTCGACGATAGGCTCATTGAGTCCCTGGGTCCAGCCAGAAGCTCCTGGAATAAGCGACTTCGGTAGTCGGGAGGGAGGTAATGCTTCATTAGCAACTCGGACAGTTCCTTCCAAGTCTTACACTTCCGAATGGCCGATCGATACCACAACAACGCCTTACCGGTGAACAAATCCAACGATGAGCGATACAAGTCCTCCTCAGTACAACCCCGAGCTCTACTCAACTCATGGACACGATCCAGAAAATCCATCACGGACATAGATTTGGGATCTCCGGAGAAATGAAGATTCCACTTATACAGGGGAACTGGTCGATCACTCGTTCTAGGGTTCGATGAACGCATGCTGGTGTCCCGCGCCGGAGGCTCATCGGAATCTCCAACATCGGAATCATCACCGTCGTCAACCTCAGTGCCATCCCCGCCGTCAGCACTAAGGAGGGAGTTGCTTAAATTTAAATCCCGAGGTCGAGATCTCCTTTGCAAGCGTGTCAACAGAGCAGAGACTCTAGCAAGCCATTCTCCTCGCTTCTTCGCAGTGGCAGCCACAACTCCTTCCGTAGGAATTCCATCCACACGGCCCAACAAATGCAGTACCCGGGAACAGCAGCGCGGGTGACCGGATCGATCCTCTCCCATCGTCTGCACCAAGAGCTCCAGCTCGGTAAACTTTGCAGAGATGGCATCCAAATCCTTTTCATCATCGAACACGTACTTGGGGTAATGGAGAGGACGCTGGGCCCGCTCCAGCCTCATCATCGACCGCAAGCTGGCCCGGATATCAACAACAGTCATGGCAGTTGGGTCAACTCCTCGTACTTGAAGCTCGAATTCCAATTCATCTCGCTTCAAATGGTTCACATTCATCGCAGGCGCGGTCATGGCGACAGAGAAAGAATCAGTCACGAAAGAAAATCAAATAAATACCAACAATGGAGGGAACCGCTCGGAGAGGGGAGGTCACACGTGCTACACCAACGGCAAAACACACAACAACAACAACAAAAAATCCCAAGCAGCAAAGCGGAAGCAGTTCAGCAGCAAGGCAGCTAAAAAAAACAAACTCGAAGACAACAACCAAATTTAATTACCTAAGGACGACCTAATTAACAAAGAAGGGCCCCACGTTAGGCGCCAATGAAACACCTTGACTTTCTATTCCCGATGAAAGCTATAAAATATTTTAAAAATAAGTTCCGGAACCTTGAGCTCTACCTGTGCGCTCATGCAGTCCTTGGGGTTGCACCGACCAACTCTGGGAGAGGGCGTGGGGATAAACAACATCCAACCGCAAGGTGTTCCGAAATGGGCGCCACACAATCTAAACCCCGCCGTGGACTATCGCTTGATTGTGAAAGCTGGCTGAAAGAGGAATGATGCCACACAGGGACAAGAAGAAAACCAAAGTTGCCGGAAAATCAAGTTTATTAAATACCCACAGACAAAAAAAAAGTAAAAAAAACACGAAATTACAGCGGTATATCGGGAAAATATCCACTGACCAGCAAGGTCGACCACCGTTCAAATAATCCACACCAGAACGAGTCACAATAATACAATTTATCAAATACACCAAAATATCAAATAGCAACGCTTCGGCAACGTTAGTGCCGATAATTAACCTAAAAAAAAACCCGAAAGATAAATGCGACAACCGACGAACACGTTCTTGACCAAGCACGAAATTCACCGCCGTATCTGGGATAATATTCCTCCAGACGTAAAATTAAATTAAATGAATCCGACCGAAAAGCGTTGGGAATTTGATTAACAACAGTGTCAAAATGGATAAAATTAATAAATTAAAATAAGGCAATATTAAATAAATTATTGTCCCAAATGACCAGGACAATTCAAATTCAAAATTAAATTGTAAATTAAAATTCTCAAACCTTACAGAAACACTTTGCCGGTACCCCTTCACCCGACTAACCTAACCTCAACGTTTATCAACTATAAACGACCAAGTAAATTAGAGAAGACAAAAACAAGATAAACCTATCTAATTAAATTAAATTAAATTAAATTAAATTAATACGCACAACAACGGTCCACCGCAACCGCTGTTTGTTGGGGTAGGTGAGGTTAGAAACCTTCCGGACAAAGACACGATAGTGGTGAACGGCTCACCCAAAGTAAATTATACAATGAAAGAAAAATACAATTAATTACGACACGAATAAACTTCCGGCAGCACTGCGTCAAGGGCGAGGGCCACGCAGGGGCCCGGTGGAGATATAAATATAAGTCAAACCTTGACCTCGGCAGCGAAGGAATGTCCCCGTCCCACGAAGACACCCGCAGTCCTAGCAAGGCAAACTCTCCGCAGCTTCCGACGCTCCACTCCAGGACGCCACCCAGTCCGCTAGATCCACTCGATCAAGTCGTGCCAAAGTTATCACTCCACGAAACTGGTCCTCTGATCGAAAGGGTTGTCCTCCGATCCAAAGACGAAAACGTCCCCAGACGAAGACACCACAGAAAAGGATAAACGCCACCAGACGTAGAATAAATATCCAAAGAGGTCCAGACGACGAATAAATATCCGACGATGAATAAATCTCCGACGATGAATAAATATCCGACGATGAACCCTAAAAAATATTCCCCGCAATAAGGAACCAATTCTCAAAGTAATAAACGAACCAGAGACACCCTAAGATCTTGAGCGGGCTTAACCGTGAATCCAACAGTAGTCTACGTACTGAATCCGCACAAAAGGCGACGGGGTTCCAACCATATAACACACTACAATGGTTAAAACTTCTTAGCTTGGGAAGGATGGTTCCGCATACAGCGAGAGATACTTCGTACACCAGCAAGGCACCAAACAAACGAGCAACTCCAAGTCACTTCCACACAGCTTCACGTAGACTCCAGGATAAAGTTGACTGACAGCGATTCGTCTAACAACCAAGAGGGACCAAATGCGAATCTATATATAGCCTCGCCCCCCACTTTAACCGGACCAAAAACTTCGCAAAAAGGCAATTAGAGCGACTTTAATAAAAGGGAACCAGTCATTAGGAGCAGCAAAATCCAAGGAGACTCATAATAACCCGGTCAACAAGATCCCAACATACAGTTCCGAGAAACCGAATAAATTCACCAAAAATAAAAATCATACGTCACGGGTGCAAAAAGTGGTATACCCAAGAAATAACGCGAAAAGACCCTTAATTCTCCAAACTGCACGGATTTCACAAAATGAGGGCTTGATGGAAAGCTAAATTTTTGCCCAGCACAAAAATGCAAAAATTAAATTTCTCCCATCCTCCACCGGAGAGTAAATCAGCCAAAACAATGGGCTGACCGGCCCGGCCCGAAGCGGTACCTGCCGCGACATCTTACGGCCGGTAGCGGAAGCGCTAACCACTTGGCTGTAACTACAGCAGCGCCATAGAGCCAAACGACCATAAGACTTTAACAATTGTGCAACAGCCCCAAAATTCCTCAATGTGGAAACAAGATAAGGAAAACAATTACGCAAATATAACTGGTCAAAACCGCGGTGTAACAGATATTCAACCATAGAGAGAGAGCTCCTAGGAATCGTTTGGGCGATAAAATACTTCAGGCCCTACATTTATGGAAGATATTTTAAAATCTACACAGACCACCGACCCCTTGTCTGGCTGTGGAAATTGAAGGAACCCAATTCTAAAATGATGCGTTGGAGACTAAGACTGGAAGAGTATGATTTCGAAATAATACATAAGAAAGGTAAACTGAACACAAATGCGGATGCTCTTTCCAGAGTCACTATTGAACAATTAAACGCTATAGAAAATGACAGTTCAACGGTCCGTCCCACTGTTGGAGAAGACCTAGATAAACTCATTTCGGAACTGTTACGTGACGAAATTGAATTCACACCCGAATATTTGCCTAATACATCATTTGCAAATAGTAATCCAAGAAATAAGGTAAGCAAAGGCAAAGACATGGAGACCCTTAGGCGATTTCTCGCCCCTGATGATTATGGAAGTAACACTATACACTCCAATCAAGATGACGAACCGCAGAAGTCAATCGAAATTAGCCACACGCCAATTGACAGCAAGAAAAACCAATATTTTATTCAAGCAAATAATTCGTCGAATAATCAATGCACTAAAGTATTACAGAGTACTAAAGAAGATAGAAAAATAACGTGCGCAAAAATACAATTAGAAAATAATGAAGAACAAATTCTCAATTTTATCAAAGAATATATGACCAACAGCAATGTGAAGCATTACTTACATTTTCACAACGATCAGCTATATAACGATTTTTGTAAAGTATACACAAGACATTTTAATAATAACGGACCTGATTTAGTGAGATGTACGAAGAAAGTGCAAGTCGTAAATGATAAAACTGACCAACTCGAACTACTGGAAACCCATCACACTGGAAAAACAAATCATAGAGGAATTGAAGAGATGCTGACCCGGCTTTCAAGAAACTATTGGTGGAAAAACATGAAAGATAGCGTAACCAATTACATCAAAGAATGCGAAGTATGTAGTAAAGCTAAGTATGACAGACACCCATCAGTACCACCACTTCAACTTACAAAAACACCAGATAAACCATTTCGAAAATTATTTATGGATACATTTACGATCGGTAAAGCCAAATTCCTTACAATCATCGACACATTTTCAAGACTTGGTCAGGCAGTGCCAGTACCGGGAATAAATGCAACAGATATTGCAGACGCTTTACTAACTTACTTCCAGTATTATGGGACCCCGGAAGAAATTAGTTGCGACAATGGAACCGAATTCTCCAATGATGTTATTAAACGTCTGCTGCAAGAACACAAAATTGCCGTGCACTTCGGAACCCCTAAGAATCCAAACTCCCAAGGAAACGTTGAACGATTTCACTCGACAATTATCGAACACATTCGCTGTTTAAAGGAAAGAAGAAACGACCCTATACATGTCCTCATGAAATTAGCTATAATTGCGTACAATAATAGCATATCTAAAACAACAGGTTGTGCACCGCTAGAAATAGTATTCGGTCATACAGCTCTACGTGATCCAATGGATCTATTATATTCAAAGGAATACTATCAGGAATACGTAAACGATCATCAAGACCGTATTAAGCATCTTTATAGAACAATAGAGGAGACAAACAAATCGGATAAACAAAAGTATATAAATAAACGAAACGAAAACGTGAAGGTAAAACCGTTTCAAATTAACGAAATGGTGTACATTCGAAATAATGGTAGGAATAAATTACAGAACCCTTATGACGGACCTTACAAGATTTTAAAACTGAATGACGACGAGACCGTAATTGTAAAAACAAGACGAGATAAGAGATAAGAAAGAATGAGATAAGATAATGAGATAAGAAATTCCATACAAGACATTTGAAACACTCAATTGTTTCAGGTTTGCCGGATGGTGCGTCCGACAATGCCGAGGAGACGTAAAAATAGAAAAGATTACTAAAGATACCGGATTGTTGCCTGTTCGACTTGGAACAGCCCAAATCGTGAACAGTCATTGGAATATTGCAGCTGTCTATGAATTCAAACCATTAATCGAAGAAATTGAAAAAATTAAGCAAAATTATGATTATTGGATGAAAGCGTTGAAAACCTACAAACATAATGATCATTACACACAAGAAATGCACAACTATATCACTATCCTGACGACCAATGCAAGAAAGATGGCAAAGCTTAAGAAGCAAATACTACCAACAGATACAAGGCGAACCAAAAGAGGAGCAGTAAATATCATAGAAAACATGGTAAAGGCGATTACGGGAAACCTGGACAACGAAGATGCCAAACGATATGACAGTGCAATTCAAGAGCTAATAACATCCCACAAAGAAATCAAAACAATCGTCAGTAAACAAATTACATTAGCACAACAAGCGATTCTGGAATTTAATAACTCAATTAGTACCATTCGAAGTAACCAAATTATTATTCAATCAAGAATGATACAGATGGAAAATGCAATTAGAAATTTTACTTTCTACAACCTCCAAGAATTTAAGCAAATCACAATATATGCTATTTTTAATCAACTAATATTTATGATCAATAATATTAACGATATCATGGAAACATTAATCAACGCAATGACATTCGCTAAGTCAAATTCATACCATCCATCTATAACGGACCCTGAAGACTTGATGCACGAACTAACTCACATAGGCACCCTATTGACATCGATCAAGCTGCCCATTGATACAACTATCGCCAATACTTACTATTTGGAACGCGTAATTACAGTCAAAGCTTACACCAAATCAACCAGTATAGTATTCATGCTCATGATTCCTTTAGTGGAACCAATTCCCTACAACTACTACACCATATCTCCTTTACCTATAAAAGGAAATACAACAAATTTTCATTCGATCCTCCCTAAAAGTCCTTACCTGGCAATTAACGAGTACAGGTTTGCATCTATGCATGATCAATGTTTAGAAGTCGTACCTACAGAGTATCTGTGCAACTCCGCTGTCGATTCCGCAATAAACGAAGACTCCCCGTGTGAAGTGCAACTGCTATCGTTCTCCAACAACTACGAAAGATGCATTTACCAAACAACAAAGTTGTCAACAAAGTTGCACAAGACCAATAGATCATGGTGTTCCCTACTCCAAGGAAAGTTAAGAAGATCTGTGGAAAACAACAAGAACTTGAAGTCCTCGAAGATACCTGCCTCATCAAACTAACGCCGGATTGTTCACTAAATGCCGATGGTATTATGCTCAGAACATATGAAACCCACTACAGGACAAACAGCAGACCCGAAATCCCGGACATCAACCTCACTCTACAAGGGACTCAACTGCCGACCTCGAAAACAGATTTCAAGGAACTACAATCAGTACACCTGGAGAACATCACTAAGATCACCAAAAATCTAGATGACCTCTCCGACGACTTACGTCAACTGCAGGATCCTGAACTTCACGAAAGGCCAATAACAGTTTGGACAATTGTTCTATATATTTTAATATTTTGTATTTTGCTAGGTGTATTAACAAAGCGCTATTTCCAAACATGTGCAAAGGCAGCAAACACCGACCCTTCGAACGACCTCAAGGCCGCCGATAGCAAACCAGAGGCCGCCCACGGTAATCCAGAACCCGAGAGTCATCACCTGACCTTCTCAAAATGAAGCTCCAGATGATGCTTCCCTCTTCGGCCGGAGGAGTTATGCGACCGACAATTATAGTAGTAAACGCTTATGCAGCAAATAGTCTTAGATAAGAATGTTTCATATAAGGCACGCACGCGAAGATACGTCGTTAGTTCTTCGTCGTTAGAATCACGCTTAGACGCTTTCCGCTAAATTCGCTCAATAAATTTGTAACCAAATAAAGTGAATAAATAGACTTTTATACTTTTTAAAAAAACGTGTTTTTATAAAGAAAATAAAACTAGCGATAACCTGGAAATTACTCAGGGACTATTGCGTAGCTAGCGCAATGCTCTAACAAACTGAGCTGTCATTCTCAGTTTTTATTAAATTGGTAAAAATTACTTAATGGCAACTTTAGACACCTATTTACCAGTCGCTGTAAGAGAATCGGATAAAAAATATCTAGATTTAAATTTAACAATGTACCTTATCAATGTCATTGTATGCCGCTTATATTATCCTCTGCTTAATAATAAAATTATAAACCCCTAACCACAACAAGTATTTTAGAACCTAAATACGTATTTCAGCAACTATGTTGCCATCTTCAGTAGAACCTAAAAAGAGGAAAAGTGATATTAGCACTTCATAGTATCTTTACTGGATATTGTCCAAGCAAATCACTAGTGGAAGTGATCCTCTGCGTCATCCTCTGCTTAGCTATTATTTTATCAAAATAATGAAACGGTGGTGAAAGATTAGGACATTTTTTTTGCCGGTTAGTTACCTGAATGATTTTCTGCTATAAAATAAAACAGCAAAGAATTGCCAGAAAAGGTTAACGATACAATTAAACTCCTAGAATATTGGAGATATGGAATTAACTATCATAAACGTAAACTACATAGTGTATATTATGCACTAGGGAAGAAATACTTTTAGGTTGCATTCGTAATTCAGTTACAATAGCAATTTCGTTGCCAAATAAAAAAAATATAATTATATATGGGGAATTTTGTCTCACCGTAATACACTCAAGAAATAAATATGTGCAAAATACGTGAATTTACAAGATTCTTAGGTGTAAAGACTTCAGCCGGTCCCGCTGGACGCTATGATGACTCTTTATGAAACCTTTCGATTGAATTTTGTTAAATTGAGGCTTTAATGCTGTAATAAATATCTCTGATAATCTTTCGAAATGCGTCATTAGTGGGTACAGAATATCCCTAAAACAATTCGAAAAAATCCACAAAACTTTATATTATTCAGATGCGTTATAAAATCGGATGGGGTATTGGGAGACTGAGAAAAATTAGAACAGAGTTTTCTATAAATTTATTTAGAATTACTGGCTCTATTTTTTAAGTAGAGATTTTTAAATAGGTTTTCCAAAAACACATCAAACTGTAATATTATATGTAGTGTTGATAATACGACACCCTTATCTTATATCATCTGTAGGGACAGTAATTTTATCATCTAGTTAGGTTGGCCAGGGAGACTTGGATATGGTGCAAAGCAAAAATATTTACTTACAGGCATCAGTACTACAGGCATCTGGAGACAAACATGAGACATAGTTCAGTCGAGAATGGGATATAACGGTACAAAAGGGGAGTTAAGCTGCTACTTTTGGGATATGATAGTTAAGTTTGAAAAGCCAAAAATTTATATTTGGCATTTCGGACGAACACAAATTGTAGAATTTTAATTTGTGCTTGAAATATCCGGAAAGTTTTGTTGGTTTGATGCTCTTGTCAATTGGAATAGTGGTCCTTCTTTGGCCCTCACAGCTGTTGTACAAGTTATTGTAGAAAGCTGGACACCTGGAGCGTCTTAGATATCGATGTTTCAATGTTAGAATCCAAAGGTATTTGTTTTGGAATTTTCAATAATACAGTTTGACTAACAGACATATTGCAAATTTTGGTGATTAGCAGAAGGTTTTAGAGCTTTATTAAAGGCGCGTTTGGGTTACGACCGAGTTTGTCAAAATATAACGTTACCTGGGAATCGGAGATAGTCCCAGGGTATGTACAATGTACATGACATATTGGAGCTGTTGTCCACCAAACTTGCAGTGTTGATGGCACTAGCTACTACATGACGTAATTATTTGCATAATAAAAGCAATGAACTGTTAGAATTGTCTTAGAAAATGGCAAGCGGCTAATAACATCCGGGCCAATCAGACGGCCTACTCTGAAACTGCCATATTTCTAGCAAAATCGCAATATATGTGCAGTAACTGCTGGTGTACAGTACTGTAATAAAACTAATTATTACAAAAAATCCTAGATGATAATAATAAAAGTGGATTGAGATGTAAACATTTCCGTCTCACATTACAAACCAGGCGCCTCCACATTACCCGCTGCCGAACTTACTGCTTAATTACAGTAAGATTAACAAGGCGACGGATAGATAACTCTAATACTTTTGTAAATTTTAGATAAGTCACCATAAGTTATAGTCGGCAGTTTTTTGTTTTTTTTTTCGGAAACAATTAAAAATAAATTAGTTAATAATGTTAACATACGTAGAAGATAGTTTAATATTAGCTTTATTAGGATCATTGGAAGCTAATTTGGAGTTAATAATTTGGATTATCGTTTGTTGAAACAAACCTTCTAATGTGCGAGAAATAAAATTTTGCTGTTTATATCTCTAAACATCTACAATGTATTATTTATGAGACGAGGCTGTAATATAATTACAAGATTAAACGAACTTACCTAAGTGAAGTTCGATCTTGATTATATGAAGCCTCGTCGAAATAAATAATCACCCACCACTCCCTAATAGCCCCTTAAGTAACAGCAAACATTTTTTTCCCAGACTCTGAAGAAATGAAATAGTGAATCAGGCATATGCCCGCAGCCGGCGCAGCAGATAGTTTTTTCAGTTTTTTTACTCTAAACGTGTGATTCAGTACAAGAATTGAAGGTACTATAATGTATTATTTATTTCGACGAGGCTTCATATAATCAAGATCGAACTTCACTTAGGTAAGTTCGTTTGATCTTGTAATAACCCAAGGAAACAGACCAGAAAACAATATTATACCAGAATACCACATATAAAGATGATACGACGTGACGACACACAATATATAGCATCTCTTCAGAACAGTATGAATTCCATAAATACGATAAATAACCACATGACTGTTCAGGAACTGTATGATAAACTGGAAAAACGTATTACAGACGCTGCCAAACAAATACCCGTAATTCAAAAGATAAATGACAACAACCTATCACAGAATACAATACAACTAATGTCCCAAAGATTAGAACTAGAAAAAATAAAAAATAAAAGTATTTTACAAAGGATCAAACTGACAGAAACAAGAAAGCTAGTTAAAAAGGGAATAAAAGAAGATCTTAGAATTTACAAAGAAACACAGATACTAGATACACTACAAGCAAATATGTCGACAAAAGATCTAGGAAGAAAACTAAACACAAACAAGCAATGGATTTACTCTATACAAAAGAATAATGAAACTGAGTTCTATAGACAAGAAATCTTGGAGACCGCTACAAAATTTTATGAAAACCTATTTGCTACTACGAACACAAATACAGGGACTACATTAAAAATAAGAAACAAGACAGCCACCCCAGAGTTCATGTTGGAAGAAAATCGAAAAGGCAATAGACGAGTTGAAATACGACAAATGCCCAGGAAAGGATAGAATATCTATAGAATATATATTAAAATCAGCAATGTAGCAAGAACTGTCCAAGACGTTACAAATATTATTCAATAAAATTTTACAAACGGAACAAATCCCTAAACAATGGAGGCAGATGGAAATTATTCTACTACACACAAAAGGTGATAGATCAAAAGTCGACAACTACAGGCCAATTAGTCTCATAGCCACAATAAGCAAAATGTTCACAAAACTGATCCAGAAACGAATTAAAAATGACATCGAACAATACCAAACCCCAGAACAGGCTGGTTTTAGAAGAAACTTTTCTACAATCCACCATCTCCAAGCCATTAATCAATTGATAGAGAAAAGTATTGAATACAATTACACATTTGTATATGTTTCATCGATTTTCGCAAAGCATTTGATTCACTGGAACGTCACAGTATTTCGAAAGCCCTGAACGACGCATATATCGAATGAAAATATATCAAAATTTTGCAAAACAATGTGCAATGTGGCAAATATTAAAACTGAAAGGCCCGGAAGAACATTTAAAATACAAAAAGGAGTAAGACAAGGCGACCCACTTTCACCTGACCTTTTCAACTGCGTCCTTCAGTTCGCCCTGGCTGGATTACCGTCTAGATATGGAATAAACGTGAACGGAAGGAGTTTATTCAATTTGCGGTTTGCGGACGACGTGGCCCTTTTCTGCACTTCGGAAGAAGAACTGAGTCAGCTAATTAACGAAGTCGAACCAGTGTGTAAAGAAGTGGGGCTAACAATAAACTTTAACAAGACCTCACAAACGCCGATAAAATCCCACGCATAAAAAGTAAAAATGTCCTAATAGAAAGTGTGGATGACTACATTTATTTGGGTCAAATCATGTCTTTTGAAGGTCGACTTGAAAAAGAAGTACAAAGGCGCACAACACTAGCATGGAGAAAATACTGGTAAAAGCGGTATCTATTTTCAGGAATAGATATTATAATTTGTTCAAAACTCATCTGACGCATTTCTCATCGTAGTTTGGAGTTTAGTAAATCGCTAAAGTGAGACCCATATAAGGAACATGCTATTGTATATATATACAAAATTCCGGACGTCGACGGCGTCGGTTGCCCTTGGGTTCCCTGCCCAATCCAGTCGGTTACGAACGTTTGAAGCGTAAAGATATTTTAATCGAAGTGTCGTGCAAAACCTCAATAAGTGAATATGGAGTGTTTTTTGTGCAAATTACTTTGTGAAAACCCAAAGTTCAGGGAGAAAAGAGAAGAAATAAAGAAGTTTTCTATAGAAATTCTGCTTTCTTGTAAACAATTTTTAAAGGCTCGAATTCATTATAAACATCAGGCTGAAGTCGTACATCCTCCGCAGACATTCACTTAGTTGATGGATTCTATTTCTTACATACGTTGAAGAACCTTCCAGAAAGATATGCTCAAATCTCGAAACATATATTAAAAACAATTACATATAATCGAAAAGAAGTACACATTATATTCGACAAGTACGAGACACCCAGCATCAAAGATTACGAGCATGACCTAAGAGGTGAAGAGAAAATAAACGTCCCGCTGAGTTCGCTAAATTGTTAAGAAGTAGAAATTTCAAAGAATAATTCGTGGAATTTTTGATTGAAGATTGGGCGAGCGATGAAATGGTTGATTTAATCACAGGAAAAACTGTTAAACTGAATTATGACAAGTGCTACGTCTATGAGGTGTCCGATGAAAGAAAAATCAAAAAAGTCATTGACAACAATCTCACTTGCTATCACGAAGAAGCTGACACTAAAATTGTTTTCCACATTTGTCAGTTGAACAGAAATTATCGCGTGCAGGTACATTGTACGGATTCGGATATACCTGTGTTAATGTTGGCAATTTCCATACCTAACAATACCTAACAATTTCAAATACCTAAAAGAAAACATTCAGATAATAGTTGATCTTAGCACGGGAAAGAAAAAATTGTACCTCGACATGAACGAAATTCATGCCAAGCTTGGAGAACAGTTATCGCGGTCGCTTGCTATGTGTCACATTTTTACTGGAAACAACTACAACCCTGCTTTTTACCGGAAAGGAAAGCAGAGGCCTATTGATATTCTTTAAAAAAATACAAAATTTCAAGAAGCTTTTATACAACTGCACTGCGGGCGTCCTGAGTTAGCAACATCGAGTGAGTTATTCCAGGTTCTTGAAGAGTACGTGTGCAGATTGTATTCATTGAAAACCAAAAATGACGTCAACAAAGGACGGTACGAATTGTTTGAAAAAGGCTACTAATGCAAAAATCAAAACGAGACGATTGTAAAAAAAGTTGTTGGATACGATCCCTCAGTTCTACCACCAACCAAACAAGAGTTATTGCAGCAGATTAAACGAACATCATACATCTGCAGTATATGGTGTAATGCCCGACCGAAAAAAATCCCGAAAATTGCGGATGGGCATTAATTGATGGAAAATACCATTATTATTGGTTTGATGGGCCCCACAGTCCATCTCTTGGAGAATTGTCTTCTGATGATCAAGGTACTCTATTATTACTTTTCTTACGTTTATATGATTATGCTGCAATTTGTTAATTTTCATAATTATTTTGTTACAGAATCAGATGCCATTTATTCTGACGATTACGAGGAAGATGAAGATGTTCAAGACGACGAAACTGATGAAGCGTCGACATCGGAATCCGACGAAGATTAAAATTATATTCAATTAATGATGCTATAATTCTCTCCATTGGTACTTTGGTATAAATAGTCGGTTAGAATAAAATGCAGGGTTGCAGTGGTTCCAAAGTAATCTTTATTTTGTCTTTCTGGCTACCGGTTTCGAGATAATCTCGTCTTCAGGCCCCAACTACAATAAGCAACGTTCAATTAGTACACAAGTATAAGTAACACCGTCTCGTTCAATCATTATAAACGTATATTCAATTCCACGAGTGAGTAAATAAAGAACGAACAAAATAATAAATAAAAATCAAAGAGAATTGGGATTGTTTTTACATAGGACAGACAGGCAGGAATCTAGCAACTAGATTTAAAGAACACATTTCAGATAAAAATTCCAATGTCTAAAAACATATAACAGAACAACAACATAGCACAGACACCAACCAAATAAAACTGTTGCATAACATAGACAAAACAAAAAAGATGCATTTACTAGAAGAATTAGAAATATACCGTCATCACCACAGAACACCGGACCTCATTCTTAACGACATAGTTGATATTAATCCCCACCGTATGTTTTTAAAATTGTTTAAAAATCCCGCCACAACGCTACCACAATAAAAATCAATTTTTCATACTGCTTCACCATTGGTCCACTCGTATGTTCCATATGACCACATGTATGCAAGCTAATCTCATAAAACAGGTGCGTTACCCCGAAATTTACATATTTAAGACTACAATTAATATCCTTTGAAATGTTTAATAATAAAAATAGGTCTAGTGTATGATAAGTCAAATGTTGTTTTAGAAATAGAAGAGTAACAATATACAGATGTATAAGATGATGAAACATAACCTAGAAAGAAAATCACGCATCGTATAGCAATTTGACGGTGAGATATTTGATTTTTATTTATTATTTTGTTCGTTCTTTATTTACTCACTCGTGGAATTGAATATACGTTTATAATGATTGAACGAGACGGTGTTACTTATACTTGTGTACTAATTGAACGTTGCTTATTGTAGTTGGGGCCTGAAGACGAGATTATCTCGAAACCGTAGCCAGAAAGACAAAATAAAGATTACTTTGGAACCACTGCAACCCTGCATTTTATTCTAACCGACTATATTCAATTAGTTTTATAATTGTATTTCTGAATTTTAATAAAATGAAATAATGTTATTTTCAATATTCTTGTAGGACTAGCGATACATACCCATTTGTTGGTAGGACACTGTTTGATTTAGGCAAAAAATGCACTAACTTAACATGTGTAATTTTTGTCCTACGGTTATTAATGAAAAAAGTGTTATCATGGAATGGACAACTTCTAAGCGTAGGACTGAGAAAACGTACCACTATATTTGTAGGACTATGTGGCCATTTCAATATACAAATATTTACAAAGCTGCATACAAAAAATCAGCTGGTTATTAATAATTTTTATGACCTCGTTATTTGGACACATTCGGAGTGGAGGACGCTCCGGTCAAACCATCCATTTTGTAGGACAATTGTTTTTCCGCGTTTATTAACTAATTATCTCCATATTCAAACAAAAAACTTATTGTTATTAAGACAATTTCGACACCCCACCAAATCGACATGTTTTATACCTGCGCGCTACAATAGCTACCTCTATCGAGAATTTTCACAGAGGAAAAACTTGGGCGTCTCGTCGAACCGAACCTACTCACGAAGATTCAGCCTGTTATTAATCACTAAAAAAAACAGGCGGCGGCTGCTGGACTAATAAGCCCGGTGTTAACATACGGCAGCCAAACAGGGGCACTTACAGAAAAACAAACAAAAACAATCAGAACATGCCAACACAAAATGGAGCGAAGCATATTAAATATTACTTGGAAACACAAAATGCCAATAACAGAAATAAAAACCAAAACAAAAATATCAGATGTGATTGGAACCACGCGATGGTTGAAGTGGAGCTGGGCGGGACACATTGGGCGAATTGAAAGCAATTGAAAGGCGAATTGAAAGCAATTGGGCAAAAGAAACCACGGACTGGATCCCACTAGAAAACGTAAGATCACGAGGCCGACAAAGGAAGAGATGGGTGGATGAGCTGTTGGAGGTGGCGCGGCCAACATGGGCAAGAATCGCCAAGGACAGGACGAAGTGGAAGGAAATGGGGAGACCTTCATCCGAAAGGATGGTTGACATAATTTAATTTTTTACATTTTATTTATACATATATGCAATCTGAAATTATAAACAACAATTTGAAAATTTATTTGATTTGCATTACAATATTTGATATACACAATTATAATAATGTAATTACTAAAATTGGTTAATAAAGGTTATTATTATTATTATAGGTTGCTCTTCGGCGGAATTGGTCTATGGTCAACCATTGCGTTTACCAAACGAATTTTTTTAAAACTCTCAAAATTCAATTGATGTTGACCCTTTACTAATCAGCTTGCGAGAAACATTTTCTAAATTGAAACCTATTTCAACCTCTTTTCATTTTACTGAAAAACCGTTTATGCATAAAGATTTGCAAAAATTAAATTTCGTTTTTCTTCGTATTGAAGGTATTAAACCAACATTATCACCAAGATATGAAGGACCATTTAAGGTTATTAAAAAGTATACAAACATTTTTGTTATTTTTAGAAACAATAAATATTGTTAATATTAATCGATTGAAGCCGGCATTTATTTGAAATGATACATAAATTGTTTATCAACATGTCCTTCATAAAAAAAATCTTTAAAAGTTAGATTTGCACAATTGAATGCCATTTGTTTATTCCTTTTGGCCACTTGCCTACTTTATACGGGGGAGTATCTGTGGCGTTACCGTCACAGACTCGCCTGACTTGGAATTATTTTATAATTTAATAATTTATCAAGGTACTTTTCGGTTACCATGAAAACTTGAATATTATTTATTTTAGAAAACAATCCAATATATAATTTGATCTCGTACCAACAACACGTACGACATTGTTATCTTAGAAACATGTTAATGTAAACCAATTCATTAATTATAAAAATTTGAGTTATTTAAAAATATTCGACGTGATACAAATAAAATTTTGTTATTTATTGTGGGATATAAACCCCCCCCACACACACACATATATATATATATATATACATATATATATATATATATATATATATATATATATATATATATATATATATATATATATATATATATATATATATATATATATATATATATATATATATATATATATATATATATGAAACTGGTTTAATCGGTTTAAATATGCTATATAGGGAATATGACGTAAATAGAATCCAAGAGAGAAGTAATTTTTAAAATTAATTAAAAGGATACGGTCTCAGCCCGGATTCGAACCGGGGCCTTCTTCCTTGCCGGGGAATTGCTCTACCGCTGAACTACTGAGCCCGGTCGCAGGATATAGATTTAATTCGTCATTTCAAACGATAGTAACAGTACGGGTTGCTGTCTAACTACTATTATCATGACATCTATTGGACACCGGCTCAGTAGTTCAGCGGTAGAGCAATTCCCCGGCAAGGAAGAAGGCCCCGGTTCGAATCCGGGCTGAGACCGTATCCTTTTATTTAATTTTAAAAATTACTTCTCTCTTGGATTCTATTTACGTCATATTCCCTATATATAAAATTGTTTTTATTGGGGTTAGAGGCTATATATATATACAGTTTTTACACGTAGGTACACTTAAAACTAAACGTAGGTACACTAAGTAAACATATTAAAAACTTTTTGAATAAATCTGACGTTTCGACGCAGTTCGCGTCTTGGTCACAGACATATTAAAACTTTCGTGAAAAGAATCCAAACACCTGGACAATTGTTTTTTTATATCTTGACAAGGCTAATTATATTGATTTCACTTTATAAACAAGATAAATTATTAAATATATACCGGGTGGTCGTTTTAACTTGAGACTCCTAAATATCTCGTGAAATATGCATGGTACGACAAAAGTGTCTTTAATAAACTTGTAGGACCCAAAGGGGGAAATGAGATGACAGTATCAGTTTCATTGCAGATGGCGCTGCAATCGGTGAAAATGAGGCTAACTTAATTTTTTTAAATGGGAATACCCAATTTTTGTATCAAATTATCTTTTTACGCTAAATAAGAACAATCTTTTGTCTGAATATTTTTTTCGTACAATGCATCTATTAAAAGTTATTGACGATAGAAGTTTGTGGCGGCTGCGGTAGTTACGACCGCTGCCACTGCATGGGATGCGCTCGCCGTCTGGCAGTCAAACCGACGATTTAGTAGACACTCATGGCACAACGTAGGAAGGTATGTGCGTAGCCAGAACACGTTTTGGTATCCCGCGCGTTGCGCCGTCATGCGCATAGGGTTTGTTTACGCACGAAAAAAATGCATTGTACAAAAAAAAGTTTCAGACAAAAGATGCTTCTTATTTAGCGTAATATCATAATTTGATAAAAAATTTGGGTATTCCCATTTAAAAAAATGAAGTTAGCATCATATTCACCGATTGCAGCGCCATCTGCAATGAATCTGATATCGTCATCTCACAAAACGACCACCCGGTATATATATATATATATATATATATATATTCGAGATTCGATGATGTGCAGTCGAGTAGCGTAGACGTTTGTGCGGGTGCTGCTTACCTAAAACTCTATATAGCAAATCTTAGTTATATCAACTAGAACAGTCTTCAATATTGTGTAATACTCCTATACATATATTCCCTATATACAGTATTTTACGATGGGTTTGACGGTGGAGGACAAAAACGACATTATAGTCATCATACAAACCACATTGAAGGAAATTTTTGGAGCCGAAACTAACGACATCGCCGAGAGCATCACGAAAAAAGTTCTGGATAGTATACAAATATCACTTGATGAACGTGATAAAAGGATAAGTGCCCTTGAAAGGGAAAACCGGGAGCTGGCAGAGCAAGTGCAGCAGTTACATCAATATTCAAAACGTAATTGTCTTCGAATATTTGGAGTTCCGGAAGCTAGAGATGAAGATGTCGAAGAAAAAGTTTTGAGTGTCCGAGCAGATTTATCGAACCCACAGAGTCGGAAAGAAGGTTGAGCGCCAGATTGCCACGAGGTCTGCCAGGTCGACCACTCCGCGTGGCATTATTGTAAAGTTCTGCAGCTACAAACAACGGCAAGCGGTCTATCAAAGTAAAAGGTTACTTAAAGATAGTGGTATTGTGATTCGTGAAGACCTAACAGCGGATATGTTATCGATTGTGAAGGCTGCGGGTCGGAAGTTTGGCGTGAGAAAAGTGTGGACGCAAGATGGTTTTGTGTTTGTGTCCATAAAGGACAAGCGACATCAATTACACTCTTTGGACGATATCAACAAGTTGTAAAAGAGTAGGTACAATAGCAGTAAGCACACATATTGTCTTTTGTTTCGGTAACATCAAGCGATTGTTTTTGTTTTTCTTTATCACACATTTAACTTCATATTTCATATTTGTGCGATCACATTTCATTGCTATAAACGAACGATAACTTCTATCCCAGTTATTACTTATTTAATTTATCTGCTGTTACTTTGATTGTTTTTGGGATATTTTGTTGAAGTTTTTTTTTGTATGCTCATGTATTTAATGTTTTATTGATATAATATGTTGCACACTACTGATTTTGTTATTCCTGGATACAAAACATTCATTTAATTCACCACAAGGCAAACGGCATCATACACAAACATTACGTACAATCACACCACTTTAAAATTCAGAACAAATGAATACACGTCTTCATGTCTCGCTCAGCTGTCTCGGTGTAAAGACACGTCAGAATGTAAGTAACGCTGTAGTGCCATGTGCATAAAATGTTGAATCTCACCCAGAACAGAAAACATCAACAAACCAAACTGTTATCAATGCTACGTTCGCTAGAATTATTTCTAGTATCTAAGCTCAAAATGTAGGAATAAATATTACTTAGTCCCTCAAGATCAGTTTTGAAATGTATACTATTGTTAGTTAAATTGATATGATACATCTCCAATAATAGCCGGTTGTTATAATTTATTTCAGAATCTAAGATTTTAATATTTTCAAAGTCAAAGGAATGGTCGTTTTTAATACAATGTGAAGCCAAAGCACATCTTGTTTTTCTTGTGCGGCAGTCACTTTTATGTAAGGCAACTCTATTTTTTAGCCATTGTTTCGTCATACCAACATATTCTCCGTCACAATCTTTGCAACTAATCCTATATATGACATTTGATCTATAACATAGTGGGTCCCGATCTTTAATTCTAGTGAAGAAAGTCCCGATTTTATTAGGGTAATGTTGTGCAATCCTAAGGTTTTTAGGTAGAGAGGGTGCCAGAATAGCTTTCAAACCATGAGTCAATCCAGGTACCATGGTAATTTTCTTATAATTAGTGACCATCTGCCGAGGTTCATCAAAAATACTAGCAACATGTGTATTTGTGTATGTGGAAAACACAATCCTATTCAACAGGTTTTTTGGAAAGCCATTGTTAAGAAAAATGTTCCCTAGTTTCCTAAGTGCTGTAGTTTGGAAAGAGTTGCTACAGATCCTGAGAATTCTGTTTTTCATCGTGCACACAGTATTCACTTTTTGGTTATATGTATGGCCAGAATAGAAATTAATATAACGCCCCGAATATGTCGGCTTGTTGTTGGACCATTCCTTTGACTTTGAAAATATTAAAATCTTAGATTCTGAAATAAATTATAACAACCGGCTATTTTTGGAGATGTATCATATCAATTTAACTAACAATAGTATAAATTTCAAAACTGATCTTGAGGGACTAAGTAATATTTATTCCTACATTTTGAGCTTAGATACTAGAAATAATTCTAGCGAAAGTAGCATTGATAACAGTTTGGTGTTTTGATGTTTCCTGTTCTGGGTGAGATTCAACAGTTTATGCACATGTCACTACAGCGTTTCTTACATTCTGACGTGTCTTTAGACCGAGACAGCTGAGCGAGACATGAAGACGTGTATTCATTTGTTGTGAATTTTAAAGTGGTGTGATTGTACGTAATGTTTGTGTATGATGCCGTTTGCCTTGTGGTGAATTAAATGAATGTTTTGTATCCAGGAATCGATGTTGCCTCTTTGTCATATCTACTGTAATACAGATTGTAAGTGTTTTTATGGATGATTGACATTGTTTTAGTTTTATATATTTTATTTGCAGTTTGCCTGTAGAAGAATCCATTGTGATTCGAAATATAGCAAATATAAAAGTAATTACCTAAGGACAATTTAATTGATCGACATACCCGACCAATAATTACCGAATTTTATATATATATATATATAGGAAACTGGTTTAATCGGTTTAAATATACTATATAAGGAATATGACGTAAATAGAATCCAAGAGAGAAGTAATTTTTAAAATTAATTAAAAGGATACGGTCTCAGCCCGGATTCGAACCGGGGCCTTCTTCCTTGCCGGGGAATTGCTCTACCGCTGAACTACTGAGCCCTGTAGCAGGAGATAGATTTAATTCGTCATTTCAAACGATAGTAACAGTACGGGTTGTTGTCTAACTACTATTATCATGACATCTATTGGACACTGGTGGAAATTGGTTCATGGTATGTCAAGTTTATCGCAAATCTTGCTAGTGGAAAGTAGGAAACTGGTTTAATCGGTTTAAATATAGTATATAAGGAATATGACGTAAATAGAATCCAAGAGAGAAGTAATTTTTAAAATTACTTAAAAGGATACGGTCTCAGCCCGGATTCGAACCGGGGCCTTCTTCCTTGCCGGGGAATTGCTCTACCGCTGAACTACTGAGCCCTGTAGCAGGAGATAGATTTAATTCGTCATTTCAAACGATAGTAACAGTACGGGTTGCTGTCTAACTACTATTATCATGACATCTATTGGACACTGGTGGAAATTGGTTCATGGTATGTCAAGTTTATCGCAAATCTTGCTAGTGGAAAGTAGGAAACTGGTTTAATCGGTTTAAATATACTATATAAGGAATATGACGTAAATAGAATCCAAGAGAGAAGTAATTTTTAAAATTAATTAAAAGGATACGGTCTCAGCCCGGATTCGAACCGGGGCCTTCTTCTATGCCGGGGAATTGCTCTACCGCTGAACTACTGAGCCCTGTAGCAGGAGATAGATTTAATTCGTCATTTCAAACGATAGTAACAGTACGGCTTGCTGTCTAACTACTATTATCATGACATCTATTGGACACTGGTGGAAATTGGTTCATGGTATGTCAAGTTTATCGCAAATCTTGCTAGTGGAAAGTAGGAAACTGGTTTAATCGGTTTAAATATATTATATAAGGAATATGACGTAAATAGAATCCAAGAGAGAAGTAATTTTTTTTTATTTTTTTTCCACTAGCAAGATTTGCGATAAACTTGACATACCATGAACCAATTTCCACCAGTGTCCAATAGATGTCATGATAATAGTAGTTAGACAGCAACCCGTACTGTTACTATCGTTTGAAATGACGAATTAAATCTATATCCTGCTACAGGGCTCAGTAGTTCAGCGGTAGAGCAATTCCCCGGCAAGGAAGAAGGCCCCGGTTCGAATTCGGGCTGAGACCGTATCCTTTTAATTAATTTTAAAAATTACTTCTCTCTTGGATTCTATTTACGTCATATTCCTTATATAGTATATTTAAACCGATTAAACCAGTTTCGTACTTTCCACTAGCAAGATTTGCGATAAACTTGACATACCATCAACCAATTTCCACCAGTGTCCAATAGTTGTCATGATAATAGTAGTTAGACAGCAACCCGTACTGTTACTATCGTTTGAAATGACGAATTAAATCTATCTCCTGCTACAGGGCTCAGTAGTTCAGCGGTAGAGCAATTCCCCGGCAAGGAAGAAGGCCCCGGTTCGAATCCGGGCTGAGACCGTATCCTTTTAATTAATTTTAAAAATTACTTCTCTCTTGGATTCTATTTACGTCATATTCCTTATATATGTATTGGAATATATTCTTGACCTCGGAAATATGACTAATAAAATATTCTTGGGAAAAAGGTCCACGTATTAATTACTCAATTGTCTTTACTTCTATATATTTCTCGCTGAACGTTGCCAGCATCCTCAGGAAGAAAACTACAAAAAAGGTACAGTGTAAAGCGTCAGAACAACAAAGCTACGCGATAGCACGACACAACAAGAGCAATACATCAAAATTCAGGATTAAGTCCATGGGTATGGGGTGTTCAACAAAGCAAGCATAACAACCAGTCCATTTCACAAGTATTGGGCATAAACGATAAGTCCAAGTTAATCTTAGTAGCAAGGTCAACACTCTAGACGCTAAAAAATATAAAATTACATCAAAATACAGTGTACAAAACACCACACTGAAATTCAATACATACTCGGGCCTGAAGAGCGGACAAATCAAGGTAGTACAACACCAAACTCCAACCAACATCCACCGCATCGACAAAATTCGAGGCAGATCAAACCGTGGTATTACTATTTAGAGGTATGTCCATACGCATGTGGAGTGGGGATGAAAATCTGCGAACAGCTTCGTTACATTAAGATCTGTTTCGCGGCGCTGCATGGTTAAAAAATAATAACGTAAACAACCAACATAACCAACTTCTGCTTTTGACGTTTGTATTTGCATTCGTTGCTTATTGTGGTATTGTGTTTGTTACCTGGTTTGTTATTGTCTTTTATTGTTTATAATTTCTTGTTTATAGGTAAGTTTCCATTTCTAAGTTTGGAAGTACCTAATATACTGTTTATACTTTGTATTTTAGCATTTATTCATCGTGCATTGCAGAGATACATAGTTGGGGTGGGCCACATAGTTGTTCCTAGTTTAGAGGTGAGTTAATTTTAGGAAGGTATATGCTATTATTTAATTCTAAAATATTTATATTTACACTGTTAGTATCTGTGATCGTGTGTCTTAGCCGGAGATAACATCCGTACATCTGATGTTAATGTCAATAATTTCACATGTCGGTCAAAGAGTAACCGCATTACAATCGTAACGCAACTAGCTGATATCACATTTGATAGCTCACAATTATCCGTTGATGAAATACATATCTTAGTTTTTGTTGTTCATACATAGTATTTAAGTTGCCGTGTCGTTATGTTTTATTATTTAATTCTTAAAAATATATAAACGGAAAATATATGTATCTGTTTTTTGTATTTGAGTTTTTGCTGTTTGTAGTGTTCAGATTGCTGTTTTGTTTGTTATCAGTTTTTTATTGGTATGTTAACTTTAAGAAGATTTATTTTATTACTTAATCCAAAAATATATATTTTTAGTTTTATTTTATTATGTTAGTTTTTGCCATCTCGTTAGAGGATTTTATTTATAGATACGTTATTTTAGGAAGGTAAAAATACCAGCCCTTAGAATAGTTCTTTGTTGTTATTGTCTATGAGATTTTCATGGTGTATTGCATTGTATTTCTGTTTAATTAATTTGATTTTTGCAGTATAAACTGCCTGCTGTTAATAAATTGTGATTTGATTTTGTTAGTGGTTTTTTTATGATATAATTTACTTTTGTTGGATATTAAAATTTTATTTTGTTAGTTATTCTTGTAGTTAAATTTTTGCCATATCATATTCTTGGCAATTTATGATATCAGTGTAATACTGTTTAATGGATGCAATAAATGATACGATATGAATACACCTAGGTATATTTTTAAATTATCATTTCATTTATTTGGTTTTGAATTATGTCAAGATTGAAATCCCACGTAAGTATAGTGAAAGTGTAGTGTGTCAAACATAAGCTAAGTACAGGTAAGTGTGCACACTAATTAGAGTATAACATCGGCAACGTAAGCTAATTAATGTTGGTCTTGTTCATGTTTTCGAGGTGTCCATGTTACTACCACTATTACATGATACAAATACAGTAATATTTAAGATTGTTATACAATTATATTTCAATTAAATATAATAAAACACGTTTTATCGTAGACAGGTTTATTTAGTTAGCAATTAAACGCTATTGATTTCGGTTATTAAATGACCACCTTCAAGCGTATAAACATCAATGTATAATATTAATAAGTACGTATTCAAATAAAAAAACTACAAAATACTAAACTAAAATAAGTGTATCCGTATCATTTGTTGGTTCACTTCTGTCTGTAACTTTGTCAAAGAGAATATGTTGTTGCCTATTCTCATACTTTTTTGTGTTTAATACACACGAAATACAAATAAAGATCACTCTCGATGCTTGTCTGGACGTAAGTCATAGTTTAACAGTTACGTATTTGGTAACTTATACACTTGTTCATGTTTTGAATGTTCTGTCCAAACCACACCAAGATTGAATCATATACTGTTAACCATCTCAATTGATGCTTTTGCCTGATAGGAAAATAAACCAATAAATCAATAATCCCAGTATTCCAATTCTTATAAATCTTCATCCAAAGGACTGATGGGATTGAGGGAAAAATCTTGAATAAACTAAATAGCTAGTCATTTGTAAATGGCTAAAAATACCTAGAATAAAATGTTGTTCTTCCGACTTTTATTTGTATATTAATTGTACATACCTAACGCAAATATTTGAAAGTTTTCTGTTTATGCAAGTACATTTGCCGAATAAGTATGTAGGTATAATATAAGTATAGTATTTTTTAAATTGAAAATGACATTACTATTACGACATAACCCCAAACATTGAAATATGCAATGTTGGGTGCCTATATGTCACCTGCGCAGTAGCGGTCGTAAACTCGTCCAAAAATAGATCATACCTTTAATTCTTCATACCACGGATCAAACAGTGAACAAATTTTCAGGCAATAGGTTAGGTCGGGACGTTGCAGCAAGCGAAGTTAGAATAGGAGAACAGGGTTCCCAACACAAACTCAGTCGGTCCAATGACGAATCATAACAACATTTAACATACCGGGAATGTAATTAAGTTAATTCCGTTGGACTATGTACATTTTTTGGACATCACATGCGTACTGATCAACGAACAACAATAAACAACCAAAGGTCACTGGCGGTCATAGCGCAAAGTCGGCATATTAAGCCCATCACGTTAAGCAACCTAACCAACACACATTTCAGAAAACGAGACTTGAGTCTATGTTTGAATTTAAATTTCTTTTACAACGTATTTTGTCATGGTGTATGATGTTGGAGTAAATGCTGCTCAGGTTCTCAACATCTTGTTTAAAATTTACGGTGTTATGGATAAAATTTATATTGTACATTTCTAGAAACATTCTGTTACGGTAGTTGGAATCAGTATCAAGAATTTCGACGCTCTCGAAATCAAAAGAATGGTTGTTAGTAATAGCATGGCAGGCTAGGGCACATCTGGTTTTCTTGGTGTTGCAGTCACTGTTATGTAAAGCAATTCTATTGCGTAACCACTGAGTGGTCACCCCGATATACTTACTCTCACAGTCGTTACAGGACACACTATAAATTATGTTGGATCTATACATTAACGGTGTAGTGTCCTTGATGTTACTAAACGCTCTGGCTAGTTTAAGTTCCCCTCATTAAAAATATGCAATAAGATCAAAAATATATTATCTGGAACACCCGGAGCCTAGGTAGCCTGCTCTATATGCCGGAGGTGACAACTTAACACGTATACATATATATATATATATATATATATATATATATATATATATATATATATATATATATATATATATATATATATATATATATATATATCCCTCTTTTGATGCTCGCGTAGCGAAAGTTCCCCTCATTAAAAATATGCAATCAGATCAATAATATATTATCTGGAACACCCGGAGCCAAGGTGGCCTGCTCTATATCCTGGAGGTGACAACTTAACACGTATACATATATATATATATATATATATATAGTAGGAAACTGGTTTAATCGGTTTAAATATACTATATATGGAATATGACGTAAATAGAATCCAAGTGAGAAGTATATTTTAAAATTAATTAAAAGGATACGGTCTCAGCCCGGATTCGAACCGGGGCCTTCTTCCTTGCCGGGGAATTGCTCTACCGCTGAACTACTGAGCCCGGTCGGAGGATATAGATTTAATTCGTCATTTCAAACGATAGTAACAGTACGGGTTGCTGTCTATATATATATATATATATATATATATATATATATATATATATACAGGGTCCTGCAACTAAGCTCCCGTCTTCTGTAGCTCACTTACTCATTAAGCTAAGAGTTTGAGATTTTGGAGGCTTACCCTGTACTTCAAGGTACAATTCAAGAAATTATTTTTTATTATACAGGGTGTTCTAAAAATGTGCAACGCCATGGTAATATATTTTTTTAAATTGCATGCTATACATTTTTCTACACATTTGGAAGCCTTTTATGGTTGCCTACATATCACCAAAATTTTATTGAAATCGCTTGAGTGACCGCAGCGGAAAAAAATAAAAACCAAAAAAAATTGATTTTGCATCGTAGGCTTTAAAAATCAATAAAAACCACAAAATGCACCTCGGTAATAACGTTTTGCGACGTGCTTATTAAGTTAGATGTAATAGTCTCGTTAACGAAGTGACATTGATCCAAATTATACAGGGTGACCAAAATCGAGTGTCAAACTTGTCAAACTTCAAAGCGCGCTATTGCTCTTATTTTAAATTGGAACCCATATTTTTTCTTAGGTGAAACGATGCGGAATTAAAGAATAAATATTGTTTCTGAATACAACCCCATCACAATTACCAATATTTTAAAAGTTATTCGCCAAAAACTCATTTTTAAACGTTTCCAACGGCAAATTTAGGTAATAAATATCGTACGTGGCGTTGAAAAACAATTTATTACATAAAATATAACGCAGAGAGGTATTTTAGATTTTACTGTACTTAATTAAGTAGTTATTCAATTGCTAAATTTTCTGCGAAATTTACCTATAGCCACATATCCGTCCTTACCGCTATAGGTAAATTATGCAGTAAATTTAGCATTTGAATAACTACTTAATTAAGTACACTCAAATCTAAAATACGTCTATTATTTTTTATGAAATAAATTGTTTTTCAACGCCACGTACGATATTTATTATCTAAAATTGCCGTTGGAAACGTTGAAATATGAGTTTTTGGCGAATAACTTTTAAAATATTGGGAATTGTGATGGGGTTGTATTTAGAAACAATGTTTATTTTTTAATTCTGCATCATTTCACATAAAAAAATTTATGGGTTCCAATTTAAAATAAGAACAATAACACGCTTTGAAGTTTGACAAGTTTGACACTCGATTTTGGTCACCCTGTATAATTTGGATCAATGTTACTTGGTTAACGAGACTATTACATCTAACTTAATAAGCACGTCGCAAAATTTTATTAACGAGGTGCATTTTGTGGTTTTTATTGATTTTTAAAGCCTACGATGCAAAATCATTTTGTTTTGGTTTTTATTTTTTTACGCTGCGGTCACTCAACCGATTTCAATAAAATTTTGGTGATATGTAGGCAACCATAAAAGGCTTCCAAATGTGTAGAAAAATGTATAGCATGCAATTTAAAAAATATATTACCATGGCGTTGCACATTTTTGGAACATCCTGTATAATAAAAAATAATTTCTTGAATTGTACCTTAAAGTACAGGGTAAGCTTGCAAAATGTCAAACTCTTAGCTTAATGAGTAAGTGAGCTATAGAAGACGGGAGCTTAGTTGCAGGACCCTGTATATATATATATATATATATATATATATATATATATATATATATATATATATATATATATATATATATATATATATATATATATATATATATATATATATATATATATATATATATTATTGATAATATATTATTGCTGATTGCACATTTTTAATGAGGGGAACTTTCGCTACGCGAGCATCAAAAGAGGGGAAACGATTTTTCATTTTTTAGTATGTCATATATAAGGTACACAAAGGGTACGAAGTGACCTCCGCAATTTATATATGAACGGAAACTGATGTGTCGCTGATAACTCCTGCGGTGTTGCCAAACCTACGGAGGTCACAATAGGCCATTATTATATAGCATATATATGATAGGCCGTAAACTCGCTTCGCACAAAATAAACACTCACTTTTAGTAATAGTATTAAAAATAATTTATTAAGTATTTAGCACTAATATGAATAATATATATTACCGAGGATGATTAAGCATTACACGGCAATATTCATCGGACTTGGTTATAGTTCCTAACAAAACATAATTGGTTTTTATAGGCTATTAGGGCTTTTCTAAGGCTATTAAAATGTTTTTAACTCGGATAACTAAGTTCTAAGTGTAATATGGTTACCCTGCAAAAACGAATTACCCTATTTATGTTTTGTTGCGATGTAAGTCAAACTACCCAACCAGTTATTATTTTGTTTTTTGATGATTTTTTTTATTTATATATTTTACGTCGGCCTTCGCACCGTACGTCAATGTACTACGCGGAGGACAGACTACAAATACAATGAATATATGTGTGAAAGTCCAATTTAAATTTATTAAGTAGTTTTTGAGTTATATCGATACTAAACTTATAATTTTATACTTATTTCTTTTCCCAGTTAGGGGTTTTTGACAAAAATAGAAAAAGACCTGTCACCGTCGTGCCGTCAACCTTCATGCGTGGTCACTGGTCAGTGCTTTATTGTTAACCTATTCTTTACAAGCTCTCTATTGCCGTTTAAAATTGTACAAAGTCCGTTGTTGTGCTTTGTCTAATTCTCGGGCACGGCAAGTTTTATTTACCAAATACATACACATTTTTATACACCCCCCCCCCCTATTTACTGTGGTATGGTCTATTAAGTTGGACCAAAGTTGGGCATTTGGTAATCGAGTGATTGAGTAACATGTGATGATAAAATTATTTTAATTAGTTACATTAATCATCATTCGTTGTGATGAGTAACGATTGGTCACTCATCAGAATGAGTGATGATTTCAGTACCCACCTCTCATAACTGCCGTACACGATTGAATATTCATCACTGATAACTCGCGATTAACGCGTAATGAGTGATGACTGTGAAATTACACTGTTTTAAAACAATAGAAACTCGATATACTTTCACACTGACGAAAGTAAAATAGAGGCGCGGATACAATTTTTATACAAACTCACAAAATCTAAATCTTTAAACCAAAACTTACCTTTTTTATAGATGTGTTATAAGAATTTGTCCGACATTTATGTCATTTGATTTGGAGATCTGGCTTGATTTGTCCTGAATGAAAATTACTAAGAACAATTACAGCCGCATCTATCTTTTTCCGTTAATTAGAAATAATTGCACTGTTGTTTTCACCAGACATAATACCGTAAAGGTGAAAAAAAATAAAAAATTATATAAACAATTATATAAATATAAACATAACACTTCTTTGGTTTCCAAATTTTGAAGTGTAAAGAAAGACAGGCTTAACTGATTTCGCAGTTGAATAATCCCCGTAATTGCAGTATAGAATGCTTTCTTCAGTTTTCTTTTCAATTATATCAAGAATTTTATGACACGTTAGATACGTACACGTTCAACTTACATTCCCAAATCACATTTAATGGTACATTGGTGTAACATTTTCAGAAATTAATGATTTCTTATCGAGTATTTAGATTGCAAAACATTTATAGAATACGCTGTAAAATAACGTCACAAAGAAATTCAAAAAATTAACTATTAACGAATGGTAAGTCATTTTAAAGAGAAGAAATGAGGGTACTCTATAGAAATTAATTTGTGAATAATATTGAAAGATGTACGAATCGGAGATGGTTAAAAAAAATCCGATAATCGTGATATAATCGACTTCGACGACCCGCTCGACTTTTAGCTGTGGAATCGTTAACTTTTCGAATTATTTGCTGACAGTTTTACAGTCAATGTATTCCTTAAATGTTGTGCAATCACAATAAGCAATAAAATGATAAGTCATTTTTGAAAATGGTACACCAGAATGTACCCTTAATAAGTGGATCACCATAGAATCGGATATAATTCAAAACAGTTATTATTAATGCATTTAGTTTCATTTAGCACATGAGTTCAATTCATTTTAGTCAAAATAAAAATATAAAACGTTTATTAAGGTAAGAATTTATTCTCTATAAAATGCATAATTATTATAAGATAAAGCTGGATAAATTAAAACAAAGTATACACACATTACATTTACCGTTACTTTACCATTACTTTGCTAATAAAATTTATTAAATTGTATTTTTTTTAATATTTTTAAAACAATAGTCGCTACCGGCTGTCAAAATTGAAACACTTGTTTCTACGATTAATGGGTGATTCTTACATTTATGATTGACGAGTAATGACTGAGTGACGAGTGATTTCATTAATCATGAGTGTTACTCATCTCGGGTTGGTTGAGTGATGCCCAATCTGAGTTTGACGCAAAATTATCGATCGGTCTGTCCGTCTGTCTGTGTATACGATAACAATGCAATTGTTTATTTTAGCACTGGTGTGTGGTAGTACTTTTTTGTGCAGAACGACGCATAAAATTCAAAAAAAATAAATCGATACAGGCGGTTCCATTTAAAAAAATTACCTTTTGGGAAAACTTGTTTGCTATATTTTGTTTGGTTTACACAATTTGGATATGGCAGGTAATCACGCTAATAGAACGCTTCTTAATTAATCATAAGCTAAGCCAGCACAATAAAAGTAAAAACCGGTATTGATATATAAAATTTTTCTTAGACTTCTGTTTTTCCTTAAAAATTCCAATAAAACAAAAAGTATAAAGTTTACGGTATGTAATGTTATTTTTCATTGTCGTAAAATTTTGCGAGGAATTAAAAATTGTGCCGAAATATAGGTTGTTCCATTTAACAAAACATATGTTTAGTTTGGTACTGTGTTATGGAGCAGCCTGTATACACGCTAATAGTTTTGAAATGTGCGCCTCGACTTTGTGTATATTGGAGAGAAATCAGTTTTAAAATATCTTCATTACCAGAGGCACAATCTTCCAAGATCGCACTGTTGAGACCCCTGTAAATATTCACAATTCGTTGTGTAAGTTTTGAAGTATTTCGCCACAAGAAAAATGGTAGTCGAACATATACATCTTTCCCCGACTGTAGCTTGTTACCTTAATTAGTCGGTGGCGTTAGTGTAAAAATATTTCAGTGCCGGATACCAGCACCAAATTTTGCACACATCTTGTACACATATTAAGGTTTTAAAAACCACCGGGAGACACTCTACTGGTGGTCAAGATCATCCCTTGATGACGTCATGAAAATAGCGGATTTACGTATAATGTTAACGCACGTATCTTCGTACATTATTAACCAATTTGGAAGTTTAATATATCATTTTAAGGCTCAAGTAAGGCTCTTTAAAAAGTGTTTTATTCAATTTTTTGTGCATGAAGGGTGGTTTTCGCACAACCCTCTAAATTTCGTTATATATAAAATTACTGCTATTCTAAGGAACTGAGGTAAAAAAATATTTCCGTACGGAAATATTTTTTAAGTTGCCTAGTATGGCAGTAATTATAACAAACAATATTCATTTGTTTTCAGGCTATTTTAAAAACATTTCTACTTTCATTTTTGGTCACGAGAAAACTGTACTTTTCAGGTAACCAACAATATTTTGTTTGGATTTTTGGTAAAAAACTTAGTAAAGATGGGTCTGCTTATTGGAAAGCAAATAGTTTGCATGTATGCGAGAACCGTGTGGTTGGGTCCAATAACAAGGAAGTCTACGACCATATATCTCCAATTTTTCATGAAGAAGCACATGCCCGTGCATTGCTTCACGTGTGGTATGCCAGCACCTTCGAAGGACATACCAAAATTACCATTAAAACAGTGGACAGCGATGTAGTTGTCATTGCGATGTACGCCTGTTCTAAGTTAGATAAAGTAGAGGAATTATGGATTGAATATGGAACAGGAAAACATCCACCAACATCAACCAAATGCAGAGAAAACTTTCACCTGGGGTATCAAACCTGCTTTCTTTCTTTCATGCTTTTACTGTGGCAGACACTGTTTCAAGTTTAGGGGGTATCGGCAAAGCCACTGCATAGAAAACGTGGATGGCATTTAGAAAAATTGACAAAGTTTTGGTGAATTTTGAAATATGCGTCACACGCAGTCTCTATCACAAAACGAGCATGCTTTCATGCTTCTTTAACGTTTCATGCCTTATGTATCATTCATCAAGCTCAGCTGAAACCGTGAACGAATCAAGGTGAATCTAACTTTGTCAACTTAATAGGTCCATTAAAAACATTCCGCCTATGTGTGAGGAACAGACAGATCCAAACGATTGGGGATGGAAGAAAATTGGCGATAATTCAGAACTCTTAGTACAATATTTATATTATTACTTTTCGCCTTAAAGCTTATATCCAACACTGTCAAATAATACACACATCATAGTATCATAGTGAAATACCTCGTTTTATGAAAACTTGGGTTAGTTTGGATTATTTCGTGAACAGCTTGGCCGGCGTTTCATGAAATGACTATGCTTTCACTAGTGGCGTATTTCATGACATTTACATTAGTCGTATGTTTATAGAGGTTAGCAGAAGTTTGTAGGGGTTTAGTGGGGGCTAAAAAAATATTAACATTTAAAAATGTGGATACATTAATACCAATTTGTCGTACGCAGATATTTTCTACATAAACTTAACTGCTTATAGCAATACTGAATTGCTTATCCAACAATTTACTGGAATTTAGAGAGGTACGCAAAAACTACCTTTCGTACACAAAAATTAAATAATACGTTTTTTAAAGAACGCTACCTGAGCTTTAAAATGACGTAGTAAAACTCAAAATTGGTTAAAATTAACAATAATACATGCGATAACATAATTCGCTACTCTGACTTAAATCCGCCATTTTGATGACGTTATAAAGGGATGATCTTGACCCCCAGGAGAGTGTCTCCAGGCGATTTTTTAAACCTTAATATATGTACATGCTGTGTGCAAAATTTGGTGCTGGTATCCAGCACTGAAATATTTTGGTGCCTAATGTTGCTAACGCCACCGACTAAATTGATATCTACATACCACTAAAGTTTACTGTGACAATAGGGTATTTATTGGAGATTATAAAAAACAATAAATAAGCTAAAAACCCAGGCACCCGGAGAAACTTTGACTATTGCTACACATTTTTGTATAATACAACTGCAAAGAGTAAACATTTTCATGTCTATGTCTGTCTTTTCATGTCTCAAATTTTCAAAAAACTGTGTGAACTATGTAGTCGTATTAACTAAAAATTCCCGCATCACCGTTTTAATATTTCTACTTGGGTACTTGATTCAATAGGATTTGTGGTGAACACAAGAAAAGGTATGTGGAATTTATAGAATTTATTGATGTAATAGCACCGCAAATAATTTATTTTGTTTTATTTCAAATAATATTTGCAATGTGCGTACACTAGAGCAGGTGACATAAAGCAGCCTATACCATTCAAAATAATTAACAAGCGATAAAAACATGTGCGATGTAATTGTGAAACAAAAAAAAATTCAGCCACGGCCTGGATTTGAACCAAGAACCTTTGTATCTCGCGTACCATGCACAACCCAACTGCGTCCGAGAGCAGAAATAAATACGAAAATACTCATATATAATATGTTTCTTGCGCTACCACTTCCGCAACGTTGCCAGCGTTTTTCGGATGTCACAGCGTGTATTGTACGATACAAAACACTGAGTCATATATGCGGAGGTGACTTCGTAGCGGCCGTATCTAGCATGGGCGACACTAGCGCTCGTGATCTACGCTTGAACTAACATGACTTGTCCGTACATATACAATGGACGTTATCGGCTCCGACGCAATTTTTGGATTTGAGCTCCCTGTGCCACCTAGGCCACATTTCCGTTGAAAACAAGGCGATACGTTGTCACCTCCGATTTTGGAGCCATCAACGTTATATATGAGGTGACAACGTACACTCTATCATGCGCGTTGGAGCCCACACCGTAGCAACCATATGTATATATATATATATATATATATATATATATACAGGGTGAGTCACTAGAGTTGCGGTGGTCGATATAGCATTTATCTTTAGAGATGGAAAAAAATATTTAATACAAAAGTTGTTTGGCCTATCATTTTCTACAACGTAAAACTATTTTCATTTATACTGGGTATTTTGTTTAGGCGTGGTAGAAAAAATATATACTTTTTTAAATGGAAAGCCCTGTATATTATGTCATATTATGATTGCGACGAAAATTGTCTTACTTACTGTATCAGGTAATATTGACGTAAAGCTAATAGTTTCTGCAATAATCAATTTTTTATTAAAAAAATTGCCGTTGCAGGCCTTTTCCGAAAACTACGTAATAGCGTCATTTTTGCAGATATTTTCTTACAACTTTGTCAGAAAATAACCAAACCTAGTAGGGAGGTGATGGTGGTAAAAGAAATTTGATGCGCTATACAGGGTGTTCCTAGCACCTAATCAATTTTGTAATTTTTCAAATGGCTTTTTCTTGAGTTTTTTAAATGGAACGCCCTGTATATTACTTGCTGGTTGCATTTCCCATTAAGTTGCCTTTAATTTATATTAAGTGTGGCATATACATATTTGTACCCGTTTTCGTGATATTTGGAATTTAAAGAAAATGTGTAATAGAGTATACCAATATAGTGCTTTAATATTACACCCTGTATAATTGAGTTAGTTTTTTTCATGTATTTTGTTATAATATAAATAAATTATAAATGTTGGTAAAGTTAAAAATGCTATTTTTTATAAAGATACATTTAAATAGCAGAGTTACGCTAATATTTTAAGTTAGCTTAGATTTACTTAACCTCGTTGTCATGGAAACAATACCAAATAACAGACGTGTAGTTATTTCTGTCAACAGACTTAATATAGCTAACCAACATTTGTAATCTCTGTTAACGATGAATTTTAATTATACTAAAGAGGAACTGATAAATATTATTTACATCTATGGAGAAGCCGCTCTACTGGCCTCAAGAATTTACGCTCAGCGATATCCCGAAAGACAGCATCCCGATGCAAGAACAATTAATAGAGTTCGGGAACGTTTTGAATCAACAGGTACTATTACTTACGAAAAAAGAAAAAGAACAAAAGCGGCGACACATGAAGAGAATGAATTTCTGGTAGTTGTTAGTGGTAGAAAATCCATACTCAAGCACTAGACAAATAAGAAATCAAGGAATAACCCAATCATCCGTGTCCAGAATACTACGGCGACACAAGTATCATCCATATCATGTGCAACATGTACAGGAATTGAGCGAAAACGATTTAGAAAAGAGATTAAATTTTTGTAATTGGACAGCTGCTAAAATTCAACAACAAGCAAATTTTTTTGACTTTGTTCTTTTTACTGATGAAGCTACGTTTCATAAAAATGCGTATGTTAACCAACATAACTTCCATTTTTATCCAACAGAAAATCCTCGCGTTATCAGGCCTTTGGACCATCAACATAGATGGTCACTCAATGTATGGGGTGGAATAGTAGGTACCAATTTGCTAGGGCCTTACTTTTTTGAGGGTTCCGTAAATGGTCAAAGGTACTTACATTTTCTTAACAACCATCTACATGAATATTTAGATGATTTGCCGCTTAATATTCGCCAAAACTTAATTTTCCATCACGACGGAGCCACCCCACTTTAGTCAGAACGTAAGACAATTTTTGAACAACCAATACCCCAACAAATGGATTGGAAGAGGAGGCCCTACGTTATGGCCGCCAAGATCTCCTGATCTAAATAAGTTGGATTTTTTTTTGTGGGGTCAGTCATGTTAAGGAATTAGTATACCAGACACCACCTACCACACAAGACGATATGATTAGAATAAGAAATGTTTTTGCTGACATCAGAGAAAATAACAGAGAGATGTTAAGAAATACTTCGAGATCTTTTACCCATCGGATTAATGCTTGTAGAAGGAGGGCAAAATGGAGGGCATTTTGAACACCTACCAAATCAATAACTACTTGTTGTTTTATCTTTAATTGTTATAGTTTTTTACTAGTTTGATGTTAATGCTTATCAAGTTTGTTATTAGTTGTGGTTTCTCTTAATTATTTGTTTTTATTTAATTTTTAGCTGTCTCAAATTATATTAATTTTTCATATTGAGTAACTAAATGGTAATTCCATGTACTTTTCAATTTATTTTGAGCAATTTTGTCAGTTTTTTAATTCAACAAAAGTATTTTTTTCCTTTCTATGTTCTCTTTACAAAAAAAATCATTAAAAAAGAACCATGTTGTGCAGGGTGTAATATTAAAGCACTGTATTGGAATACTTTATTACACATTTTCTTTAAATTCCAAATATCACGAAAACGGGTACAAATATGTATATGCCACACTTAATATAAATTAAAGGCAACTTAATGGGAAATGCAACCAACAAATAATATACAGGGCGTTCCATTTAAAAAACTCAAGAAAAAGCCATTTGAAAAATATCAAAATTGATTAGGTGCTAGGAACACCCTGTATAGCGCATCAAATTTCTTTGGGCACTATCACCTCCCTATTAGTATTGGTTATTTTCTGACAAAGTTGTAAGAAAATATCTGCAAAAATGACGCTATTACGTAGTTTTCGGAAAAGGCCTGCAACGGCCATTTTTTAATAAAAAATTGAATATTGCAGAAACTATTAGCTTTACGTCAATATCACCTGATACAATTAGTAAGACAATTTTCTTCGCAATCATAAAATGTTATAATATACAGGGCATTCCATTTAAAAAAGTTAATTTATTTTCTGCTACGCCTAAATGCAACACCCAGTATAAATGAAAATAATTTTACGTTGTAGAAAATGATATGCCAAACAACTTTTGTATTAAATATTTTTTTTCATCTCTAAAGATAATTGCTATATCTACCACCGCGACTCTAGTGACTGACCCTGTATATATATATATATATATATATATAGTATTTAATAATTTATCTTGTTTATAAAGTTAAATTAATATAATTAGCCTTGTCAATATATAAAATTGTTTTTATTGGGGTTAGAGGCTATATATACACAGTTTTTACATGTAGGTACACTTAAAACTAAACGTAGGCACACTAAGTAAACATATTAAAAACTTTTTGAATAAATCTGACGTTTCGACGCAGTTCGCGTCTTGGTCACAGATATACTAAAAGTTTCGTGAAAAGAATCCAAACACCTGGACAATTGTACATTTAACATTACACACAGTTCAACGAAAACAACTTTGCCATATGTGAAAATAAACTGGTTTACATAGTATTCACTTTAAATTATTTTCGATATATTATTTTTCTATTTGTTTTTATCAAGAAGCAATTTATAACATTTGGATAGGTTGATGTCTGATCTATCGTTCACTGCCTTTTTATTTTTTAAGATTTCAAGTGGAAACAATTGAAATCTTAAAAAATAAAAAGGCAGTGAACGATAGATCAGACATCAACCTATCCAAATGTTATAAATTGATTCTTGATAAAAATTATATTATATTTATAATGATGTAGGAAATATTCGATCGTGATACTATAAACTGATGTAGAAATTCTTCGGGTATCGATCAATAAATTGTAAAACTCGCTTTTGTGGAAATTGCTATATTTCGGACAATATGTGTCCTTCTTCAGGCAGTTACACTCTACAAAAATATCCAAATAAAACAAATGAACAATCACATCAATAGCGAACTTACTCGGAGTTCATATAGGCGGCAAGTGTTTTTATATCGACAGACATTTAATTAGAACGATGGACATTTTTCACAGTTTACATGAGGCACGGGACAAGACGTGTGCACACATTTATGGACGAGATACATTCGACTGGCCGACACGCTGTCTAGAGCCGTTGTGCGACAAGAAAAAGCAACCCCTTTCGGACAAGTTTTCCCCAAGCAATGGTGTTGATATCAGCTGTTAGAAAGTGAAAGTGGAATTCTCAATTGTATTATTATTACTGCGTTTGTTCTTATCAAACTGGATAATGTTGGAATAAATGATGCTGAGACAATCCACATCCTGTTTGAAATTAACAGTGTCATCATTAAAATTTTTACAATTTTTACAATTTATTGATCGATACCCGAAGAATTTCTACATCAGTTTATAGTATCACGATCGAATATTTCCTACATCATTGAAGATTTAATATGGGTTTCTACAACGATGTCAAACGACAGTATGAACACGCTACAGTCAGTAGTATGAAGCAATTAAGCAACACTAACACCAGGCTGGCCAAGATGAAAAACAGATTGACATTTTTAGTACGATGTAGAAAAATGAACTTGACACCGAGGCACATTAGCGATGGAACGAAGACGACCGCCTCTCTGCTGGACACAAGGGATAGTAAACTTCTCAGTAAGATAAACGGTTTCACGCATAGAATAAAAAACACTACTATTAGTTTAGAAATACAAATCACCTTAAGTAATATCAGTAGGCTGGAATTAATGATGCATGAGTTAAATGATCATTTGCGGTCAGTCTTAACTTTTCCCGTTTTCACTAGTTTCTCTGATTCATTAAAATTAAATTACAAAAGTGTTTTTGCTAAAGTCAAAGTTAAGAATAAAAATAAATTTGAAAATTTGCTTATCGTTCAAGGTCATAGTAGAGTCAACATGTTTAGAGATAATGAGAAATGGGTTGTCAATCTGTCCTCCATGGAGGTCCCGACGGAGGTACTAGATATTCTGTCTCTTGGCCCTAAGTTCTGTTTACCAGCTAACAACAGCAATGTGAATATTAGACGTCTATTGATGGAGGTTGAGAGTGTTTTGTCGCGTTGTCCGTTAGAAAGTAGGAATATTTTGAGAGCGAAGGTCACTAATATCTTGACTAATATTTTGAATTCTCCCACCAGCATGTCGGTGTTGGAGTTGCATCTGAGTGATTGTTTTAGAAAGACCCGATATTTTCTTACACGTAATCCGAGTATTTTGGTCACACGCGCAGATAAAGGTTCTACTACTGTTATTATGAATAGAGATGACTATGTAGCAAAGGCGACTGAAATGCTTGGTGATACTAATACTTATCGGAGGGTACAAACGAACCCCTTGGTTTCCATCCAGAATAAATTGAATAAACTAGTCAAAGATCTAAATAGTAAAAAACACTTAAGTGACGAAGATTGCAAGAGACTGACGATTAGGAACTCTAATTTGAGTAAAGCCTATTTTCTACCTAAGATACACAAAGATGGTACTCCACTTAGACCCATTATTTCTGCTTCTGGTTCTGCTACTTATGAATTATCTAAGCATTTAGCTAATATTCTTTCATTGGAATTTCTCAATGCTACTAATTACAACGTCACTGATTCCTTTGACTTTGTAGACAGAATCAGAAATGTGGAGATACCCGTCGGTTTTATTCTTGTGTCCTTTGACGTCGTCAGTCTCTTTACTAACATACCTCTTGATATGGTTACGGACATAGTTACTCAGAAATGGGATCTGATCGCACGTCATTGTGACTTTACTCTTGAATCGTTCATCGATGCGTTGAAATTCTTGTTCAATAATGTGTGTTTTTCTTTTGATGAACAATATTATTTCCAACTATTCGGTACTCCAATAGGATCTCCTATAAGCCCCATTCTCGCTGTCATGATAATGGATCATGTACTTGATAACATTCTGCCACGTTTGAGTTTCAGTGTGCCCTTTATATATAAGTTTGTTGATGATGTTATCACATGCATTCCGGCTGACTGTGTGGAGGACACATTGACGATATTTAACGATTTTAATAGTCATATACAGTTTACTGTTGAATTAGAAAACGATGGTTTTGTTCCGTTTTTAGACTGTAGGATGCTGAACGGTGGCGACGGTTCTGTGGCTGTTGATTGGTACACCAAGCCAACCTACTCGGGACGTTACATCAATTTTTACTCTGGACATTCTTTTAATCATAAGATAAATACCATTAGTGCTTTAAAAAACAGAGTGTTGAAGATACGTGATCCTCAATTCCAGCCCTCAGCTCTTAAAAAACTTAAAGAAGTATTTATAAACAATGGCTTCCCACTGAAAGTAATCAACAAGATATTGTATTCTTCAAATACAAATAATCCCTTACCTAGAAGCATTTTTGAACCACCCAGTAACCAACCTTTGTCATACATTAAGTTAATGTCTTTACCTGTAGTTACACAGAAGCTCAAAAAAATCTTTCAACCATTTTTTTCTGATAACATTAAAAAAAAAAAAAAAAAAAAAATAGTCTCTCATTACCCGTTGAAATTAGCACAAGTTTTCAGTAAAATAAAAGATGTAACCCCTTTGCTTTATAAGACGAACCTTATTTATTCCATATCTTGTACTGGATGCCAGAGCAAATATATTGGTGTTACCACGCAATGGCCACGGAGCCGCATCACTCTGCACAAGAGTGACTGCAGAACTATGAAGAAGAGATGTGCTTTGGCTTGTCATGCCATTGAGAACGACCATACGTTTGATTTTGATAGTGTGAAAATACTTGATGTGGAAAGTAATTATCATAATCGTATGTTTTTAGAAATGTACAACATACATTTTAATGATGACACTGTTAATTTCAAACAGGATGTGGATTGTCTCAGCATCATTTATTCCAACATTATCCAGTTTGATAAGAATAAACGCAGTAATAATAATACAATTGAGAATTCCACTTTCACTTTCTAACAGCTGGTATCAACACCATTGCTTGGGGAAAACTTGTCCGAAAGGGGTTGCTTTTTCTTGTCGCACAACCGCTCTAGACAGCGTGTCGGCCAGTCGAGTGTATCTCGTCCATAAATGTGTGCACACGTCTTGTCCCGTGCCTCATGTAAACTGTGAAAAATGTCCATCGTTCTAATTAAATGTCTGTTGATATAAAAACACTTGCCGCCTATATGAACTCCGAGTAAGTTCGCTATTGATGTGATTGTTCATTTGTTTTATTTGGATATTTTTGTAGAGTGTAACTACCTGAAGAAGGACACATATTGTCCGAAATATAGCAATTTCCACAAAAGCGAGTTTTACAATTTATTGATCGATACCCGAAGAATTTCTACATCAGTTTATATATATATATATATATATATATATATATATATATATATATATATATATATATATATATATATATATATATAAACTGATGTAGAAATTTATATATATATATATATATATATATATATATATATTTCTACCACTAACAACTACCAGAAATTCATTCTCTTCATGTGTCGCCGCTTTTGTTCTTTTTCTTTTTTCGTAAGTAATAGTACCTGTTGATTCAAAACGTTTCCGAACTCTATTAATTGTTCTTGCATCGGGATGCCGTCTTTCGGGATATCGCTGAGCGTAAATTCTTGAGGCCAGTAGAGCGGGTTCTCCATAGATGTAAATAATATTTATCAGTTCCTCTTTAGTATAATTAAAATTCATCGTTAACAGAGATTACAAATGTTGGTTAGCTATATTAAGTCTGTTGACAGAAATAACTACACGTCTGTTATTTGGTATTGTTTCCATGACAACGAGGTTAAGTAAATCTAAGCTAACTTAAAATATTAGCGTAACTCTGCTATTTAAATGTATCCTTATAAAAAATAGCATTTTTAACTTTACTAACATTTATAATTTATTTATATTATAACAAAATACATGAAAAAAACTAACTCAATTATACAGGGTGTAATATTAAAGCACTATATTGGTATACTTTATTACACATTTTCTTTAAATTCCAAATATCACGAAAACGGGTACAAATATGTATATGCCACACTTAATATAAATTAAAGGCAACTTAATGGGAAATGCAACCAGCAAGTAATATACAGGGCGTTCCATTTAAAAAACTCAAGAGAAAGCCATTTGAAAAATTACAAAATTGATTAGGTGCTAGGAACACCCTGTATAGCGCATCAAATTTCTTTTACCACCATCACCTCCCTACTAGGTTTGGTTATTTTCTGACAAAGTTGTAAGAAAATATCTGCAAAAATGACGCTATTACGTAGTTTTCGGAAAAGGCCTGCAACGGCAATTTTTTTAATAAAAAATTGATTATTGCAGAAACTATTAGCTTTACGTCAATATTACCTGATACAGTAAGTAAGACAATTTTCGTCGCAATCATAATATGACATAATATACAGGGCATTCCATTTAAAAAAGTATATATTTTTTCTACCACGCCTAAACAAAACACCCAGTATAAATGAAAATAATTTTACGTTGTAGAAAATGATAGGCCAAACAACTTTTGTATTAAATATTTTTTTCCATCTCTAAAGATAAATGCTATATCGACCACCGCAACTCTAGTGACTCACCCTGTATATATATATATATATATATATATATCTGGAGTCACTGTCGTCCGTTACTAATAAGGTTGCTTCTCTAATGGGAATTCGACGGGAGACTTAATAATACTAATACTCTTCAATCATTAAGCCAAGCTTTCGGCGTATTTATTTTACCGCCTTCTTCAGGGCACTATTAAAATTACAACACATAATTACTATACAACTACAACATTTTAAATATTTCACTTACATGGTATGTGAGGTTAAATTATAAAATAGACATCCAATCTTCACAACTATCATTCCTTCGCTTGCATTTTCCGGCCAAATTGATAAAGCTTATTCTAAATAGCACTCCTCTTTCAATTTTGTTACGCTACACTGCTGCTGAAGGCGATGGATAAAACTGCAGGTAACCGAACCGGCCATACCACCATCTTGTCGCATGTGTACTGAATTTTTTTGCTTAAATATTTATTGCCAACATCCTGACACCTTTATCCCAATCCACACAGAATCATACTTGAATTTTTAAAATGTGATTGCGTTATCAAACAAACTATGATCATTTTTATTATTTTCTATTTTGTATTCTAAAAGGTAGGTGTAAATATTACTTAAATTTTGTATATCTGATCTTCTATTAATTGACTCGTTAGTTTTATGTATATGATACATCTCTAAAAATGATCTTTTAAGGTAGTTGCTTTCCATGCTTAATATTTTGACTTCATTATAATTTATTTTATGATCATGTTCATTTATATGTATTGCCAAAGAACATCTCTGTAAATTATTCTTACTATCACTCTTGTGTCCAGCTATCCTATTTTTAACAAGTTGAGATGTTTGTCCCACATAGTACATTTGACAGTCAGAACATTGCAGCCGATAAACGACATTTCATTGTAACAAAGAGGGTTTTGTCTTTTAATTTACTGAAAATTGTGTTAATTGTTTTTATACTTTTTTTAGCTATTATTATGTTTTCCTGCTTAAAGATTCTTATAATTTTATTTGTTAAGTCAGTCACATCCACCATTGAACCATACTTCGCTCTTTCTGAAATGTTGACATTTTGAACCCTGTTTAAATCATTATCTACAACTACTGTATTATTTTCACGATTTGAAGTTCTATAAAGTAAATTAGTTATTAGTGCTCTTGGGTAAGAATTTTCTATCAAAACCGCTTCCAACATTTTTAAATTTTTTAGTAAATATTGTTCATGACTAATCAGTGTTATACGTTTTTTCATCTGCTTGACAAAGTTTACCTTCACTCCCACTGCGTGCTGTGAAAGATAATTGATATATCTGTTGGATGACGTCGATTTTTGATACCAATCTAATTTTAAATCTCCTTCAGCATCTCTGATTACTTTTGTATCCAGAAATGGTACTCCGTTGTTATTATCCTCCCTTTCAACAGTAAACTTTAAGTTTTTGTCAAATCTGTTAAGTGTTTCCAGCATTTCATCTATACCACTTTCAGGCACAGCCGTAATCAGGTCATCAACAAATTTTTTCACAAAAGGAACCTCAAAGGAGAGTTCTGGCAAACATTTGTCAAGCAACGCATCCATAATGTATTGTGATAATATTGGACTCAGTTTTGACCCCATGGCACAGCCAAAAATCTGTAGATAATGACTATCTCTATAAGAAAAGTAATTGTTATCCAGCACAAAGGTTATCAAATCCAGAAAATGTGCCTCCGTCATGTTGTTTGCGTATTCCCTAATGTTGTTCCAATTTTCATGAATAATTTTTATTGTTAGTTCTTTTGAAATATTACCAAATAAATTTACCACGTCAAAAGACACGACTCTATAATTCAATGGTATCTTTTTATTTTTCATGAATTCTGCAAACCTAAATGTGTCACCTGTGTAATATTGATTATCAGTATTATATGCGTTGTCTAAAGTTTGTGCAATGAATTGAGCAATGAACATTGTGGGACTTTGGATTCCTGACACTATGGGTCTAAGAGGCATATTTTCTTTATGGATTTTTGGATTTCCATAAATCCTTGGACAAACTGCATTATAAATTTTTAATTTTTTCCCTTGTTCTGGAGTTAACACCTTCCTCTGTACTAAATCTGAAATTAATTTATTTGCTTTTGTCTGTATAGTGTGGGTTGGATCTGACCTAATCATTTTAAAAACTTTAGTATCCTCTAATAAATTTAACATTTTGCTATTATAATCATCACTGTACATTACTACCGTTGTTCCTCCTTTGTCACTTCTCAGTGCCACTACCTCTTTGTGTTCTTTCAGAAATTTCTTTGTTAAGTTAAAATCTACATTTAATTGATGGGTCTCTTTGTTTTGATAAGATAGATGGTTAGTTATTACGTTTGTGACTTTGGCTCTATACATATCCCTCTTGTTGCTATCTACTTTACTTAAAATGTGCTCAACATCAGCTAATAATCTATCTATTGGTACTTCATTATTCTCTGACTGTCAAATGTACTATGTGGGACAAACATCTCAACTAGTTAAAAATAGGATAGCTGGACACAAGAGTGATAGTAAGAATAATTTACAGAGATGTTCTTTGGCAATACATATAAATGAACATGATCATAAAATAAATTATAATGAAGTCAAAATATTAAGCATGGAAAGCAACTACCTTAAAAGATCATTTTTAGAGATGTATCATATACATAAAACTAACGAGTCAATTAATAGAAGATCAGATATACAAAATTTAAGTAATATTTACACCTACCTTTTAGAATACAAAATAGAAAATAATAAAAATGATCATAGTTTGTTTGATAACGCAATCACATTTTAAAAATTCAAGTATGATTCTGTGTGGATTGGGATAAAGGTGTCAGGATGTTGGCAATAAATATTTAAGCAAAAAAATTCAGTACACATGCGACAAGATGGTGGTATGGCCGGTTCGGTTACCTGCAGTTTTATCCATCGCCTTCAGCAGCAGTGTAGCGTAACAAAATTGAAAGAG
>OZ030391.1:46427188-46623565 GCA_964023965.1 Melinopterus prodromus | reverse complement strand
TGTCTTATAATACTAAAATGAACGGGAGATTTTGCGCATAGACGTCGCGCGATTGTCGATTTCGCTCAAACTGTTTTAACGTAAGGCTTTACGTCCCGCTTTTGAATATACGCGTAGACCGGCGTCCTCGAATCGCCGTACCCTCTATTAACTCTTATCGGAGAGTTTTTGCAAATTCGCAAATCGAATCGCGAGAAAATTTTTCCATCCGCCGTAAAAATCGATAAAAATTGAGTACGTTCTTGAGCGCCTCCGCCATTGAGTAGCGTCGCCAGGGTAACAATACAATATCCACGCAAGCGCAGTCTGATGGGTATACGGTGTTTGAGTTTGACAGAACACAGAACGGGACGAGAGCGGCAGGCCCGCAGGCGCTTAGGCCAGTTATTCGCGGCGAAAACGTTCCACGCAGGTCAAAATGGATAAGAAACAATCTCTTAGCACGGTAAGATCCCGCGATATACCGACATAGACCGTGTAGCGTACTATCTAATTTATTTTGCAGTCGAAACATACAAGTCGCCAAACGCGGGTTAGCGTTGGTCATTATGAAGACAAAATTGGGCCGGAAACAGCAATAAAGGAGTAGCATGCGCGAACAATGAATTTAGCTTATCTTATAAGTGATTAAACCAACAATAAAACACAAATTTGACAAGGCGAAGTTAGGTTAGGATTAGTCTTTCTTGCGGATTTTTTTTCAATTCGGTGCGCAAGATGGCACGTTATTGGTTTTTACGGCAATTTAAACGACGACTCTACAAATAGAAGGTTAGTTTATCGCAATTATTATCGAAAAATTAGCGGAACAGTAATATTCGTTGTTTACGTAAGTTTTAATCCATTTTGGACACGAATTCGACTATAGGCTTGGTGGCTTAGTGGATTAAGTTGGTGTACATACCTCCTTCTGTCTTCGATGTCGACGGTTCAATCCCGGTTGGGGAAAAAACTTTTTTTTTTTTCATTATTACATATAATTATTGAAAACACATTTTATAAAAGGTATTTTTAATTTTGTTGAGAATTTTGTCATAATATACAGGGTGTTTTCTTAACCGCAAAGACGAATTAGCATGTTGATCCTATTTATGTTATCTTATTCTGGATCAACTTATTATACTATTATGAGGTATGTGTTATTATTATATTTCATTTTTAGTCACATAACATACAGGGTGTTGCTAACAATGTAAATGTGCGATAACTTAGTCGTACTTATTTCCGATATATTATTGCGTGTCTTATGCTAGATACAAATTTGAATAGGTGCGTAATTATCCCATAATTATTTTTATTCCATAATTTTTGCGCAATATACAGTGTGTTGCAATTTCTACCTTTCATTAACTTTTGTTTCTTTACGGGCTATCTCAAGATGATGATTACAAGAAGATAAGAATATACTGAATACAATTGATAAAATAGAAACAAAAGCATTTATTTGACAAAAGCGTCTATGTAACTATAAAATAATATTTGTTTATAAAGCTGAGCTTAAATTTTTTCATTTGCCGGCTTTCTGTAACGGACATTTTAGCTGATAGGACGACCTACTTTTTACAACCTTTAAATGGCGGACGACCCACTTTTGCCTGCAGTTTACTCCTTTAAAAGTTTATAAAAGTAATAATTTAATTAAATAAGTAAATTATGAATAATATCCTTTTCACGATAATAATAATAATATTATTTATTGCCCAACAGCGCACCAAATTAAGCACCACAAATAACAATATAATCAGTTATGGCAGTTAGTTATATCCATTAAGTGTGAGTTAAAATTGTATTCATTAATTTACGTGCATGACCGGACCAGTATGTTAGACCAATTAATGCGTGTTTAATTAAAAACATCATTTATATTAGGGTCACTTTTTTTAAATCAAAATTACCAATTGATAAGAATTGCTCCTATAGACCACAAAAAAATTGTCCTACTGAAGATGAATTCTCTCGCAATAGGCATAAATTTTATAATTAGGTAAATAAAAATATTATAAAATTTTTTTTCTGATCATCTTAAAGATGGCAGGGCCTTTGCGTCGCTAGCACAATGATTTGAAACAAAAGCATTTATTTGACAAAAGGGTATATGTAACTATAAAATAATATTTGCTTATAAAGCTGAACTTAAAGTTTTTCATTTTCCGGGTTTCTGTAACGAACATTTTAGCTGACAGGACGACCTACTTTTTACAAATTTTAAATGGCGGACGACCCACTTTTCTCTGCAGTTTACTCCTTTAAAAGTTTATAAAAGTAATAATTCAATGAAATAAGTAAATTATGAATAATATCCTTTTCACGATAATAATAATAATATTCTTTATTGCCCAACAGCGCACCAAACTATGGAAAACAAATAACAATATAAGCAGTTATGGCAGTTAGTTATATCCATTAAGTGTGAGTTAAAATTGTAGGTATTCATTAATTTACGTGCATGACCGGACCAGTATGTTAGACCAATTAATGAGTGTTTAATTAAAAACATCATTTAAATTAGGGTCATTTTTTGGAAAATGAATATTACGAATTGATAAAAATTGCTCCTATAGACCACAAAAAAACTGTCCAACTGAAGATGAATTCTCTCGCAATAGGCATAAATTTGATAATTAGGTAAATAAGAATATTATAATAAAAAAAAATTCTGATCATCTTAAAGATGACAGGGACCTTTGCGTCGCTAGCACAATGATTTAGCCAACTCCAACTATAACCGACGAACCAACGGAGCTGATTCAAATTCAGGTTGTTGCAGTAATTCTTAATTTATTTAAAACTTACATCCCGCCTGTATATCACCAGTTTTCTTGCATTTGATTTTTCATCATTACGATAAGTCGGCACAATCATCTCCAGTTACTCGCTGCACGACGAGCGCAGCGAGGAGTGCTCATATGAACCAATGCGTCTGTAAAACTCAGAAATTGTGGTTTCAATATTTACGGCTTTCGCTATAAAACTGAAATCATTATTCATTTTATAATAGTTTAATTGGTCATAAGGTGCTTGGAACACGACGAGCGCAGCGAGGAGGGCCCAATTGAACTAATGCGTCCGTACGCCAAATTTAGGCATTGTGGTTAGAATATGTAGCCGTAACTAAGGTTACCGACCGTTTTTATTATGACACTTAAAAGAAATTTATAATAAATCCATTATGGAACCAAAGTGAAAAGTTATACATAATATAAATAAGTTTTCTAAGACTCAAATTGGGTCATGAGTAGCTTTGGGCACGACGAGCGCAGCGACAAGTGCTCATATGAACCAATGTTAGACATTTTTGATATGAATATTCATTATGACACAATCCAAGTCCATCATGGAATCAAAGTGGAAAGTACTACATTATTATTCAAACTTTGTAAGGATAATAATAATAATAATAATAAGTTTATTGCCCAACAGTAGAAACCATTTACAGGACAAAGAACACACCAGTGCACACTAAATAAATTACAATGTAAATATTATTACAACAAAATCATAAGACAGTATTCATTAGACAGTAACACTTATACACATCCTCAAAACTTCTAAACAATTCTAATGAACTCTAATCCGTAACGCAACGCAACAATTCATTTAAACTACAAAAAAAGATGTCACAGTTCACATTATAACCATTATACAAACTACACATATAATTAATGGGTGACTTAACCAACAGATTTATCTTCGCAAAATCAACATAAAATGTGACCGGATTTAATTGACGCACGACGAGCGTAGCGAGGAGTGCCCAAACGCAAATCCGTCGTTACAGCAAATTTATAAATTGTCTTTAGAACATGTAGCCACAACTATGTTTACCTACAATTTTCATTATAAAACTGAAAAAATAATTGTCACTGTAAGTCTATTATGAAACCAAACTAGATAGTAATACATTATTATGTGCGTTGTATAAAAGTTCAATTGGAGCACGACGAGGGCAGCGAGAAGTGCCCACATGAATTCTTATTATAGGCGATCAATCTATCTATTTCGGCGGTCTACACATACCAGCGGTCTACACACCCAGCGATCTACACGTCCCAGCGATCTACACGTCCCAGCGATCTGCCGGCATCGGCGATCTACACGTCCCAGCGATCTAAATGGTCACTAGTATAATAATATACTATTATCTAGTACTCACATGTAATAAGTTCATTGCATACGTATCCATGCCTATATAATCGCTATATTATACGTGCCAATGATTATATTGACACTCGCGTTGTATAATAAATAATAATGACAGTTCGTTCAAATAATGACTACATTATTTGATCGAAATGTCATACAACGCTAGTGTCAAAGTCTGTCAAAACCTACGTGGATGACAGTTATTTGACCGTTTGCCTTGCTATCGACAATTACATTTAAAATATTTTGTATAAAATGGAATTTATGAGACGTAGATAAAACGTCGTATTTGACTTGCACATATCGGATATAAATCGCTCGCATGATTACACGCTCGCCTACGGTTCCCGTGTAAACTTCATGCTCGCGATTTATATCCTTAATTATGTGCTCATCAAAACATATACTATTAGTTAGTAGTTTACTTTGTAGTTTTTATACATAAATGTACAAACATACATAAATATAAACATACTGTTGACATAAAATTAAGTAAGTTTAAATCAGTACGTATTTATTTTGCTTACCTCAAGGTCATCGACAGTCGTTCTATTGGTGGTATACTTCTTCGCATAACGGTATCTTCTTTACGCAATTTGGCCTCTAAAATTTTATTCAGCTCATCAAATGACTAAGACTGCTTACACACGTAGACGCTGTATGCGAAATTCTGCATCCGTGATACGGAATTCGGATGAGATGCGACGGAAATACTGTTGGATACTGTATGCGAGGCGGCCATATTTGATGACAGCTGTCTTGTGTCATTTGCGACTACAGTGCCGTGCGCGATAAATATAGATGTGGGGTAATGCAAAATGTTTTGAAGGCTTGCAAAGAAGAAAAATAAAACAAAAGGAGAACAATATGGGTTCATTCAATAGTAAAAGTACGATGAATGAATGTCAATGAAGTCATTTGATCAGCTGTATTGAGAGCAATTTGCGTAAGGAGGACACCGTAAGCCACTACCACATTATTCACACGTGACGTGTTAACTCGTGTTTACACGTCATAGCACAATCACGTGACGTGATAACTCGTATTGTTACGTCATGTCACAACAAAATTACCGACATCTTCTTCACACCTGACGTGTTAACACGTCACGGTACAACAAAATTACGGCTACCATATTCACACCTGACGTCTTAACTCGTGTCAACACGAGATAACTCGTCAGGTTATCATGATCTGACGTGTAAACACGTCACGTGTCAGTGAGATCAGACGTGACAACACGAGTTAACACGCCACGAGTGAATAATGTGTCTGCAGCCTTGTGCAAAAAATAATACCACCGAAAAAACTACAGTCGATGACGTTGTGTAATGATGGCAATTTTGGGTATCTTATTGAATAAGAAAGAATAATAGAGCTTTGTGGAGGGTCCTGTCTTTGAGCGTGTCTTTAAGGCAGTCATAAAGTATTGGTATAGTTTATTGTGTTATGGTGGTGTTTGTCTGCATGCAGAAAGAGCGGAAATATTTGGTTTCAGTTCGTGTCTGAATCAACAGAGACAAACTTTGGGCTGTTTATGTATATTCAAAAATGCGTATAGAGAAACTGCTAAAAGTCACGTTCTGACCATTTGTCGTGATGTATTTACGCACTTCTAAGGAACAGGGTAATCCAGGCTATTGAAGACGCAAACCATGGAGAACCAACACGAGAGGGGCGGTTCTAAGGAAGGAACATTTTTTGCAAAGTTTCTTTGGTTGGTTAATTAGATTTTGGTTGCAATGATTGGATGGTTTGGGTGTAGATGATGCAGCCCATAAGAACGAGGTCAACAAGTGGGACAATAAGGTGTTACCTCATTTGAATGCGTAGGTCGCACAGACAGAGTACGACAAATTTTTGTGCGCGTTTCCTATGTTAGTCTGACGAGGTTGAGATTATACGAGCCCCGTATAGATAGATAGATAGATACTTTTATTCGATAACCATAAGTGTTGAATATATAAACGTAACAATGTATAAGGATTATATATAAACAAGCAAACACATATAACTAATAAACTAAGTATTATTAAACTAGATAATTGACATAGGTACATGAGCAAATAAACGCGACACACGAAGCATCAATCACAAATTATCCGAAAAGTACTCATCTAGGCAATAGTAGACCCTCCCCTTTAGTGCATTTCGCAACTGGCTTTTAAATGCATGAGCCGACTTAATAATCTTGAGTTTGGAAGGCAAGTGATTATAGATTTGTGTTGCTTTAAACATAATCGATACTTGGAATTTAGCGTTCCTTGGCATTGGCAGCTTCAGGTCGCCTAGAGACCTAGTATTTCTACTGCATGCGAGAGAGTCAATCATACCACGAATTCTAAAAATGAATAAACAAACTTCGTAGACGAACAACGTATAGACTGACATGACATTGAGTTTCTCAAAGATGGGCTTGCAACTGTCGCGCTGGGAGGCATTCGTTTCAGCTCGCAACGATTTCTTCTGGATCTTAAATATTGTGTCCATGTTACCAGAAGCGGTAAATCCCCAAAACGGCAACCCATACCTCAGTACACTTGCAAAGTAAGCGTGATAGACTGTAAGACCAGCATCTTCCCCCAACTCACGGGAGATAGTACGTATTGCGTACTGGGCTCTGCTTAGTTTAGATGATAATCTTATAACATGAGGGGACCACTTGAGGGAGTTGTCGACCACGATTCCCAGAAAATTGTGAGTATCGGCAAATTCAAGTGGCTGATTTCCAAATCTCAATGATCCAACAGGAGCCGGTACAGATCTATTAAACCACATGGCTCTGGTTTTTGAAACATTGAGTACCAGTCGATTCACCCTAAACCAACGACGAAGGGCGTCGAAGTCAGAGTTGACCTCGAGAAGCAACCGGTCCACGTCACCAGCCGACCAAACAATGCTGGTATCATCAGCGAACATCGTAACGGCTCCATATTCAATCGAGTCCGGTAGATCATTGATATAGATCGAGAACAAACCAGGACCCATCACCGAACCTTGAGGGACTCCACAACAAACATCTGTCAACCCTGACTGTTCTCCCTGGACCGACACATACTGGCTCCTCCCACGGAGATAACTGTCACACCAACACCACGGTACACCCCTAACACCAAAATTATCCAGTGTCTCCAGAAGTATATTATGGTCCACACAATCGAACGCTTTCCGATATAATAAATATAATAAAACAACCGAGAGCCGAGATGGTCGAACCGGAAGAATCAAGCGAGATTCCACATTTCTGGGTGCACCACCATATAGTCGTGGTGGCAAATGAATTAGCAACGTCCACCTACACGGACAGCAGCTGTAGCAGTAGCAGCAGCACCAACTGAAGCAGCAGCAGCAACAGAAACAGCAGAGGCAGCAGAATAATGGGACAACAGCAAGCCAGAAGGATGACCTGCAGGCGATCGAGGTCAATCCGAGCGGATCTGCATCGAGATGGAGCCGAAGTTGTACCCGGTGGCGGAAGATCACCAAGGCCAGAGCAACAGCTGGAACTAGTAGTCTAAGCGATGACGACTGGGCAAATAAAGACTAAGTTAAGTATAAAGCAACTACAAGTTGATACTGCTCATAAGTAATTGTTATGTACTTTTTCACATGCGCGTCCGGATCGGGACCCACATCCACATGAAGCATACGAGATCGAGATGCCGGTACACCGCTACATCAGAACCACCCCCCCCCCACCCCTGGATTATGGACACTTGATAAGTGCAGTGACTCAGTGACGCTTTAATTAGTGCGATGAATTCCAAGCGAAGTGTACGGGGCAGACTCATAAGATCTAATGTGTAAAGATGATCTCGACCGGAAAATTGTAACTTTAGTTAAGTTTCATATTATTAAGGATTAGTAGCGTGTTTTGTATTTTTGGTAAGAGAGAGAGGCCCTAATTTCAGGTTTTGATTTTAATTGTGAGGTTTAGTTTGATTAATGATGAATAATTTGTCAATAATGATTCATCTAAAGCGCCGAGGATTGTAATGATGGCAATTTTGGGTATCTTATTGAATAAGAAAGAATAATAGAGCTTTGTGGAGGGTCCTGTCTTTGAGCGTGTCTTTAAGGCAGTCATAAAGTATTGGTATAGTTTATTGTGTTATGGTGGTGTTTGTCTGCATGCAGAAAGAGCGGAAATATTTGGTTTCAGTTCGTGTCTGAATCAACAGAGACAAACTTTGGGCTGTTTATGTATATTCAAAAATGCGTATAGAGAAACTGCTAAAAGTCACGTTGTGACCATTTGTCGTGATGTATTTACGCACTTCTAAGGAACAGGGTAATCCAGGCTATTGAAGACGCAAACCATGGAGAACCAACACGAGAGGGGCGGTTCTAAGGAAGGAACATTTTTTGCAAAGTTTCCTTGGTTGGTTAATTAGATTTTGGTTGCAATGATTGGATGGTTTGGGTGTAGATGATGCAGCCCATAAGGTCCTCCTGGGACGGAGACAGCGCCTCAAGGATTAGTCTCTAAGTAGATTTCAAAACGTTTACTTGTGCTTCCTTCTGTTCGTGCGAATTTGCGTTAGGGGTTCTTGACTTAGTTCAAAACTCCGCTACAATCAGCATACCAGAGGGGCCATATTCGAGACTACAACCAATACCAGATAATAGAATTCACAACCTCCTTACAGCTTCCTGATCGAGAGAGTTTCAACACGAGTAACTGCATACGTACTTCCACAGCTCCATAAAAGGTTAGAAAAGTTGTATTGTTTAAGAATATCTCAGACAGCGTCGTAATACCACTAGGGTGATAAATCACAAGGGCTAATCTCTCTGACATCGTGTTTGTATTAGTTTTTAACAATTGGTTTATATAAAGGAGTTTATCCTATTATTTCTTGACTGTTAATATATATTGTTTTGAGAACAACCGTCTTTTAATTAGAAGTTACACAGGGTCAAATATCGAGGGGCACATGAGACAAGCATTGAATTTTAGTAAACAATTAACGCTACCGTTATTATTAATTGTTGCCAGTATTTTCCAACAAGATTCCAGGACAAGAACCCATAAATTTAATATCCCAGAGCAGGATTAATCTAAGTACTTGCCCTGCTACAAACCGGGACAAGTTCACTTTAAGAATACAGTATTTTTAATTAGACAAATAATCAAATAGTTTACTTCTCTTAAAGAAAGACGTCCCCAATATTACATTTGGTGGCAGCGGTGGGATTTGATTTAATTAATTATCAAACGCGTAATTAAAGATTGAATAAACGAAGAAAGAAAAATTGCAAGGGGAAATTTTTTGTGAAAAATCATTGAATAAGGTTGAAGGCTCTGAGACATTCTTTTAAGATACCTGTTGTGTTTTGTTTTTTTCAGTCTTGCATATTTTATTTTCGATTTTTTTTTGTGTATACCCAAATAATTAGGTATTCGACGTGTCCGGAATTGTTCGTTGGAGAATTTATTTATTTGCAGGATTGTTTTATTGTGTGCTCTATTTTTTGTGTGTGTTACCTGTTGAGAATTTTGTTCGTATTCTTATTCGGGAATATAAAATTAGGAGGAAAAAATGTCACTGTCGCCAGGTGCTGTCGGTGCGACCGAACGTCCGGTAAATGTCGCGAGTCTTCCGTCCTTTGCAGGAACTCAAGGCGAAGATGTCGAAGAATTCTTTGTTAAATTAGAACAAAGGGGACGCCTTGAGGGATGGTCGGCAAAACAAGCGCTAGACGTAGCGAAATTGGTAACCGCAGGACAGGCATACCAATATATGCGTGTGGAGGCGGATCTGTTTGTAGTAGTGTTGGGAATTTCGGCCCGAGCCCGAGCCCGGCCCGGCCCGGCCCGATGTCGGGCCGGACCGTGGCCGTGCCATAGTCGGGCCGGACCGTGGCCGTGCCATAGTCGGGCCGGGCCCGGTCGGGCCGAACTGGACCGCACATGGTGTCGGGCCGGGCCGCATATAAGCCTTGTGCTACCTGCCACGGCACCAAGTAAATTGACTCCGCCTACATCGCGCAGCGGTTGGATGGTAAGCGGGCTGCCTTAAGGGTCGGCAACCGATTAAGCACACAGAAATCAAATAAAATCAATATCTACCAGGCGTTGCGTTGGTTAGTGACAATTCAATTAATATCTCAATTGGCAAGATTGATAATGAATATCTTATTTTAATTACGTACCTCTATTTATTGATGATTTTTAAGTACTAATAACCGCATAAAATAGATACACTTCAGATAAAATAGAGATTTTAACATCCATGCTCTCCTAAACCGAATGGTATATACAACCATACTAAAATATATTTGCATTAACACGTTTTGTACATTCATCACTTAAATAATGTACCATAATCATGGTTGTTGACACTTGATGTCATTTCAGCGTGCAAATTATCACTACAAATTGGTTCTGTATTTACAATTTAGATAGGCTCTGTTGTGATCTTTGTTCGTTTTCGTTTCATTACATGAATGCGAAATATTTGAAAATAAACGATGACAATGAACGGTAAAAAATGATGAAAATCGTTGAAGCGTAATGCTCATCTCGCGTTGCTACGAATATCGGGGGCGTGGCCGAATTCGGTGCTTTTCTGGCGGCTCGTATTAATTCTTACTAGTTTTGGTAAATTTTATAAATTATTTCGTTTTAATTTATAAAAGTTCTATATATACTTACGATTTATAAACTAATGTTATAAAAAAGAAATTAAAATCACATATAAATCAAGTAAAATCAATATCTACCAGGCGTTGCGTTGCGTTGGTTAGAGACAATTCAATTAATATCTCAATTGGCAAGATTGATAATGAATTTCTTATTTTAATTACGTACCACTATGGACTGCTACAACATGTTGTTGTATTTCAACTGTATGCACTGTCGGCGCTGAGAAAACTAACCTTAAAATAATTAGTACACCGTAATAAAACGTGTTCTAAGCAGTGCAGTATCAATAGATGGTCAATAGTGGCTAATATTGAGTTGTCTGTTGAGTTCGCGACAATGAAAACATTTTCGATAACAGTAGATCTGCTTCCAAAGCTATTTACCAATGAAATAGACACTGCTAGATCAAATCCGAATATGACCATAGGCCGTAGTAACATTAAAACCATGGAAGATATCCATATGTGGGTGCGGGAATATTCGGAAAATACTAACACCCAGTGGATAGTGCATAAATCTCTCCCAAACGCAGAAAAAATAGTTTGCTCGTTTGTATTTGCCGTGTTATTTGATATTATAGTTTTAGTAAAATATCGACAACAATAACTTATTAACTTTTTTTAATTTTTAATATTTTGCCTAAATCAAAGACTAACTTAACTTATTTAATGCATGTTAACTTTTCTATAGAAGTTCTTTAAGATAACTTATGTGCATTGTTTCATCCGTGACGTTGTTTATTCTAGACAATCGTAACGATGATAATGTTCATCATATTATTATAATATTTATTTAACATTTTAATTTCTTTTTTATAACATTAGTTTATAAATCGTAAGTATATATAGAACTTTTATAAATTAAAACGATATAATTTATAAAATTTACCAAAACTAGTAAGAATTAATACGAGCCGCCAGAAAAGCACCGAATTCGGCCACGCCCCCGATATTCGTAGCAACGCGAGTTGAGTATTTACGCTTCAACGATTTTCATCATTTTTTACCGTTCATTGTCATCGTTTATTTTCAAATATTTCGCATTCATGTAATGAAACGAAAACGAACAAAGATCACAACAGAGCCTATCTAAATTGTAAATACAGAACCAATTTGTAGTGATAATTTGCACGACGAAATGGCACCAAGTGTCAACAAGCATGATTACAGTACATTATTTAAGTGATGAATGTACAAAACGTGTTAATGCAAATATATTTTAGTATGGTTGTATATACCATTCGGTTTAGGAGAGCATGGATGTTAAAATCTCTATTTTATCTGAATTGTATCTATTTTATGGGGTTATTAGTACTTAAAAATCATCAATAAATAGAGGTACGTAATTAAAATAAGATATTCATTATCAATCTTGCCAATTGAGATATTAATTGAATTGTCACTAACCAACGCAACGCGTGGTAGATATTGATTTTACTCGATTTCTGTGTGCTTAATCGGTTGCCGACCCTTAAGGCAGCCCGCTTACCATCCAACCGCTGCGCGATGTAGGCGGAGTCAATTTACTTGGTGCCGTGGCAGGTAGCACAAGGCTTATATGCGGCCGGGCCTGGTCGGGCCCAAAGTCGGTGGCCCGACTCGGCCCGAAAGCCCGACTAAGCCCGACTAGGTCCGAAAGCCCGACTCGGCCCGAAAGCCTGATTCGGCCCGAAAACTCTACCGTGCCCGAAATCTCAGGTAGAAGGCTATATAATTACATATATACATGTATACCAACCCGTGTATATAATTATGAACAGGCATGTTAAATTACGGCAATCATTTTTTTTTTCGTAAATTGCCGTTCAATTTAAAATTATTAATTTCAAATAATAATAAATTACTTGAAAATTTAAAATGGTAAATCAACCATTTTAACCGATCACTGTAAGTTATAATAGCATATTATTTGACGAGCACATAATTAAGGATATAAATCTCGAGCATGAAGTTTACACGCGAGCCGTAGGCGAGCGTGTAATCATGCGAGCGATTTATATCCGTTATGTGCGAGTCAAACACGACGTTTTATCTACGACTCATAAATTCCCTTTTAAGCAAAATATTTTAAATGTATTTCACAATGATGGCGAGGCGAACTGTCAAATAACTGTCATCCACGTAGGTTTTGACAGACTTTGACACCAGCATTGTATAATGATGACAGTTTGTTCAAATAATGAGGTCATTATTTGAACGAATTTGGACGTCATTATTATTATACAACGCTAATGTCATGATAATCATTGGCGTGTATAATGATGGTGATTATTTAGTCGTAGATACGTATGAACTTATTATATGTGAGTCGTAGATAAAAGTCATTATTTTTGATAACTATCAATATGTAGGAATGTTAAATTTCGGTAATTATTTTATTTTTTTTTGTAAATGACTGCTAAAGATAAAACCATTACCTTCAACTATTAACTTACCACGTAATTAAAAATTCAAAATGGTAAATTATATTAGCGGACAATTTAAAATTCAAAATGATAACTACCGATGACAGAAAGTTTTGATAGCTACTTATGTACAACCTAATAATTCATTATTTTGTAGACTATCACCAATAACAGATACTTTTTCTGATTCACCAGCGGCAATTCATTATTTAAAAAAACAGACCACAGTAAAAATACTATTTGTATCAGCAATTAAAAAAGGACAGCATAATATATTATGAAGTTTTTTTTATCTAACCCACACACACCCGGGTGGTTTTCGGGCCGAACTGATCTTTCGGCCCGAGTCGGGCGTTCGGGCCGAAACAGGCTTTCGGGCCGAAACAGGCTTTCGGGCCAAAACGGGCTTTCGGGCCGAAACGGGATTTCGGGCCGAGTCGGGCTTTCGGGCCGAGTCGGGCTTTCGGGCCAAGTCGGGCTTCGGGCCGGGCCAAACCAGGCTGACGGGCCTGTCGGGCCGGGCCCGGTCGTGGTTATATCGGGCCGGGCCGGGCCGGGCCGGGAAAGAAGTCATTTTTCCCAACACTAGTTTGCAGCTATTACTACTTTTAAAGAGTTTAAGGCGGCAATAACAAAGAGGTTCGGAAAGAAGTTAATCCCTGGTCAAGGTGCGATCAATTTGGGGAAATGTATCCAGAAAAACGGTGAATCCGTGGATGATTTTGCTGCAAGAATACGGAGTGCAGGAGTCGACCTGTATGAGGAAAATATAGCGGGCGTCGCTGTAGACGATATGGACGGCATCAAGAAGCGGCATGAGGAAGATCTCGTCAAGCAATTAAAGGACGGGCTGGACGAAAGGATTGATGACCTGATAGGTCTCGAATTAAACAGGAACCCAATGTTCACGTTTGACCAGATTGTCACGTTGGCGCAACAGGCCGAATTTACGTACCGGAACAGGAGGCGTAAATTTGCAAACTTGCAGGTGTGCGAAAAAACAAGGCAACCACAGGTAACAGCGAGCAGAAGCAAAACACCGCCAAGAGAACAGCGGAGAGAAAGGCGATTAGAGAGACCCGAAAGAAGACAACAGGACGTTTTCCGAGGTTGTTATGGTTGCGGTAGAATTGGACACTTTATTAAAGATTGTCGAGCAATAAAGAATAACCAAACCGTTAACGACAATTATAGGTCTAATCGAGGAAACCGACAGGGCAATAAACAAAACGGTAGGAGGTCTTTAAACTGAAAAGGGACCGCTTCATGGATCCAGGAAGCGGCCCGAAGATAGACAGCGTCGGGTGTTTATCACAAATGGATCAAGTTACAGAAATGGGTTGCCATGTAAAAATTAAGTTAAATGGACATTATGTGTTATTATTAGTAGATACAGGAGCCAGTAGGAGTATAATTAAGGAATCAGTGGTCAACAAATTAAAATGTAAAGTGCGCCCAATTGAAGATACGCTTTTAAAGGGTATTTCCGGAGCAGGTATAAAGCCTTTAGGGCAATGAATTGTTAATTTTAGTGTTGGGAGAAACCATTATCCGATCGAGTGCTTGATTTGCCCGGATTATGTTTCCATACCTGGAGAAGGACTAATTGGTAGGGACACATTAAGAAAAATGCACGCGACAATCGACATGTACGGAAACGAAATTGCTTTTGGGTCATATCGATTAAAAATGTTAACAGTATGGGAGAACGATGTTTATCATTTGAATGAAAAGAAATCGATACAAGAAAAGAGCAAACCTATCATTGTAGACAGATCGCAGAAAACAATCATCAGAGAAGTCCAGGGAAATATTTTCGATGCGCCGGATAACTATTCGCTCGTCACATGTGCAGCGGAAGATTTACAAATGAGACGAGGTTCAGCAGCGAGTTTCAGGGAAAAATTTGGTAGAAAACCACTACTAATTAACCAAGGAAGAAAAACAGGAGATATTGCTGTAATTAAGGACGATTTTACGAAGAGGGGCATCAATCGATTTGTTTATTATTTGATAAACAAAGGAAGAAGTACCGAACAGGCCAAATTATCGGACGTGAAGAAGTGTTTCACCAATTTATTAAAATTATGCAAGAGGAATAACGTAAAGCACCTAGCGATGCCAAGATTTGGCGGAAATCTACAATTCGACGACATCAGGGACGAAATAAGTCGCATCTTCAAAGATAGTGGACTCAATATAGATATATATTGTCTCAGGAAAACTACTCCAAGAAGGATGGCGAAAGATGAAGAAACAACACCGAAACCGGAAGAAAAGATTGTCTCGGATTCAAGCGTACGACTTGTCGAAACTATTACAGTACCACCAAGGTGCCGAATAATGTGTACAGGGAAGCAGGATATTGTATCACCAACACGGGAAATAATTATCGAACCTGTAGAAGTTTTATTCCATGGCGTTATAGCAGCCAGGTCTTTATCGGAGGCAACAAAGCAGGTACCAATATGTTTGATAAACGTATCAAACGAACCGGTGAAATTGTTAAAAAACACCATGATAGCTCATTCTTCGCAGGTAGGGACCACTGTAAAAAAGGAACACGTATTTACAGTAAACGAGGAACAAAGGAAAGGCACGACTGCTGACTTCAAATTCGAATATTTGGAAAAAAACCAGGCCACTAAGTTAACAGGACTTATAAACAAATATAAGGATGTTTTTAGCGGACCAGAATTGAAATTGAGCTGTGCAGACGACGTACAACACAATATTATTACTGAAGATATACCGCCAATTACGAAACCACCATACCGAATTCCATTCTCTCAACGACAGGAGTTGAAGAAACAAATAAGTGAAATGTTGGAACAAGGTGTGATTCAAGAATCAAAATCTCCATGGAGCGCTCCGGTAGTGATGGTAACGAAGAAAGCTCCGGAAGGAGAAAATAAAATCCGTGTGTGTATCGACTATAGAGCGTTGAACGCAGTAACAAAGCGCGACTACTTTCCCTTGCCTAACTTGCAAGAGACATTGGACCAACTTGGAAAAGCTCTGTATTTTTCGACGCTAGACATGCGAGCAGGTTATTGGCAATTAAAAGTTAATAACAAGGACATAGAGAAGACAGCTTTTTCTACGCCCGACGGACATTACGAATGTTTACGAATGCCGTTTGGTCTTGTCAACGCTCCTAGTACGTTTCAGCGTTTGATGTATGTCGTTCTCTCAGGAATGACAGGTGAAGAGTGTTTAGTGTATTTAGACGATATAATTGTGTTTGGCAGAACCACTGATGAACATATGGTTCGATTAGAAAATGTTTTTAAGCGACTACGAAGTGCCAATTTAAAATTAAAATTTTCGAAGTGTATGTTTATGAAGAAAGAAGTTAAATATTTAGGACATATAGTTTCTAGCAACGGAGTGAGTCCAGATCCAGAGAAGATAGAGGTAGTTAAAAATTATCCAAGGTTAAAAACGGTAAAAGACGTTAGAGCGTTTCTGGGATTATGTGGTTTTTATAAGAAATTTATCCCGGAATATGCTCATCATGCGAAACCACTGACCGTGCTAACAAAAGCGGACCAGCCGTTCCAATGGGAAGAAGAGCAGGAACAAGCGTTCCAATATTTCAAGAATAGATTAATTAGTCCGCCGATTTTGCGCTTTCCGAATTTTCAGGAGCCGTTTATTTTGTCTACCGATGCATCAGGAAAGGCAATTGGAGCTGTTCTGAGCCAACGTATAAACGGGGTAGAAAAGCCAATTGCCTATGCAAGTAGACAATTAAACAAAGCAGAACAAAATTATAGTGTTAGCGAACTGGAATGCCTCGCTGTGGTTTGGGGAATTAAACACTACAGATGTTATCTATATGGCACAGAATTTACCGTAATATCTGACCACCGACCACTTAAATGGCTTATGTCATTAAAGGATCCTACCTCCAGATTGGCGAGATGGGCCTTATTACTTACCGAATACAATTTTTCCATCGACTACAAAGCGGGAACAGCACACAGCAACGTAGATGCGCTGAGTCGAATCAGGGACGACAAGTCGGATATCAGCTGCAAAGAAGACCCAAGACAGAAAAACAAGAAACAGGTGACTTTCAAGGCGCCACCTAAAAACAGAAGTAACGAAGTAAAGAGGAAGTATGTGAACGTCGCTATAGTAGACGAAGATGTACCCTATCTACCTGTGATTGGAAAGGCGGACATCAAACGCGAATTATCGTTAGATGACGAATTACAAAAGGTAATCCAGGACCTGGAAGCGGACGACAAAGACGACGATAAATACTACATTGACATGGACGGGCTACTAGTTAGAAAAAGTGCGAATCTAAATACAGAGGAACGAGTTGTTATACCTGCAACCATGAGAACCCATGTCATACGGTTATATCATGATTTACCGTACGCAGGACATATGGGAACTAACAAAACCTACAATTTACTTAAGTCTAGGGTTTATTGGCGAAATATGGAGAATGACGTAAAGGAATATGTAAGAAAATGCATATCGTGCAACGAACGCAAGACGTCACCGCATAACAAAAGGGCACCACTTCAAAGATTTATGAGGGTAACCCGCCCTTTTGAAGTGTTAGCGATGGACGTTGTCGGTCCACTCGTGACATCCAACGATGGGAACAAATATATTTTAACTTTTCAGGATTATTTTACAAAATACCCCGAAGCAATCGCGATCCCTGATCAAAAGACGGATACAATTGCTAGGGCATTTGTTGAGAATATTGTTTGCCGCCATGGAGTGCCGGAAAAGTTACTCACGGATCAAGGAGCAAACGTGACGTCTAAACTTATAAAAGAAATTTGTAAGATACTAGGCGTCCAGAAAATACAGACATCCGCTTACCACCCGCAGAGTAACGGAAGTTTAGAAAGAAGTCATCGTGTTTTGAAGGATATTCTATCACATTACATAGACAAATCGCAGAAACCGTGGGACAAATGGCTAAGTTTCGCTATGATGGCTTATAGGTCATCAACACACACGACGGCCGGTAATACACCATATTTTCTCATGCATGGCAGAGAAATGGTCTTACCTAATGACGATGTGTTTTCCCCATCTCGAACTCGGTCTGATTACGACGAAAATTACGCTTCAGAGATGACAGAACGACTGAAAGAGGTATATGATATTGTGCAGCACAACATGGAAAAGGAAGCTGAAACGCGAGAGAAGAATTACAATAAAAAATCCGCGGAAGTTACGCTTAAGGTAGGGGATATAGTGTATTTGTTTAACCCGGCTAGTACTGCTGGGCTAAGCAGAAAATTAGCTAAGTTCTGGTCTGGGCCACATGAAATTATAATGAGGTTAGGCGAGGTGACTTTTAAAATAAAGTCATTGGATAACAACAAAGAACAAATTGTTCATGTAAATCGACTTAAAAAGTACGATTCAGGTAAAGAGGTACATGAAAGCGACGATGAAGGTAGCGGTTCGGATCAGGAATATCCAGCCCCTAGAGGTTTGAGGTTCGCGGATGGACTTTTCCCATTACCAAGGATGGAAGAACCGGTAGAAGAGGAAACTGAGTATGAGCCGTGGATAGGTACACCGCGCTCTATGAGGGACAGTGACATACAATATCCAGCCCCACTCAACCAAATTGGTGAGATTGACGACAATGATGAGTCCCGAACCGACGAACAAACCACAGAAGGTAATAATAATTCAGGTAATAGGTTTTCCGGTAATGCCGAAGAAGATGAGGTCCAAGCCCAAACCCCAAGGCGACATCACACAAGAAGTCATGGCCGCGTATCAGACCATCCCTGGGTGTTAAAACGCCGCATATAAAGATAGGTATTGTGCATGTAGAGTAAATAGAATATAGAATATAGGACGTCCTTAGCGTAGATAGGAAGTAAAAAGGTATATACTTAGTTAGTAGTGTATTGCGTAAAATGGTAGAAAACATGTAGAACGAGGTCAACAAGTGGGACAATAAGGTGTTACCTCATTTGAATGCGTAGGTCGCACAGACAGAGTACGACACATTTTTGTGCGCGTTTCCTATGTTAGTCTGACGAGGTTGAGATTATACGAGCCCCGTATAATAAAACAACCGAGAGCCGAGATGGTCGAACCGGAAGAATCAAGCGAGATTCCACATTTCTGGGTGCACCACCATATAGTCGCGGTTGCAAATGAATTAGCAACGTCCACCTACATGGACAGCAGCTGTAGCAGTAGCAGCAGCACCAACTGAAGCAGCAGCAGCAACAGAAACAGCAGAGGCAGCAGAATAATGGGACAACAGCAAGCCAGAAGGATGACCTGCAGGCGATCGAGGTCAATCCGAGCGGATCTGCATCGAGATGGAGCCGAAGTTGTACCCGGTGGCGGAAGATCACCAAGGCCAGAGCAACAGCTGGAACTAGTAGTCTAAGCGATGACGACTGGGCAAATAAAGACTAAGTTAAGTATAAAGCAACTACAAGTTGATACTGCTCATAAGTAATTGTTATGTACTTTTTCACATGCGCGTCCGGATCGGGACCCACATCCACATGAAGCATACGAGATCGAGATGCCGGTACACCGCTACATCAGAACCACCCCCCCCCCACCCCTGGATTATGGACACTTGATAAGTGCAGTGACTCAGTGACGCTTTAATTAGTGCGATGAATTCCAAGCGAAGTGTACGGGGCAGACTCATAAGATCTAATGTGTAAAGATGATCTCGACCGGAAAATTGTAACTTTAGTTAAGTTTCATATTATTAAGGATTAGTAGCGTGTTTTGTATTTTTGGTAAGAGAGAGAGGCCCTAATTTCAGGTTTTGATTTTAATTGTGAGGTTTAGTTTGATTAATGATGAATAATTTGTCAATAATGATTCATCTAAAGCGCCGAGGATTGTAATGATAGCAATTTTGGGTATCTTATTGAATAAGAAAGAATAATAGAGCTTTGTGGAGGGTCCTGTCTTTGAGCGTGTCTTTAAGGCAGTCATAAAGTATTGGTATAGTTTATTGTGTTATGGTGGTGTTTGTCTGCATGCAGAAAGAGCGGAAATATTTGGTTTCAGTTCGTGTCTGAATCAACAGAGACAAACTTTGGGCTGTTTATGTATATTCAAAAATGCGTATAGAGAAACTGCTAAAAGTCACGTTCTGACCATTTGTCGTGATGTATTTACGCACTTCTAAGGAACAGGGTAATCCAGGCTATTGAAGACGCAAACCATGGAGAACCAACACGAGAGGGGCGGTTCTAAGGAAGGAACATTTTTTGCAAAGTTTCCTTGGTTGGTTAATTAGATTTTGGTTGCAATGATTGGATGGTTTGGGTGTAGATGATGCAACCCATAAGGTCTTCCTGGGACGGAGACAGCGCCTCAAGGATTAGTCTCTAAGTAGATTTCAAAACGTTTACTTGTGCTTCCTTCTGTTCGTGCGAATTTGCGTTAGGGGTTCTTGACTTAGTTCAAAACTCCGCTACAATCAGCATACCAGAGGGGCCATATTCGAGACTACAACCAATACCAGATAATAGAATTCACAACCTCCTTACAGCTTCCTGATCGAGAGAGTTTCAACACGAGTAACTGCATACGTACTTCCACAGCTCCATAAAAGGTTAGAAAAGTTGTATTGTTTAAGAATATCTCAGACAGCGTCGTAATACCACTAGGGTGATAAATCACAAGGGCTAATCTCTCTGACATCGTGTTTGTATTAGTTTTTAACAATTGGTTTATATAAAGGAGTTTATCCTATTATTTCTTGACTGTTAATATATATTGTTTTGAGAACAACCGTCTTTTAATTAGAAGTTACACAGGGTCAAATATCGAGGGGCACATGAGACAAGCATTGAATTTTAGTAAACAATTAACGCTACCGTTATTATTAATTGTTGCCAGTATTTTCCAACAAGATTCCAGGACAAGAACCCATAAATTTAATATCCCAGAGCAGGATTAATCTAAGTATTTGCCCTGCTACAAACCTGGACAAGTTCACTTTAAGAATACAGTATTTTTAGTTAGACAAATAATCAAATAGTTTACTTCTCTTAAAGAAAGACGTCCCCAATATTACAGTTGAGGTCGAACATAAACCGCTCCATTGTAAGATCCTCGCATGGGGACCTTTTTACCAAACTGAAATGCACCCACTGCCTACCCTCACCCCCTCTCCACACGCCTATGCTATGATTGAAAACTTTGCGCGGCAGTATGCGCGTCTGAACGGCTCCATATACTGCAATGTAAAATTGGTATCCCGTCATGATATTCGCAGCAGGCGGCTGAAAAGTTGACATTCGAAAATTCAGTATCGCGAAGCTGTATCCATTGCGCGTCGCCGTATGAAAGGCTCCATTTGACCACATGTATTAGCTGAATCTCAGACGCGCGCGTATCGCATACAGCGTCTACGTGTGTAAGCAGTCTTAATCGACATCAGGTAGTAGTTAAAAAATTTTGGTGGGTCTTGCTGCAATTCGCGATAGAGTAAATTAAACGTTCCCTTTTCTTCTCTCAGTTTGACTATAGGATGAACCCACATGGTTCTCCTTTTTCGATTTTTCCTTGCAAGCCGCCAAAACATTAAACACTCCTCAACATCCATGTTTAACCCGCACGACACTGTAGTCACAAATGACACAAGACAGCTGTCATAAAATATAGCAGCCTCGCATACAGTATCCAACAGTATTTGCGTCGCATCTCAATCGAATTCCCTATCACGGATGCTGAATTTCGCATACAGCGTCTACGTGTGTACGCAGTCTTAAGGTGCGTTTTCATTAGTGATAATGGCATTGGTAGCAGGCGCCGTTATAGTATTTCCAATACAAAATTGCTAGTGACTCATGTTTATGTACATGCAAACTAATATGTGTCATTATCACGATATGTAAGAAATACTATAATTTCGTATTCTACCACCGCCATTAGCTACCATTACCTACCAATCGGAACGCACCTTTCGTCAAAGTGGTACCAACCTAGCATTTACTATACAGAAATCATTTATTTTTTTTAATACGTATTTCTTAAAAAGCAACACAGTAAACGTTGATGTCGCTCCTGCCAAAAACTAGATAGCGCGACTCGCTCACATGCGACGGCGACACTCCGCCTTCGCTCGTCGCGCTATTCCGTACTTTCGGCATTTGTGACATAAATAACTATTATTCTAATGAGGTAGTGTAGGTAGTGTCAAATGCTGATGCTTTGACAATACCTACGATTTATCTCAATAGAATAGATTCTCATGCAGCTAAACTATTAATTTTATATATTGTATGATAAAGTCATGTGCCTGGCCACATCAGATTTTTTTGTGCTGTCACCACAGAAATGTCTATGGCTGTCACCACGCTGTCACACTCGGAGAACCGCATGGAACGTCATCTACAGTGTCATGAACGAATATAAATCTGTCAGAATTTGAATTAGCTTTTTAAACTTGACATTTCGTAGAAGTGGTATCAACCTAACATTTTCTATATCGGAATATAACCATTTTTGATTTTTTTTTAAATACGTATTTCTCAAAAAGCAACACAAAAACGTTGATGCCACTCCTGCCGAAAACTACATAGCGCGACTCGCTCACATGCGACGACGACGCTCCGCCATCGGTGACGCGCCGCATCACCGCTCGTTGTGCTATTCCGTACTTTCGGCACGTGTGAGATAAACAACTAATATTCTGATGACAGTAGGTAGTGTCAAATGCTGATGCTTTGACAATACCTTCGATTGATACTATTGACTATCAAAATATCTGTCAAATCCTGGCTAACTAGTTTAATTTTAATGCAGACACGATTTATCTCAGTCAAATAGATTCTCATGCAGCTAAACTATTAATTTTATATATTGTATGATAAAGTCATGTGCCTGGCCACATGACTATATCATAACTATATTATTTTACTAACCAAAGAAGTGACAAAAATGTATTTTCCGTCGATCGATTATTTATGACTCAGTTTAGTGAATAGGAAATCGTTTATTAAAGTACTCCATTAATGCACGATTCCTATTAATGCATGATTTGTTATAGCCAATCACAAGACGCAATGACGTCGTTTGATTGGCCAATCGAACATATGTGAAATGATACCTTCCAATCAAAACATACCGCTCTCTAGAACTGTCAGTGTCAAGTTACATAAATTGTCATATAACCTAAAAAGACATCGGCGAAGAAAAATCTATGTAGAAGACGCTAGAAGAATACGATCGACGGAAAAATTTTGTAACCAACTGGAATATTAAACAGCGATTAATGATCTCGACAATTAACGCGCTCGCTTCGCTCGCGCGTTAAACAGTCTCGATCATTAATCGCTCTTTTTAATATACTTGTTGGTTATTGGCCGGGTGCGCGTCGACAAGCACGTCTGTGTCACCGCAGGAAAAGTCTAAGATAGCCAGGAGGTGGCGCTGTTCTAAGCAGTTTTCTCCCTAGTAATTACCGACGTGGTGCAGTTACCTGTAGCGAGAGCGCGTTTACGAACGCCAACAGCAGACAGATATAATAAAGTCGACTACAGCGCCTTTGCGTGTAGCGGTGACCGAGAACAGTTCCTGCGGAAAAATAGTCCGCCGGGATTCCACAACGGGCGCCTAAATAGCTTTTGAAACCCCCACTCTATACTGTGCACGGGGCCAATACAAAATAAAATAGTTCTTTTTAGTAATCAATAAATATGTATATATTTTTATGATTTTTAATAAATAATCTTTTATATATTTCATATATTTATTACTGTTGAATATATACTTAATACTATATTGAATAAAAATAAGTTTTTTTCTTCGGTATTCATTCGGGCAAAATTTGTATTTGCTATCATAATCGATCCATTTCCTTTCCTCTGACTTGATAATCTCTTTTATAAATAATACAACTCCGGTGTTAGTGGAGTGCAACTAAACATTAAAAACCATGGAACCCGATGAATATGGTAAGACTTTTATAGAAGTCTTTGCTTTTTTTCAGACTAGATAAAACACGAAAATTTTCGAGAAAAGACATTTTCTTGTAAAATATTTATTACTTACTCCAAAATATATGGATCTTGTAGCTAGCAATTGAATAAGTTTTTGATAGATTTCAATTGCAAATCTGTAATTTATTTATTTACCGTAATAATTTGACGTTACCTAAACAAAAAGTCCTTAGAAAAAATGTAAAGTTAAGTGTTCTGTTATTATTGTTTTCGAATTTCCCCGGCGTTGGCCCTCTGTAATCGCCTGTGATAACTAGTCAGCTTTTGACCCGTTTTCGCTGTGGCGGGGACTATGGCGTGCGACCTCCAGGAAATAATACAGAAACAGCGAATTTTATTTTGAATGTTTGTTATAAACAGCTGTGGCGCCATCTATTCGAAAAGCGGTGAACTACAGGAATTCCCACTCTTCATTCAAAGAACACAATCCGCACAAAAATCATAGCTTATTCTGCTTCCAGTTGATTTCCAAACAAGGGTGGTTTTATGGAGATTTTATTGCATACATAGGTAGGTGATTTTTATGTGCATAGACGCTTCTGCTTCTGGTTTTTAGACGCTTCTGCTTCTGGTTTTTGATGGTCACGATGTGCGCGCGCATTTCCCCCCAGGACGAAATTAAGTTGGCAACTGTAAAACGCACAATTAGTTTCAAATGAAATGTAATCAGTCCCTGCGTCTTACCCTATCCGACCAATGTTATATTTTTCCGCGTATGAAAGGCGATAGCGAAAATGTTTTGGTCCGCTATGCGCAGGCGCGCTGACTGAATTTGACCGCCAATTTTAAACAACACTGTTGCGGCCTAATTTGCGCATGCTGTGATTGTAGAAAGGAATAGAATAGAGTATCTTCCATTACGTTTTGAAAGCTGAACAACCTCTCTGTCTAGGCGCATTATACCAGTATAAGTTATTTGAATGTAATTGATAAATGATAGGTGTGAGAATGGTATGCATTCATTGAAAACTGAAAGTGAACATGAAAACCAAAATACCTACTGTGTTTTTAGGTTAGGACAGGTCAGCAAATTTTCCAAAGTACATAAAAACACGTACACTCGCGGCAAACTTCCTTGATTTGGGACACGTAGGTACATAATTACTTCATGATTAGAGTCGAAATTGGTAGTTTTACTTGGAACGCGTGTTTTCTGGGGATTTTAAGCTATATTATGTTACCAGATTTGACAGCGGCGGCGAGTGCTCTGCGCATGCTGATTAGCGTTTTGGGTCAGAAGTAGAAGCGTCTAAAAGGATTTCCTTTTCAATTATTGTTATGCGAAGTTTTCCCCAATATCTACACTCAATTCAAACCGTTTGAGCATAAAAAAAACTCAAATTTAGAAGCAAGAATTGAAGAACAACCGGAAGTACCGAAACGCCATTTAGGGTACGTTCTAAAGCGCGTTTCACCGGACCCTTAATAATAAGCACGTACCCCATGTCGTATGGAACATGGAAGTCTCGCTTGCACTCTCACGCCGTGCGTACCGATTTCTGTAAAAATCAAGGTTTACCAAATAAACTTTTTAAAACAACATCGTCGATCTTTGTGAGATTTTCTGTAGATGGTGAAAAGTGGTGATTTTTGACTTAGACGTGTGGTGATATTTTATTAATACGCATGGCAACACTGCAGCTGACTGCAAATGTATGTAAATCATATACCGATACGTATTATATACGTACGAATGACAGATCGTGTCAGATTAGAGCGTGTTGTATCAAAACAAAGGTTATTATAAAGAAGTGAAGTAAACTGTTGTTTGTAAGGCATGAGCATGCCTTGGAAATTTATGCCTGATGGTATAACGAAGAGGGTATTTATGTATCTTCTTCAGAGGTACCTCGGACAATTCTTTGAAGAAAAATTGACAATAGATCAGTTGCAATTGCGTGTAGATAGACACAATGGAACGGGAACCGTCGAGAATGTCAGCCTTGACGTTCAGGTAAGTTTGTGCTGTGAAATAATTTACATCATAGCATTGGCACGTGCTTATAGACGGAAACAAATAACCCTCAAACTTAATTTTCGTGTTGTATTTATTTTATTGTATTATATTTGTTGCATATCTGGAAAATTATCGTTTGACGCACCCATTACGTAGATAGTAACTGTTTACAAACACGCATGACACTGGCCTGCATTTTTTTGTCATAAGTAGTATAGCCAAACTTTTTTATTTAGGCACTTAATGAACTGGGCGAACAGCAAAATTGGCCCATGGAATTTGTGGATGGCTACATTGAAAAACTAACTGTAACAGTACCATGGTCAGCAATTTTAAAGGATTCGAGTTTTGTGGAAGTTCGAGGTCTAAAATTGACTTTACAGCCAAAACAACGAAGCCAAAGTGGCAAGTGACATTTTACTATCAAATTTATATTCAGAGATTGTAAGTAGTATTGATTAAATAATTTCTTTGTCCTTACAGCTGCATCCATGTTTGAGTCTATGTGGAGCTCTATGACTAATTCGATGCAATTGGCCCAAGAGTGTATGAAACAGGAAGCTCCGAGTAGTTCTGACAACTCTCAAACATTAGAGGGAATTGAGAGTTTTGCACAAACTATTGATTCAAGTATAGCTTTTAATGCATTTATCTATTGCAGTACTCCAATTTAAATTGTAATTTTAATTTATTTATTTTTAGTTTTGAGCCGGGTCAAAGTTACATTTGTTGATACAATTATACAAGTTGAGCATGTTCCTAAAGATAGTTCTTCAGGGGTTGGAATTCAGATAAAAATAGATGTGTAAGTATTTATAGGTATACAGTGTAACCTCGATTATCCGGACACTCGGTAATCCGGACACCCCCTGCAAAACACGATTATCCGGACACCGCTCGCTTATCCGGACTTATCCGCGCCTGCGAGACGGCCATGTCGCCGTGCCGTCAAGTAGGTCCAAGCGACTTGTTGAGAGCCCGACTATGTACGGCAGCGGTAGTACATAAACATATGTCCCTGTGCGCTTGTTTGGTGTACATGGCAAAAATGCCTAAAAGGAAATATATTACTTTGAATGTGCAGCAAAAAGTCGAAACAATACAATTAATTATTAATGGATAAAGCATTAGATCGATTGCTGTGCAACACAGCGTTGGAAAATCTACGATTTCTGATATAAATAAAAGTAAAAGCAAACTTGTCAACTATGTGTAATAATCGTTTAAAATTAGTACCTAATTGCATGAGTTCTGTGTTGCTGACCTTAGGTGGAATTACTTAACTAGTCACTACTGAACTGCATTCAACCACGGCGATAGAAATGGGCATTTGCGCAATTTAGTATAAATTCTAGTGATAATTACACCAAAAGTCGTCATCACTGCTTCTATGCATGACTTAAAATTGATCAAAACTTCAGATAATGTTATTTACGCAATTTTGAAGAAATATTCGGTAATCCGGACAAATTGATTATCCGGACACCCCGCTTGCATTTAATTGTCCGGATAATCGAGGTTGCACTGTATATCATTCTGAATTTTACTTTATTAATTTGTTACGATTTGGCTGTGGCGGAGTGTAGTTCTTAGTCATATTATCGAAAAAGAAATTCAATCTTCCCATATTTTAAAATGTATATACAGGGTCTCCCACGACGAGCTGCCATTAGAAGTATATGGAGAACCAAATGAAATGACAGATTAAAATTTTGTGGACTTATATTGTTGGACACGATCGTCTCAACTAAAATATTTTGAGTTTCCGGTTACTTCCGGTTACACCGGAAATGATGTCATCCTTATATTTCAAATGGACCCTGTATTTAACACCCTGGTAACACCCTGTATTTTATCGCATTTTTGAAATCTGCATTAAATTTTAATTCATTTTTATGTTACATTCCCTATACCTAACATGTGTCATTTTTGAGATATTAATTATTTTCATTAAAAAATGACAGCTGCACGGTTACTTTCAATTACTTATAAACTATCCCCTTTGACAGTTGGAAAAAATCTGATGTGGCCAGGCACATGACTTTATCATACAATACAGTCGTGACCGGATATAACGAACACTCAAGGGACCATGTCGCTAGTTCGTTACAAGCGGTCGTTCGTTATAAGCGAACTTGCGATTTTTCATGTTTTTTTTTTTAAATAAAAGATAGATACACATTAGTCAATCAACAGCATACATAATAAAGAACTCAGAATAAACAAAATAAATATACATTATCTGTGTTTTAAAGCATTACATACATTTCTTATAAATATAGGGTATTTCATTAAGGCCGGCGCATTTTGTTGTTTTTTTCAATTGAAGGACTTGTGGGTCGCTTATCGAAATAATTTTTATATCGAATGAAAGTATAATCCATGCCATTATTTACTGAATAAGACATCGTTCAAATGTCCGCCGCGGAAGGGCTGGCACGAGTGGCCCAATTTTCCTTGACTCGAGTACATAAATCGGACGAAATACCACTCGTTCGATGGACTGCAGCTGTTGTAGCGTTTCTGTCTTTAATCCCTTTAGATTTTCATTGGGGTTACATTAAATCGCTGGTGTATGCCAACAAGCCAGAAAAGTTAGAACATCAGCAGGCCAACATCGAATGCGAAGTTCCTGTTATTTCGACCGATTTATGTACTCGAGTCATAGAGAATTGGATCCAGCGTTTTACTCGTCCAGCGGCGGACATTTGAACGATGTCGTATTCCATAAATAATGGCATCGATTATACTTTATTTCAAATAAAAATCATTTCTATAACTACCCCACAAGTCTTTTATTTGAAAAACGAAATGCGTCTTAAAGAGAAACCCTATACATACCTACATATTTTTTAAATAAACTTTTTATTGATGCATATGTACGTACATAAAATAAAATATCCATATGTACAAATTAACAATAGATATGTAGAGCTAGTGTACCCGTACGTGCCTCCAAGTATTTTTCTTGTTTGTCCAAATCATACAAACAGTTGACTCTAGGTACTTATTTGGTACCCACTGTTCTAATTTTGTGATATTAATTTTATCATCGAGAATTATGGTTTTTCGTTTATTTTCATTTGTTAATTTGCGTACTGAGCACACAGGGTAGCATAAACAAACCGAATCGCGTCAGGAAACCAAGGTAAAACGAGATAAGAAAAACAGACGTGAGGAATAGTGGAGACGTACCCGCGGAATAGTGAAAATAAACGGTAGGGGTTCTCCTATTGGCGAATGTAGGTTAAGTTTTGCTAGCAGGAGACATCCGAACAGATTTTGCGCTGGGTATTCGTTAAGTGGTCGTTATAACCGAACTTGTAGAACTAAAAGTAGATACAAATTTGGTCGTAATATACGGGCGGTCGTTATATACGCGTTTGTTATAAGCGAGCTAAACATACATGTAACTATATGGAGATCTGACGGGACTTTCTTTTTTGGTCGTTATAAGCGGGCGTTCGTTATATCCGTAGAGTTCGTTATATCCGGTCTCGACTGTATATAAAATTAATAGTTTAGCTGCATGAGGATCTATTTGACTGAGATAAATCGTGTCTGCATTAAAATTAAACTAGTTAGCCAGGATTTGACAGATATTTTGATACTCATCTCACCTGAGATCCTACTTGAGTGACCGCTCTCAGGTGGTTGACTTTGCTGGCAGTAAAAGTACCGAGTACACTATGAAAAGAGGAGTTCTCCAAGGATCCTTGATTGGACCGTTAATGTTCATACTTTACTTAAATGACCTTCCTGCAAACACTACAGAGGGTCATATGGTTTTGTATGCAGACGACGTGACTTTCCTGAATACATGTTCAAACGGAGATGAGGCAGCAGTAAAAGCCAAACATTCTACAGACACCATACAAACTTGGTTCTCAGCAAACGAGCTGTCGCTGAATGTGGACAAGACATCCATAGTCCATTTCCTAGCATCCCGTCGGGAGGCAACAAACGGAGCCACCGGAAAATTTCTTGGAATCACATTGGACCCTCGTTTGACCTGGCGACAGCATGCTGAAGACCTAAGTAAAATGCTGTCTGCCTCAATCTTTGCCATACGGAAAATTGTCCAATGTATTGATGTCTCTGCGGGTTTGCTGGCTTACCACTCTCTTTTCCATTCACGTATGGCGTATGGAATAATGGTGTGGGGAGGGTCTGCACATTCACAAAAAATCTTTAGACTGCAGAAGCGAGCGGTGAGAGCACTTGCTGGTGTTGACTCAAGAACCAGCTGTAGATCCTGGTTTCAAAAACTCAGGATTCTTACACTACCCAGTGAGTTTATCCTGCAAACTGCTTTTGAACAAAGGAAATCAAAATCGATGGTGCAGAGATCTTGCGATGTACACGATCATGATACCAGATCCAAAACCAAGTTTATTCCACCTTTCCACCGACTAAGAGCAACTGAAGTACTGTCTGTGGGAGTGAGGGTTCTCAATAAACTACCTACAAATATATTTGTTGGCCCTGATCACCTCATTCGAAAGAAGATGAAAAATTATCTAATTGAAGGGGCCTACTACTCCATAGAAGAATTTCTTCATCAATAATATTGTTCAAATATTGAAATTATTTTGTTGACTTTAAACTGTATTTTTTGAGTTTGAATAAATCTATCTATCTATCTATCTCAATAGTATCAATCGAAGGTATTGTCAAAGCATCAGCATTTCACACTACCTACTGTCATCAGAATAATAGTTGTATCTCACAAGTGCCGAAAGTACGGAATAGCACAACGAGCGGTGATGCGGCGCGTCACCGATGACGGAGCGTCGTCGTCGCATGTGAGCGACTCGCGCTATGTAGTTTTCGGCAGGAGTGACATCAACGTTTTTTGTGTTGCTTTTTGAGAAATACGTATTTTAAAAAAATTCAAAAATGGTTATATTTCGGTATAGAAAATGTTAGGTTGATACCACTTCCACGAAATGTCAAGTTTAAAAAGCTAATTCAAATTCTGACAGATTTATATTCGTTCATGACACTGTAGATGACGTTCCATAGCGGTTCTCCGAGTGTGACAGTGTGGGGACAGCCATTTCACACATTTCTGTGGTGACAGCACAAAAAAAAATATTTGTCAAAATCCTGGCTACTACTATGTAGTTTCATATCAATGCAGATGCGACCGATCTCGATCAAATAGAATTTGCTCTTGCAGCTAAACTATTAATTTTACCAAAAAATGTCATAGGCATAAATTTTTCAAAATTTCCTCTGCTTTAATTTATTATTTATCTATTTTGACGAAATTACAGAAATGGCGACTCATCTGCAAAATCCTTGAAAAAGGCTTAGAATAAACTACCAGTTCCTTTGGACCCTTTTGAACCAAAAGCTTTTCAGCTCTAAGTTTGGTCATAAAACTTTTAAATATGAATTTTCGTCCCGACACCTTTAGTAGTTTCTCCGGAATCGTCACAAAAATCTGGTACACACATACGCGCACACACACACACACACACACACACACACACATACACACACATACACACACACACACACACAGACATTTTTTTGTACCTTGGTCAAAAATGTTTAGGGGACCCAAAAAGACCTATTTCCGCTAAAATCCAAATTTTTTTTTTCGGCATGATTACAATACTTTAGCATACTGCGTATGATAAAGTAGAAAGTTGCCCGGCGAAATTGTTGTGAAGGTAACGTATTATCGACACATCGGTAGAACTCTTCTAAAAGTTATCCAGGGTGTTCAAATTATAAGGTCAAAGTTGAATTCGATAATAGTATTAAAAGTCGATCGTTTCAAATGGCAACCCTAACATATGAATACATTTCTGAATTTTATGGAAAATTTTAGATCAACTTTGTGTACAATGTCCTATACCTAAAATGTACTTGTACTTACTGAAATCGATTTGTAAACATCACAGTAGAAATTGCAAACATTGCCAAATCTAGATTGCTTTTGAAAACAATTGCACAATTTGAAAAAACACAACTTTATTAAACAAGTTTCTAGGTGATGTTTCATTATAATTAATTTAGTAATTATAAAATTATAAGCCTACAATAAAGCACACTATTAAAAATAAAACCAAGTCGCAAGGTAATTTAAAAAAAATTCCTGTATTCAATTTCAGTAACTGTTCAATAACGTTGCCGTTTTCCGCTAAAGATGCTATACTTCTTTTTAACGCATTATTGTTGGTGGCGTCCCTGATTGAGTTAGCACATAACCCATTGAAAGCAGCTCGAACTCTATCTTTCATATTCTCCTTATCAATTATTGGGTTCTCATAAACTACGTCTTTAATAGCTCCCGAAATTAATAAATCCATTGGCGTCAAGTCGGGGGAACGCGGTGGATATTTGTATGGCCCATTAAGCGGATTCCACCGATCACCGATTATCTCTCGTTAAGCAAGCGTCTTACTGCATCGGTTATCTGCGCTGGAGCACCGTCCATTTCAAACCACCCAATAATGGAGGACCTAATAACTGATAAGGAGAACATGAATGATAGATTTCCAGCTGCTTTCAATGAGGTATGTGTTAGCTCTATCAGGGATGCCACCAACAATAATATGGTAAAAGGAATAGTAGCATGTTTAGCGAAAAACGCCAACATTTTTGAACAGTACTGAAATAGAATTAAGCATTTTTTTCTTGACTTTTTCTTTTATTTTTAATATTGTGTTTTAGTCTGGGTTATAATTTTATGAATACTAAACCAATCATAATGAAAAATGACCTAAAAAACTTGTTTTATTAAAAAATTCTGTTTATTCCAACTTGTTCAGTTGTTTTCAACGCAATCTAGATTTGGCAATATGTGCAATTTCCACTGTGATGTTTAAAAATCGATTTAAGTAGGTACATTTACATTTTAGGTATAGGACAATGTACACAAAGTTGATCTAAAATTTTCCATAGAATTCAGAAATGTATTCATATGTTAGGGTTGCCATTTGAAAAGATCGACTTTTAATACTATTCTCGAATTCAACTTTGATCTTATAATTTGAACACCCTGTATAACTTTTAGAAGAGTTCTACCGATGTGTCGAGTATACGTTACCTTCACAACAATTTCGCCGGACAACTTTCTTCCAACTGTCATAGGGGATAGTTTATAAGTAATTGAAAGTAACCATGCAGCTGTCATTTTTTAATGAAAACAATTAATATCTCAAAAATGACACATGTTAGGTATAGGGAATGTAACATAAAATTGAATTAAAATTTAATGAAGATTTCAAAAATGCGATAAAATACAGGCTGTTCCATTTGAAATATAAAAGGTGACATCAATTCCGGCGTAACCGGAAGTAACCGAAAACTCAAAATATTTTAGTTGAGACGATCGTGTCCAACAATATGAGTCCACAAATTTTTAATCTGTCATTTCATTTGGTTCTCCATATACTTCTAATGGCAGCTCGTCGTGGGAGACCCTGTATATTTAATTATCTTAAGACCCAGTTCTACCTCTCTTAAAACGCGTTTTCAAATAAAACCGTTATTTATTGTTCAAAGTTTATGAGATTTTCAGTGTAACTTTTTAGATAAATAACGAGTTGGGCTGGATAAAAAATAATTTTTTGGAACGATAATGATGAGTTTTACTTCTACATCTTTGGCTTTTTTTTTAAATATAAAACATCTACTTCAAATACTAAACATCAACTCATGATACAAAAACAGATTTTTTATATAAGTACAATTTTAACCCAAACATTAAAATTACGATAATAAAGCGTAATTGCCAGAAATGTATTTATTTGCCTATAATACTGCTGCCCGGTGTAGACAGCAGACGTCAGGAGCTCTAAACACCGCCTATAAATGGTGACTACCGATTGATGTTGATGGGGGACAGGCAGACCACTTACAGCAGAAAAGACGTCAAAACGAAATATTTTGTGCCGGAGTTGCGATGTTTTTAGAAGGAGCCTTAATAAATCTTTATTTCACCGACTGGGTTTATATAGTGTTGAAATTATATATCGGAGAAGATCAATAACTCCTTTAGATCTATTTTACACAACAGAGAATTTTAACAAAAATAATAGCGTAAATTATCCCTATATTTTTGGAGAGAGTTATTGATATTCGACGCATTTGCCAAAAGCAATCGATTCTTATACTCGCTACGATTCTATAGTTAAGTAGATAGACAAAAAAACAAAGTAAAAAATGCATTTAAAGCAACCAGTAACGCGCCCAAAGTATGCGTGTTAAATTGCTATTTAATGTTATCATATTTCCAGATAATTCCTGCAAAAGACAGATAAAATGCATATTTATAAAAATTTTATTTTGTTAAGTTGAATTTTGCAGTTTGACGCAAGGTAGGACCTTATACAAGGTGTGATCAGAAATGTTGTATATTGCGCTGGTAGAAATAATATTAAATTGCCGTGAGACCTTAGCGAACAGAGTAAAAAGCTAAATTACTAGGTTATTTTGAACGCGAACGTGACCACGGCTGCCCTTTTCAGCCGCTGAACTCTATGCAACTTAGTTTTCACCAGCAAAAACTTGTTGCATCTGCGATAGATAAATATATCTAATAATTTCCCCATTATTTTTGTTAGAATATTTTCAGTTGTGTAAAACCAGTCGTACATGTCTGATTTTCTAGTTTTGCTATTAATTTTTTTTAGAATTCTCGGTCGTGTAAAATGGCTCTTACTCCCAACTTCACCAGGGCCACCGGGTCATCTGAAACATTTATCACAGTCCCGGGATTAATATGGGCGCGACCATCGGGCCCTGCGTTTGGTACACAACTGTAAATGTTATCATCAAAATCATCATTGGCGCTGTTATACATTCTTAGGGCCTGGGTAATTTTGACGTACAATGTTGAACAACCCCTATATAATGTTGAATTCATACAATTTTCTTTTGGCTGGAATTTATGTGGGGAAACCTCTCATTATCTTATGATCAGTACTGTTATTGATTTATGATGTACATAAAGAATATTTTTTGATGGCAACCCCCTATAGTTCCGGCGTCAGAGGTGAAAAATCACTTGATTGAGGAACTGGTTAAGACCATTGCTTGAGTTTTGTGATCAGTAAACTTGAAATTCTATCTTGAATATATAAGTCGAAAATACGCTCAGGATCTTTTGTTTAAACCAATCAAAATCTGCTGTTATCATTTTTTTTGCGATTTTCTCGGGGATGGTCAGCTCTATCAGAGCTTCTTTTTTCATTTTGTTTGTCATGAAAGTTTTCACAAAAAATCTCCATAGTTTTTTTGGTCAATGCGTTAGTATAAGCGGTATCACTGAACTATTTTCTGTGCGTCTACTCCACAGAAATTGATAAATAACTTAAAATGATGTTTTGGAGATCAGTATAAACTGGCGGTTCTTCATTCACTACCTCACAAGAGAGAGCAACACCATGATAAATATCATAAGCAATTAAAACCTTTGTATTTTCTAAATAAAAGATAAATTTCCAAACTTGCTTTTCATCATTTCGCTGATCTTCTTCAGATAATTCCTCAATATAATATTATCTATAATGACATGTATATTGATAGGAGAAGAAGAAATGGGCACTTTATAATTGCAGATTATCAAATACTCGTAATAATTACCGAAGAGACCTGAGAATACAGATAGATGATACTTGCATGATGCTAGTGTCACAGCTGATAGCGTAGTACTTAGGGTTGCGCTGCGTGGTGACGCCATAAATAATATGTTGATCCTCAAAACTGCAGAATTTTTTTGTGTGTGTGAAATTTCATCGAACAAAATGAGAAACAAAGTGAATGAACATCCACCAGTTCATTCTGATCTCCAAATCCTCAATTGAGAGGTAGGCACACAGCAATTAGGGTTCTGCAGTGATTCAGCCTAAACTAAAAAAAAAAAAACCATAAAGAGATTTTTTGTGAAAAATTTTATGACAAACAAAATAAGAAAATCTAATGTGGCCAGACACTTGCCTTTATCATACTATTTATAAAATTAATAGTAAATGAGATTCTATTTGATCGAGATCGGTCGTATCTGCATTAAAATAAAGCTATTTAGCCAGGATTTGACAGATATAATACAATAAAAAGTGGTCGGATTCCTTATTTTTGTTTTATTTTAGCAATCCCTACATGTTTCATCAAATAATTTTACCCCGTACGTTATTGTCGGTTTTATATATATGTTCATATGTAGTGAATTTGTTTGGCCTTTCTGCCGGTGTATTGTGTTTGTATGCAAAACTAATATACCTACTTACTATGTAAATGACAATTGTCAATGTCTGTGAAGGATCAGACGACAAAGTATATTATTATTATTATGTTTTTTGTCTTACTGGGCACTTCTTCATTCGCTATAGGAAATGAGAAGTAAATTACACAATTGACAATCAAATCAAACTCCAAAAAACTCAATTGTAAAAAATTACATTTTGTCAGGCGCTGCCCGTGGAGAACATAAAACAACATACAAAGATCACAAACAAACATATATGAGACTGCAGAACATATTTTTTTAAAAGATATTTTTATGATTGTCAAAATATCAGCGTTTGACACTACCTACTGACATTAGAATGAAGCTATTGGGCAAATCTTGGCTACCTAAGATGCAGGCACGACCGATCTCAATCAAATACAATTTGCTCATGCAGCTAAACTATTAATTTTACCAAAAAAAATCCTAGACATTAGTTATTCAGAATTTCATCTACTTTAATTTATGATTTAACTTTTTTGAGGAAATTACAAAAATGGCGACTCAGTTGCAAAATCTTTGAAAAATGCTTAGAGGAAACATCCAGTTCGTTTGGACCCTTTTGGTATTACCTGAATGGGTGGCAGCAAACACATCGTTCCATTAACACCCTGAACACTTACGCAAAACAAAACTAGAGATATTTTCGCAAATGCGTTTCAGACAAAATCATAACTGAAAAGGAAACAAGCCGAAAAATATGGCACTAAATGTTAAAAAAAAATACACGCTGTGGGTAGGCAACCAAAAGCGCCGATACATGAAACACATACAGGGGGAGAAAGAACGTACGGTCGGAGAGGGAACAAAATCAAAATCACAATCAAACCTCATAGTACAAAACAAAACAAAATTGAAGTAATTACAAAGGGTAAACTCATTTTTTTTTCGGCACGGTTACAATACTTTGTCTTACTGCGTATGATAAAGTAAAAATGTGTGATAAAGCTGGCCATTTTCCAGATAACCGGAAAAAAGCAGATTTTGGTTTGTTTAAACAAGATGCCAAGCATATATTGAATTATATTTTCAGAATTTCGTGTTTGCAGAGCGCAAAAGCAAATACAAAGTCTACAATACACGCGGAAGTCTACAATTTAGATATACAAAAAAGAACTTTGGATGGTTTGAGCCTGTTCCACGGGGTAGCCGTGTACGGAGTGGCCGATGGTAAGGCGTAGATATTTGAATTTTTCACGCCGCTGCCGAGCTTCGGAGGGCACGTTAGGCCGGTGGTCCCGGGACGGCAAAGCCTTCACATGACCTGCCCTTCGCCACAGAAGCAGGTTGCGTAGCACATAGTGGCAGAGTACCTGAAAAGCTGGCAGAAAATAAAAAAATAAAGTTGTAATTTGTCCTAAAATAATACTTTCTATTTCCTACAACAAAGCCCACTTGATCTCAGTTGCAGCTTTTTGCATTTATTTAAATATTGAAGGTTTATGATGTTGATAGCACATAGCTATGAGCCGGTACGCCAAAAATGTGATTTTTGTAACAGACGTTTTAATCATACTTCTAAAAAGTTTTTGGGGTCTCTGATTCAAAATTTGGAATATAATCATATTTTTGAAATTCAAAATGGCGGGTCCAATATGGCGGCAAAAATAAAAAGCTGGATTTGCATAAAAATTAGCACCAGTGATATTTAAGGGTCTCTGGTTTAAGATCTGATGTAAGATTTAAAAAAATCAAAATGGCGGAACCAACATGGCGACAAATTCCAAGTCTGAGTGAACGGAAACATTTTCGTTCACTCTCCAAACGAGATGCCTGTTGCGTCGTTGCTGCTCTACAATTTTTTGATCTTTCATTCATAACTTGACCATTTAGGCTGATGATAATCACTTAGCTGATCGAAACCGGTTCCTATTGAAATAAATAACAATCAAAGGATCAAAGAGATTTTATTTCCAATACATAACTAACAAAAACACACACAAATGTTATTTGGATTTAAAAGTGCCGTCCTATGCTACATGGCACTATTTTACCTATGCTGTTTGTAAAATTAGTTTAATCTTCCGACTCTCTCAAGCGTTCAAATAATACATTTCCGGACATGAGTGCATTAAAAAATTTGTTTACTATGGTCGTATGGTGTGTATACTGATTTTCTATACAGCTTACATATAAGTTATTATTAGTTTTAAGTTTCATAATTAGTTGACCTAGCATTGTCGCCTTTCAACTGTGTACGTATAATAGTAAAAATAACAATTTCGTTATCACAGAAATTTCAACTTTTTTTCTATATTTAGTCATTGGTTGTCGTTAATTCGGGTAAAGATTTTTTAAATGATTTTGCGCCTTTTTATTGTTTACCAATTTATTATTAAGACTTTTTATGGAATGGTCGATTGACACGATTATAGAATTAAATTAGCAATTGTGTTCATTTTGTGCCTGTATTTTTTGTTTTGAAAGGTTGCTCATTATACATTAGGCCTTGCTCGATGAACACAAGCTGGAAATTCTTATAAAAAATTAACAATGTTTACTCCAGAAGACAAATTAATAAAAATTATTCAATATTGGTTGGCAGTCAGACCAAATCTAAAATTCTAGGATAAAAGTTCAATGATTCTGAAACAAATATATAAATACAAATAATATTCTTATAAAAAATTATTAATTACACCGTAATAAACGATAGAAAGGCAGCAAATTTTCTTGCAATTCATTTAATATCAATATGCTATAGATAAGTTGCCGAGCATACAGGGGTCAAAACCGTGGCTAATGACATAAAATAATGAATAAAATTGACACAACCATAAAAGCAACGGAGATTTTTCAGGGTGAATGCAATTTAAATTTAACGATCAATATAGTCTATTTTCATGTTTGTTGTGTCTCAATTTTAGAATCCTAACTAATAAATACGATCAATGCCATTTACAACAAATAAAACAACGAAAACGTTACAAAATAACTAATAGTATAGTCATTTACACTACGTCACCTTTTATTACTAAAAAAAATCTTGCCCCACTCGAACATTTTTTAACAGCGCCCATGCTAGATAGGTTCAATAATTTCGTCGAGCCGTTACCGACTAAAAAGAAGAATTAAGATATGAGGCTGTTACTTCATATTTGTTTATAACATATACTTCTAGACAATCTTTCCAAGTAAAAACTGAGTAATAATTAAGGTGCATGTACATGTACATATGCACTTAGTAAAATTCATATTTTCTGGACTACCCTGTATAATTTACAGAAATTTACAAATTTTATGCTTTAATTATTCGTTTTAGAAGGACAAACTTTTATAAAGTATGACATTTTCCAGTAAATCAATAACAAGGAAGTTACCATTTTTTCATAGATTCTGGGACACTCTGTATGCTTGTTTATCAATTTCCTTGTGATAAAGAGAATGTAAAATAGTTAGTGTACCTTTATAATAATAATTTAAAGAGTTTTTTCTCTAAATTCATAAGCGCTGAATTGATGCCACATTTGATGGTCTTCGGCCACTATGTGCGTAGGCAGAAAAACTAGGCTGCCTAGGAGGCTAGGCTGCACGGCCCAGCAAGTCTAAGCCTTCACCACGGAAGTAAGTTGGCTTAACGGCTAAGCGTGAATTTCTAATTCCTAATACATATATATCATATATCATTTGCTTTTACCTAAAAGTACATTTCACAATATTTTTAATTATATTGTTAAATATTTAATAATATCTACATAAAGAAAATTATTAAAGTTGATACGCTTCGCACATGATGAAGAAATAAGTACATTTGAATAAATTTTAAAATCCCATGTGTATGTAAGAAAAAAATTACAATTTTCACTATATACAATAATGCGTTTTACGTGACCGAGAATTCTAACTCAAATACGAGCAAAGTTATAGCAAACACTGTCGACTATAAAATCGGATAAAACGTTTTCATTAGGTTTACCAGAACAATAAAGTAAAGTAAAGTGAATTTTATTCATCAAACATGTATTACATGTCAAGAAAAGTCATTCACTGGATCAGACAACTGGATTCAGAGGCATTAACGGAAATCTTCCTTCATAAATTCGTGGTGGGTGTAATAGGCCTTGGTGAGCAGGAACTCTTTAGTTGTGTTTTTGAAAGCTGATGGTGGTAATTGCCTGATATGGATGGGTAGTCTGTTAAAAAAACGGTATCCCCAATATCTGCTGCCAGACTGACCCGTTTGGAGGCGTATCTATGGGGTATGGAGGTCTTTTTTCCCTCTGGTGCCATGTGAATGAATTTCACTCCTAGTGTTCAAGTCATTTGCTATGTTCTTTATAAAAATGAGATTTTGAAAGATGTACTCACTGGCCATCGCACGAATTTTGTGTTTAATGAATACTGGACTGGCGTGTTCTCTTGATTGGGATCCATTAATTGCTCGGACGGCTGCCCTTTGGAGAGTGAACAATTTTGTGGCATGCGGTGAGTTACCAAAAATAATGAGTCAATAGCTTAGGCTGCTGTGGAAGAGGGCGAAGTAAACTAATCTTGCGGTGGCGTCGTCAGTTAAACTCCTGACACGCTTTATAGCATAGCTTGCTAAAGTTAACCGTGATCTTAGGGCATCAATGTGTGGTAGCCATGTCAATGAGGAATCGAGGTGTAACCCAGGAGCTTCACTGATTCTGTCTCTTCTGTTGTTGTGACCTTTCTTGTTTTGAATGACAAGATTTTTGTTTTTTCGTTGTTCAGCATAAGTAAGTTTGACGCGAACCACTGCGATGCGGCACTCTCAACATCTCCAGCAGGTGTGTAATCCCCATACAGAAAAGTGGTGTCGTCCGCGAATTGGATGGTCTGCACCGCTGATGGTATGTAAATGACCTACCTATCATTTACATAAAGTATAAAGAGGATGGGACCAAGTATGCTACCTTGTGGGACGCCACATGAAATTTCCTGAAGGGTGGATTCACCTGTTGCTGTTGTGGTTTTTTGGTAGCGGTCAGAAAGGTAGGAGCGCAGCAGCTCCAGCGGAAGCCCCCGAACACCACACCATTCTAGCTTCTTGAGAAGGGTTCCATGGTCGACCGAGTCGAAAGCCTTGCTGAGGTCGCAGAGCATGGCATGACTTCCAATACTCCCATCCGGGCGTCAAAGATAGTCTCACTGAGTTTTATCAGTGCCGACACCGTCGATCTTCTCTGCCGGAACCCATACTGGTTAACTGATAGCACATGCTTTTCAAGGAATCACACAACCTGCGTCGTTATTGCGGCCTCGAAAATTTTTGACAAAACTGGGACCACAGATATGGGACGGTAGTTTTCGAAGAGTGATGGGTCTCCTTTTTTATAGATGGGATGAACCAGGGCAAGCTTTAGTAGTTCTGGAAAATGGTCAGTAGAGAAGGACTGGTTTACGAACGTTGTAAGTGGTGTTACCAGTACTGGCGCTATACGCTTGATGAAGGTGGGCGTAAGTCCGTATGTGTCTCTGCAGTTGCTGTCCTTCATGCTGCCGATGAGTAGGTTTATCTCCTTTTCGTCCACTGGCTGGAGGAAGAAGGATGCCGAGTTCCTATCGGTGTGCCGTTCCAGCAGCCCCTCTGCAGCCCTAGCCCTTGTGGTCACGATAGTTCTTCGTACTGTAGCCCCCATGTTGCTTGAGAAATTATTGAAGGCCTGTGCCGAAATATTGGGTTTAGCTTTAGACTTATTAGCTCTTCCTGTTGACTCGTTGATAATTTTCCAAGTGGCCTTAGTCATGTTACCAGAATTTAGAATTGTTTCCTTATTGTGAAGCTTGTGCGCAAGGGTGAGTCCTGTCTGTAGAAACGCTTGTAGCTTTTGTAATTTTCTTCCAGCAGCAAGTGTGGATGTGTCAAACAGGCACTTCTCATCAGCAGCATGGTTTCTCGAATATTGTTCAGTTCACCTGTTATCCATGGATACAAGCTCGGCATTGTTTGCGGGATTTGATATTTCCCTTTCGGGGAAAATGGTGTTGAAGTGGAAATGGAATTCATCGTGGAAAGCCGTGAAAGTAAGCCCTGGAAATCCTTGAAGTAACTCTCCCAGACTCATCGACCCCACGATCCGTGAAGATACGCCTTCTAACGGTTTCCCTCTCATCTTTCCAGTTGCTGGTAATCCTGTAATGTAAGCCTAAATGATCTGAAAGACCTGGGTCCACAATTTTAAGTCCGCCTTCTGAGATAAGTGTATTACTTATAATATAATCTATGCATGTGGAAGACCTTTTTGCTATTCCCTAGGTAATCGATGTTCAAGTCTGCGCCAATAACTATCGGTTTTCTGGCTGACAGAGTAAGAAGAACTTTCTCAAATTGTTGTAGAAATACTGCTAAGTCACCACTCGGTGGTCGGTAAATGGTGATTATAATTGTGCCGTTAACTTCTATTGCTGCGACCTCAATGATACGTTCCAAGCTACATTTTGAAAAGTGAAGTAGTTCTTTGTGTTTTGCTTGTTTCTTGATAAATGTTGCAGCACCCCCATGTTTAAATTCGGTTCTGCAGAAAGCGGATGCGATTCTGTAACCATCCGGCTGATTCACCAATAGTTGGTTTTCACACATCCAGTGCTCAACCAGAGTACATCAACATATTTGCCATTTAGGTACCCATTCAACTCTTCAAGTTTATTGTTTAGGCATTGTATATTAATGTAAAAAATCAGCAAATGCTCATTTCCCTGGTGCATCGAGGTGTCTGTTAGTTCGATTGGATCAGTCTGAGTGTTCGTTATGTTAGTCGGAGTGTACCAGGCTCCCCTCGAAAATTTCTGGGTTCGCGAAAGGGGCGTACTATGGTGTATTTTGGCCAGATTTCGGGATTATAAATTTCCTGCAGCCTAGATGAATCTACCAAAATTTTAAAAGCTGCAATCTGAGTGGACTGGATATCAAGTTTTTCATTTTTTGCTGTATTTAGATTATAACTAGTGAGATGAGATTTTACCTCTTCCGGGGTTGTTGTGGGACTTAGTCTTGAGACAAAGACGAGTTTCCTGCTCTCGACGGCAGATATTTTTAGTGTTGTGTTAATATTGTTACCTAATATGGTGTTCAGGTTGCGCTTTCCCTTTTTGTGTGTAACTTTTTGAAATTGACTATCTTCCGTTGGTTGGCTTTCCGGTTTGCTTTCCAGATCAGCATTCAGATTTATGACAGAATCGAGCACCCTACTGTATGCCTTTGCCAGCTTTGTCTTTTCTTTATATTTGTTCCCTTCTGTGGTATTATCAAGATTTTTGTTTGGTACCTTTTGACTCACGTTCGTAGACTGTTTGATTGTACGGGCAGGCATTGTGAGTTGCAATTTATGTTCAATAGGCAAGCTTGAAGTCCCTGGCTTTGGTTTTTGTAGTCCATTTATGCTTTCCGAGACAAGTTGACGGAGTTCGTTGATGTTCTCATGCATTTGCTGGGATACTCTGTTTGTCTCCTCCTTATCCTGCTGCAGATCTATTATGGTAGCTTTCAGCTCCAAAACGTTTTGGTCTTGTATCTCTAGAATGGTAGCAAAGGTCTCCATTTGTGCTTGTTGGGAATGCACATTTACCATGTGTTTTGAGGTTATGTAGTTGTTGTCCTCTTCACAACACTTCATTAGGTTATTTTTAATAAGCACAATGTTCTTACTTCGTTCAGAGCAGCTAATGTGGTAGCACTGTCCGCAATTTATGCATACTACAGTACTGTTTTTCTTTCTACAGCATTTATAAGCTGTTTCATTAGGAGATGCATCCTCATCACCCGCCATTTTGGATAGATCTTGGATAGAAACCTAAATTGATTATTGATTAAACTTAACATATGCCCTTTTTTTGTACCCACGACTACAAAAATTGAAAAATTCTCCTTTTTAGTAGGTATCACTATTCACTTATAGTTATGCCACAAAATCCCCTTAAATGTTAAGTTTGCTACAATCGTTACTTATTTCAAGCCTAAGGTAGGATACAGTTTAACTGGCACTTATAAAAATACACTTTGTATATGGCATCAAATATGAAAATTGATTCATATCAATCATCGAGATACTATAAAAAGGAGACGTTATGTAAGGCATCGCTAGGCAAGACTGATGAGACTACTAATTATACTAATTATTATTACTATTATTACTATTAAATACCTATTATTACTATTATATAACTATACTAATTATAATGTAAATGTTAGAAGCATTATGTCTTAGAACATTAATTCTTCAAAAAACAATGAACTTTTGTAGCTTACAAGTACTATCTATAAATTGTATTCACAATTCCTGTTATGCGGAAGCTGTTAAAACCTAATATCTATGGTGTAATCATGGAGGACGACAGAGACGCTTTATGTATGTTTCTTGCACCGTGAAAGTGACCTTGGGAGACGGGGCTAACATGACGGTAAACAACTCAGACAGTATGGCAGTCTGGCAGTTCCGGATTTATTCTGAAATTGGCTGGAAATTCAAAGATATTTTTACTGAATTATATTGTACTGTGTAGAGTGGGTATATGAAAAAAATTGTATATGAACTGTATTTATTTATTTAATACTTTAGTAATTCATGTAATCTATTTTTTTAAACAAACATGTAAAAATATTTCACGAAATCTTTGTGCGTGGGGCCAGTACAAGCCAGTACAAGTTGTTGCCATATTACTCACTTACCGATGAAATGTTACGTCCATCGATATCTTGTTGTTGTCATTTTTGTTCTGTTGTCGGCTCCTTCTTCCTCCATGGGTTTAATAGACCAATAGTTAAGCAGATTTTCTTTAATACCGGCTTGTTTATTGTTATTTAACTGACATCTAATGTCAGTCACCGATAAAATATAATTCCTGTCGATTTATTACAGCTATTACCCATTCTGCTGCGGCAGCTACATACTCTACATGCCATGGTATTAGTTATGAAAACAATACATATAGTGCATGTGTTCGGAAATAAAAAACTCCAACGCTGTTTCAATTTGTGTATTCGTGGCTACATGTTTCGAGAAGAAACATGTAGCCACGAATACACAAATTGAAACAGCGTTGGAGTTTTTTATTTCCGAACACATTAATTAACCACCCCAATGAAATGGAGTCTTTTATCCCTATGACATATAGTGCACCTAAAACAATATAATATATCGTTATGTCACTATGACTTTTGTGGACTCTCATCCATGTCTTCCAACTCCTACCAGTCTCAAATGTTATTTTGGTAATTCATGAATGACACCCACCTACCCCCAACATCAAACCGTGTGCATGTGCATCTAATGCTCTTCTGTTCTGTTCGTCTCAAAATTGTTATTTTGATACAAGTGGTGTCCTTTCCGCGTTAAGTCATAGTTTTTGATTTCTTCACGATCTAATCGATAATAGAACTTTTAAAATGGTTCTCTATTCCCAAGAAAACTTGATGTTACGAGAATAACACCAGTATCAAAAAAAAAAAATAATAATGAAAATGTGGAATGACGTGTAAAAATTACTCTCTTATCACCATTCAGCCAGAAATATCTAAATTATTCTGCGCAGAATTTAGGAACACGTCACCAACTATAGACTCCTATCAAATAAGCAATTAGCATACCAACCAGACAAAGGAACCGCAGATGCCATGAACCTTCTATTAGCACCAGTCTGCAAAACCCTGCAAGAAAAGACAAAATGTCTTTACAGATGTATGGCCTCAGCCGAACATTTGACCTGATGCCACATGTAGGTTCTCTATAGATGATTGAGCATTATGGTGTCAGACGCATTGGCTTGAAACTCGTCGAATCATATCTCACCAACACGATGAACCAAATAAGGGAAACAGAAAAGCCAGTGATTTTTGGGAATTGACAGTTGGTGTTCGGCAGGCAACCCGCTGGAGGAATTTTCTTTATAATTTATATAAATAGGAGGTCAGATTAAACGCAATGACTATCATATACGGAGATGCTACGATTCTAGTTACCACAGCAGATATGAAAGCGCAACTCCAACAAGATGCTGAAGCCGCCCACCTAAAGTAGGCCAAAGGAGGGGTTTTCTGAGAATGCCTTGTACCTCAACAAGTCAAAGACAGCAGAAATAGTTTTCCAAATGGACAGGTGGGAGAAGCCAGAAAAATAGGTGCAATTCCTAGGAATCCATATTGACCCTTGTCTAACCCAAGTTAGACAAGGGTCAATGTGGCTGCGCGATGTGGTCTTTCCAAAAAGACAACATCGAGCAGCTTATACCAGAAAACGAATGAAAAAAAAAAAAAAAACTGCAGGTTACCACACAGCAAAAGTGGTTTACATGGCATTATTACATTCATGCATGACCTACAGAATCAAGACCTAGGGGCACAGCCCACACACAAAATCTATCCTTATACTCCAAAAGACAGCTGTATGGTGCCTGACACCAGAACACCCTGGGAGTCACTTCAAGCCTCAATTCCGACAACACAAAATGCTAACAGTCTATGCAGCATATCTTTTCTACTGTCTATGCAATGTACATAACACCATTTTCAAATATAAGCAGATCACCACAGCTGCACCACAAGGAATGGAAATCATCTACGACTAGACTTTTCTCGCTTGTCACCAACAGACCACTACAATCAAGCAATTCGAATCTACAATACCCTCCCCCCCAATTAGCCCATCTGATTATAACACCCCCCCTATAGCATCAAAGAATTCAATCCCAAGGAAACAGTGTGAAATATTGTGACATTGCCCTCAATGTCAGTGACAATGGGATGACTGATGTAACAAACTGCGCACCAAGAAGCTTGGACGCCCTCATCCTTTGATATCTAGGAACACACTATAAAAGAGAGGACAGACACATTAAAAGAAAAACACAACCTATTAACATAACTCTGAAAAAAAAAAAACAGCAACGCATATAGAAAAACATAAATACTTATACTTCCATACTTCTATAGGGTCCGGCAGTGAAACGGAAAGATTTGAGGTAGGGTTTGCAGCGCGCCGCGAAGTGGTGGGGGAGAAAGTAGCCGACTTGCCAAGACCTGCTTGAGTAGCCATTTTGTTTACAATGGAGCGTTGGACGGGTGCGCAACGCGGTTACGCAGTTAAAACCTATTTTTAAAATGGTGGGAGTTTAGTGCAAACGCGTCGTAACTTTCGACGACATAATAGTCAGATAAATCGATAAAAGAATGGGCAAACAGGATCGACGTCTACAAAAAGGGTGATATCTAAGATCCTTATGGAGAATCCTTCTTATCGATCTGTCACTTATTCCAAGACGTGTGGCGTGACGGATGGCCGATCGGCGTGGACTTCTTAACATTGCTTGTCGAACACGTTCGATATTTTCATGGGTTCGAACTGTTTTGTCACTACCACCCCCTTTTTTTAGACGTCGATCCTGTTTGTTCGAGGTTGTTTCCCCATTCTTTTATCGCTTTATCTGACGGAACAGGATAGTTGCGCGGTATGTTAAAATGCCGTCGAAAGTAACGACGCGTTTGCACTAAACTCCAACCATTTTAAAAATAGGTTTTAACTGCGTAACCGCGATGCGCACCCGTCCAACGCTCCATTGTAAACAAAATGCTACTCATGCAGGTCTTGGCAAGTCGGCTACTTTCTCCCCCAGCACTTTGCGGCGCGCTGCAAACCCTACCTCAAATCTTTCCGTTTCACTGCCGGACCCTGTATAAATACTTTTCATCTTCAGACATACATAAATACATCAATAGATTCATCCGCATGTTTAAAATCTGTGTTCTGCTACTTATACCTCAATTATCCATCAATCGAAAATAGCTAATATACTTCTCGTGTAACCGTTCAGGCGGTCCGACGGTGCCGCTAGCACTAGCGATTTTTGCTAGAACTGGTTGTACACGCCCATTATACGTAATTCCCCATGTCTCTTATATACTTTTGAAGTCGACCGTACAATTATATCGAATATGGTATGTCTTCAATCTTCATAATATAAGCAATTGTTTTTTTTAATGAAATGCTTGAATTTTCTGAATATCATTGGAAATTTGAGTAATTGAAAATTACAGTACATTTAATTAGCTAATTTAATTATTTTATGGTTTTATTTGTGGTCACCTGAACAGTATTATTTTAAATATAATTTTATATTTTTGTTTCATTTTGGTGGGGGCCCATGGGCTGCCGCTGAGTCTGCCCTACTTTAAATCCGGAGCTGGCTATATATGAGTTCATTCCGTATGCTTACGCAATATAGAATAGATAAAGAAATATGGGAGCGTCTAGCGTGGTACAAAATCCCTCACACCACCAACCTAGGGGAAAAGTGGGTTCTATCCACCAATACACAGATAGATCAAAATACCCACATAAATCTGCAGGAGTGTTCTCCCGAGCACCGAATATGTAAATCGGTCTACCACTACGACGGTACACTACTATCACACAGAGCTGATTGCCTTAACAATCGCAGCCAAAACTATTACTGAAAAAGGTAAAAGTGGCAAAAACATGCTGATCCTAACGGACAGCAAAGAAACAATACAAGCTCTGTCCAGACCTCTAACAACCTCCAGACTTGTACAACAATGCACCGAAGCCCTGCCAAAAGCCGGACAACCAAATAAGAAGGTATCCATCCACTGGATAAAGGGGTACGGTAAAGGTGAAGGGAACAGGGAACTGGATCGCTTGGCAAAACACGCTGCGAGGACGCCCTATATAGGACCTGAGCCAGCGATACCACTGACCCTAACAACATTACTCATCGAGCTAATGGGAACATCCCACACTCTCTTCAGGAGTAGATGGGACGAAACCACCAAGTGCGTTTTTGCAAGGAAACACTAAGAGCCCCTTGCCCAAAGACTACAATGTACTACCTTCAACTCACCAGAAGCAACATCAGACTGCTAACTGGAATCTATACAGGGCACGGCAAACTAAACAAGCATTTAACCCGCATCGGAATTATAGAGGATCAAATGTGCAGAGGATGCGAAAGAGACGGCAGAACACTTTTTGTGTGAATGTCCGGCACTTTCGACATTACGTGAACGTTTCCTGGGTGAAACATGGCTGGATTTATCTGCCATCAGAGGGGTTCCGTCGAGCAACGTCCTCGCCTTCACGAAGGCCGTAGGATGGCTCGAGGCAGACACAGCCTAGGCCATAAGAACCCCTCGGAGGTTAGCAAAAGGGGCCTAATGAGGCCTAGGTGCTGTGGGAATTGTCCCACTCTCCAAGATATCCATATCCATATACAAAAACATACAAAACTTATACTTCCATACTTCTATAAATACTGTTCATCTTCATACATACATAAATACATCAATACATTCATCCGCGTATTTAAATCTGTGTTCTGCTACTTATGCCTCAATTATCTTCTCCTGACATTGCCTGTGTACAACCACATCGGGCGCTGGCCACTGGGCTGGCACTAAGCGGTCGCCATCTTGCGAACGGAGATAATACTTGTGTTCGATTGCTGGCCGCGATTAGTTCTGTTCAGTCTGATTAGCGATCAGTTGGCTAAAGTGCAGTTCCATTGCTCGTTTGACGTCTGGCTCAAACTGATTCCACCAATAGGAAGCATGTATTTCAAATTTGCAATCAATAAAATCGTAACGCGATCAGTAACTATCGGTGGAACAAGAAGTGGTGATGAGTCTAGAAGTAGCAAGCACCAAGGACAAATTGACATTACCAACGAATACATCGGTATCAGGGAAACATTGGGACTGATGAGAGACTCACATAAGATGCACCCAGAAGATATGGAACTACAGGAAATTTATCTCAACTACAGAAGATTCTATATACAGTACTGCGAACAGCAACATCCACAACACAATAATAGGACCCTCTGGTTAAATCAAAACAAGCCTCAAACCATCTGGAAAATCATCAGTAGGGAAACAGGTAAAGGCAGAAAAATTGAACAGGAAACCAAACACACACCTGATCAGTTTAACTGCTTCTTTACCACCATTGCATCAACTTTACAATCAAAACTACCAACGGCTACCCACGACCCATTGAAGAATACTGAGAAGGTTTGAGTAAAAGGCATGTCGTGCTTTCTCAATCCAACCACAGCAGAAGAAATAATCAATACAACTAACAAGTTAAAGAGTAAAGTACAAGGGATTGCTATGACATTGACACTGAAATACTGAAATGTGTGATACCAGCAATTGCAGAACCTCTCCAGTTTATTATAAACTGTAGTCTCAACTGGAGTATTCCCAAACAGATTAAAAATAGCTAAAATAACGCTGATTTAAAAAAAAGCGTCTCCAGAAGATATCACAAATTATAGACCGATAGCTATTTTACCGGCATTCTCAAAGATATATGAATCTATAATATTTTCGCAGATCGGAGAGTTCCTCGAAAAAAATGATTTCTTGTGTAAAGAACAATTTGGATTTCGAAAAGGTCCCAGAACAACTGATGCTGTTTCGCATTTGCTCACCACTGTGTCGGAAAGCTTAGAGGAAGGGAAGAAATGCAGGGCCCTCTTCTGTGATTTAACAAAAGCTTTTGATTGCATGGATCATGGTGTCCTCCTCGGGAAACTTGATCACTACGGCTTCAGAGGGATACCCCTTCAGTTAATTCAATTTTACCTGAATAATCGAGTCCAATACGTTAGCATCAAGGACCGCATCAGTAATCGGAAATCAGTTGCAGCAGGAATCCCACAAGGGTCTCTCATGGGTCCACTTCTCTCTATTTTGTACATCAACGATCTGCCACACGCATTAAACTATGAAAGTCTGATGTACGCAGACGACACCACCTTAATCGTCAAGGAGAATCAGGACACAAAATTAGCACAGCAGGAAGTGGAAAAGTGGTTCACAGCAAACAAACTAACAATAAACATCACCAAGACAACTGAACTAGAATTTAAAAGTGACAGAAGAGACCTGAAACCCATGCCAACAATATTTCTGGGAATTTTCCTGGACACACTTCTGACATGGAGACCACACGTGGGGCACCTGTCTGGAAAACTATCTTCGGCAATCTACGCAGTGCGTCGAATATCTAACGTCATCAGCAAAGAAGCAGCCAGAACAACCTATTTTGCTCTAGTCCACCCTCATCTTGTGTATGGTCTCTCGCTCTGGGGAGGATCCAGCCATGCCCAAAAAATACTAACCCTTCAAAAGAAAGCCCTTCGTGCAATTGAAAGAGCTCCCAATATTACCCACTGTAAGCCCCTGTTCATCAAATACCGCACCCTTACTCTCACCATAGTTTAACTACAATAAGTTAGGTCAACCCGGCAACTATTTGGAGAAGATTCTGAGGGCGCATGCGTGACATCAGCCTGTGTTCACCATTTTCCCGTAAGATGGCGCTAGCTTTTTCTGCTTGCATGTTTGGTGCTCAAACACAATATTAGTGAATTTCGCACTCAATTATCGAGAGGGAATCTTTAAAACGGCATTACATCGAATATCACAATTTTTAAGGTATTTATTTCATATCTGAATTGTGCTGGCGTTCTGGTAGTGGCGCCATCCAGTATCATTTTCACGAACCAAATCCAGAAGGGCGACACTGAATTATCGAGAGAGAATATTTAAACCCGTATTACAACGTCATTCACAATATTAGAGGAATTTATATCATAATTGAATGAAAAATCACTTTATTCTCAATCAATTCAATTTTAATGTTTTTAAACGCTGTCGTTTTATGTGGCGCCATCTAGTAACCTTTAACGAACCAAGGCTGAACTCTATCACGTGACTTCTGAAAAGTTGGGACGCCGACATCAAAGGAGCCGACACCTTACGCTCCTACTTGAATTACCTATACGTTGCTCTCACTTCCCTTTACATTTGCAAATCCTGATCGATACAAGAGAAAAACTAAAGTCCTACCAACGCATAAGTGATCGACATCAATTCCCAACCAGGAATAGTCAGAACATCGACATCCCCTTTGTGCGACTGAGAACCAATGATTTGACCATCAAGGGACTGCACCTCTTCAACATTCTACCAGAAGAATGGAAATCACTACGTACGAAGTACTTCAAAAAAACAGCCAAACAACACCTACTGGACCGAGCATATTACACACTAGAAGAATTCACCTTATCACTGAACGCATAATATTTGTTGCTGTTATTATATTGCAAAGTATTGTACGTAATTACTTTGACTTGCTATTTCGTATTGGCTAATAAAGGATCATTATTATTGTGACGATCTTAACAGCCGCGAAAACGCCAGAAGTTCTAGGTTATTCCGGAGTATTATTCCATCGAGGCAGCAAGCGCAAGTAGCGACCGCTCTGGGCAAACGTAGAAAACTCGGGAACATTCCAGAGTATCGATCGATAGGTATATAAGAGAAACTGCCTTGCTCGCTAACCAGTATAGTTCTGAGTGCAGTCGGAGTACTTGGCGCGATTATCGATCGACATAAATAGTTAGAAATAAATACTGTGAAGATAAATGTTTATAGTAGCCTTAAGTGACAGTTAGTTTTTAGTGTTCGTGTTTAGTGTTCGTGTTTAATAATTAGGTAATAAGACTGTAATAGTGTTAAATAAATTAGTTGACTATTTTAATATACCGAGTGTTTTAATTCACACCTTAACGAACGAAAAACGCTACATTGGTGTCAGGTGTCGGGTGTGAATTGGACATTAGTGAAAATAAAATTAAAGTGAATTAAATCAGACTTTTAACGTGTGTGAAAATGGCGAAACTAGCGTACTTAAAAGTTAGTGAGCTGAAAAAGGAGCTGGAGGAAAGTGACTGCGATACGACGGGGAAGAAAGTGGACTTGCAGGAGCGGCTTCGTAAAGCATTAATTGAAGAAGGCAATGACCCGGACAACTTTGTTTTTGCTAGTGCAAGTGATATCGGCCAAATGCTGCAATGTTTGGAGGCCAATCAGGCCAAGTTGCTAGAAAATTCCGCCGACCTGGAGGCCAAGTTGCTAGAAAATTCCGCCGACCTGGAGGCCAAGTTGCTAGAAAGTTCCGCCGACGTGGAGGCTAAATTGCTAGAAAATTCCGCCGACCTGGCTAAAGTGTTGGAAAATTCCGCCGACCTGGAGGCTAAATTGCTAGAAAATTCCGACCTTATTACCAGTTTAAAAAGCGAGCTTGGGGAAAAGCTAGAAGAGAATTCTGCCAAGTTGGAAAAAAAGATGGCAAACTTAAAAACGGAATTACACGAAGAAATTTTAACAAAATCTTCTACACTGGAAGAGCGAATTCTTTTGATTTTGGATGGCAAGATCCAGGAAGTTCAGAACAAAATCACAACGTTGGACGTCAACACCTTCGAGAAGTTGCCCTATCAACCTTCAGCAACGGACAACAAGAGCAAAGTTAGTAGCAATCAGGATTCCGTTGGGCTGATGCGCCTCAAACCACCGCAATTTGATGGTTCAACGTCGTGGAATGTTTATCAGCGTCAGTTTGAAGCGGCTGCAAAAGCGAATGGTTGGTCATCCAGGGAGAAGGCAACCGCCCTTACGTTAGCTTTGAGAGGAGATGCTGCTGCTATCTTGCAAAGAATGTCCCCGGAAGAGCAAGAAGTCTACGACCACCTGGTGAGACACTTGGAGACGCGTTATGGCCAGTCACACCTGGAACATGTCTACCACACTCAGTTGAAAAATCGGTGCCAGAAGTCAGGGGAGCCCTTACAGGAATTTGAAGCAGATATTGCACGTCTGGTTCGACTGGCATATCCAGATGCTCAGGAAAAGATCATGGAACGTTTGGCGGTTCAAGCATTCCTGGACGGACTCCGTGATGGTGAAATGAAGCAAGCCTTACTACTAGCACATCCACCTAAGCTAGTTGATGCACTAACACGGGCCCTTGAATTCGAAGCTGCCAAGAACACGAACAAAGGTCAAGCTCGTGTCCGACAAGTGATTCCAGGAGAGGACGACTTCGAAGAGTCAGTCAAACGGATCGTCAAGGAGATCAATAGAGAACGTAGCCGCCAGGACCGGAAGTTGGAGTGCTGGAAATGTGGCAAGGCAGGCCACATAAGAAGACGCTGTCCAGAAGGCGTCAGTCCCACTTCCGCCAATCCGAAAACTAAAAAAGTCGTTGCGAGGTGGCAAACGTCGACCTGTATTCAGCAGGCCCCAGCAAATACCGCCCAGGTCTCGTCACTGCAACACCATGCCAACAGTGTTTTCGTCGACGCGTGTGTGGATGGAACCCTACGCACTGTGCTGCTGGATACAGGTGCAACGAAGACAATCATAAGGCCCGACATAATAAAACCTGCAGCTAAGGTTCGGCAATCAAAATGGCGTCTACGAACAGCGACGGGAGATCAAGCAAAAGTGCATGGTGAAACAAAGGTCATGTTTACCATCGGGAAAGCCACGTTTGACCATCCTGTGATAGTGGCTGAGATTGAGGATGAGGTGATCATCGGGACGGACATAATGGACACCAAGGGCTTCGAGTTAAGCTTTAGGCGGGGAGTTCTGCGGGTAGATGACGAGGAAGTTGTTTTACATCGAGAAAAGAATTTAAGTGTTCAGGTCCTACTCCCGGAGGAGACACTGATACCAGAACGGAGCGAGATAGTTTTGGACGGCTGCATTGATGGCAAGATCACAGATGGTGAGATAGTCATGTTCGAACCCGTAATGCATGACGAGGCTGTTGGCCGAGGAATAGCGGTCGGAAAGGCCCTTGTGCGGGCTGGCAGGAGTATTCCTGTGAGGATAATGAACGTCAATAACTATCCTGTGTTATTAAAGGAGGGCACGGAGTTAGGACACTGCTCTGGAGTTTCAGCGATACTGCGACAGGTTGCGGCCGTGGAAACCAGCCGGGAAGCCATTCCGGAAGAATTAGAAGTGCTTGTGTCATCGTCAGGCACCGGTCTAAGACCAGACCAAAGAAGGAGGCTGAGACATCTGGTCCATAAGTATCAAGATGTTTTTGATACTGGGAAGAAGGGGAGGACCAATATAATCCAGCATAAAATTAATACGGAAAATGCTCGTCCCATTCGGCAGACAGCTAGAAGGCTACCGCTGGCTAAGAGAGAGGAGGCTGACAAGATTATTGAGAGTATGGTCGAGGAAGGAATCATAGAACCATCCAGCAGTCCATGGTCTTCACCGGTAGTACTGGTAAAGAAGAAAGACGGCTCGACCAGATTCTGCGTTGACTACCGGCTGCTTAATAATGTGACCAAAAAGGACAGCTATCCTCTTCCTCGCATCGATGACACTTTGGACACCCTGGCTGGATCGAAGATCTTTTCCACGCTGGATTTGAAGAGCGGGTACTGGCAAGTTGAATTGGCCCCCGAAGATCGGGAAAAGACAGCTTTCACGGTAGGTGCTGGATTATGGCAATTTAACGTGATGTCATTTGGATTGTGCAATGCTCCTGCTACTTTCAAACGACTGATGGAAACGATTTTAAGAGGACTGTCCTGGAAGACATGTCTGGTCTATCTTGACGACATTATTGTAGTAGGAAAATCGTTTGAAGACCACATGCGAAACCTAGAAGAAGTGTTCCTGAGGCTACGAGGTTCAGCACTGAAATTGAGCCCAAAAAAATGTCACCTATTTCAAAGAGCTGTGCAGTACCTGGGTCACGTTGTTTCCAGTCAAGGAGTGGCGGTTGACACGGCAAAGATCCAGACTGTCAAAGATTGGCCAGTTCCCAATGACAAACATGAGCTGCGCAGCTTCTTGGGATTATGCACATACTACCGACGCTATGTGAATGGATTTGCCAACATCGCAAAACCATTAACCAGGCTCACCGAAGGAGAACGAAAATTCCAGTGGTCCCAGGAATGTCAAGAAGCTTTCGATCACCTAAAAGGGGCTCTGATAAGCGCACCTATCTTGAGCTATCCCCTACCTGAAGGAAAATTTGTACTGGACACCGACGCTAGCAATGTGGGCATAGGAGCCGTGCTGTCCCAAATTCAGGATGGGCAAGAAGAAAAAGTCATAGGCTATTTTAGTAAAACGTTGTCCAAGCCAGAGCGTAACTACTGCGTCACCCGCCGAGAGTTGCTAGCTGTTGTGAAAGCGATGGAGCACTTTTACAAGTACCTCTACGGAAGGAAGTTCCTGCTACGAACAGACCATGCAGCTTTAAAATGGCTCCTTCAGTTTAAAAGTCCAGAGGGACAAGTGGCAAGATGGATAGAGAGGCTACAGGAGTTTGACTTCGACACCGAGCACCGAGCAGGGAGAATCCATGGAAATGCAGATGCCCTATCAAGAAGACCCTGTCCACGGGACTGCAAGCCTTGCCAGCGGGCAGAGGAAAAAGACGCTGACTTGTTACGAACCACCATAGTCGACGATACTTGGCAAAATAGAGATCTTATAAAAGACCAAAAGGAAGATCCCGATATCCAGATAGTCCTAAACTGGATGAAAGAGGAGAAGAAGCCAACCTGGGGAGAAGTTGCCAAGTATCCTCCTAACATCAAGTCGTATTGGGCACAATGGGACTCCCTAATTCTGGAAGATGGACTCCTGCGGCGTAAAATAATTGACCACGACGGCCAAGAGGAAAGAAGGCAAATTGTTGTGCCCAAATGTCGGATTGCGGAATTGCTAGAAGAACTCCATGCTGGTGTGTCAGGAGGACATCTCGGAGTGACAAAGACGCTGGGAAGGGTGAGGGAAAGATTTTACTGGGTCAATAGCAAGGAAGACGTAAGGGACTGGTGCAGAAAATGCGTTGTATGTGCGGCAAGTAATGGGCCGCAGAGAAAGCAGAAGGCTTTGATGCGCCAGTACAACGTGGGAAGTCCCTTTGAAAGGATTGCTATTGACGTAGCCGGCCCGTTTCCCGAATCCGAAGCAGGAAATAAGTACATCGTGGTCGTGATGGACTACTTCAGCAAATGGGTTGAGGCATACGCTCTACCAAACCAGGAAGCCTCCACAATTGCCGACGCCTTGGTGAAAGAATGGATTTGCCGATTTGGCGTACCTTTGGAGCTACATTCGGACCAAGGGCGAAATTTTGAATCCAGTTTGTTCCAGAACATCTGTAAGACGCTCGGAATCAAGAAAACAAGAACTACTGCGTTACACCCGCAGTCAGATGGAATGGTGGAGCGCATGAATAGAACCATTAATCGGTATTTGGCCAAAGTGGTCTCCGACCATCAAAGAGACTGGGATGGCTTTCTTCATTTGTTCCTCCTGGCTTATCGATCGGCCGTCCACGAAAGCACGGGAGAGTCTCCGGCTCGGATAATTATGGGAAGAGAACTCCGTCTCCCATGCGATCTGAAGTTTGGTTGCCCGCCAGGAACTGATGTCGCCGGGGAGGACTACGTCAGTGAACTGCGAAGAAGAATGGATGCCATTCATAGCCAAGTTCGCATTTCCATTCAAGATGCCAGTAATCGGATGAAGGACGCATACGATGTGAATGCCAAGGACCACAGGTACAATGCCGGTGATATGGTTTGGCTTTACGACCCTAAGAGACGAAAGGGACTGTCACCAAAACTTCAAACATCCTGGGATGGACCATACTAAGTTCTGGAAGCTATCAACGACGTCCTTTACCGGATACAAAAGCCACCGCGGGGTAAAGCTCGAGTCATTCACTTCAACCGACTGGCTCCTTACTACGGAGACCACGAAGACGCGGAGCTGCGGCGAATCCACCCAGAGCCGGATTTGACATTCGACAAATTCATGGCCCGTCATACTAATGGTCAAAAGAGTCGGTTCGGTGTGACCTGTGAAGTGCAGCGGGACCTGTTTACTGCTCAAGCTGGCTACGCACTGGCACATTGTGTGGCTAAGGACTTGCAAATGTCTAGAGGGATAGCCAAGGTTTTCCGGGGGAAGTTTGGAAATATTCCAGAGCTGCGTCGGTCTAATCCCAGAGTCGGACAAGCACTCAAGGCAACCGACGAAAAGACCGGCAGAAAGATCTTCCACTTGGTTACCAAAGAGACGTCCGATCAGAAGCCAACCTATAGAGATGTTTGGGACACTTTGTGTTCTCTAAAGGAAGAATTGCTAGCCGAGGACCTGAGAAGCCTGGCGATTCCCAAGCTGGCATGCGGACTCGATGGCTTGGACTGGAGGATGATTCGCAGCATGTTGGAAGCACTCTTCAGGTTGACGGGCGTACAAATTCTGGTGTGCTGTTATAGCCCTCAACGTCGTTCCCTGGAGAGAACCGTGGACTGTTACTTCCACAAGAGATCCTGCTGCAAGAAGGGAGCTTTTTGCCGATATCGACATCCACCATCTTTGGAATCATTTCGGGACGAAACGAGCTTAGGAGGGGGGCAGTGTGACGATCTTAACAGCCGCGAAAACGCCAGAAGTTCTAGGTTATTCCGGAGTATTATTCCATCGAGGCAGCGAAGCGCAAGTAGCGACCGCTCTGGGCAAACGTAGAAAACTCGGGAACATTCCAGAGTATCGATCGATAGGTATATAAGAGAAACTGCCTTGCTCGCTAACCAGTATAGTTCTGAGTGCAGTCGGAGTACTTGGCGCGATTATCGATCGACATAAATAGTTAGAAATAAATACTGTGAAGATAAATGTTTATAGTAGCCTTAAGTGACAGTTCGTTTTTAGTGTTCGTGTTTAGTGTTCGTGTTTAATAATTAGGTAATAAGACTGTAATAGTGTTAAATAAATTAGTTGACTATTTTAATATACCGAGTGTTTTAATTCACACCTTAACGAACGAAAAACGCTACATTATTATTGAAGTGCTTGCAGCGAGCCGAACATACCTAATATACTTCTCATGTAACAGTTCAGCCGGTCCGACGGCGCCGCTAGTGCTAGGGATTTCTACTAGAACTGGTTGTACAACGCCCATTATTCGTGTTTGTCCATTTCTCTTATATACTTTCGGAGTGAACCGTACAATTATATCGAATATGGTATGTTTTCAATCTTCATAATATAAGCAAGAGTTTTTTTTAAGAAATGCTTGAATTTGCTGACTGTCATTGGAAATTTGAGTAATTGAAAATTACGGTACATTCAATTAGCTGTTTTAATTATTTTATGGTTTTATTTGTGGCCACCTGAACAGTATTATTTTAATTATTATTTTATATTTTGTTTCATTTTGGTGGGGGCCCATGAGCTGCCGCCCAGTCTGCTCTACTTTAAATCCGGGGCTGGCTATATATGAGTCCGTTCTGTCTGCCTCCGCTATATAGAATAGATTGAAGAAATATGTGAGCGTCTAGCGTGGCAGCCGATGCTACGTGACACTCCGCAGCCACCCATCCTGACCATCCGGCACTACATACTAGTGCCGCCGCGCCGGTGGTGGTACAAATATTGTTATGTAGCCGTATGCCGCACAAGTTCTAGGCGGACCCGGCTATAGCACTCCGCACGCATGATCTCGGCCGCACTGGAACCCCGTTTCTTCAATTCAATAGCACTACTCAATTCATGTTGCGTACAATACTCAGTACTCATATAAAATAATCTGAGTATTGAGTAGAGTACTCAGTACTCACCGATTTTTTTTAAGGATCTACTCAATACTCATTTTGTCCGTTAGTATTGAGTATCTACTCAATACATTTGTTTAATTTTGAGTTCTGAGTAGATTTTTAATAGGTATACTCATTTTTATCTACTCATGAGTAGAATTTTCCAGACACTGCTACATACTACAAAACCTTCAGTACTTTAAAAGCATGATCTTGAGCTGACTTCCCATACCAGGGGAAGGAACTACCAACACACTCCACAATTTAGGCTGCAAGAAGGCAGCTGTTGGCACCCCTATTTAGCACGAGAGTCGACGAGGTGTTACCATTATACAGAGTTTCTCAATGAAGATATTGCCTGTATGGAATGAAGTGAAGTTTATACTTTGACTTTCTATTGACATTTAAAAATATGTTACGGAAGAAAGAAACTTGTTTTAATATGCCCCGTAGCATAAGAAATTTTTCTTGCAAGCAAATGGTTGTATACATTTGAGTAAATGGAAACTTTTTAAGGCTTTGAAACGAAATATATTTTCAAGGTGCAAGAATAGAATAATAATAAAATAGAATAAATGTATTCATAATAATATCATCAAAAGCAATTAGAAATAATATGCTTTAATACATGACACAAATAGACAAAAAGTGTAGCAAACAGTGACTTGTGTCGCTGTTGCTTATCGATAGATTTCAGTTTGGTGGGTAAATTAGTAAAATAATGACCGGCAATTATGTGTCTTACTGAGTTCATTGACAATGTAGAAAAAACGTAAAATGTAGGTATTAGCCAGTACCCAAACCTCTTACCTATATGCTAGTATAGCCCCAAAATTTTAAACTTATCTCAGACTTATGTATGTTAACTTTCTGCTATGCATGTCAACAGTGAAGAAATTGTTATACTGTAAGTCACATTTACAAGCACGATAAAAGTGTGACTAACTGTTTGGCTGAATTTGGCACACATGAAGTGAAACACCCCTATATGATGCAAATGATTTCATATGAATATAATGTGTATTATCTTTTTTTATTTTATTTTATCCTTTTAGCATGCAATATTTTGATGAAGCTGGTGAGGATCCACCTACCGGTGAAAAAAGTAAAGACTTGGAACAAATAAAAGCCTATGTTGCATCTTCATTCAGCTCTAAAAATATGTTTTTGGACGGAGTGTCCTTGTACACTGTGGAATTCCCAAGTAGTTCTAGGACGTTCTCGAGATGTGTTTTAGAACAAGCCCACCTGGTCAATGTTTTCGAGACAGAGACATCTCATTTTGTTGGACATGACAAGGATACAGGAAGTTCGGACGGTCATAATTATAGGAAGACTTTCGAAGTAGGCAGACACAGTATTTTGTTTGCAAAATTGTTGGGGCGCCAGGAGGTATGTTCTTTATATTTTACATTGTTGATGAGTATTGGAATCATTAAACCATTGACGATAACAAAATACATAGGTTGTTTTGTAGTTTAAGCTAAATCCCTTAAACTCAAACAAACTTCAATCGGAAAATTTGATTGGAGTGAACCGTCAAATAATTAATAGCATAGTAGTATAATTAATATTTTTTGTACATTTGCAATACATTTTACAATTAAATATATCATAGGAGGGAATAGTTTGTATCCTTATAAAAAGTATAAATGTAATAATTTTTACTATTTTTTTGGGTTCCTCCCAGGATTGGAACCTCTAGTTTGAGCTCTCGTTAAAAATATTTTCATAGTTTTATTAAAATTTTATAATAAGATGACACTGTTGTTTTTTGGTCGAATAAAGGTTTTTACACAATGTTTAAAGAATATTAAAATTTATAAGCATAATCAAGATAATTCTATTTTACATTGTTACTTTTATAAAAAAAAGTACATGTTGATAGATATGAATATAATCATGTATTTGATGTTGCAGATAATTATTAGGATGAAGCAATCCGAAACAATTAGCGGACCGAAGGTGTCGATAGAAATGCATTTTGGTGCATTTTCCGCTTTTATATCACCTCGGCAAGTTTATGTTTTGGTTGAATTAGCCAACGGATTAGCTAGTCCTGACATAGAAGACAATAGGTATTGTTAAACTTACTTCTAAACTTTTATATTGGGTGTCTGGATCAACAAAGTATAGATGAAAATTGGTAGTAGAAAAGATAATTTGTGCTACTGTGGTAACTTGTGACCTACATAACATGTCTATGGTCACAAATTTAAAGGCTAGTTTTATATTTATAAAGTTTTATTTTATGTGTTTATAATTCAAAAAGGGCAACGCTAGCCCAAACTTTCTGACCTATTTCCTCCGAACCGGCAACACGCACGGAGAGCGATTAATGTAATTTCGAGAAGCTCATCGCTGCGCGTATGCCGTAAAAACGCTCCCGAATAGGGGCGTGCAGATCCCATGTAGCAAGCATCGCGGACGTGCGTGTGACGTCAGAGACTCCGAGATGTTTAATTATTTTAATTAATTAAATTGTCAAAACTGACAGTAGCATATTTTCACTATAGTGCATTTCATAGGTTTAGATGTTTACAGGTGAATGTAACGCCGCAATCGGGGCTTTTATGTTGTTAGACAATGCAACGCAGGTACAAGGTGGCCAAGTTGCTGGGTTTAGACAGTTTGCATCAATTTGACGAAACCAAAGCAGGCGCTATGCAACTTGCATTACTTGAAAAAGACGACCCGGACAGATTATTTTCTTGATTTTAATTATTACGAACACTAGAAGACGTAAGGAGGAGATGTAACATTATAAGAGTGAAATTCTAATATTTTTGCAAGCAGTGCCCATTTGATTTTTCGAGAGGTATAGCCACGATGCAAATCCTGGTTGGAGGGGAGTTCTTTTTTAATGTTTTATATGATTTGTTTAAGTTACATATTGTGTTTTTAATGCTGTGCTTTTTTTATCATAAAGTGTAATGGAAATGGAAAGAACAAGAAAACTGTTTAGAAATACAGATTAACAGTAAACTGATATTAAAATTAACAACATATATAATTTATAACCACATACAAATTATATGGCACCATATTGATAGATAGCTACAATTCATTTATTTCCAGCAAACTAGAAATACAAATACAACAATTGTAACATGTACAAAATTTGATATAATTAAGAGTCTGGCCATGGACTGTAGTCTTTCAGCCCACATATTGATATTATACTATGTCCGGCCGAAAATCGGACTCTGTTGCGACACATTTTTATTATTATCTATAAATTCTCTTCGTAGGTCTTCCCAGTTAGTCTTCAGTTGTCGTTGCATGCTTTGCATTTCTTTTCTGATATTTGTCACAAGAGCGGTAAGATCCAGTTTAGTATCCTCTATCTGGGATACCTCCGGTTCAAGTACTTCTTTTTTAGTGGTCAGTTCTTCGATTTCCCTGTGGAGATTTTCAATTACCCCAATTTTGTTCTGGAGTATGGCCTCCACGTGCATATTGGTTTTTGACAGACCGTCACTTGGAATTGAAACATCTGCTGATGTCAATAGGTTTTCCGCAAGTGCAGTACTATTTGCATTCATTGCGGCCTATGCGAAGTTTAGTAAAGGAGTGTTTTTGAGTTTTTTTTTTTGTGAGTGACCTTGAAACATTCTAAAACGTATAGTTTGAAAAGAAAATGCACTGCTAAATCCAAAATAAAAGAATTTTTTGATAAGTTGTTAATTTAATATTTATAAAGGTTTTTGTTATTGTAAATCGCGATACTCCGCTCCGATGAAAAACAGGAAAAAGTAGCTCAACCTCCTAAACAACCTACCAATCCCACCTTGAAAATGTAGGAAATTGTATGAGGACCAACATAACCTTAAGATAAGATAAGATAACGTTTATTGTGGAACACATAAAGTACATTATGTTTACACTAGACACACTAGTCACAAGGCAAAATAGAAGAAATTAGAGAATTTCGTTGTTACGCAAATCAGAATTTACATATTCATCAAAGTTAAAAGGGACCAATGAGATCAACAATTTGCGGACAATTACTTTAAATTTAACGATAGGATAGAGACGCACTGAGCGGGGTAATTTATTATAAAACACTATAGCAAAATGATTTACACTGTTTTTAGTTTTATGCAGACGACAAAAAGGCTGGTACAGGTTTTCAGTGTTGCGTGTGTTGTGATCATGCACCGTATCGACTGTTGCATACTTTAACGGATTCTCTTTTATGTATACTACACATTCAAATATAAAGAGAGCCGGAAGTGTCAAAATGTTGAGGGTTTTGAATAGAGGCTTGGTATTTTCACGGTAATTGGCACCAGCAATAATTCTTATTACTCTCCGCTGAATGGCAAAGAGTCTGTCCGCCGATGCGGCATGCCCCCACACGAGAATTCCGTAGGACAGGACCGACTGAAGCAGTCCAAAATACATTCCCATCAGCACAGACCTCGAAACCCTACCAACCATGTTACGAAACAGATATGCAAGAGACGATAATTTCTTAGCTACGTGGTCACAGTGGTGAAAAAATGTCAGTTGGGGATCGAAAACAACACCCAACAATCTGGCATGACTACAATCTTGTTTTCATTCAACTGTAACCTGTTAGCGTCGAACCATTCGGTCAGTTCGTCCTTTAGTCTTTCGGATTCAAATATCACGTCATCAATGCACCTTCCCACGTTTATAGAAGTGGTATCATCAGCAAACAAAATCAAATTAGAATTAGGGACTGATATGTCCAAATCAAGAATTATAGAATAGAAGATTACGCCTTGCGCAGGTTGTCATTAATTTCCGAGCGAGTTTGACAATCAGCTGATGTTTTTGTCTAGTGTGACGTCATAACAATCATAGCATTATGTACTAGATGAAAACATACCTCAAGGTAACCGATTGTTTTTTTCAGATAACCTAACTAATCACTCACATCAATGTTGACATCTTCGTTGACAAAATATATGTCACTTTGACACTGTTTTGGCAGCAAGTCTAGTGTGACGTAGATGCGCAGAACGAAACGATTTTGGTACGCCGATCGGCGTAATCTCTGTTTCGATCATTCTTGTGTCCAAATCATTAATAAAAATTAGGAAAAATAATGGACCTAAAGTGGATCCCTGAACAACTCCTTGAGCTATTGATTTTGTCTCTGATTTCACTGAATTAGCCTCCACTGACATATATCTTAGATCATAGATAAAATACATATATACTAATATAGATGGGCTACTCAAGGCCACCTTTGTGGACTCTATTTTTAGTTCACCCCCATCCGCTAGGAGGCGCTAGTAGCACTTCCACTACTAGCCTTTTCACATATTATATTTTAATTAATTCATAAAATCAGGAAAATCGCGCAATGGAACTAGTACAGTACAAACATTACCACAGAAAATTTAAGTTATTTACTTCACCCATATACCAACGAAAAATATACGTTTAAAACTCTGTGGTAAAAATTAGCGCTGTCACAAGCATGTTACTAGACAGTTAGACTGCTTACACACGTAGACGCTGTATGCGAGACGCGCGCGTCTGGGATTCAGCTAATACATGTGTTCAAATGGAGCCTTTCACACGGCAACGCGCGACGGATACAGCGTCGCGATACTGAATTTACGAATTTCAACTTTTCACCCGCCTGCTGCGGAATCCGTGACGAGATACCGATTTTACATTGCAGTATATGGAGCCGTTCAGACGGGCATACTGCCGCGCGAAGGTGTCAATCATAGCATAGGCGTGTGGAGATGGGGTAAGGGTAGGCAGTGGGTGCATTTCAGTTTGGTAAAAAGTGTCCCCATGCGAGGATCTTACAATGGAGCGGTTTATGTTCGACCTCAACGTCATCGACTATAGTTTTTTCGGTGGTATTCATTTTTGCACAAGGCTGCAGACACATTATTCACTCGTGACGTGTTAACACGTGTTGTCACGTCTGATCTCACTGACACGTGACGTGTTTACACGTCAGATCATGATAACCTGACGAGTTATCTCGTGTTGACACGAGTTAAGACGCAGGTGTGAATATGGTAGCCGTAATTTTGTTGTACCGTGACGTGTTAAGACGTCAGGTGTGAAGAAGGTGGCGGTGATTTTCTTGTGACGTGACGTAACAATACGAGTTATCACGTCACGTGATTATGCTCTGACGTGTAAACACGAGTTTAAACACGTGTGAATAATGTGTTAGTGGCTTACGGTGTCCTCCTTACGCAAATTGCCCTCAATACAGCTGATCAAATGACTTCATTGACATTCATTCATCGTACTTTTACTATTGAATGAACCCACATGGTTCTCCTTTTGTTTTATTTTTCTGCTTTGCAAGCCTTCAAAATATTTTGCATTACCCCACATCTATATTTATCGCGCACGGCACTGTAGTCGCAAATGACACAAGACAGCTGTCATCAAATATGGCCGCCTCGCATACAGTATCCAGCAGTATTTGCGTCGCATCTCATCCGAATTCCGTATCACGGATGCAGAATTTCGCATACAGCGTCTACGTGTGTAAGCAGTCTTAATTGACAGAACTTTATGGTTGTTTCTTAACGCCATGACCAACGCCATGACTACGCAACACGCGACATCCATAATGACGCTTTGACTGAGCCAATAGGTGTCAAAGATGTGATTCGGCCGGCATAGTAGCGCGCTAGCCAGAGACAGCGCGTGGGGGTGAACTAAAATTGTGCTATCAACGCCTGCATATAGGAAGTAAGCACCCCATGTCTTAGATCCAGGTATGAGCGAAAGAAGCATAGCGCGTTTTTCCCTATATTGGTAATGCCGTAGTTTCTTTATAAGCAGGTCATGGAGCACTCTATCGAAAGCTTTGGTTAAATCACATAATAGTGTACTGACGTAACAACCGTCATTAATTGATTCGTTTATAATAGAGGTGAATGTAAGTAATGCCGAAGTGGTGGACCTGTTGGTTCTAAATCCAAACTGCTTTTCACTGAATAACTTATTAGATTCGAAATAGTGTTCGAGGCGGTGTTTGATGGCAATGTCAAATATTTTTCCGAAGATTGGAGTGATGGATATGGGCCTATAATTCGCAACGTCGTTGCGATTGCCCTTTTTAAATATGGGTACAATACCTGATACTTTGAATACTCTAGGGTAAATATTCTCGTCAATAGCTGCATTAAGTAACTTTGTCAAGGGCCATATAATAAAGTCTTTAGTTGCTTTAACTATCTTGCTGTTGATCCCATAGTAATCAACGCTATTGCTGTTAGTAAGTCTACTCAGAATATCTCTCATTTCATTATAACTTATATGATCAATGTTGAATTCGGCATTAGACATTGATATTTATTTTAAGTATTTACTAGGGTCAGCAGTGCAATTTGCACTTGTGTTACTTTGAGTTTCCGAAAACTAATTGGCAAATGTTTGAGATGAAATGCTATGTGTTGTCTCTTTTCTTAGGCGTCGCGCTTTGTTTATAATATCCCACATTGCCTTATACTTGTTATTATGAGACGCAATGTAGGAGTCATTGGCATTCTTCTTGAGAGTGCGAATGTATTGCCTATAGGTAGTTTTGAGAGCATTAATCTGCGTTTTCAATTGTATACTTGGATCTTTTATGATATTGAACCCAGAAAAGTATTTTTCTCTCATGCCTGCCAGAGTTGCATTAAACCAGGGAGCCCTCTTTGTAGATTTTATTTTGTTTAGATGGAAAAGACGTTTTAATATTATCCATGATTATTTCTAAAAACCGGTCACACTGATCATCTACGGAACCGTTATAAATGGTATCCCAGTTAACGATGCTCAGATTTTGATATAAGCGGAACACGCCAATTTGCGTGATAGGTCTATGAAGCTCAACTGATCGCGGACAGTAACCGAAGCCAATATTCAAAAACTGACCTAAGTGGTCGGACAAGCCCACGTCTAATATGCCACTGTCGTAAGAGTGCAGATTGAAAATTGTAAAGTTAACCAGTATATTCTCAATGCAATTATTATTGCGAGTATTATCATCAATTCCCGTAGTAAGCCCGAGTGACTGCAGAAGATCTGAGAACGCAACATTTTGAGGGCATTTGGTGCCGAATTTAACATTGACGTCACCAGTTATTATTAAATACTTTGTACCAGCTCCCTTGGCGACAATTTCGGTAAACAATTGTAAACATATGGCAAAATCCCCACTCGGTGGTCTATACACAATGATAATAGTCATGTCAGTTTCGATGATTCTTAAAGCAGCAATTTCACAAATATTAGATAAAGACATACTTGATACACAGACTACATTCTCACAAGCAATATGATGCTTAACCAAGACCATCGAGCCACCGTACGAACTGTCTCTTGCAAAGCGTGATACTACTTTATAATTTTCTAATTGAATAACTTTGCATTCGTTGGGATCTAACCAGTGCTCTGTAAGACAAATTACATCCGGCATATAGTCAACACAGTACAACACAGTAACTTAAAAAAATATTTTACGAATCCATAACAAGCGGTACACCATTCCAAAAAAAAAAACGACCTACCAACCAAATAGAAAATACAGAAATAAAGGCAAATAAAAAATAATTTGGAAATTTATCATATAAAATATTATTAAATAAAATCGAAGAGTGCAAGTTCTAAAGGGTCCAAGTGCCAAAAACCTGGAGTAGAGATAATAAAATTAAATCGTCCTTGTAGTTAATAACCACTATTTTAGCTATGCAATATTTTTTTGTGTGTAACAACTTCCTTCAAGTAAGACAGAAAGTAAGAAAAAATAATAATTTTTACTGTAAAAATAAAAAGAAGATAGATAATTGTAAAATGGTCGAAGTGCCTCGTTATGTATTGATGAAAAGGGTCCGTAATACATATTACTGGGATAGAGTAAAAAATCTGATGTGGCCAGGCACATGACTATCATACCATATATCAAATTAATAGTTTAGCTGCATGAGATTCTATTTGATCGAGATCGGCCATGTCTGCATTAAAATAAAACTACTAGAACTTGCAGATGTTTTGATTTTATTGACAGTAGGTATTGTCAAAACATCAGCATTTGACACAACCACTGTCATTAGAATGAAAATACACATACACACACACATACTCATACAGACACAGACATTTTTTTGTACCTTGTTCAAAAATGTTCAGGGGACCCAAGAAGACATATTTCAACTAAAATAAAAAAAAATTTGGCGCGATTACAATACTTTACATACTACGTATGATAAAGTAAAATAAAAATCTGATGTGGCCAGGCACATGACTTTATCATACAAAATATAAAATTAATAGTTTAGCTGCATGAGAATCTATTTGATTGAGATAAATCGTGTCTGCATTAAAATTAAGCTAGTTAGCCAGGATTTGACAGATATTTTGATAGTTAATAGTATCAATAGTAGGTATTGTCAAAGCATCAGCATTTGATACTACCTACTGTCGTCAGAATAATAGCTCTTTATCTCACAAGTTACGAAAGCATGGAATAGCGCGACGAGCGGTGATGCGGCGCGTCACCGATGGCGGATCGTCGCCGTCGCATGTGAGCCAGTCGCGCTATGTAGTTTTGAGTGACATCAACGTTTTTTGTGTTGCTTTTTGAGAAATACGTATTTAAAAAAAATCTAAAATGGTTATATTTCTGTATAGGAAATGTTAGGTTGATACCACTTCTACGAAACGTCAAGTTTAAAAAGCTAATTCAAATTCTGACAGATTTATATTCGTTCATGACACTGTATGTCACATCCGTACCAACATATGTACTAAAATATAACTACACCTTGCTATACTTTATATACTATTTTCTCAATTTATCGTTTTTACAATTAGATATAACGACGGGTTGATATTTCTTATCAACAAACAATCAAATTGGTGATCTTTTTTTATTTGAATTTTGTATTTTGTACTTTGCCGCACTAGAGCGGCAACGTTCCATAGCGGTTCTCCAACCTTTGATGAAATAAGCTGTTTTCGAGTGTGACAGCATAGACATTTCTGTGGTGACAGCTCAAAAAAATATTTGTCCAATCCAGGCTACTGTGTAGTTTCAAATCAATGCAGATACGACCGATCTCGATCAAATAGAATTTGCTCTTAAAGCTAAACTATTAATTTTACCAAAAAATATCATAGGCATAAATTATTCAAAATTTCCTCTACTTTAATTTATTATTTAACTATTTTGATGAAATTACAGAAATGACGGCTCATTTGCAAAATCGTTGAAAAATGCTAAGAGTAAATAGCCAGTTCCTTTGGACCCGTTTCAACCAAAAGGTTTTCGGCTCTAAGTTTGGTCATAAAACTTCTAAATATGAACTTTCGTCCCGATACCTTTAGTAGTTTCTCCGGAATCGTCGCCACAAAAATCATTTACACACACAGACACACACACACACACACACAGACATTTTTTGTACCTTGGTCAAAAATGTTCAGGGGACCCATAAAGACCTATTTCGGCTAAAATCTCAATTTTTTTTTCGGCATGATTACAATACTTCATCATACTGCGTATGATAAAGTAAAAAAAAATATTTAAGAACATATAATTTCAAAACGTATTTTCTTGGCTTCTCTTGTCTACATATAAACTTTTGCCTGATTCTTTTGTCTATCAAAACATGCACCTTCTTGAGACAATTCAAAAATCTTACTGAAGGTATTGGCGGCATACTTGTACTTTTTCCCCTTGGCCGTTCCATGACGTCTCCGATTTATTTTACAGATCTGTATTAATCCAAGTAAATAATAAGTGTTCTGTTTTATAGGATCAGCTATTTCATAAAAGTCATGGAACAGACATTGTATTTGTTCTATAGAAATGTATTTACATTGCAGTTTACAGTGGCAATTTACCTTGGAATAATATAAAAATATTAACCTAACCTCAATAGATTTACAAAAAAAAACTTAGATTCAAGATACTGTTTGGCAGCTTTAACCCCCCTCGGTACGTTGTGTACTCTAATCCAGTTGTTTTTGTTTTTTTACTTTATCATACGCAGTATGTAAAGTATTGTAATCATGCCGAAATTTTTTTTTGAGATTTTAGCGGAAATAGGTCTTTATGGGTCCCCTGAACATTTTTGACCAAGGTCCAAAAAAATGTCTGTGTGTGTGTGTGTGTGTATGTATGTCTGTGTGTGTGTAAACGATTTTTGTGGCGACGATTCCGGAGAAACTACTAAAGGTATCGGGACAAAAGTTCATATTTAGAAGTTTTATGACCAAACTTAGAGCTGAAAAGCTTTTGGTTCAAAAGGATCCAAAGGAACCGGCTATTTACTCTTAGCATTTTTCAACGATTTCGCAAATGAGCCGTCATTTCTGTAATTTCATCAAAATAGATAAATAATAAATTAAAGTAGAGGAAATTTTGTATAATTTATGTCTATAACATTTAATGGTAAAATTAATAGTTTAGCTGCAGGAGCAAATTCTATATGATCGAAATCGTGTCTGCATTAATACTAGGTGCCCAGGATATTTTGAAGTTTTTGACAGTGTTTGGAACGTCAGCGTTTGCGAAACGTCAATTCAACACGCAAATGCATGGAGAATTGCCATGAGGAGGAGCTAGGTGAAACAATATTGAAACAATATTGAAAAACAATATTTCGAGTGCGGATAGCAATGTTATGTTTTCGCGAATAAATACAAGAAAGATTGTAAGACGGTATGTTAACCTTAAAACTTATTTGGAATATTGAGCATAATTCTTTATGAACTTTTGTAGTTAGCACTGAAGACGGCGTAAAACTCGAAAATATAGTATGCTAGAAGCCAATATAATATATTAATCATCAGAACCAGAACCGTTTTACTTTATCATCCGTAGTATGACAACACTCCATATTTAGAAGCTTTCTGTTGAACTAAGGGTCCAAAGGAACTGGAGTTTTAGTCTTAGAATTTTTGAAAGATATTGCAAATAAGCCGCTATATCTGGAATTTCGTCGAAATAGTTAAATAATAAATTAAAGTAGAGGAAATCTGAATAATTTATGACTATAACATTGTTTGGTAAAATTAATAGTTTAGCTACATGAGCAAATTCTATTTCATGGAGATCGCTGATGTTTTGACATTACCTACTGTAAATATAATGAAAATGTCTCTAGTCTAGTTCTAGTAGTTTTATTTTAATGCAGACATGGCCGATCTCGATCAAATAAAATCTCATGCAGCTACACTATAAATTTTATATATGGTATGATAAAGTCATGTGCCTGGCCACATCAGATTTTTTTCAGTCTCTGAACCCTCTTTATCATTGCATTGTTTGGTTAAAATAATACGCGATTCGACTGGTACTTAGACCCTTTAGAAATAAATTACGCTGGCACATACAGCGAGCGCTATCTTTCACACACTATTTGAAGACCTAAATTTATTGCTGGCACTTACTACCTTTGTAGTATTAGTAGGTATGCCACTTAGAGCTTTTCTACATGTATAACTCAAATTATTCGATATTGGCACTTAGACCCTTTAGAACTTACACTCTTTTATTACAGTAAAGTATTTCTATATGCTGATGATGCCTCAGTCTTTAAACTTAGTTGTCCGATTGAGTACCAGTCCGCTCTCATCCTGTTCATTCTCGTCCTTGGTGTGGTGTGGTCGCATGTCGCAGGGCGGTAGTAACGGGTTATAGATTTGGCCCGCTAAATGCAAAAACTCCACAGTCTGATTCAAATTTAGCTTGGTACATCTTTTTTCAAACATATACCCAGCCAAGTATCTCGCAATGTTTGCTCTTTTTTCGATGACCGGTACCAATCGTCGCTCTGGCAGCTCGACAACTCAATCACGTGAGTATGCGCACCTGTCTCCGGGTCCTTGATATTAATGGAGAGGTTGACCTTCAAGAGCACGTACCCCTCGGAGGACAATCATAGGCCCGCTGCTGATGATCGTTGTTCCCGCCTCAAACGGCAACAACGTAGCAGCCGAACGATAGCTGACAAGCACCATGAAAACCTTTCCTGAGCCTCACTCCTAGCCACTAAAAACTCACTGCCCTTCTACATGATGACCTCGATAGTATTTTCGCTTTCTTAATTTGGTCTCATCTATTTCCACTGTTTCCCCCCCTAATTTCTGTGGGTGCGTGATGAACATGTGAAAAACTACCTCACGACAGAAGGATGCCCAATCTATCGCGGTCTTGATCGACATGCCTAAATCAGCACTCACCCAAACTAAAGGAAGGTTGGAAACTCAGCAGTAAGCGAAACCCAAAATTTGGTAATGCGAAAGGTGCGAGTGGTCGAACAAGGTCCCCTTGCGAAACTCTACCCTCTGCTGGCACGTGGTTCTTTTACGATGTCCTTTCTGGACCATGTTCCCACAATGCCAGCGAAGTCCGTCAGGGCTAAAAGAAATTAAAAACAACAATTATTAACAATGAAATGCAGTTATCATTGAAACTTACGCATCCTTGTGTAACCACCCGCATCTCTCCACCACACTTCGGACACTCGATAACTTTGGATAATAAATTATCAATATCCATAACGAAGTTGTTAAAAATGTAAAATTCACAACGTTCTTCTCAGCCTTGGCAGACAGTTTGATTGCGGACCACCCCAGAAAATTAAATCTCGCAATAGTCACCAACGAAAACCGTTCCCCTAACCTAGTTCACGTAAACTTCTAATGGCTTTATCAATCTTATTTATTGTCAAATTTGATTTCCCCACATGTTTTTCTTACTCATATGATCTCCATATATCACCTCATCACTGTAAGTACACGTAATTTTGTCTTTTTACGCATTGACTAAACTTCACATTGCCCGCTTTCGATTTGAGGGCGTTTTCTTCTGGTTCATTTCGCACAAATCGAACGCGTAGAAGTGTAACTTCACAAAGTTTGTGTAAGAACCACTCAAAAAATACTCCGGGTGCTTCGTACACCAACTTTATGCAGTTGCGCTACTACGCGTTCAATTCGTGCTAAAACCCACCAGAGTAAAACGCCCTCAAATCGAAAGCTTGTTCAACTTCAACTTCATATTATTTTCCGTATAAAAGAATTTGTTTCCATGTAACTGTATTGGGATTGACTTTATTTTATATAACGTATACCAATTTAAACTAATAAACGGTACCGAAAGGACGGCTAATAATTTTGAATTTCTAATGAAAATTTCTAATGGGTTCGGTCCTTAATGTTAGAGAAAATATTATTGATAGTTTTTTTATTGCCAATAACAACACGAAAATCTTCATTTCTGAATAAACCAACCAGCTTGGAAGAAAGACCGTCAATCTGAGTAAGTTTTTTAAAATTGACCTGGACAACACTGCAACCATCATCCGTCGCATGGTCGCGAAAAGGGCTATTGAAAATTAGCTTCTGCACTAAAGATCTTGGGTAACCATTATTAATGAACGTCTCACTCAAGTTTCGCAAGTTCTTATTAATAAATGAGGGATCACTAATATACGCAACTCTATTTCTCATAGCTAAGACGGTGTTGATCTTTTGGCTCATAGAGTGGCTTGAGTAGAAGTTAATATATCTACCAGAGGCAGTGGGTTTACTATACCAATCAAGAATAATTGCATTAGATGTAGGGTCACGGACAACTTTAGTATCTAAGAATGGGACCCCATAGTTTACTTCCCTTTCCACAGTAAACTGCAAATGCGGGTTGTAACCATTAAAAGTCATCAAGATCTCCTCCACCTTATTGTCCGGTACAGCACAGATAATGTCGTCATTAGAAATTGAAAGCTAATGTCATTTATTGCATTCCGTGCGGTGATTGTCCGTTAAAGTATTATGGTCAAACCGGTCAATGGCTCAAGTCACGCATTTGCTTACATAAAAGTGATACTAAGCTAAAAAGAAAAAACTGTGCAGTTGCACTTCATTCCATTGGCTGTAACCATACTATGAAGTGGGACGATACCGAAATAATTACCATGGAAAATAATTATAAAGCCAGACTTTTTCTGGAAATGTTCCACATTCAGTCTAACAGAAATATCTGTATAAATTTTAAATCAGACACAAGCCAATTGAGCAATATATATTCCTTTTTAATTAACCACAAATTTAAAACTTTGCACGATGCGGTTGGTATTGGTGTTGGTGGCCCTGACGCTCGAATTTGATTTGTTTCGTTGTTTCTCACAGTGACATGTTTTCATAACCTGTAGGCGGTCATGCGGGAGACATGTGTCCACGTAGTGTTGTCTTCATTTTAAATTGTTTATATTGTGTTCTGTTGTTTTGACGCTTTGTTTGACTCGTTGGTTGATTGGATGCTGTGTCGTGTTGCCTCCGACAATGTTTAAATCTCCAAGCAAGCTTTTATCTAACTCTGTTTGTAAGTAGAAACATTTTATTTTTGTGTTTTGTTCACTGCTTTTGGTTAAGTTGAATACTAATTGAAGCCTTTGGTCTATTGTAACCAGCTTGTTCCTGAGGAAGTTTTTAATTAAAACGAAAATTAGAAAAATTAAAAAAAAAATAGAAAAAAGGAGTTTCCTTTACATCGCCCGCCTGACCGGATTTCCCACGATATTGCTGACGTTTAAATTCAAAACGAAGACGGTCGTTATCTCCTCTCAACTATATATATATATATATATATATATATATATATATATATATATATATACAGCGTCATTTTTAATGATTGAACGTCACGTGACTGGCTATTTATTTTTGGGCAGTAAGTTTGTTTATCCGGCGTTGGCAACACTTGCGCGCGCTTAGTGAAATTTACTGAAACACGTCACATATTTCCAGTGACGCGCGGTTTGTTTTTCTTCATTTGAGTGTAAGCTGTGTCGTTTGGATCTTAGTGAAAAGGCTGAAAATAATCAAGGTGATTCGTGAATCAAGGTGTGTTTAAAAAAATAGTTCTTTTTAGGGCTCTTTATTCGTTGGGAAGGATAAGAACCGTAAGTTTATTCAAAATTTAAGGTTATGTTTATCTAATGCTAACATTTTTAGATGGTTTTTACTCCCGAACAAGATGCTTTCATGCTGAAAGCGCACTATCGCAGTGCCACCCGCAATGCAGATGGAACGTGGAGTTATTCGATACCTTTGTGTGTCGAACAGTTTGCTGAAAAATATCCGAATGAAGTTGTAGATTATGACGTTTTTGCACAACATGTACGACGAGTTACTGCCAGATTTGAGGGAAAAAATTGTATTTGTAAGGGAAAATCAACAGGTAGACCAACAATTTTAACGGAAGATGTTGTTGACAATATTCGACAACGTATGGATCGAAGCCCAAACAAATCCTTGCAACAGCTTTCTCAGCAAGCAGGTACGGTAGAAACACCGTTATAATTTGTCTATTTATTTATTAACACATTGTTCCTCTTCTGTTTAGGTATGTCTGCATCAACCTGTCGTAAAGCTTTACGAAAAAAACCTGCATAGGTACCCGTACAGAGTCAGCGTACTTCAAGAACTACACCCACACGACAATGAACTGCGACTACGATATTGTAGATGGTTTAATGAGCACTTAAACAATAACGATAATCTCGATTTAACGTTCTTCACCGATGAGGCCTGGGTTCATTTGTCAGGATATGTGAATAGCCAAAATTATAGAACATGGGCTACAGAAAACCCTCACAACTTTATTGAAACACCCCTACATCCACTGAAAACTGGCATTTGGGTGGCTATATCGAGAAGAAGAATTATAGGGCCAATTTTCTTTAATGAGACTGTTACTGGAGAACGATATCGAACCAATATTTTGACACCATTTTTGGAACAACTGCATGATGATGAACTGGTATTAGGCAATTTTCAGCAAGATGGAGCCCCTGCGCATACAGCTGGTGAGACACTGCGATTCCTTGAAGAGTTTTATGACGACCGCATTATAAGTAGAGGATTATGGCCACCTCGTTCACCGGATCTCACACCACCAGACTTCTACTTTTTCGGAAAAATAAAAGATAATATCTTTAAAACAAGGATGCACGACATAAACGAACTACAAGAGGCAATAGTGCGTGAAACAGAGAGTGTAACGGTTAATGAACTACAACATGTATTTGAAAATATGAAGAGACGGGTTAATTTGTGTATTGAAAATGACGGGGGGCATTTTCAAAATATGCTGTAATTTTTAATGATCAGTAAAGGTACTTTCTTTTTGTTGTGTTGAATTTCTGTTTGTTTTAAAATCACGTTCAGACCGTAATGTAACATAATTTCTTTGTTTGTATGTACGGTGAAGTGCTACGTAATACTTGTTACGTAATTGTATTGGACCACTTGTCTGTGCTACGTATCAACAAATTGAAGAAGAAAATTAATTAAAAGCTAGTAAGTAAAAGTCAGTATTTTACAATATTTTGTTACTGATTGAACAAACAAATGTGTTCAACACAACTATGGTAGAAAAAAAAAAAACAACAACCTCTATGTACGCGGTAATTTTTAAAGAAATCATCATTTAATGGTTTGACCATATCCCCATAATAAAAATAATATGATACGCCACTGCCTTATTTACAGAACTGAATTCATTGCTGCCAATATGTGTATATTTGGTTGCCTACATCGGTAGTCACGTGACATTCAAACATTAAAAATGACCCTGTATATATATATATAGGAAACTGGTTTAATCGGTTTAAATATACTATATAAGGAATATGACGTAGGTAAATAGAATCCAAGAGTGAAGTAATTTTTAAAATTAATTAAAAGGATACGGTCTCAGCCCGGATTCGAACCGGGGCCTTCTTCCTTGCCGGGGAATTGCTCTACCGCTGAACTACTGAGCCCTGTTAGACCAGTGCTGATGCCTTTGAAAATATTAAAAAGTGAAATAAAATAAAAGTAGAATGAAACCCATTGGAAAAGGAAGAGAATATAACAAAAATGAAAGGAAAAATAATTTACGGGCGATCTGAGGTCGGGAAGTGGGAGAGGGTGAGTTTTTAAGGGTAAGAAACGGTTTATCTCGATTTCCGGTAAAACTACAAGTCCTATGGAAAAAAAGGTAAATGGCAAAGTTGTAGGTAATGAAAAGATCTACAGTGTATTTACACTTTTTTCACATAACCTCAAAATTTATGTGAAAAATTCAATTAACCAAGTTTTTGGTTTTTTATTTTTATCTTTTACAAAAAGAATTTTTCTTTCACGAAATTTGGTGAAAACTTGCCTTGTTATGTCCCAAATACACTGTAATTTTTTGATTTAAAATACTTATTATCGAAAAAGCAGCCTAATTTTCAATCGAAAATTCTCACGTCAAAATATCTCCTTTTTTATTAAAGTCGGTGGGCGATTTGTTCGTTGAAATCTCTAGTTTCAGATGGTGAAAAAAAAGTATACATTTCTATGATAAATGTTCTCAAAAAATGCAAAGAAATAAAAAAAATCTGATGTGGCCAGGCACATGACTTTATCATACAATATATAAAATTAATAGTTTAGCTGCATGAGAATCTATTCTATTGAGATAAATCGTAGGTATTGTCAAAGCATCAGCATTTGACACTACCTACACTACGTCATTAGAATAATAGTTATTTATGTCACAATTGCCGAAAGTACGGAATAGCGCGACAACTGGTGATGCGGCTCGTCACCGAAAGCGGAGTGTCGCCGTCGCATGTGAGCGAGTCGCGCTATCTAGTTTTTGGCAGGAGCGACATCAACGTTTATTGTGTTGCTTTTTAAAAAATACGTATTTTAAAAAAATAAATGAAAAATTTCTGTATAGTAAATGCTAGGTTGATACCACTTTGACGAAACGTCAAGGATAAAGGTGCGTTCCGATTGGTAGGTAATGGTAGCTAATGGCGGTGGTAGAATACGAAATTATAGTATTTCTTACATGTCGTGATAATGACACATATTAGTTTGCATGTACATAAACATGAGTCACTAGCAATTTTCTATTGGAAATACTATAATGGCGTCTGCTACCACTGCCATTATCACTAATGAAAACGCACCTTAAAAAGCTAATTCAAATTCTGACAGATTTATATTTGCTTATGACACATCCCTACCAACAGGCTAAAATAAAACTATGTACACTCATCGCTATACTTTATTTATAATTTTCTCAATTTATCGTTTTTAGAATTAGATATAAAGACGGGTTGATATTTCTTATCAACAAACAATCAAATTGGTGATCTTATTTTATTTGAAATTTGTATTTTATAATTTGCCGCATTAGAGCGGCAACGTTCCATAGCGGTTCTCCAACCTCTGATGAGATCAGCTGTTTTCGAATGTGACAACACAAAAAAATATTTGTCAAAATCCTGGCTACTATGAAGTTTCATATTAATGCAGATGCGACCGATCTCAATCAAATAGAATTTGCTCTTGCAGCTAAACTATGAATTTTACCAAAAAATGTCATAAACATAAATTATTCAAAATTTCCTCTACTTTAATTTATTATTTAACTATTTTGACGAAATTACAGAAATGGCGGCTCATTTGCAAAATCCTTGAAAAAGGCTTAGAATAAACTACCAGTTCCTTTGGACCCTTGTGAACCAAAAGCTTTTCAGCTCTAAGTTAGGTCATGAAACTTCTAAATATGAACTTTCGTCCCGATACCTTCAGTAGTTTCTCCGGAATCGTCTCCACAAAAATCGTTTACACACACACACAGACACACACACAGACATTTTTTTGTACCTTGGTCAAAAATGTTCAGGGGACCCAAAAAGACCTATTTCCGCTAAAATCTCAATTTTTTTTTTCGGCATGATTACAATACTTTATAATACTGCGTATGATAAAGTAAAAAGGTATAATCCGATTTTTTTATCGTTGTGTATAATTTTGAGCGATTTATTAAAATTTATACTTTAATTACTCAATAAACGTAAGATTCCATGTTACATTGATAAACAGAAAAATTACAAATCCATAAAACACGAAGATTGCAAAAAATATGCGAAAATAGTTGTTCGAAATATAATTAAAGCTAGGATTTAAAGTGTACTTCATCTAAAAAATGTAATTGCTCTTTTTTTCAGTAAAAAAGTTAATTTATAACATTCTATTTACATTTGTTAGTATCCACTACTTTTTGTCTCTTTACTGGCATGTCTTCATCGTTAGCTTCGAGTAGATCTTCGAAGTCTTCAAGACCATCACCATCTTCGTCTCCAATATTAGTTCCAGTCTGCATTGGTTCTTCATCCACAATTTCGTCTGAATCAGAGTTGGGCGTTAATCGATTAAATCACTCATTAGTTTTACTCTAGATTAATGAAATTAATCGTCACTCATCACTCGTCAATCATAAAAGTATATATTTCACTCATCACTCGTCAATCACCAAAATGAGTGTTACTCGTCAATCGTTACTCGTCAATCGTCAATCATTTTTGAGCGAGTAACCATATGTCCGTGTTGAATATTCCGTCGACGGCCGATGGGACAATACAAAGATGTTTTATAGGTACTTCAATAAACCGACCACATGTCTGTATACGCGGTCCGACTCAGTTCTCATCAGCATTCAGCGCAAAGCGTATTTTAGGTCTGTTGACTGTTCCAACACGCACAAGACCGTTCACGTCAAATGAGAAGTGACATAACCTTTAAAAATAATAGAAACCTTCAAGGGCTTCGTCATAGTCGTTTATTTAACTTTCACTCATCACTCGTTCCGTAGTACTCATGATTGACGATCGGCGAGTAATTCAATCATGTGTGTATGTGGCGAGTGACGAGTGACGAGTGAATTAATCATTACTCTTAATGAACGAGTGAAGAGTGTTACTCTTCACTCGTTCACGAAGAGTGACGATTAATTCACTCGTCACTCATCACTCGGTCACTCGATTAACAAAATGCCCAACTCTGGTCTGAATCACTAAGTTCTTCGTAGCTTTTTTCTTCTACATTGGAGCATTTTTCAAAACAATGACAATTTAAGCATAAATTTGTGCATTTGAAACCATGTTTTCGGCAGCCACATTTTAAAATTCTACATCCAGTTGCACAGCTGCAGCAAATCGTTTTAAGCAATAGTTCCGGAATTAATTCCGTTTCTGTAAATTGGGGCATAATGCCACGTTGATGTTGCTTCCAGCCCCAAGCCGTTGCTGTCAGTTCGTTACCCAGCCAAGTTTGAAGCTGATAATATGCCCTGTAACAATGTTGTTCTGCTGCACCTTCTGTGGGTGGGAGATTTGCCAATATGAAAGATGATTTAATTTTTGCCAATTGATATTTTCGAAATCTGAATTGATTCAGTGTTATATTATCATTTTTACATTTATAAATAGATTTGAATATTGGCCAAATTTGACAAATTTTTATCGTGTAATAATGAATTTACGATTTTCCGGCAAATCCAGATGCTGTATCGCAACCAGAAAAACAATGCAGAAATGCAACGATGTTTTTGAAGGATTCATATTTGAAACTATCTGAACCTGGCTTGTGAAAATAAATGTCATTATGATTTGAATTTAATTGATTAAAATGATCAAAAGATCAATATCTTGACCCACAACAACGACAGTTTTATTAGTATCTCCGGCAATTTCTATCGAGGTCTTAATTATGGTCGCATCAGCTACGAAAAAAAAAAGCTACGAAGAACTTAGTGATTCAGACGAAATTGTGGATGAAGAACCAATGCAGACTGGACTAATATTGGAGACGAAGACGGTGATGGTCTTGAACACTTCGAAGATCTAGTCGAATCTAACGATGAAGACATGCCACCAAAGAAGAGACAAAAAGTAATGGATACTAAAAAATGTAAATAGAATTTAATAAACTAATTTTTTTACTGAAAAAAAAGAGCAGCAGTCACATTTTTTAGATGAAGTACCCGTTAAATCCTAGCTTTAATTATATTTCGCATATTTTTTGCAATCTTCGTGTTTTATGGATTTGTAATTTTTCTGTTTATCAATGTAACATGGATCTTACCTTTATCGAGTAATTAAAGTATACATTTTAATAAATAGCTCAAAATTATACACTACGATTTAAAAAAATCGGATTTTTACCTTTTTTAATTTGTTTGCATTTTTTGAGAACATTTACCATAGTGTATACTTTTTTTTTACCATCAGAAAGTAGAGATTTCAACGAACAAAAAGCTCACCGACTTTATTAAAAAAGGAGATATTTTGACGTGAGAATTTTCGATTGAAAATTAGGCTGCTTTTTCGATAATAAGTCAAAATAACATGAAAAAATAAATATTTTAAATCAAAAAAATTAGAGTGTATTTGGGACATAACAAGGCAAGTGTTCACCAAATTTCGTGAAAGAAAAATTCTTTTTGTAAAAAATAAAAATAAAAAACCAAAAACTTGGTTATTTGAATTTTTCACATAAATTTTGAGGTTATGTGAAAAAAGTGTAAATACAAAAGTTGTAGATCTTTTCATTACCTACAACTGTGCCATTTAACTTTTTTCCATAGGACTTGTAGTTTTGGCGGAAATTTAGATAAACCGTTTCTTACCCTTAAAAACTCACCCTCTCCCACTTCCCGACCTCAGATCGCCCGTAAATTATTTTTCCCTTCATTTTTGTTATATTCTCTTCCTTCTCCAATGGGTTTCATTCTACTTTTATTTTTTTTTGTTTCAAAAATTATCGACCCTGGTCTATGTAGCAGGAGATAGATTTAATTCGTCATTTCAAACGATAGTAACAGTACGGGTTGCTGTCTAACTACTATTATCATGACATCTATTGGACACTGGTGGAAATTGGTTCATGGTATGTCAAGTTTATCGCAAATCTTGCTAGTGGAAAGTAGGAAACTGGTTTAATCGGTTTAAATATACTATATAAGGAATATGACGTAAATAGAATCCAAGAGAGAAGTAATTTTTAAAATTACTTAAAAGGATACGGTCTCAGCCCGGATTCGAACCGGGGCCTTCTTCCTTGCCGGGAATTGCTCTACCGCTGAACTACTGAGCCCTGTAGCAGGAGATAGATTTAATTCGTCATTTCAAACGATAGTAACAGTACGGGTTGCTGTCTAACTACTATTATCATGACATCTATTGGACACTGGTTGAAATTGGTTCATGGTTTGTCAAGTTTATCGCAAATCTTGCTAGTGGAAAGTAGGAAACTGGTTTAATCGGTTTAAATATAGTATATAAGGAATATGACGTAAATAGAATCCAAGAGAGAAGTAATTTTTAAAATTACTGTTACTATCGTTTGAAATGACGAATTAAATCTATCTCCTGCTACAGGGCTCAGTAGTTCAGCGGTAGAGCAATTCCCCGGCAAGGAAGAAGGCCCCGGTTCGAATCCGGGCTGAGACCGTATCCTTTTAATTAATTTTAAAAATTACTTCTCACTTGGATTCTATTTACGTCATATTCCCTATATAGTATATAGGGAATATATATATATATATATATATATAGTAGGTTTCAAAATACTATATATATATATATATATATATATATATATATATATATTATATTATATATTATTATTATTATTATATATACATATATATATATATATATATATATATATATATATATATATATATATAGTATATATATATATATATATATATAGTATTTTGAAACCTACTGACCTTTAAATAGAACCATTTTATTAAAGTGATGTCGTATGCTTTCAGTCTTATTCATTTTGATTTTGCTGAAATAATACATTCTGACGTTGGTATATCTATCTACTTATTATACTTTTTATTAACAATGTTCTGTGGTTGTCCATTGCAAACTGATCATAACTATGGGTTACTAAACCTGAAAACACATCTGAAAAAATAAATTGTTTCAAAACCATATTATTAATAACAGCAACAGATTTTGTATTATTTTTGCACGATAGTAGAACATGTTTTATTACTTTCTCGCATTTAATGCAAATTTTTACAACATCTTCAGAAGGATACTGAAGGCATTTTTTATTTTTTGCGTTAATGAAAGCGTACATGGAAAAATCTTTAGTTTCGCTTGATAATACAGTCAAACAATGTTCGCAAACTATACGTTGCTGTAAATAATAAACAACGTATCCAGCTATATATGTAATGATGTATTTTGAAAATGGTGACAGGGGATCAGGCAGATAATCGTGATTTGGTTCGTTCTATGTTGTAATCATCGTCATTATCGTTTGAACTACGCATTCTATATTCCGTGGATGTTATGTTTATTTGATGTACAGGTTCACATTTTAAAATGCTGAGTTCTTCTAAAGGAACACAATTACCACGGAAACTCTCACGTAGTTCTACATGCGCCAACAATTTTTTGTACGCAGCCTGAAATTGTCTAGCTGTGGGGTTATTATTGTGACCACCACGGGATCGAATACATCCAAAAAATAGTTCTAAGCTGTCTTGCGATATTTTGTACATTGGCAGAAACTTTAAAGATTCATCGGTAATAATTAATCTTTGAAATAAAAACTTCGTGCTTGCAATGCAAACTTTTAAACCTAAAAATCCTGTATGTCTTTGTGTATTTAACAGTAATGGTCCATTAGCATGTATTCTTAAACCACTTATACCGGGTGGTCATTTTAACTTGAGACTCCTAAATATCTCGTTAAATATGCATGATACGACAAAAGTGTCTTGAATAAACTTGTAGGACTCAATGGGGGAAATGAGATGACGATATCATTTACATTGCAGATGGCGCTGCAATCGGTGAAAATGAGGCTAACTTAATTTTTTCAAATGGGAATACCCAATTTTTTTATCAAATTATGTTTTTACGCTAAATAAGAACAATATTTTGTCTAAATATTTTTTTCGTACAATGCATCTATTAAAAGTTATTGACGATGGAAGTTTGTGGCGGCTGCGGTAGTTACGACCGCTGCCACTGCATGGGATGCGCTCGCCGTCTGGCAGTCAAAGCGACGACTTAGTAGACACTCATGGTACAACGTAGGAAGGTATGTGCGTAGCCAGGACACGTTTTGGTATCCCGTGCGTTGCGCCGTCATGCGCATAGGGTTTGTTTACGCACGAAAAAAATGCATCGTACGAAAAAAAGTTTCAGACAAAAGATGCTTCATATTTAGCATAATATCATAATTTGATAAAAAATTTGGGTATTCCCATTTAAAAAAATGAAGTTAGCATCATTTTCACCGATTGCAGCGCCATCTGCAATGAAACTGATATCGTCATCTCATTTCCCCCTTTGAGTCCTACAAGTTTGTTTAAGACACTTGTCGTGCCATGTATATTTTAGGAGATATTTAGGAGTCTCAAGTTAAAACGACCACCAGGTATACTCATTTACTGTGTAAAAAAATCAATATGTTGCTGAAATTTGTTTTGGACAAAGCTTTTTTATATTCGATTTGCAAAAGGCTTCTAGAATTTAGTATATCAAAAATATTATTCATAATTTGTATAAATTCAACGGTCGCATCTACATCTTTAAACTCTTGTATAGCTAAATCATTTGCACAAAATTTTAAGGCAGTAGCAACACTGTCACTGAATATTTGAGTGGCCAGACAAACTTTCATCTTTTGCTTATTATAAGCTAAGTGTTGCTGGCGAAGTTTATTTGCCAAGTGAAACGCCTCTCGTTCCTGCAACTCGTGAAGTTCTTTGAAGTATTTCCATGCAATGGGCTTGTTTTCCTTATTTACAAACATTTCTTTATCTCCTAATGCGTTTCCCACGAGCTTTAGCATGTGGGAAGGGTCTAAACACAGCCACTTCTTCATCACAAGATGGATGTTTAAAACTAGTTTTTAATGTAGAGTGGTTCAAATTGCAGCCTAAACGATTAGCCATAGCTAAATTCGTTGGAGCACCATCAAAAGTTAAGCTGGCCACGATTACACCGGCATCATAACATTTCCTTAGGCACTCTAAAACTAGCCCTTTCTTCTGCTCGCTTGAAATACCAGCAATTAAGAAATATCCCACTGGAATTTTCCAATTTCCATTGATGCAGTTTAGCAGAAAAACCAAAGCTTCTTTAGCTAAAATATTTTCTGTTGCATCAGTCCCCGCATCTACATAGCCAAAGCTTCTGCCCAAACTTGGGACCCACTCTTCATGCTGACGAATGGCCATTTCATCCATGATTAGTGCACAAATGACCTTTTCGTTTGATGACGATGTTTTTAATTGTAATGCTTTAAATGCCTCACTGGTGAATCCGGGCTCTCCGTTAATACTTTGATACCACTTACTTATTGTTCTGGAATGGGGTAAGCAAGTATTAAAAGTATTTCTAACATAGTTATATGCCGCTGGCGAGTAATAATGTAGCGTTAATGCAAAGGCCTTCAGATCTGGGGAATAATTTTTTGGAAGTGGTTTCTTTATATTTTTTTTATATTGTCGTAATAACAATTCCTGCGGTCCACCTAGTATCGACAACGTATCTAATGCTTCGTCTTGGACGTATTTTTTCTTCGTTAGTTCTCTAATTATTATTGAAACTATGTTTGCAATTTTTTTCTTTTTAGAGACATTTCTTTCTAAGGAGTTTCAGTTTTTCTTTTCTTCTCTTGCTAATTGCTAAAGTTTGCTTAAGTTTTTCTACTAAACGTCTTTCTCTTGGAGATATCTGGTTACTATTTTTATGAAGATTGGGAATTGATGCATTGTCTGGTGGGTCACTATGTACCTCTACAGAAGTACTGGCTACTGGTACTATGTCGGTAGGTGGCGTAATTAAAAAATTCGACAATATTCGAATCTGTGATGATTCTTTCTAAAATAAAACATTAAAGATTAGACATGTGTATCAATATACTGCGGATTTATAAGCGCCCCTGCAAAATAAGCACAAAAACGAGGAAAAAGCAATAAAAACGTTATAAAAAACTTTATGGGTACTTAGGTACCCATAAAAAAACAACACAAGCTCAAAATAGCCGAAAAAGAGCAAACATAAGCTTGCATAATTGGCAAAATAAGTATTCGCAAATGGTCCTAAAATGCTTACAACAAAACGGCAAAAGAAAACTTATTAAAATCTAAATTTATTTACCATGTTATTTACAATATTAAGCATTGTTTTAATTAATTCTACTTACTAAAGAACAACTATCTACCTTATTTAATGTGGGAATAGCATCCTTATTCAAAACAGCACGCCACGGAGATCTATTGTCAAGGCATCCACTGGTAAAGTGCTTTGAACACAGAACACTGCAGGATGTTGGTGTCCAATTGGGTCTATCAACAAACTTTATCCATAAAAGACGTCTCTCTGGATCTTTCGGAAATCTACAATTGTTTAATGAACCCAAAATATTAGCCATTTCATTACAAAGAAATACGTAATTTTCAGCGTGCGGCCAGTACGAGCCTGAACGTATTTGACATATAAGATTACTTACCGATGAAATGAAATGCCGGTCGAAACCTGCGTTTTGGGTAATTGTCTGGTGTTGCAGATGCGAACAGCGCAACTGGGCATTATTTTTTATATTATGTGTTCTCACAAATCCACTATAATAACTTTAAACAAAGCGAAATAAACGAAATTAATAAAATACCAATACGTCAAAGTTGCGAATGTCACTTTGACATTAGAGGCGCTCCGGAGTGGGGGAAGTGGTCCCATATCCGAGCGCTTATGCCGACTCCTCCTTCCTCCATGATCTCGATAGAATCTCATGCAGCTAAACTATTAATTTTATATATTGTATGATAAAGTCATGTGCCTGGCCACATCAGATTTTTTCCTTCAGCAATAGGTTTTTTTCGATTAATAGACCATTTTTCTGTTCTAATTCCTGTACCAACCTTTTCAGACACTCTATTTCCATAATATTTATGGAATGTTTAGTTTCCATGCTTTCATTTTTTTTTCGTTTAGTACATACTCACGTGGTTTCTTTCATAACAACTGTTATGGGATTGTTTTTTGCATTTCTCACATTCTATACCGTCGCTTACATTTTGCTTGCAGTAGCTACACTTTGTTTTACTTTTAACTTCTTTTGTATTATCAGCTGCATCAGGCAGCTCAACATCACTTTCCATAATCTTGGATAGTTATCTTGGATGGTGATGTGGGTCACCGCCCTGAAATGTGTCATCCCTGGGCATGCTGACCATAAATCCAAGGATTTCATGACCATCCATCTCTTAATCGAGTGTTTTGCCACTCTCTCGGTATTCCGAGAGTCGGTTCTGGTCCCTCTGGTACTGTTTTGGCCCCCACCCTGGCCAGAGAATTGGCAACTTGGTTTCCTTTTATACCAGTGTGGCCAGGCATCCATGCGAGAGTGACTGTTTGCCTTCACCAGACCCGATAATGTTCTCCTATATTTTTTTACGACGAGAGATTGGTATATGCTGGTCACCAGCGACCGTAGCGCTGCTTGGCTGCCGAAAAAGATTTTCATTGATTTGCCTACCCATTTTATCTTGAAGATTTCCTGGGCGCAGACATCAATGGCAGTTATCTCTGCCTGTAGTATACTCGCAAATTTGCCAAGGTTGCAGCGTATCTCTGTTCTTGGTTTGCGTCCGTAGACTTCTAGACCGTTGCCAAGGTTGGCACTGGAGCCATCCGTAAACCAGGAGGAATCGGCCTGTAGCAGGGAGACTTCCCTCCTTCCCCAATCGTCTCTACTTGGATGTAGGACAGTGAACGATGTCTCCCAGCTGTGTTTGGCAGGGATGGTATCACTTCTCATGCCCAGCAGTTCGTCCGACTCAATCGCCGTCGTGAGTCTATTGGGCTCGAGTTCCAAGCAACACTGCCGTCCGTGATCATCGGTCGAACGACAGTCAGGTACAGCCCGTATAGTCGTTTAGGAGTAATTCCCCAGTTTTTTCCACATATCCTTCTGCAGCTCCATATGGAGAACCTAGCTCTGCGTATGATGCTTTCTACATGGAAATTCCAGTTGAGAGCTTTGTCCAATGTTACCCCTAGATATTAGTACTATTTACAGACTGGGTTGTTTCATCGCTCAGGATAGGAGGAATGGCCTCACTTTCCTTCTTCTAGTGAATGGGACAATTAGTATCTGAAGGGGGTTTACAGCAAGCTGTTCCCCCACACACCACCCCTGCATGACGTTTAGTGCTTCTTGGAGGGTGCCAGAGACAAGGCTATCATCATCACCACTCATAAGTATAACCACACCATCCGCGTACGCTTGTATCTGTACGTCTAGCGCCGCAATAATTGCCAGTGGGTCATCCACTAGGAGAGACCACAGGAGGGGCAAGAGCACCCCTCTCTGTGGACATCCCCTTGTAGTTCTGACCGTAACCACAGTGTAGCGCGAGGCTGTTAGTATTCTGCCTTCAAGCATTGCTTGTAGCTACCCACTATCGCCTCAGTGCCCCTGGCCTTTACAGGTTTACAGAGGAACTGTGTTACGCAGCATGAAAGACACCTTCTATGTCGAGAAAGGCCGCCACAGCAGTTTTCTTTGTGTTAAGGGATCGTGCTACATTTCCCACCAAATTGTTAAGTGCCAGCTCCGTAGATTTGGCCCTTTGTTATGCGTACTGGTGGACATGCATAGACTTTATGACTCTTATGTATGCATCCAGGACCTTTTCGCAGGCCTTCAATATGAAGGACATCAGGCTTATCGGTCTGAAGGATTTTGGTGATGGGTCTACTCGGCCCACCTTGGGTATGAATACCACCCTCACCTCCGACCAGCTAGATAGAATGTAGTTTCACACTAGACTAGCTTTGAACAATGTTATCAAGTAAGGTATCGTATATCCAGGCCTTTCTGTAGTAGCACTGGAAACACCCCATCCACACCAGGGACCCTATTCTCGTCATCTTTTTGAAGCGAATCGTGACTTTACGAATGGAGTAGGGATATCACCGGTTGCCCGTATCTATGAGCAAGTTTGCTTGTTGCTAAGAACAATAACACACGCACCACGCCCATACGTTCCCATACGTTTGATTGAAAAATATGGGCGTGGCGCGTGCGTTATTGTTCTTAGCAACAACCTAGAAACGAACCAGAGGGCAACCGGTGATATCCCTACTCCATTCGAAAAGTTACGATTCGCTTCAAAAAGATGACGAGAATAGGGTCCCAGGACCCTTGTAGGGTTGGAAGGATTTTACTGCCTATCTTACTGTGTATGCCGTAATTTTCGACCTCCCACTCATATTTGCTAGGGCGTTTGTTCCCCCACTTAGGTTAACTGGGCGAGATTGAGTTAGGTTGACCTGGTCAGAGTCAGGCAGTTGGGAAAGTGGTTCTGGACCATGATCTCTAGCATCTCTTTTCGAGAGGTCGTGACGGTACCGTCCGTTGTTTGATCGACCATAGGGTTACCCCCGGCTCTCGAGAGGGACTCCTGTGAAACCTGATACTACTGGGAGTATCTTCTATACTCGCTCCTCCAGGACTTCCTTTTCGTCCTTCTTATAGTGTGGTTATGAAGTTCTCCATTGACATTGGTGAATTGAAGTTGAAAAATAAAATAAAACATAGAGTGCTTTCCAATGTTTATTTCTTTGGGGGGTGTGGCGTACTTGATTATTACGGTTGCGCATTTTAGCAAATTTTATAATCAAGTAGTTAGTTTAGTTTCTAAGAAACGAGTTTATTATTTATTGATATGTATTCATTCTTCCCTTAAACTAGAAACGATAAACATCTTTTCTGTATTTGCTCTCACTAACCTTAATAATTAAATAATTTTCATTCTTCATTTTAAATTTTATTTTATTATGTGGCAAACTTGCACATAATTGGTGACCCCAACGTTAAACTCAACGCTGTTTTTACAAGACCGACGCTGAACCTCACGCAAATTTTGAACCAGACGCTGTTTTTGGAGGACCGACGATAAACCCGACGCAGATTTTAGAGGACCGAAGCTGAAAAATTAAATAAAAAATTAAAATTAGACGCTACACGGACGTTGAACTGATTCCGTCGCTACATCATCGAGTTCCAGACTTCAACGCTTTATTGCCGATTCCTGACGACGTCATGGACTTCAGAAGACGACTGCTCAACCGTAATATTTTGATTAGTCTGCATATTTCTCTCTCTCCCTTATAATTTCACATCGAATATTCAGGTAAATCTATCATTTTTTGACAATTTTTCTAAATTAACGTCATTATGACAACTCAGCCTAGTATTTCGACCGACACAAGTATTTTAGATAACCATGATTTAGAACCCATTAGAGTAGAGAACATTTCTTAGTTAAATTACCTCCTTTTTGGCCCTCTAAACCCGAAATTTGGTTTATGCAGATTGAAGCACAATTTTCGCTGTCACGCATCCATGCTGACAGAACAAAGTTTAATTTAGTTATAGCTAATTTGCCTTTAGATGTCATATCCAATATTTATGATGTTATTTCTAATCCTCCTCAGACTGACATGTACAATTTCCTTAAAACAACTTTAATATCAAGACTTTCGTTCAGTCACGAAAAACGGTTAGAGCAATTGCTTTCGTCATGTGAGTTAGGCGATCAAAAACCCTCTGATTTTTATCGGGGGATGTTGGTGGTACGCAAATGGTTAGTGATGAACTTTTAGTTAAACTGTGGAGACGAAGGTTGCCACAGACGATTTCGATTGCGTTAACTGCCTCAGGAAAGGAGAACGTAAATGATCTTTTACCTATTGCGGACAAGATTTGGGAATCATTATCTACTTCTTCTCTTTCAAATAAAATTTTTGCGTTTGATAAGTCTACTTTAGCATCTTCTTCAATTCAAAGCATTAATTCAAATCAAAGCGACTTGGTCAAAAGTATTGTTGATGCATTGATGCCATCGCTTCAGGGTTTTTCTGCGAAGCAGTTATTGTTGGAAGAGCGGATGCATTCTATTCAGAATCGGCTGGTAAACTTGAATACTTTTCCACAATCCAATCATTGTGAAAATTGTAAACGGTCTCGTTCTTCTTCTAGAAATCGACCATTTTCACGAAATTTTTCTCCTTCACGTAATCGTCCTTCTATTTGTTTTTATTATAAAAACTTCGCTAATGAAGCGCATAAGTGTAGCGGTCCATGGTGCTCTTTTTATCAAAATTTTTGTACACAACAGAAAGCATCTCAAGGTCAATTTCCAAAAAACGAATAAAGTTTTCAACAGCCAAACAATTCTAAAATATTTTATAATTCTAAATTTGTTGAAAATCATGAACAAATTAAACAAAACAGTTTATCTTTTTATTTTTGATCCAATAAATAAACTCAACTTTCTTATTGATACCGGAGCTGATATTTCAGTAATTCCTAGAAATTCATTTTTACATTTGCATTCGGATATTAATTCTCCTCTTGCTGCAGCTAATGGATCAATCATTAAAACTTACGGAAAAAAGATGTTAACTGTTTCACTAAATTTGCGTCGAAATTTTCCTTTTTTTACTATAGCTGATATTTCAAAACCTATTATCGCAGCTGATTTTCTTCATAAATTTGGAATTATGGTAGACATTAAAAATCGCAAATTAATTGATACTACTACTACTTTGGCATCATTCGGTCATTTAATTCCTTCTAATGTTGTTACTCCAAAATTATTTGCTGTTGAAACCAAATACACTACAATATTAATGAAGTTTCCAAATTTATTCTCATCACCTGATTTTACTCAACCGGTCAAACATTCAATTCGTCATCATATTTACACAAACAATCATTTACCTTTCTGTCGTCCACGTCGCTTGGATTCTGTGAAATTTAATATTGCAAAATCTGAATTCGAACAGATGGTCTCCTTAGGGATTTGTAGACCATCCTCGTCTTCAGTGGCTTCACCTTTACATATGGTTCCTAAAAAAGATTGCAATGACTGGAGACCCTGTGGTGATTACAGATTACTTAATATTTCTACAGTTCCTGACAGATATCCACTTCCGCATATCCAGGACTTCAATCTTCATATTCACAATTGTATAATCTTTTCTAAAATTGACCTGGTTCAAGCTTACCATCACATACCGACAGCTGAAGAAGATATCTTCAAAACTGCAATTACCACACCTTTTGGTTTATTTGAGTTCATACGAATGCCTTTTGGTTTACGTAATGCAGCACAAACTTTCCAGCGTTTTATTAACGAAGTTACTACTGGATTAGATTTTATTTTCGTATATCTTGATGATATTCTAATTGCCAGTAGATCTGAACAAGAGCATATCTCTCATTTAACGAAGCTCTTCGAGAGACTTGATAGCTATGGTATCAACATCAAACTTTCAAAATGTATTTTTGGTGTTAGTTCTTTAGATTTTCTTGGTCATAATGTTTCCCAAAAAGGTATCCGTCCTTCTGATGAACGCATCAAGGTTATTAGTCATTTTCCTGTTCCTGCGACAATTAAGCAGTTAGAACGATTTTTAGGTATGATCAATTTCTATCATAGGTTTGTTCCAAATTTTTCCAAATTACTGCAACCTTTATATCATTTAGCGAATTCCACTCGTCTTTCTAAACAGAAAGAATTGTTATCATGATCTGAGGAATGTCAAAACAGTTTTTCATTTGCTAAAGATGAAATTGTCAATGCTGCTTTTCTTGCTCATCCTTGTAAAACTGCTCAATTATGTCTAACCACTGACGCTTCTAACACTTCTATTGCCGCAGTATTAGAACAAATTTTTAATGACAACCGACAGCCAATAGCCTTCTTTTCTCGAAAACTTTCACCAACCCAAATTAAATATTAATACTTTTGACCGTGAGCTTTTAGGAATTTATGAAGCAATTAAACACTTTCGTCATTTTCTTGAAGGCAATCATTTCACTATCCTCACAGATCACAAACCTATTATCAATTCACTTTCGTCAAGGACAGAGAAAACACCAAGGCAATCTCGCTATTTCAACTACATTACACAATTTTCCACTAACATTCAATACATAACTGGTAATTCCAACATTGTCGCTGACACGTTATCCAGATTAGAAGTAGATGCAGTAACTGCGAAGTACCCTAGTCTGGAAGATATACATACAGCACAAAACAAAGATACACAACTTCATCTGAAACCACTAAATTTACACTTGCTCAAAGACAATTCCCCTTTTCAAAACTACAATTTTGGTGTGAAATTAATTCTTCACCTCCGCGTATTTACGTTCCGTTTTCTTTGCGTTTGATCATATTTTCACATTTTCACAACATTGCTCATCCGGGAATTAGAATTACTCAAAATTTAATTAAAACTAGAAATTTCTGGCCTAAAATGAATTCACAAATTTATAATTTCGCTAAAGCTTGTTTAAATTGTCAAACCTCAAGTACATAAACACACGAAATCACCTTTACAAACATTTCTTACGCCTAAAGGACGTTTTGAACATATTCACATAGATATTATTGGTCCTTTAACTCCTTCAGACGGTTCATCATGTATACTTTCGGTCATTGAGCGTTTTACAAGGTGGACAGAAGCATATCCACTCAATGATATTTCAGCTTCATCAATAGCGGACACGCTATTAACGCATTATTTTTCGCGTTTCGGCATTCCAAGGTAGACAATTTGAATCACAACTTTTTTCTAATATTAATCAATTTTTCGGATCAAAACAAATTCATTCTTCGTCTTACCACCCACAAAGTAATGGTATTTTGGAAAGGTTTCATAGAACACTAAAATGAGTTTTTATCGCTAGGGGTAATTCGGCTCAATGGAAAAACGATCTACCAATTATTCTTTTAGGTTTAAGATCCTCTCTTAAAGAGGACTTAGGCTGTTCTTCAGCAGATTTATGGTCAACCTTTACGTCTTCCCGGAGAATTTTTTGATTCAACCTCAAATGATTTGGATACATTACCTTTATTAATCATGTTACGCGAAATTTTTGCAAATTTACAACCGACTAAAACTCATCACCATTCTTGTTTTAAACCATTTGTGCATAAAGATTTGCTTAATCAGATTTCGTTTTTCTTAAAATTGAAAACAAAATCCTCATTATCTCCAAGATATGAAGGTCCTTTTAAAGTAATTAACAGTTTCCCAAGTCTTTTACTATTTTGAAAAATAACAGAAATTGTTCTGTCAGCATAGATCGTTTGAAACCTGCTTTTATTTTAGATAACAAATTTTTATCTACAAATTGTGATTCACTTGATACTTTTTCGAACGTTTCTTCTCAGCGAAAACGCAAAACCGTTTCTTTCGATTTCGTCTAATCTGCGTTTCGATTTTCCTGTTTATTTGATGTATTAATTTTTTTTGCGGGGGGAGTAATATGAGGCGTACTTGATTATTACGGTTGCGCATTTTAGCAAATTTTATAATCAAGGAGTTAGTTTAGTTTCTAAGAAACGAGTTTATTATTTTTTGATATGTATTCATTCTTCCCTTAAACTAGAAACGATAAACATCTTTTCTGTATTTGCTCTCACTAACCTTAATAATTAAATAATTTTCATTCTTCATTTTAAATTTTATTTTATTATGTGGCAAACTTCCACAGGGGGCTTTCGGCTACTAGTTTCGATTCATATCGTCATCAGGCCAAGCTAAAACGAGAAGTAGACGTCATTATAGACTACAATAGGTGCACAATACAATCTACGAATGGCAACAAAATTATTATAAACAAAAAACATACCGTCAATGCGACAAAATTATGAGTAATGCGTCGTACATGAGAGGTTAGGTCTAGTTACAGTGCAGAGTAGACAACACACACGACAAATCAGCGTACTCGAACTACTGCAAAACAACAAACGTGAGAAAAACAGTAAATCTAAACAATAAAAGGATATCACTACCTTGAATTAACAATTAAAAACGTATCTAGAAATATGCTTATGTCTATCGTGGGCAGCTTCGTTAAAATGGATGCGGTCGTTTGTTCTAGTCGTTATCACTAGGTGGCGGTTAGACAACCACAGTCCGCAAATAAAACTAGCTGCTAATTACTCCGCTAATGATAAACACTTTCAGGTTGAGACATGACACACGCATCCGGTATAACATATACATACATTATATACCGCACTAACTTTTTCACTGAAAAAAAGAGCAGCTGTCACATTTTTTAGATGAAGTACCCTTTAAATCCTAGTTTTAATTATATTTAGAACAACTATTTTCGCATATTTTTTGCAATCTTTGTGTCTTATGGATTTGTAATTTTTCTGTTTATCAATATAACATGGAATCTTACGTTTTTCGATTAATTAAAGTATACATTTTAATAAACAGCTCAAAAGTATACACAACGATTAAAAAAAAAATCGGATTCTAATTTTTTCCATTTCTTTGCATTTTTTGAGAACATTTACCATAGTAATGTATACTTTTTTTTCACCATCAGAAAGTAGAGATTTCAACGAATAAAAAGCCCACCAACTTTATTAAAAAAAGGAGATATTTTGACGTGAGAATTTTCGATTGAAAATTGGGCTGCCTTTTCGATATTAAGTCAAAATAAGATGAAAAATAAATATTTCAAATCAAAAAAATTGCAGTGTGTTTGGGACATAACAAGTTTTCACCAAAATTCGTGACATTTTTTTTTGTATAAGATAAAAATAAAAAACCAAAAACTTGGTTATTTGAATTTTTCACATAAATCTTGAGGTTATGTGAAAAAAGTGTAAATACAAAAGTTGTAGATCTTTTTCTTACCTACAACTTTGCTATTTAACTTTTTTCCATAGGACTTGTAGTTTTGCCGGAAATCGAGATAAACCGCTTTTTACCCTTAAAAACTCACCCTCTCCCACTTCCCGACCTCAGATCGTCCGTAAATTATTTTTCCTTTCTTTTTTGTTATATTCTCTTCCTTACCCAATGGGTTTCATTCCACTTTTATTTTTTTTGGTTTCAAAAGTTATCGACCCTGGTCTATATTAGCTGCGTACGGATATTGTACACCGGCATGACAACCGGTACATTGAGCAAATGATACGTGAATTGAGTGTAAAAGTACGGTGTACAATATCCGAACGCAGCCATAAGTCGAATTCCGTCAGCCATAACCGCTTCTTCAAAAATAATGAAGTCTTCAACTTCCTCAAAGTCGAATTCAGCAAATTCGGCCATATTAACTAAATAATGACCAATAATGACTTAAATTACAGTAGCACGTACGTACTTAAATATTTGTCAGTTTGACTTTTTGTTTGACATTCACCACATGCTCTGTGATTGGTTCAAAGTGTTCGTTATCAGTTTACCGGCAGGATCATTCGATCGCTATAAATTCGTTCGTTAGCGTATTTATCCGGTCGGTAACGCTAACGACAGGTGAATACACACATTTTTACCATTTATCTTGTCGTTTAGTTGACGAACAGTTTCACGATATAGGGCCGATATATTCACCTATCGTCAAAGTTGACGTTAGCCAACGAACAGATTACGCTAACGTTCGCGTTAAAAATGATTCTGTCTTTTCACCGATCTGTAACTTGTCGTCAGGTAACGAGGACGTAAACATCGCTAACGAATGTTTTTTGGCAGTATAGTATCAAAAGTCGGTAAAAAAGGTGTACTAAATCAATACTTGGACTAATTGCCGCTAGATGCAGCGCCGTAAATGACAATGACAAAACGTAACCCAAATTCATTCGAACACGTTTTCTAACCGCATCAATTAAAAAGACCCAAACCAAAAATAAAAAAGAAATAGTATTGAAGGAAAAAAGAAAGGACCGCCAGTTTTGCAGTATCGGAGGTAAACCTCCTCGTAGACCCATTTATTCAATATGGTCAATATGGTCATGCCGATTATCACTGGTATATTAGCTGCGTGTGGATATTCTACACCGTTGACACCGGCATGACACCGGGTACACTGGGGTACACCGAGCAAATCAAGAATAGTAGAATAATCTACTATTCTTGCGAGCAAATGACACGTGAATGAGTAAAAGTATAAACGGCGTACAATATCGGAACGCAGCCATAGAAGTCGAATTCCGTCAGCCATAACCGCTTCTTCAAAAATAATGAGGTCTTCAACTTCCTCAAAGTCGAATTCCGCAAATTCGGCCATATTAACTAAACAATGATCAATAATGACTTCAATTAATACAGTACCACGTACGTACGTAAATATTTGTCAGTTTGACTTTTTGTTTGACATTCAGTACATGCTCTGTGATTGGTTCAAAGTGTTCGTTATCAGTTTACCGGCAGGTTCATTCGGTCGCTAAATAAATTCGTTCGTTAAGCGTATTTATCCGGTCGGTACCGTTAACGACAGGTGAATAGACACATATTTACCATTTATCCTGTCGTTTAGATGACGAACAGTTTCACGATAGGTGAATATATCGGCCCTAAAAAGCCCACAAATCCAAAACTGTCTGGAACTACAAAAAATCCCTGGAAAAACTAGCAAAAGAGAACAAGGTCCGGGAGGTAACGACTGAAATTTCCGGGTCATTTTCGCAAGCTTTATTTTTTTGTATGCGTTCTGTGTAATGTATAATAGTAATCTGAACGTCTGCCGGTGCACTTACGCGACAGGGGGTTACAGGAGGGTAACAGTTCCCGCAAAAAAAATAATATAAAAAAATTATAGCCGCATACGCAAAACTGATTGTATGTATCTGTTGAAACATAAAAGGCCGGCTACACGTGCATGCTTTACGACCAGCTTGCCTGCGCAAACTGGCATGTATCGGGAACCCCGTGCGTTAGGACGGCAAAACTGTAGCCCGCGCAGTTTCATAAGCGCGGCCTGTGCAAACGTCGCCCTGCTAAATATTTTGCCTGCACGATTTTAGTTTGTGCAGTTAAGTCTGTGCGTTAAGACGAGGTACGTACGGCGTACAGGCATTGGAATATGATTTCTGAGCGTAGAGGCTCAGGTTCTACGTCTGGCTGGTTGTCTAGTAAATATAGTACATTCAAATTAGACCAAAAATTGCCCATGAAGGGATATAATGGGACCCGATGCGGAAAGCGTTGCGGCCAGGTTAGCAGTTTTTCGCATTTTATTGCAAAACGATCACGTAATTGAAATTTTAACCGTGAATAAAAGTAATATTTATAAAATTTAAAAATTTCATTTACTTTTTCTTGTATACAGTACCTAATTTTCAAACTACTAACGCACTATGGGAACTTTTTTTTGCTTATTCACCAAAAAAAATCGCGGGAATAAATTTATGAGTTCTCAAAAACTGTTGCACTGATGGTTTGGTTGAATGTTTACTACAAAACTATACTTATTGGCGGAATTAAATATAAATATACTTAACACTTTCCGTCTCGGAACTGTATTGAATTTATTTCCCTTCTTTTTCCTTATTTTAATGTACTGATAGAGCTAATTGGGAAGACGGAAGACCGTCTGACCGTATATAAAATGTCTGACGTACGTATTCAAGACAAGTAATTTATTATCTATTTAATCGGCATGTACACACACAGAAAAAAATATGTTTAATTTCGCCAGCCATTCCGGCTTTCCCTTAAATCACTGAGCATATTTATATGCGGAATGAATGTTTCTTCTTCGTAGCCATTATTTGACCACTCTCTCAAATAATTAAGCAAATTTATATGCGAATGGATGTTACTTTTCATTAGCCATTTCTTCGACCACTTAGCTCGGGATTGTTAAAATCGTCGTTTCTTATGCGGGGTTTACATGGTGCGAGCTGGCGTGCGAGTTGAGAATGACAGTTACTGCATACCAGCTACTGTTATGGTTTAAACGGAATATGCGAGTTACTGTCTATGCGAGATTGTCAGCTGCTGCCATGCGAGCTACTTCAAACAATTTTGATTTTACTGGCCACTTGCTTTCCCCCACCACCCTTCCCAGGTTATCGGTCAGCTGTGCGCCCGCTCTTTGCGTAGTGTGAACGCAAAGCTCAGTTACTTGCCAGTGTATAGCAATTTTGTTTTCTTTGTACAGGATAGTCCGGAGCCAATTGACATTTTTCAAATAATACCTATTATATACGAAAGCACGGACAAAATAAGTAAATATGTCTATAAATACGACCAAGTATGCCATTTATTTGCCACAGGTTTCAAGGTTATTTTTTGAAAATTATATGGGGCAGATGGTCTCCGTTTACATCAGTGCATTGTGCAAACGGTTCTTGAAGATACCACACAGGAAAAAGTCCGTCAACACTTTTTCCTGTTGCGGCTCCTGAAAGACCGTATGTTCCAGAGGAATATCGTCAATACTCAACTCAAGCAAGCAATTGTTGAGGAAGTTGCAGTCATTGATGAGGGCTGGCTCGATGGATGCGACTACATTTATTTATATTTATAGACACTTTTAGTTATGTTTTCCCTGCTTCCGTATATAATATATACTGGGAGAGTTTCACGTATGAATGAATAATTGCATTGAATATTTGAGTCAATTTAATTTAAAAGTGTTTCGGACTGTGTGGGTACTCGATAGTGACGACGATCTTTGTGGTATAGCTCTTTCATGATTGTATTTGTTGCTCTTGAAGATTCTTGATACAACCAATTTCTAACCCAAACTCTTCTTTTTCTTGGAACTACACGTTGGATGCATGTAATAAATTCGTCAGATAACAACATGGAAAAAGATTGCCAGTTTGCAGATCAGAATTTCTCGGCGCTCAGCCATATTGAAACACGAGTATACAACGCAAGACTGGCGAGCTGCTCGCACCTCACTGATCTCGTGTAAACAGCCGAGTTGCTAGCCACTTTTCAATGCGAGTTCGCAGGGACAGCTGCTGTCAACTGGCTGGTCAGCAACTCGCACCATGTAAACCAGCCTTTAATCAGTAAACAGTAGAATAATTGTTCTAGCAAAAATAAATGTTCGTCTGGCCACATTTTCAACCGCAATCACCGGTCAACGATTTGTATTTGACGGTTTGCGCGTACTTACCTGTGCCGTCAAGCCACGCTTCCCAGCTTCCTAGTACCGTGCAAACTAATCGTGCAGGCAAGTCGCTGCCGTGAAGCCACGCCATGGTGTACCGTCTTACTTGCACAAACTATACCGTGCAGGCAAGTCGCTGTCGTGTGGCCGGGGTTTAAGAAGGTTCGAAAATATCGTCTGCCACTTAAATTCCGCAACAAAACTCGTCTGCCACCCACATAAGTAAAAGCAAAAAAAAGATAAATTATGTCCGCAAGGATGAAATTGATTGAAATGCTTCTTTTTATATCAGCAAACCCAAAAATAATAGTCTGCCACTAATAAGATACCACGAAGGTCGTCTGCCAAGCCTATGAAGTTGTGCTCATCATGCACGGCGCGAGCACCACGGCCGAGACGGCGGCTATGACGCTACATTTTTATTGGCCTGAAAGACGATCGTTAATATAAATTGTTGAACGGCTATCATGATGCCCTTTTTTATATTTTATTTTTATTTTTATGTTTTATGTAAAAATTTAAAATATATTGATTCGATAAAATGCTTTAAGATAAAAATAAGATAATAAATATTATTGTTTTACAATGACTTTCGGAGATAATTATTTATTGATTTTTATTTTATTATGCACAACATTCTATATTTATTATGTACATGTATAATGATGCTGATCTTGTTTAACACCCGTAATTTGATGACCATTCATCCATATCACATTGATCGATAGAATCATCTGTTTCGTCCAATATTGTATCGAAATCCTCAATATCAGAGTTATTGATTTCAGGATCGTCTTCTTCATCTGACTGACTTCGGTATTGTTCTGGATTCGTTTCTTTGTCTGTAAATATAATAATTTATTAATGGCTAGATAATTATTTTTATAATTATAATATAAATTATGTTTTTGTATAATACCTTGATTTTCTTCAGAGTTGATTGCTATGTCATCGATGGATTTCGGCAATTGATCTCCTTCAATAATTATTTAGCCAGTAGTAAATTATTATATTTACAGACAAAGAAACGTATACAGAACAAGACCAAGGTCATTCATTGAGGATTTTGATATAATAGCTTTGTTCGCTGAGCACGTTCGGAACGTGTTCGGGACGGAATTTATATTGGACCAGTTGTGTCAGTGTGATGATGGTAGGGGAACCATAGCAAGACATCGCATTGGTCCAATATAAATTCCGTCCCGAACACGTTCCGAACGTGCTCAGCGAACAAAGCTAATAGGTCTGTTCGCGGTATAAAAATGTACCATATGGACGCCGTTGGTTATAATAGACCAATACAACGTCTCGCTATAATTACCCGACCCTTCCCACACTGATACATCTGCTTCATGTTAACCAACGGTTTTCAAACGGTAGTTTCCGTTACCGCGAACAGACATAATATTGGATGAAAGAGATGATGCTATCGATCAGTGATATGGATGAAAGGTCATGAAATTACGGATGTTAAGGCTCCCGTCTCCTACCCTCAAAACGCCAAAGTAACCCACGCTTTAATTATTGCGCTAATCGTGAAACGCTCGCTGCCATTCGATTCTGTAGGTCATTATGCTACTGCCATCGGAAAGGATTTCAATATTTATGCCGATTATTTATGCAAATTTTAGTGTTAAAAAATTGCAGACTTCAGATATAGAAAAGCTTTCCGATGGCAGTTGCATCTGATTATTGTCTGCTGTAATACATTATAAAAGTACATTAAATGTTAACTATAAGAGCACAGGTTACTTTTTTCCGAACTTCTCTAGAATTGCATCCTGGTGTATTTTAGTGAGTTGGCAAGAATGTTTACAATAGCGACAGTTCAGGTATCCAAAACTAGAGGGCGCGACTTAAATGCGCATTTTACTAAACTGGTATTTATCATGTATTTATTTGAAATAGCAATTGTGGAAGTACTATATCATCAACTAGAAAACTCAAAACGACTCGTTTCAACATTTGTACAAATAGAAAGCACAAATACATTTTATATATCAATTATTATTATATTTATATAGGTATTTTGTATTATAAAAATATTATCAATAGTATATTTTTTATATTTGTAAATTACATATGTATATCCACATATGGAAGACAACTTAAATGGTTTCCGATATTTGAAAATTACTATGGTTTTCCAGTTAGTTGGTAGTTAGTTTAATGTTATTAATGGGTAAATCTATTCGATTTCTTGTAAGTAGTATGTTCAAACCACGTTCAAACAAAATTCGTGCTCCTTGCTAAGCAATTAATATATTAATATAAATTATATTACACTATTTATACCATTCCCAGGTCAAATTTGGTTATAAATTATATTATTTGCTAAATTTTGGAGCTCACTAAACAAGTAGGTAAATATCCCTGCAACATGTCTAGAACAAATTTCTCTGACATAGTTAAATGCAAATAATGTAATATATTTAATTGTAACATTGTTACTACCTCTTATGTATTATGTAATATTTTGACCATGTTATAATTACAGGAATGCAAAATTTAAAAAAAATGTTTTATTCTATATATTCATTGCAATTTGTTTTGTAAAATTTGATTAATATTCTTTTTGTAGTAGGTAATTTGTTGTATTAATGTACAGTACACTCTCGCTATTCTCGCTAATCCAACTACGGTCTAATACGTACTATCCCGTAATCCAAAAGGCCCACAACTCTGTACTATCTCGTAATCCGAACGCCCCACCTGCTTTTTAACCCTGGTCCAAACAGAGAAATCGATGTATGCCCTTGCTATCAATGGGCAACATTGTAAGTACTCCGAACAACTTATTAATTCGAATGGGGTATGCAAAAACGCATTTGGTTTAGCGAGAGTGTACTGTACTCCATAATATACTTACCCGACACTTTTTGAACGAGGAACTAGGATGTAGGCAATAACTGTACAACGTATATACCGGGTGATTCAAATTCGAGCCTCACCATGGGGATCTCGCTTATTAGTGGAGATAGAGCCTATGTTTAAATTTGGCAAAGTTTCGTATTTTTGTGCTAATCAATTATCTGAAAAGAAATTTAAGCTATCATTTTTCATTTTGAAGATATCCACAAAAAACTGAAATTTTAAGATGTCGTTTTTAATTTTTTATTCAAAACCAAATATAGCTAGACATTTAAAACAAAACTATTCTACAGGTACTTTTTAACAAGGAATGCAGTGTTATTTTTTAATTTGAAATAACATCAAAGATGGCGGCGTAACCATGGCCAACTTTTGTTTTTCTTATGGGCGCCATATTCAATTTTGGCATTTTCCGATGCTCGCGTTTTTTCTCATTTCCGCAATGTATAACATGTTACCATTCTTTTTTTAAATAATGGTGTAATAATCAAAAAACCTTCAGGTATCCAACTGGAGCTTGGTTACAGACCGCCGGAGTCGTTGCCAAGCAACACCAACAAAATGCACTTGGATCAATGCCGTTTACCAATAACGAAAAGCGTGATATAATTAAGAGTTTAATTGAATTTTGACATTTTTCATTCACGTCATACCTATAACAGATGAACATTTATGTCTATTATACATATGTTAACAAACTGAAAATTCATGACGATCTTTCTGGAAAAAGGGGAAAAACTTGACACTTATTACAATGACATTACAATGACACTATTCTCCCCAGAAACTGTACGACATATTTGACAAATCCATCTTATAAGGAATTCACTTCGGAAGGTGTCACCGGTAACTGTAATCTTCCATCGTTTCCAGTGATATGCATGTGTGTATAATAAGATTAATAAGAAACAAATATTTCAACATCCTTGTCTGCTCCCCACGCATTATCAATACTCAAATTCACACTGCTTTCTGGCATCCCCACTGCAGAATCTTCCACAGTATCCAGTGACAACGATTCCGGAGAGTTCGGCTGTAGATCTCCAAATCTAAAATATGTAATAATAGTTTAAATTATAGCTTACCTATTTGTATAAAGTAAAACATACCGTAAAACCTCTTGAAATCTTGCCCACCTTAGTTTTGCAGCCACACTTAGTGAACTCCTTCGAGAATGGGATAAGCAACCCATTATCCCAACTAATGATTAGTAAATTTAGCATTGTGGTCGAAAATAATATGTATTTGCTGCTTACCAAATCTTACTTTTCGAAATTAAACTGAACACTTCAACAAAAAATAAATATTAAAGGGAAAATATAATCTGCTACAAAATATGTAACAATTTATCGAAACATGTTATTTACAACCTAACCTACTAAATCTGTTTATAACTATTATAACCGTAAACTATATAATCACCACTCAAAATAAGATATTACAAACATATACTACAAACTCCTACACACTTTATAACTCTGAACAATAAAACTCCTCTATAAATCAAAAACAAAGACCGAAACGTGCTGTCAATTATAGTAGTAGCACTGACACGGGATTCCCCTACTAGATCGCAAATATATGTTAAATCGTCAAATGTAGTAAATACGAAGCAAATTCAGATTTGGTTATACTGGCGCCATCTACATCTGGTGACTTTTCTATTTCGCAGCTTAAAACAAAAGCGCGCCATTTGAATTGAGACGGGAGCCTTAAACAAGATCAGCATCATTATACGTGTACATAATAAATAGGTTCTTGTACATAAAGTCTCCACCAGACTTTAAATTAATTCACTGAACAATCATTTGCATATATACATATACAGGGTCTCCCACGACGAGCTGCCATTAGAAGTTTGTGGAGAACCAATTGAAATAAGAGCTTGAAAATTTGTGGACTTATATTGCTGGACACGATCGTCTCAACTAAAATATTTTGAGTTTTTTGTTACTTCCGGTTACACCGGAAATGATGTCAGCTTTTGTATTTCAAATGGAACAGCCTGTATTTTATCGCATTTTTGAAATCTTCATTAAATTTTAGATCAATTTTATGTTACATTCCCTATACCTAACATGTGTCATTTTTGAGATATTTATTTTTTTCATTAAAAAATGACAGCTGCACGCTTACTTTCATTTACTTATAAATTATCCCCTGTGAACGTTGGTAAAAAGTTGTCCGGCAAACTTGTTGTGAAGGTAACGTATTATCAACACATCGGTAGAACTTTTCTAAAATTTATACAGGGTGTTCAAATTATAAGGTCAAAGTTTAATTCGAGAAAAGTACTAAAAGTCGATTTTTTCAAATGGCAACCCTAACATGTGAATACATTTCTCAATTCTATGGAAAATTTTAGATTAACTTTGTGTACAATGTCCTATTCCTAAAATGTACTTGTACGTACTGAAATCGATTTTTAAACATCAGAGTAGAAATTTGCAAATATTTCCGAATCTAGATTGCTTTTGAAAACAACTGAACAATTTATAATATACAGAACTTTATTAAACAAGTTCTTTAGGTCATTTTTCATTATAATGAATTTAGTATTTCTAAAATTATAAGCCTACAATAAAACATAATATTCAAAATAAAACAAAATCGTAAAGTAAATTAAAAGAAAACTGGTTAATTCAAATTCAGTAACAGTTCAAAAACGTTGCCGTTTTCAACTAAACATGCTTCAATTCTTTTTAACAGATTAGTGTTGGTGGCGTGCCTTATTGAGTTTGCACATAACTCATTCAAAGCAGCTCGAACTCTATGTAACTCGTGTTCTCCTTATGAATTATTGGGTCCTCATAAGCTACGTCTTTAATAGCTCCCCAAATAATAAAATCCCTTGGCGTCAAGTCGGGGGAACGCGATGGATATTTGTAAGACCCATTAAGCGCAATCCACCGATCGTCGAACATCTCGCCTCTTACTGCAATACTTCTTTGTTGTGGAGCACAGTCCATTTGAAGCCACCCAATTATTGAGGAACCAATAACTGATAAGGAGAACATGAAAGATAGAGTTCGAGCTGCTTTCAATAGGTTAATCTTATGTGCTAACTCTATCAGGGACGCCACCAACAATAATGTGTTAAAAAGAGTTGAAGCATGTTTAGTGAAAAACGGCCACGTTTTTGAACAGTTGCTGAAACAGAATGAGCAGTTTTTTAATTTACTTTACGATTTTGTTTTATTTTTAATATTGTGTTTTATTATAGGCTTATAATTTTATAAATACTAAATTAATTATAATGAAAATTGATCTAAAAAACTGTTTAAGAAAATTCTGTTTATTCCAAATTGTTCAGTTGTTTCAAACGCAATCTAGATTTGGCAACGTTTGCAGTTTCTACTGTGATGTTTAAAAATCGATTTCAGTAGGTACAAGTACAATTTATGTATAGGACATTGTACACAAAGTTGATCTAAAATTTTCCATAGAATCGAGAAATGTATTCCTATTTCAGGGTTGCCATTTGAAAAAATCGACTTTTAGTACTTTTCTCGAATTCAAATTTGATCTTATAATTTGAACATCCTGTATAACTTTTAGAAGAGTTCTACCGATGTGTCGTTAATACGTTACCTTTACAACAATTTTGCCAGACAACTTTTTTCCAACGGTCACACGGGATAATTTATAAGTAATTGAAGGTAAGCGTGCAGCTGTCATTTTTTAATGAAAAAAATAAATATCTCAAAAATGACACATGTTAGGTATAGGGAATGTAACATAAAATTGATCTAAAATTTAATAAAGATTTCAAAAATGCGATAAAATACAGGCTGTTCCATTTGAAATACAAAAGCTGATATCATTTCCGGTGTAACCGGAAGTAACAAAAAACTCAAAATATTTTAGTTGAGCCGATCGTGTCCAACAATATAAGTCCACAAATTTTCAATCTCTCATTTCATTTGGTTCTCCATATACTTCTAATGGCAGCTCGTCGTGGGAGACCCTGTATAACATAAGAAAGGACTTCATGTTAGCCGTTTAATAATTCATAACGATCGTCTTTCAGGCCCATAAAAATGCAGCGTCGGGGCCGCCGCGGGAGCTACGGCGCGACGTCTCGGCCGCGGTGCTCGCGCGGTGCGTGCTGAGCGCAACTTCATAGGCTTGTCAGACAACCTTCGTGGTATTTTATTAGTGGGAGACTATTATTTTTGGGTTTGCTGATATAAAAAGAAGCATTTCAATCAATTTCATCCTTGCGGACATAATTTTTATTTTTTGCTCTCACTTAAGTGGGTGGCAGACGAGTTTTGGTGAGGAATTTAAGTGGCAGACGATATTTTCTAAGCATCTTATGTTTCAACTGATACATACAATCAGTTTCGCGTATGCAGTTATAATTTTTTTTTAAATTATTTTGTTGCTGGAGTTGGAAGGCTCCTTGATACCTTCCACTCAGATATTTTCGTGCTCAAACGTAATGTCCATTGTCCAGTAACTCTTTACGGTGTTTGGTAACAAAGGTTGGTTCAGTGCCAACATTCAGTATAGTTACCCCTCCCCTAATATATAATTTAATAAAGACTCACCTCGCTGGTTGATGTTTGTGCAGCCCCACATAAGGTGATGGGCATTTGCGTCACATCCGACAACCAGGTGGATGTCGTTCCTTTTGCTGTAGGCGACTAGTTCACACACTACAGCTGGGGGTGGGTACTCTGTGCTATCTCCCGGGAAGTAAAATTTCCAGAAACAATTTACATTGCTAATATTAAGTTTAAATCATAAATAAAGTAACAAACCAGATATGTAATTAAAATTTTTATAAACCTATTCACGTGCAAAAATATGATACTAATAATTTAGAAATTCATAACATAAACTATATCTGAAATTAATCTAATAATTTAAAGAAGAAAAGCAATCTATAAAAATCTTAAGTAATCAATTAAAAGATATTTTTTATAACCCAAACATTCCCTCCTCAAATTCATCTGAACTGTTCATGATGTTCTTTCATCAAATGTTCTGCGAGAAACTTGTTTCCCTCCAGTTATAATCGGAAGGAATTTAACGCATTGACTCGAGTAGGGCTGGTCAAAAAAATCGATCATTCGAACTTCTTATTTGAAAGATCAATCTGATCGATCAGATCGCTTGATCCTCTGATGATACGTACGTGGCCGAACACGTATCGTACGTATATGGAAGAACTAAAATGGTGATTGTGATTGAAGATCGATCACAAATTTCCAAGATCGCCCACCCCTAGACTTAAGTGGCCTGGCGTCACGTCATGCCTATATGCACGTTGAGGTCTTCGTCGCGTTGGTGAGCGTCGCGCTACGCTGTGCATATCTGTTCCCGCCTTAAGTGTTGCATTTTCTACGGAGTGGACAGTGCTTGTTCCCTCCTCTCGCGCGCACTGACGTCACCCTTCGGCGGCCGGTGACTGACATTTACTCTTAATAAAACAAGCTCCAAATCATCTCTCCTACTACTTCCAGTCACCTCAATGTTGGTAAACCGGCCGACCTTTATTTTTTTCTCTCAGAGACAGAAACAGATATAAAATTTTGTATAATGTACATATATATTTATTGTATTATATATTATATATTTAATACTATGACACTATCACATTTATCATTATGATAGCAATGTGTTTTTAGTAACGTAATGCAAAAGGATAAAATTAAAGAGAAACCAATGACACAATTTGACTATAACAGAATCGAACAAGAATTGCTACTTCACATGCATCCTGTACAAAATCAATCACAAAGCTTGGTGGGACATGGTTGGTCAAGTGCATTAGGTAAATATAATAGTTTATAATTAATTTTTGTGCTGTACAAATTTTTATATCTAGATGAGAATAACGATGAACGTTTTCTACCAATGCGACGTAAAACATCTGGTTCATTGTTTGGGAGCACAATTTCGAATGTAAGCAGCAGTATGGACTCTAGTATTGCATCGAGTATGGCTAGTTCTGCAACAGCAAGTTCAGCACGAGTGCTGAAACAAGGTGAGTGTCTGCAATATATTGAAATGAAAATTACATACAGAATCCTTCCTCATCTACCATTTATGGTGTTGAGGTTGACATAAACATTATAGAAAATTATTATGTATTTTCAATTAATTTGTAGGAAATAATATGGAATCAGATCCAACTGCAGAAATATCACACTTTCAAATTGGGATATCATCTGTTGTTGTATTCTTATTACATGAAGACGTACTTGGTATTTCACCAAACGATCTAAAGACTATTATGCCAGCAAGTGTTTTGCAAATGCAAAATATGTCTAAACAGTTCTTTGATGATAATATGCTTTTGAGTGGTTACGGAGCAAAGGATATTGATAAAGTTAGTCGTTTGTACAATAAGAGAAACTTTCCCAATCACTTAAGGTAGGTGTGAATAGATTTCTAGATTGTTATAGACATGAGTTAAATAATATAAAAACAGTGAGTGTAGTATGTAGTATGCTGATGTACTATCTACACTGGGTTGATGACTTTTACAATCTCATTTCCGTGTATCATAATTTGAAGGTGATTTGAAGAAAAGTTTGTGCGTGATCTTTCAATATTTGAATGGAATATATCTCATCTTAGTCATTAAAGGCAAAAGTTCATCCATTAATGAAACAGGATATAATTTGTGAAAAAAAGTTGACGAAGTTGTATCGTCAGCTGGAATTTAAACGGGTTCGATTTGTTATCTATTATCTGATTGTTAAGTTAAATACATTTGTTACATGTTATAACATTACCTGTGATACCAATGTCTTGCGTCTGTCTGGACCAAGGCTCAAACTGTTTTTGAAATCTGACACCTGGGTCGTGTAGTTTGTTACCTAGACGCATTTTGAATAAACCAATGCAATAATTACTGCATGGTTATTAGGATTATGACTGCTGATTCTAATTCCAACAGCACGACTGGTGCAAGTAACATCATATATAATAACACAGAAATGTTGCAAATGAAGCAAAATTCAGTCGTACAAATGTACTACTGATGAAGATTATCTAATAATCTTTAGCAACTACATAAAGGTTTATGTACATTTAGCCTGACTGTGACCCAGCCGTAGAGTGCGCTCAGTCTGGGTGCCCTGAGGTCGAGTCTCACGAGCTGCTTTCATAGTGACGATTTGTCAGTGGTTTTCCTCACTTTGTAGTAAAATGCTGGAAGCCAAACAACTTAAGATGTGCCAGAGATGTGGGCCATAATACGGATAATTCGGTCCTGCCAAAACCCGTAGTGGCAAAAGTTGTTGGGTAACATCCCCCATGGATTATTATTCTATCATGCATGTTGAATCTGCCACAAACAAACTGAGAGCCCAATACGAGTAAGGACTTCAACAGGCATTTTACAACAATAGCAGTCATATCTCAAAAAATCTCTGCAAAAAATATGATACCTGAAGAGGATGACAAACGGATACCTGTAAATGCAAACAAAAGTCTGCATATTTCTGACGAGAAGAGGGAAGTCATGGTCATAACACCCAGTTGATGGGCATGGCCTAAATATGACACTTATCAAGGAGATAGCAGAGGAAATTTGAAAACCAATATGTTGTTTTGAATATGGATTTTCCAAAAGAGCCTGAAGATTGATTGTGCCCACACCCAAAAATATTTGAGCCAAAATCAGATTGCCTTTCTGACTAGAGAGTTATTTCATGTGTCGGACTTCTGGATATTCGAAGTTTGTATGTTGTCTATGCGGTTGAGTTTGTAAAAGAGCACTCAAGGATATCACAATGCGGACTTGTCACCCGTATGCAACGTCTTCGCGAATAAGTCCAAAATTGGTGCTGCCGAGAGCAAAAACTCCGTTGATTATATGGAAACACAATTCTTTAACGTCTTACCCCTGAAGCTAAATCTATTAAAAAAAGGAAAAAACTCAGTGTGTCGATGATGATACATTTAGATAGATATAGATCGATGCCGTTATAATCATCGGTTTGTCGGTCGTAGTGTCGTAGTGTTGATAACTTTGTAATTGTCGAACTGTTTACCTGCATACTGTTACCAGGTGCAATTATATGATGGCGCGCACAAGCTCTATAAGAGCTTATGTATCAGATTGTTATACAGGGTCTCCAGCGACGAGCTGCCATTAGAAGTAGGTATATGGAGAACCAAATGAAATGACAGATTGAAAATTTGTGGACTTATATTGTTGGACACGATCATATCAACTAGAATATTTTGACTTTTCAGTTACTTCCGGTTACACCGGAAATAATATCAACTTTCATATTTCAAATGGAACATTCTGTATTTTATCGCATTTTTGAAATCAACACATCGGTAGAACTCTTTTAAAAGTTATACAGGGTGTTCAAATTATAAGATCAAAGTTGAATTCGAGAAAAGTACTAAAAGTCGATTTTTTCAAATGGCAACCCTAACATATTAACTCATTTCTCAATTCTATGGAAAATTTTAGATTAACTTTGTGTACAATGTCCTATATCTAAAATGTACTTGTACCTACTGAAATCGAATTGTAAACATCACAGTAGAAATTGCAAAAATTGCCAAATCTAGATTGCTTTTGAAAACAATTGAACAATTTGGAATAAACACAACTTTATTAAACAAGTTTCTACGTAATTTTTCATTATAATTAATTTAGTAATTATAAAATTATAAGCCTTCAATAAAGCACACTATTAACAATAAAACCAAAACGTAAGATAATTTAAAAAAATGCTTAATTCAATTTCAGTAACTGTTCAAAAACGTTGCCGTTTTCCGCTAAACATTCTTTAATTCTTTTTAACGCATTATTGTTGGTGGCGTCCGTGATTGAGTTAGCACATAACCCATTGAAAGCAGCTCGAACTCTATCTTTCATGTTCTCTTTATCAATTATTGGGTTCTCATAAACTACGTCTTTAATAGCTCCCGAAATTAATAAATCCATTGGCGTCAAGTCGGGGGAACGCGGTGGATATTTATATGGCCCATTAAGCGGATTCCACCGATCGCCGATTATCGCTCGTTAAGCAAGATTCTTACTGCAACTGTTATCTGCGCCGGAGCACCGTCCATTTGAAACCATTTGAAACCGAATAATGGAGGACCCAATAACTGATAAGGAGAACATGAAAGATAGACTTGCAGCTGCTTTCAATGGGTTATGTGCTAACTCTATCAGGAACGCCACCAACAATATGGTAAAAGGAATAGTAGCATGTTTAGCGAAAAACGGCAACATTTTTGAACAGTTACTGAAATAGAATTAAGCGGTGTTTTTAATTTTCTTTTTCTTTTTTTTTGATATTGTGTTTTATTGTAGGCTAATAATTTTATAAATACTATACCAATCATAATGAAAAATGACCTAGAAAGCTTGATTTATTAAAAAGTTCTGTTTATTCCAACTTGTTCAGTTGTTTTCAACGCAATCTAGATTAGGCAATATGTGCAATTTCCACTGTGATGTTTAAAAATCGATTTAAGTAGGTACATTTACATTTAAGGTATAGAACATTGTACACAAAGTTGATCTAAAATTTTCCATAGAATTCAGAAATGTATTCATATGTACTATTCTCGAATTCAACTTTGATCTTATAATTTGAACACCCTGTATAACTTTTAGAAGATTTCTACCTATGTGTCGATAAAACGTTACCTTCACAACAATTTCGCCGGACAACTTTTTTCCAACGTTCAAAGGGGATAGTTTATAAGTAATTTAAAGTAACCGTGCAGCTGTCATTTTTTAATGAAAACAATTAATATCTCAAAAATGACACATCTTAGGTATAGGGAATGTAACATAAAATTGATCTAAAATTTAATAAAGATTTGAAAAATGCGATAAAGTACAAGTTGTTCCATTTGAAATATGAAAGATTACATCATTTCCGGTGTAACCGGAAGTAACCGAAAAGTCAAAATATTTTAGTTGAGACGATCGTGTCCAACAATATAAATCCAGAAATTTTTAATCTGTCATTTCATTTGGTTCTCCATATACTTCCAATGGCAGCTCGTCGTGGGAGACCCTGTATATTGACATATTGATTTCACAATAATTTAAAAAATTATATTTCATTTCATGTCAAAATGTGGAGATACCAAATTTAGTCAAACTGACTGATAAATGACTCTTTTAGGTTACTGGCGGCACCAATTCAGATAGAAGCTAAAGAAACTACTACGCAGTCCGCATTTTCAGTTTCAGGAAAACTTGACATATCGAGACTAGAACTGGTTGAAAATGTTACGGACAATCAAGAACAATTGATTATTGTAAAGCTGTTGGAGTTTCCCACCAAAGGAAGTATAAACGAAGAAATTTCTAAACCAAATGTTGTTTTAAATTTTAAACATATTGAGAAGACTGCTAGATCAAGTGCATCCCCACACCATGTACCCGCTTCTAAGACTGATATAGAGTAAGTAATATATGTATGCTTGTATTTTTATTGTAGTGTGAGAACTGTTTTCTATATTGTACCCTCAAAGAGAATATGTTACTATGAACGTATAGTAAAACCAGTTTTTAGCATATGACTCTATTCTTGTTGGTTATAGAGAGTTTTTTATTGAAAGTTTATAATTTGCTACAAAATGGTTTATAAAATTTTTTCACCTGACTCTTTTGTGAGTTTAGGCAAAGATAAGAGAATAGAAAGATACGACGCTTCGGGTCGGCTCCGTTGATTTAGTGGGGTCCACATTCGTTGACCTTGAACGCATGTGGGCTTTAAATCGTTGACCAAACAATGCGGGAATTGGCGGGATTTTTAAACTAACGAATACAATGCACGATGGGCGACAACGATACCGACCATTACCGACATTAAAGGTTATGTAATGCAAATAAAAACAAATCTATATTGATATATATATATATATATATATATATATATATATATATATATATATATATATATAATAAAACGTCTCCGATAGTCGCATAAATGGAATATTAACAAACTGGCCACTCATTAAAATGCTTATTAAAACATTGCATACACAATCTTGCACAATCCAATAAACTTAAACACCAAAGTAAGGTTATGTCACCCGATGTCACCCGCTAGTATACAAACACAATCAGCTGTTGGTAGCCATCTTTTCGTTGACCAAATCTATCTCACTCTCGAACCGCGTTTTCTTGCCGATAAATAGGTGAGTGCTCCGACCAATTCCCGATATGGTAATTTCTCTATATCTTGGTCATCCTGATTTTTTGCTATGGACAATTTTGTGTGGATGTCGACTGGAGTGGACACTAGTTTACAGTCTGTCATTCCAAATCGAATGTGCGCAATTTATCCTCGTTGTTTTAAACATATTGTTCCTTCCTCTTTTGTGAACTCCATTCCTAAACAGTGCTTTACAGCGCCAAGTTCTTTGATGTCAAAGTGTTGTGACAGTTTGGTCTTCATGTTGGATATGGTGTTCCGATTATTCGAAAATATCAGTATATCATCAACAAACTATGACAACTACCGGTCCTTTTTCGCCTTGTTTCATGTACAAGCATGGGTCCGATTTTGTCGGCTTTAGTCCAATTGACATAAAGGCTTCGTTTAGCTTCTTATTGACGTAGACCATAAAGAGCTTTCTTCAAGAGACAAACCTTATTTCCAGTCTTCAAAACAGCATGAATTCAAATTTTTCCTTAATTTCCTTTGTAGTGGTCTTGTATTTGATGATACTCATTAGCATTTGCTTGAGCTGCTTAGGAGTTTCCATGTAAATAGTTACATCTAACTCTCCTCTTAAATAAGCATTCGTTACATCAAGTTGTTCCATCAGCAAATTCTGTTGTATAGCTATTGCCACCATGGTTCGGATTGTGCAAAGTCGCGCAACGGAGGCAACCGTTCCATTGAAATGCACTCCAGGTTGTTGACTGAATCCTTGCAATACTAATCTTGCTTTTCTTTTATCAAGCGATCCATCTGCCTTGTACTTTTCCCTGAGAATCATCCGGCACCGTATCACATGGTCCTCGCGTGGTCTACCAACGAGTTGCCAGGTGTCGTTTTTGATGATAGATTTTATTTCCTCCACCATAGCTGCATACCATTCGTTCGCTTCTGGCCCAGATATGGCTTGCTGTAAGGGTTCTTCTGATGCTAAACTAGATTCTTCTTGACTTTCTGTTACCACTACATCCTTGTACGCCTTTCTTAGTCTTCCCGGTCGTCCCGTTCTCAATAACCTCGGTCTTCCCGGTCCTCTTCTTACTATTGGATGGTGGTTCTCATTAAGCTCAATTTCTGGTTCACAAATGTGCGACACTTCGTTTTCGAATTCTTGTTGTGGTTGGACTTGATCGTTTTCGAATTCTTGGTGCGGTTGGACTTGATCACATGATTATGACCATGGCCTTAGCTGTACATTCACAGTATTGTCTTCCTCCACTAGCTCTATATCAACATTTGCGTTATTGTTCAAAATTTCCAAAAATTTTACATCTCGACTCATCAATACTTTTCTATCCGTTTGTGACCAAATTCGATATCCTTTTGCTTCTGTGGAATAGCCTACCATCGTTCCTTTCTTTCCCCTGGGTTCAAATTTCCCCTTACATGGTTTTCTATCTAGAAAATAAACCTTTGAACAAAATATTTGTAGGTGATCCACATTTGGGGTTATTCCTGTCCATATTTCATAAGGAGTTTTACCCTTAAAACTTTTCGTTGGCCATCGATTCCGGATGTAATTTACCGTGTTGACGGCTTCCGCCCAGAAAGTAGAAGTTAGTCCAGACTTAATTAGTAAGCATCTAGCCATTTCTAGGAGAGCCCTGTTCTTCCTTTCTGCGATTCCATTCTGTTCAGGGTTATATGGAATAGTTAGGCATCTTTTAATTCCTTGTTTTTTCAAAGAAATCGTCAAACTATTTATTCACGTACTCGGTCCCGTTGTCAGACTGAAGACATTTTACTTTTCCACCTTGTTGAGTCTTCATTTCATAACTTCGCGTTTTTTTGAAGACTTTAAATTTTGATTTGATGAACCGAACTTCGCACCAACGGGAATGATCATCAATGAATTCCAGAAAATATTTTGCGCCTCCTAATGATTCTACACACAGTGGACCGCATACATCGGTGTGAATTATATCCAGCGTTTTTTATTCTCTTTCTGATGCCTTCGGGAATGGCGTGCGGATCATTTTTCCAACGCAACATACGTCACAAGGATGTTCTTCACGCGATTTATTTGGAGCGGGACCATAGATATCCCCACGCCTAGCAGCACTAACCAAATTTTTATGGTTTACATGACTCGGACGTCTATGCCAAATGTCCAAGGAGACGTTCTTCACAGTTGAAGAAACCAAATCGCCGTTGTCTAACTATTTTTTGATTTTCTTCTTTGCAAAGTAAAGATCGCCAACTCTATCAGCAACCAGTACTACACCATCTTTCCCCTATTACCAAAGCACGGTTTTTCTTAAATGCCACTTTGTACCCGTTGCTCGTCATTCTACTTACAGATAGTAGATTTGTTCGCAAATCAGGTACATGTAAGGTATCAGATAGCGTTATTTTGCTTTTCTTACCAAAAATGTTGGCATCAAACGACGCAACACCTTTCGACAAAACATTAGCGGTTTCATGACTGGCAAGGTTTAGTTCCTGGTCCACAGGTGTCCTCGATTTAAAATCGTTGATATTCTTGCTGAGATGTGACGTCGCTCCACTATCTAAGCACCGCTTATACTTGCTACAGCCTACAGGCCGTGCTGCTTCCTGAAGTAGTCCATGCGCTTAACGACGAATCCTTCGAATATCTTGCCAACGATGGCAGATTTTTACAATTTGCCGCCTTGTGACCATATACTCGACACTTGTGGCACTTGAACTTAAATGTCCCTTCATCCTTCTGGCGAAGTCTTTGTCGAAAACATTGCACCCTCCGGAGTATCGTTTGTGGTTTTCCTTGCATCACTCTCTTCTACAATTTTAATCCTGAGTGCGTCGGGACTCGGTAGCTCCCTAGATCCCTTGACTCGATAGCGCACCTGAAATTTTGATAAGATGAAGGTAAGCTATAGAGTATAGAGGACCATAATAGCAAGTAGATCATGATTGATTTCAACGTCCATTTCTTCCAACCTATAGACCGCGTCGAGAAAGTTGTTGAGATGGTTGTGTACATCGTCGCTCTCTTGCTTTCGCTGCAACGTAAGTTGCTTCAACAATGTCGCTTTCCTGGCTGGTCCTGTAGACTGAAAAACTTTTCGAAGTTTCAGCCAGACGTCACTGGAAGTTACGCATCCTTTGACATGTTTCAGCACAGATGGACTAATACGGAGTATGAGGTCGGATTTTGCCTTACTGTCACTCGTTGTCCACCTTTTTCTTTCTTCCGCCTCATCAGGTACCTCGTAGTCGCCGTTCACGTAACACCACGCATCATTTTTTATCAGTAGAGCCTCCACTTGCAATTTCCACGTATCGTAATTATGCTTTGTGAGAGGTTTAATTCTTGAAAGGTTCATATTTCCAATAAACCTGATGCTCTTGGCCCATAACCTGTTAGGCTGTAATGCTTTCTGGGGCAGGTGTTTTATATAATTAAACACCAGTCACCAAATTTGAACGTACATTTGAAGAAGCCATCACAGGAAAATATATGAGGCTACTGACATTACAAATATCAATAACATGTATTAAGGCGGCTTGTACAGCGCTAAAAATTAGCGCATTTTTTCAGGTCTAACGTCCCGTGAACGCTCTGACATATGATCGTGAAATTTGGATATATTATAGATATGGAGATAATCCAGGTGCTAAAAAGGGTCAAAAAAATATTTTTATGAATTCATATAGAAAAAAAAAACGGTAAAAGTTACCTATTTTGTCTAATTTATAGCGGCAAAATGGAAGCGAGTTTTGATCAAACCCCCATGTTAGCATCTAGACCAGTCTTTTCTCCATCTGTACAAAAAAATTTCAGACTACTAATTGCATTCAGTCACGAGAAATTAGGTATGAAAAACAGGCATATTTTGTTACAAATCGGCAGTGGTAAAGTGCTGCCATCTATTCCGGTGTACTAACTAGGACCGCCTCTATTTGGCTGGAGACGCCCACATTGTTGTGGCGGGTTTCTATAAATAGAAATTGTACTCGTTTTCGACTAGGGAAACGTTTGCTCACCGAAGTTACTGACTAGGGTCGGCCGCATTAACCAAGACGATAAAAACGTGGCGTCGCAGTTCCTATGTCTCATCCGACATTTAGATCGCCTCTCTTGACGGGTTCTTACGATTTGAATTATTTTTATAAAAGATACCGATTTCAATAAACGATACATTTTTGGAAAGCCTACAACGTGTTGAGTATATAGTAGGTATAATTAGGCATTACGTCAAAATTAGAAAAGAATGTCTTTATTTTCATAAATTATAATCTCTTACATAAAGAATGTCGCACGGAACTGTTCCAGTAGAATTTATTGATGTACCACTATTTCTATATGTTTGAATTTCTGGAATCCGGGTCTACTCGATCCGAACTTTTGAATTAACATATTCTGGAATTGAAACTCACTTCCGGTCTACTGGAAGTTGATCAACTTCGTTATTTTACATGGAATCATATTATTTTTAATTAATTTTTCTGCTTTAACTCATTTTTGTCAAGTAAACACTCTTCATCATTGCAGATTGTGGTTCGCTATTCATATCTTTAATTGTTTTTTAGATATTGATGTTTGTATTAAATAATTAAAATGCACCTGATATTGTAGTAGCGGACTTTGATATTTCGACAGGTGTTGTCTTTTATTGTCTATGACGTTTTACAACATAATTTCTGACCAATTGGTTCTTCTAAATATCGTAATTCAACAATAAAAAGAATGTGAATAGAAATAATTGTAAATTGTATTCGAGGCGCACGTAAGTAACATTTAAAAGACTTCATTAAAAATTATGTACATTTTAAATTCTTCTCATAAACTTTTAAATGAAATTTTTTCTCCTATTTTAAAATGTGTACTTTTAAAAAGTGGTTTGATTCAATTCGATTGATGAAAATTTCCATCTGATCCATATTTAATGTGAAGGTTAAATAATAGTAAGAACGTAAAATATGGAATGTACTATTATAATTCAAACTGATTCAAACTGTTTTTTAGTTTTATTCAAACTGGTTCGATTTGATTTCGGAAATTTGCCTCTCTTTTTGCATGGGGTTCGCACATTTTTATTTCACAAGTTAATTGCTCCAGATTATTCAAGATAAATACCACACATCACCCTAACGTTTATTAGGATGAATTCCCAAAATTCAATCCATACCGATTTACATGCCTAAAATATAATCGCTGTCACCTGTCACCACGCAAATATGAAATACCAATAATACATACATATGATATACAAATATGTATTGATAAATAGGTTTGTCTTGGTTTTGCGATATAAGGAATCGGACAAAAGGAGACCGACGATTCTAAAAGTAACAAAGAATGGAATGACTTTTCGTCATTCTTTGCGCCGAAATTTTAACACAATAAATATGGGTTTTACGTCTATATGCGTACCTACTTTCCTAACACGCAAAAAATGTTTGTCACCGTGAAATACGAATACCGATAACGACAATATGTTTATAGACCGGGTCAGTGCTATAAATGAAAACAAAACGCCATTATTCTATTACTTTTCACTTCAACTGTTACCATCGGCGCAAAGATAGAGATATTAAATGAAAAAAAATTAAAATAAAAGCAAGTGACATGCGTATCTACGGAGTTAAACAATTCGGAATTGAGTGACAATGCAGACAATTAATTGTCACAGAATAACCTTATTCTCACTTATTCTCAATTTCACTGGCAAATATTTCATGTATCTGACATTTAAACTATGGCAACGCTTAATGCCCTCGCAGACGTTAAGAATCCTTAATGCCCTCGCGGCCAGTAGCTGTTTTCGCCCCGGTATCTAAGATGTAAAATGTCACTTTATGATCATGTAGGACAGAAAAAACTGTATTAGGTACCGGACACTTTTTTGAGTCTGACACCACTGCAGTCTAAGCAATGATTTTTACTTTATCATACGCAATATGCTAAAGTATTGTAATCATGCCGAAAAAAAATTGAGATTTTAGCGGAAATAGGTCTTTTTGGGTCCCCTGAACATTTTTGACCAAGGTACAAAAAAATTTCTGTGTGTGTGTATATGTGTGTAAACGATTTTTGTGGCGACGATTCCGGAGAAACTAACTAAAGGTATCGGGACGAAAGTTCATATTTAGAAGTTTCATGACCTAACTTAGAGCTGAAAAGCTTTTGGTTCAAAAGGGTCCAAAGGAACTGGTAGTTTATTCTAAGCCTTTTTCAAGGATTTTGCAAATGAGCCGCCATTTCTGTAATTTTGTCAAAATAGTTAAACAATAAATTAAAGTAGAGGAAATTTGGAATAATTTATGCCTATGACATTTTTTGGTAAAGTTAATAGTTTAGCTACAAGAGCAAATTCTTTTTGATCGAGATCGGTCGCATCTGCATTGATATGAAACTAAATAGTAGCCAGGATTTTGACAATTTTTTTGTGCTGTCACAGTTGAAAACAACTGATTTCATCAGAGGTTGGAGAACCGCGGGACGTTGCCGCTCTAGTGCAGCAAAGTACAAAATACAAATTTCATATAAATTAAGATCACCAATTTGATTGTTTGTTAATAAGAAATATCAACCCGTCTTTATATCTAATTCTAAAAACGATAAATTGAGAAAATTGTAAATAAAGTATAGCGATGAGTGTAGTTTTATTTTAGGTTGTTGGTTCGGATGTGACATCTACAGTGTCATGCACAAATATAAATCTGCCAGAATTTGAATTAGCATTTTAAACTTGACGTTTCGTCAAAGTGGTACCAACCTAACGTTTGCTACACAGAAATATAACCATTTTTTAATTATTTTTTAAAAAAATACATATTTTTCAAAAAGCAACTCAATTAACGTTGGTGTCACTCCTGCCGAAAACTAGATAACGCGACTCGCTCACATGCGACTGCGACGCTCCGCGTTCGGTGACGCGCCGCATCACCGCTTGTCGCGCTATTCCATACTTTCGGCACTTGTGACATAAATAACTATTATTCTAATGTCGTAGTGTAGGTAGTGTCAAATGCTGATGCTTTGACAATACCTACGATTTATCTCAATAAAATAGATTCTCATGCAGCTAAACTATTAATTTTATATATTGTATGATAAAGTCATGTGCCTGGCCACATCAGATTTTTTAGTTTGGGACTATCAAAATGTGATGGTATAATGATAATTTCCTATTTTTTACAGCATAATACTTGATGGATGCATAATTGAAGTTGATATTACGATTGTGGATCGACTCAAATGCTTACTGGATCCGATACCAATTTGTGTTGTAAGCAAACGACAACAAAACAATTGGACAGTGCCATCAACAGCAACTTTAATGCATTCTCCAATTGATTCTAAGTGCAATGTTAAAGTAACTTCTCCATCAATATGTGCAAAGCTTAGGTATTATATAAATTATATTTGTATGTAAACAAAAAGTTTATTTTAGTTTTAATAAAAAAAGGTGTTTTAAATATATTATTTAAACTGTTATAGATTTCCGATACCGGACCTGAGACCTCATAGTGATTCGAACAGGATTCCATGGTACAGACGATCTATTAGAAATGATTATCTTTCAGTACAATTCAGTCATGCTACTATGGAAACTACAATGCAGACAAGTGAAAGTTGTCAAAAATATACATTAGACTGCAGGTCACTAGATGTGTTCTACTACGATAACGAAAATGTGCCTCCATTACCTATCGGAAAATGTAGTATGGACGAAAAATACCTTAGTTCTATGCAAGATGGACTTAATTGGCCTAGGTAAGTTTTGGTATAGTAGCGGACGAATGTAAATGATTGAGACTCATAAGTGTGCATTCCTGTGGAGTTTGTGTAGGTACCTCGCCATTTGATATGTATTAATATGTACTATATTTTTCAAAGGTGGGCACCATTATTCAAACAGCTAACTTTGTTAACTATTATATTTTATAGAAGTGACACAAAAATACGTAGAAAAACATTCACCATGACATTTCTGAACCTAATATAGCATCTTTGAGATGCTATTTTCAACAAATTGTTTTAATGTGTTTTGTTAGTGTACGTTTAGTTTAAGGAGAGGTTGTTATGTAATGAGTAAAAAAAATAATTTTTTTTCTGTATTTGTTATATATTACGGTGGCAGGTAATAAATGACTACATCGTACATCTCAGTTCGAACATACACTTTATTCTGATAACTCAACTATTACACACGATAGTTCGTATACGAATGGTATAGCAACATAAATATAATCCCGCACATATTCAAATACATTACATATTTCCCCTCTTTAATTTTTAATTACATACATGTGATTACAAAACAACTAAAAATAAAAAAAATCCTTTCTATACAACAATCGCAAGTTAATATCGCAAGTAATCAGGGGGATTTACAATTCTTCGGGGTCTATCTTCCCTTTCCTGAACTTCCGTAGCTTCGCTAGGTTGGTGCTCGGATGTGGCAATGTCGGAAACTTCTTCAGCAATGCCATTAGCTTCCGGAATAACACATGAACTCGCAAATGGTAGAATTAGAATTAGAATTAGAATTAGAGAGAATGTGAGTCTGGCCGCTCAACCAGCCATCCACTGCGACCGCAGGGGTCTATTGTGGCTCACCTACTACTACTAGCTAATGTTATACTTCACCGTCCAGGTCCAGTTCTTTAATGAGCCTGATTATCCTATCGGGTGGTGTGTTGTCAAGGTCTTGTAGTTTGATTTTGGTCGTGCCGAAAATCCTGACCCTGATGCCATCTGCGGCTGGACAGGAGCAGATAACATGCTCCATTGTTTCATCATCTTCCAGGCATAGGCGACACTCAGTGGTGTCGGTTAGTCCTATCTTGTTAAGATGATGCCGTAGTCGGCAGTGTCCCGTGAACGCAGCAGTCATGGTTTTGATGTCCACTCTGCTTAAGTTCAGCCAGGATTCAGTTCTGATTTTGGATGGTGATGCAGTCACTGCCCTGAAATGTCTCATCCCAGGGCATCCTGACCAGAAATCCAAGGATTTCGTAACCATCCATCTCTTAATCGAGTGTTTTGCCACGTCTCTCGGAAATCCAAGAGTCGGTTCTGGCCCCTCCGGAACTGTGTTGGCCGCCACCCTGGCCAGGGAATCGGCAGCTTCGTTTCCCTTTATGCCAGCGTGGCCAGGCACCCATACTAGAGTGACCCTGTTTGCCTTCCCTAGACCGGATAATGTTCTCCTACAGTTTTTTACGACGAGAGATTGGTATCTGCTGGTCGCCAGCGAGCGTAGCGCCGCTTGGCTGTCTGAGAAGATTTTAATTGATTTGCCTGCCCAGTTCCTCTTGAAGATTTCCTGGGCGCAGACATCAATGGCAGTTATCTCTGCCTGTAGTATAGTCGCAAATTTGCCAAGGTTGCAGCTTATCTCTGTTCTTGGTTTGCGTCCGTAGACTCCTAGACCGGTGCCAAGGTTGGTACTAGAGCCATCGGTAAACCAGGAGGAATCGGCCTGGAGCAGGGAGGATTCCCTCCTTCCCCAGTCGTCTCTACTTGGTAGTAGGACGTTAAACGATGTCTCCCAGCTGTATTCGGCAGGGATGGTATCACTTCTCATGCCCAGTAGTACGCAAATGGTAACACACCCTGAATATCAGGTCTAACCAATTGGTTGAAATGACGTTTCCATTCTTTATTAATGCTAGGTATATGACAAATAGCTGTGGTAGCACCAATAAGTTTCTTAATAGTTCCTGGTATCCAAGATACTTTATTTTGAGTTCTGTAATCTCTGACCATTACTTTATCATCAATCTTAAAATAACCAGATCTATCCTTCCCCCCAAAATGCACCTTCTGTTTATCCTGTACCTTTTCTATATTATTCTTTAAAACTTTATCAGGTTTCAATAAATCAAATCGAGTGCGTGTGTTTCGGCCAAACATTAACATAGATGGTGAACGATTTGTCCTGCAATGTTCAGCATTACTATAATCGAATAAAAAGTTGTTAATTGCCAAATTTATTTCATTGCTCTCATGGTTGTTTAAACTTTTAATTAATGCATTCTTAACCGAATCTGTCTTAACCGAATTTTCGGCACCACCTTTAGATTGTGGATAAAATGGCGGAGAAGTGACATGATTAATTTTATATTTCTTTAAAAATTCTGAAAATTCAAAACTACAAAAATATTTTGCGTTAATGTTGCGTGTAATACCTTGATAGTAAAATTTGATGTCATAGACTTTGTTGGAAAGATTTCTAACCATTTTGAATGTGCATCCAAAATAACTAAAAAATAGTGATCAAAAATAGGTCCAAAATAGTCAACACTTCCATTGGCCATTTCCAAGGTTTTAAGGTTGAAATTATTGGATTATTTTTGTTTGCTAAACAACTTTCGCAGCTGTTTGTTAAATGTTCAATGTCCTTATTAACTACTGGCCAAAAGAAATGATTTCTCGCTATACTTTTCATCTTTGCAGTACCCAAATGTGAAATATGCAACTGAGATAACATCGATTTCTTTAACCCCTGTGCGACTCTATGATTCCAGAGTAAAATATTATTTTCAACTGTTAATTGATGACGAATTGGGTAACATTGCTTAAATTCCATTTTATGTTTGGCAGATTTTGGCCATCCATGTTTAACATAACTGATGAACTTCACACGATGCTTCATCTTTCATAACATGGTCGAAAACCGTGTCAAAGTCCACAAGATCATTAACAGAATATAATTGCTTGTAATCCACATCGACATTTTCCCAATATTCATTTTTGTTATCAACAGGAGCTCTAGATAAAAAATCAGCTATGTTCTCCTTTGATTTAACATACTCAATTTTGTAGTTATAATTTGACAATATTACAGCCCATCGACGCAGTCTATTTGCAGAAAACTGAGGTATTCCTTTAGTTGGTGAAAACATTGCAATTAATGTTTATTGTCTGTCGACAAAATAACATCTTGGTCATACAAATATTGATGGAATTTTCGTAAAGCATAAATTATCGCAAGGCCCTCCCGTTCAATTTGACAATAATTGCTTTCTGCTGTTGAAAGACTTCGCGAGGCATAAGCAATCGGCTTTTCTACTTGTCAGGTAATATATGAGAAATTACACATCCCAAGCCATGCGGACTTGCATCTGTTTCATAGGGTAATTTAGATTATAATGAGTCTACACTGGGGCTGATGATAATAGATTCTTAACTGTATCGATTGCATTTTGGCAACCATTATCCCAAACAAAGCTAGAATTTTTCTTCAATAACTTGTGCAATGGGTATAATACAGTGGCTAGTTTTGGAATAAACTTCCCATAATAATTTATCATTCCCAAAACCGACTTAAGCTCTGAAAAGGAACGCGGCGGTGCGGCTTTCTGAATAGCTAAGACTTTGTCTTTTGATGTATGCAAACCATCACGATCAATGACATAGCCCAAATACTTGATTTCCGTCTGATAAAAACTACATTTTTCCACTGAAACCTTTAACCCTGAATCCTGTAAATAATCAAGTAATTGTTCTAGCCTTGCATTGTGCTCAGATCTATCCTTACCGCAAACTAAGATATCGCTCAAGAAGCAAATGATGCCCTCAATTTTACACAATAAAGTCTCCATTATTCTCTGAAACTTACTCGGAGCACAGGTTACTCCATAAGGTAACCTTCGATAACTAAAAAAACCCTTATGCGTCGAAATAGTCACTAATTCCCTTGATTTCTCATCTAAACTAATTTGAGCATAAGCTTGCGAAAGGTATATTTTAGAAAGAATGCAACCACCCTGCAACCCAGAAAACAAATCTTCGATACGTGGTAGAGGGAAATGATCTACTTTTAAGTGTGGATTTATTGATATTTTAAAATCGCCACAAATTCTTATCGAACCGTCTTTTTACTTTATCATACGCAGTATGTAAAGTATTGTAATCGTGCCTATTTTTTTTGGAGATTTTAGCGGAAATAGGTGTTTTTGGGTCCCCTGAACATTTTTGACCACGGTACAAAAAAATGTCTGTGTGTGTGTAAATGATTTTTGTGGCGACGATTCCGGAGAAACTACTAAACAGAGATTAGTAAAAAAAGATAGAAAACGTCCATAAGCCACCTATGGTGAAATTCGACCACATTTTATTAACTGGTTAACATCTGAGACGTTAGGTGGCAGCACGGTGGCGCTCTGGGCGATTCGGCGGGATGTGCCGGTAAATTTTAATTTGTGTGCATTTCTTATATGCTTTATTATTTCGTTTTTTTACACAACATACAAAACTTCGTTGTACATTATTTATTATATAATAAATATCAATAACAAAGAAGAACAGTGTTACTAAAGTAATTCAACACTAAGCTATAACAACAACAATAGAAAGCTTAGCTTCATAACTGCTGCTGACCTGCTGCTCTTCTCTGCTGTTCGTAGCAACATCCATATTATCTGCAGAAAGTAAAGGTACAGGGTACAGCTCCTGATTTCAAAAGCAATCGCGGATGTTTTCTTGAATTGCTCGACAGAAAAATGATCACTTCATATGTGATAGTTTTTTGTGTCATCTTGCAAAAGGTAAATTCGGCCAATATTTACATCCATAGCTTGGCTCTGCAAAACCAAAATCTATGCAGATGACTAATTTCAAAGATTGATTTTTACTTACAGCGAACGATCCTTTGGTATTATTGCAAAGAATGCCACATCCCTATTATTGAATTTATTTTTGTAACTAGAATTACAAATGCAATAAGTGCCACGACTCATGTTGTAACTCTTGGTAAATAATGAAACTCCGGCGTTACCACTAAATGCAGCTTAAGTCAAATGACATTTCAAATTGCGTTTTGAACACTTGACATGAGAAGACGTGACATTTCAGTCACGTCATAGAGCGGTTAGTTAACATCTGAGACGATAGATGGCGCTAACATCGACACGGTCGCATCGCTTCCTATCTTTATTTACTAATCTCTGCTACTAAAGGTATCGGGACGAAAGTTCATATTTAGAAGTTTCATGACCTAACTTTGAGCTGAAAAGCTTTTGGTTCAAAAGGGCCCAAAGGAACTGGTAGTTTATTCTAAGCCTTTTTCAAGGATTTTGCAAATGAGCCGCCATTTCTGTCATTTCGTCAAAATAGGTTAAATAATAAATTACAGCAGAGGAAATTTTGAATAATTTATGCATATGACATGTTTTGGTAAAATTAATGGTTTAGCTGCAACAGCAAATTCTATTTGACCGAGATCGGTCGCATCTGCGTTGATATGAAACTACATAGTAGCCAGGATTTTGACAAATATTTTTTTGTGCTGTCACCACAGAAATGTCTATGGCTGTCACACTCGAAAACAGCTGATTTCATCAGAGGTTGGAGAACCGCTATGGAACGTAGCCGCTCCAGTGCGGCAAAGTACAAAATACAAAATTAAAATAAAATAAGATCACCAATTTGATTGTTTGTTGATAAGAAATATCAACCCGTTGTTATATCTGATTGTAAACAGAGTTGGGCGTTAATCGATTAAATCACTCATTAGTTTTACTCTAGATTAATGAAATTAATCGTCACTCATCACTCGTCAATCATAAAAGTATATATTTCACTCATCACTCGTCAATCACCAAAATGAGTGTTACTCGTCAATCGTTACTCGTCAATCGTCAATCATTTTTGAGCGAGTAACCATATGTCCGTGTTGAATATTCCGTCGACGGCCGATGGGACAATACAAAGATGTTTTATAGGTACTTCAATAAACCGACCACATGTCTGTATACGCGGTCCGACTCAGTTCTCATCAGCATTCAGCGCAAAGCGTATTTTAGGTCTGTTGACTGTTCCAACACGCACAAGACCGTTCACGTCAAATGAGAAGTGACATAACCTTTAAAAATAATAGAAACCTTCAAGGGCTTCGTCATAGTCGTTTATTTAACTTTCACTCATCACTCGTTCCGTAGTACTCATGATTGACGATTGGCGAGTAATTCAATCATGTGTGTATGTTGCGAGTGACGAGTGACGAGTGAATTAATCATTACTCTTAATTACTCTTCACTCGTTCACGAAGAGTGACGATTAATTCACTCGTCACTCATCACTCGGTCACTCGATTAACAAAATGCCCAACTCTGATTGTAAAAACGATAAATTGAGAAATTTGTAAATAAAGTATAGCGATGAGTGTAGTTGTATTAGTATGTTGGTACGGATGTGACATCTACAGTGTCATGAGCGAATATAAATCTATCAGAACTTGAATTATCTTGTTAAACTTGGCGTTTCGTGGAAGTGGTATCAACCTAACATTTCCTATACAGAAATATAACCATATTAGACTTTTTTTAAATACGTATTTCTCAAAAGCAACACAAAACGTTGATGTCACTCATGCCGATAACTACATAGCGCAACTCGCTCGCATGCGACGGCGACGCTCCCCCATCGGTGACGCGCCGCATCACCGCTCGTCGCGCTATTTCGTACTTTCGGCACTTGTGAGATAAATAACTATTATTCTGATGACAGTAGGTAGTATCAAATTCTGATGCTTTGACAATACCTACTATTGATACTATTGACTATCAAAATATTTGTTTAATTTTAATGCAGAAACGGTTTATCTCAATCATATAGATTCTCATGCAGCTAAATTATTAATTTTATATCTTGTATGATAAAGTCATGTGCCTGGCCACATCAGATTTTTTAATTACGGGCACAATGGGACTAGCCCAATTAGAATACTCTATACTTTTAAGTACGTTTGAATCAACAAGTATTTGTAGTTCTTTTTCCACTCTGTCTCTTATGCCATAAGGAAGCGGTCTAGCTCAAAAAAATGTAGGTGTAACACTGCTATGTTCAAATTCCAATGATATAACAGCTCTGTTACAATTTCCCAATCCAGGCTCAAAAACTTTAGAATATGTTTTTGTTAAATTTGTAATATAATTATCCCCTGAATTGAAATTAACCAATGAAAAAGAAATATAAACAATCTCGTTAAATCACGACCTAATATCGGTGGGCCACCATTTTTGATGACGTACGTAAATTTAAATTTTGAATGGTACTCAAATAATTTAATCTGACTAAAATCTTACCAAGCGGTTTCATCTGTGCTATATATAACATAAAAATTCTTTCTGATCGATGCAATTCAAATTTCTTTAAGTTGTTCCTCCAATAGTCTTCGGAAATTGCTGACATGCCATATCCTGAGTCCAACTGAAAAGTCACAACAAAATTATTAATTTTAGCGTCTATTAAAATAGGTTTATCAGATGAAAATAAATTATCTGAATTTTCTATAAAATTTTGTGAATTACGACTGTTATTAGGAAAAGTTTTACCGACTCTTTTTTGGGTATTTTTCTTTTCCTTCTTCTTGCAAACCGTGGCTAGGTGTCCTTGTTCGTGGCAAACATGGCAGGTGAAGGACTTGTAGCGACATTTTGCAGTGAGGTGGTTTTGTCTTCACAAACTTCACAGCACGCTTGCGTACCATTGCTGCTTGACCGAACTGTTACTTCGGACCCTCTGACGTATGCCTGTGACGTAGTATGACGTCGGACATGATGTACACCAACTTCCGTCTTCACCAAGAGGGCGGAATTCGAACCTTGTCTAGCAGCCATCTTGTTTGAGGCTACTTCTATAACGTCTGCGAATGTCGTTGCTAACTTTTCCTCGAATAAACGGTCCTGTACTGGTCCTTTTTCGAAACCAACAATGAAACGATGTTGCATGAGTATTTCCAGCATTTCGGCGGAAAACTCGCAACGTACCGCTAAACTTCTTATCCTCGCGGCCCAATCGGGTGAACTCTCATGTACAGCTTTGGTCGCGTTGTAGAATTTACTTCTTGTAACCGATTCACTTATCTTGAAATGACCGTTGAATAACTTGACTAAATGGTCGTAGGTTTTTACTTCCGGGTTTTCTGGCAAACATAAATTGTACAGTAACTTGTACGCTTCTTCACTTAGCGCGTTTAACAAATAAGCTCTCTTCATTTCATTCGTTTTGATCTTTTTAACGATGAAATAATTATATAGTCGGCGTACATAGATTGTCCAATCACTATCTTGAGGATTGAATTCTCGAACTTGCCCATAAACTCCAGTGTTTGCGTCAGTCATCTTGAACAAGACGCGTGGAATGCGTATTTCTCAATTTCCAGCAAAATTGTTAATTATCCTCGTCGCCAATTTGTTATACCGGGTGATTCAATTTCGATCCTCACCATGGGGATCTCGCTTATTACTGGAGATAGAGCCTATGTTTAAATTTGGCAAAGTTTCGTATTTTTGTGCTAATCAATTATCTGAAAAGAAATTTAACCTATCATTTTTCATTTAGAAGTTATCTACAAAAAACTGAAATTTTAACATATCGTTTTTAATTTTTTATTCAAAACCAAATGTAGCTAGACGTTTGAAACAAAAACATTCCATACGCACTTTTTAACAAGGAATGCAGTGTCATTTTTTAATTTGAAATAACATCAAAGATGGCGGCGTAACCATGGCCAACTTTTGTTTTTCTTATGGGCGCCATATTGAATTTTGGCATAACATGTAACAAATATAACATGTTACCATTCTTTTTTAAAATAATGGTGTAATAATCAAAAAAGCTTCAGGTACCCAACTGGAGCTTGGTTACAGACCGCCGGAGTCGTTGCCAAGCAACACCAACAAAATGCACTTGGATCAAGCGGCGCCCTCAGCGTTAGGTTTGCCATTTAACCAAATTAACCTTAATTGTGGTTGATTGTGGATGTAAAATGCCGTTTACCAATAACGAAAAGCGTGATATAATTAAGAGTTTAATTGAATTTTGATATTTTCCGATAGTCGTGTCTTTTCTCATTTTCGAAATGTATAACATGTTGACATTATTTTTTAAAACAATGGTTTAATAATAAAAAAACACGTTCTTCTTTTTCTTGTTGCTTGTCGTGCTTATCAAGTAACCAACTGCATCTTGGTTACAGACCGCCGGCGCCGGACTGACCAAGAATGCTTTGGATTTAAAACATTCAGATTGTAAAAGAAGCAAGTTTATACAACATAAAGATTTTTTTAAGTAAATGTTCAAGTTAGCCGCGAAAAGCGTGATATAATAAGGGTTTATTATTGTTCTCTTAGAAATGTCGCATCGTTGAATACGGAACTTTAGCGGACCATGGATCGTTTAGTAAACCCTGCAATTCTTATAATCCTCATGGAAATATTAGTTTCAACATTTCCATTTCTAAAATACCTCTTTGATTAGTTTCAACATTTCCATGAGGATTATAAGAATTGCAGGGTTTACTAAATGATCCATAGTCCGCTAAATGTCCATCCAATATTAGGAATATTGTACGATGCGTCATTTCTAAGAGAACAATAATAAACCCTTATCATATCACGCTTTTCGTTATTGGTAAACGGCATTTTACATCCACAGTCAACCACAATTAAGGCTTATTTGGTTAAATGGCAAACCCAACGCTGAGGGCGCCGCTTGATCCAAGTACATTCTGTTGACGTTGCTTGGCAACGAGCCCGGCTGTCTGTAACCAAGCTCCAGTTGAGTCCTGATGTTTTTTACTTTATCATACGCAGTATGTAAAGTATTGTAATCGTGCCGAAATTTTTTTTTGAGATTTTAGCGGAAATAGGTCTTTTTGGGTCCCCTGAACATTTTTGACCAAGGTACAAAAAAATGTCTGTGTGTGTTGTGTGTATGTGTGTGTGTGTCTGTGTGTGTGTAAACGATTTTTGTGGCGACGATTCCGGAGAAACTACTAAAGGTATCGGATCGAAAGTTCATATTTAGAAGTTTCATGATCTAAAAAATAAACTGCTCCCGGGTTATGCCGTGTGTCAAGATTTGTTAATGCTGACGTTTCGCGAACCATGTTGCTCGCTTCTTCAAAGCTAATTGAATACTGAAGACCTACCAAGACACTCTCCCTTATATACCTAAATTTACACCTCACTGCGCACATCTGGAGAACCGCTCCCATGTGCTTTTCCACCTGACCGCGTTAAGATCGATTTCCAGACCCTACTGATGTCAGTACCGTCCTCGCGATTGATGTTGTCAGGATGTTTGTAGATTTCGATGGCTTCTCTTATAAGCCTTCGATGATAATTACCTACCCTTGCCAACATCTTCGCGTCATCGAAATTCATTGAGTGTCCCGACTCGTGGCAGTGTTGCGCAACAGCGGACTGTTGAATCTTGCGTAGCCGGGTGTCTCTACTGTGCTCCTTGACTCTACATTCGATACTTCGTCCTGTCTGTCCAACATAGCATGTTCCACACTCACATGTTATCTTGTAAACACCTTCGTTCTTCAGGAGTGGTGTGATATCCTTTGGGTTAGGAAAAAGATCCTTTACCTTTGCTGGCGCTCTGTACCTTACCGTGATACCCGATTTCTTCAGTATTCTACCGATTCTTTCCGACACCCCACTTACGTATGGTAAGCAGGCGAACCCCTTTGACTCTTGCCGCTCCTCTGTGACATGCGGTTTTCTCTGTGTGACACCCCGTATGTCAGACTTGGTGTATCCATTCTGACGCAGAGCCCACTCCAAGTGTTTCCGTTCGTCGTCCAAGCTGCTGGAGTCGCACACCTTCTCGGCTCTGTTGAACAGAGTATTAATAACACTTCTCTTCTGTTGGGGATGATGGTGCGATTTGGCGTTCAAGTACCGATCGGTATGTGTCTTCTTGCGGTAGACAGTATTTCCAAGCGTACCCGTTGGCGTTCTGTATACCAGCACATCCAAAAATGGCAGCTGGTTATCCTCTTCTATTTCCATCATGTGTTATTAATACTCTGTTTTTTTGGTTCAAAAGGCTCCTAAGGAACTGGTAGTTTATTCTAAGCCTTTTTCAAAGATTTTGCAAATGAGCCGCCATTTCTGTAATTTTGTCAAAATAGTTAAATAATAAATTAAAGTAGAGGAAATTTTGAATAATTTATGCCTATGACATTTTTTGGTAAAATTAATGCTTTAGCTGCAAGAGCAAATCCTATTTGATCGAGATCGGTCGTATCTGCATTGATATGAAAGTACGTAGTAGCCAGAATTTTGACAAATATTTTTTTGCGCTGTCACACTCGAAACCAACTGATTTCTTCAGAGGTGAACCGCTATGGAACGTTGCCACTCTAGTGCGGCAAAGTACAAAACTCAAATTTCAAATACAATAAGATCAACAATTTGATTGTTTGTTGATAAGAAATATCAACCCGTCTTTATATCTAATTCTAAAAGCGATAAATTGGGAAAATTGTAAATGAAGTATAGCGATGAGTGTAGTTTCATTTTAGTATGTTGGTACAGATGTGACATCTACAGTGTCATAAATCTGTCAGAATTTAAATTAGCTTTTTAAACTTGACGTTTCGTCAAAGTGGTACCAACTTAACATTTCCTATACAGAAATATAACCATATTAATTTTTTTTAAATACACGTTTGTCAAAATGCAACATAATAAACGTTGGTGTCACTCCTGCCGAAAACTAAATAGCGCGACTCGCTCACATGCGACATCGACGCTCCGCCTTCGGTGACGCGCCGCACTACCGCTCATCGCGCTATTCCGTACTTTCGGCACTTTCGTGACATAAATAACTCTTATTCTAATGACGTAGTGTAGGTAGTGTCAAATGCTGATGGTTTGACAATACCTACGATTTATCTCAATATAATAGATTCTCATGCAGCTATTATATGACCGATGACCGATATTATATGCAGTATTAATTTTATATATTGTATGATAAGATAATGTGCCTGGCCACATCAGATTTTTTTATTATTACACTATTATTTTAAAAAAGAATGCTAACATGTTATACATTGCGGAAATGAGAAAAAACGACTATGGGATAATGCCAAAATTCAACATGTCGCCCATAAGAAAAACAGAAGTTGGCCATGGTTACGCCGCCATCTTTGATGTTATTTCAAATTAAAAAATGACACTGCATTCCTTGTGAAAAAGTGCCTATAGAATGTTTTTGTTTCAAATGTCTAGCTACATTTGGTTTTGAATAAAAAATTACAAACGATATGTTAAAATTTCAGCTTTTTGTGGATATCTTCAAAATGAAAAATGATAGCTTAAATTTCTTTTCAGATAATTGATTAGCACAAAAATACGAAACTTTGCCAAATTTAAACATAGGCTCTATCTCCAGTAATTAATAAGCGAGATCCCCATGGTGAGGATCGAAATTGAATCACCCGGTATATTACGGTGGCAGGTACTAAATAACTACATCGTACATCTCAGTTCCAACATACACTTTATTCTGACAACTCAACTATTACACACGATAGTTCGTATACGAATGGTGCGCTCAATGCCTACATACTCTACTGAAGATGGCAACATAGTTGCTGAAATACGTATTTAGGTTCTAAAATACTTGTTGTGGTTAGGGGTTTATAATTTTATTACGTTAGAAGTGAAAAAAATTAGCCTGTTTTATGTACATATAGTTAGGTAACATGCTAAGGTATATTGTTTAAAATGTAAAAAATGTGCGTGGTTTTTGCATTGAAACAGAAACATTGTAGCAATTTTGAGTATGTACAATTTACATACGACGTTTTACCGTTGGACGGCAGTACCGACGCGTTTTTCTAGAAACACGATCTTTCAAACTGGCTTGCTTACGTTTGAAGCGTTTAACGGGTCGAGTTACTTTTTTTCCCCTTAGAGAAAATTCTTTTTATTCGAGGGTGAACATCATAATAAAGTGAAACTTTTAAATAAATATATTATTAACGATTTGAAACAGAAAAAAAAAACTGTAAAAAATTGAACTTAAAAATCAAACAGCAGCTGTTTGTCAATTTTCAACTTTTTTACCTAAATGTTGGTCTAGCCTCCAACTAATTACATCCAGTTTCACCGCGCTTTTGAAAATTCGATTTCTGTTTATTTTTATAGGAGCTATTGTACACGTCGTTGAGACAAGCACGCCGCACGGGACCTGATACTTCCTAGTACAGTATCCACTTCTTGCATATAGATTTTTATGATGCTATGTCCATTTGTACACTAAAGTATGGTTTGCTTATATTATTACCATGAAGTGTGTGTGACCTAACCTGTATTGTTTGAGTCTTCGAATAAACTATTATTATTAATATTATAATATATGGCAAAAGTAACAATATTTATATATCCTACACAGTGGCGTAACTAGGAGTAAGTGGGCCCATGTGCGTACAGAAGCAATGGGCCCCCACTTTATTAAATACTTTGAAACCCTTAAACCTTTATTTTACTGCCCACTAAGATTGTTGTATTGTTTATACGTTTTTTATACTTTATACAGTGTGTCTCACGGAATGTTGGATTGTATGAGTACTTTTGTTATTATTGGAGATAGAAAGTCGGTTAAATGGACAAAGTAGTGCATATTTATGTGCTCTTTCATAATCTATTCAGAAAACAGTTGAATTCCAAATGGTTTCCAAACTATTATGAAAAACCTAACAATTTCATTTTTTAATTATGATCATAACTTCTTTATTTGTTATCCCATCAAAAAAGCGTTTTTACATTATAAAAGCACCTTTTTCCCTAAAATTTGATTATGTCAGTTTAAAATTTTGTTCGTCGATGAATTCGTCAGAAACAGTCGAAACTTTTGTTTTTCTTATGGACGCCATATTGGTTTTATACATGTATGGATTCATCATTTCTTTCTGACTAATTTGGTATGCCACATGCCATATTTTGATTACAAAAAGATAATAGAAACTAAAAATTGAAGACTGAAAATTGTACACATCGAGAATTGCTGAATATCGCATGGTGCCATGGAAGACGTTTTGTGAAATAATGTGATATCTACCCACCAGTAACCATTTGTTGAAAAAATTTGGTGAAAACCTAGAATTTATAAAAAAATATAATGGTCCGATGAAACATATTTTTCTAACTGCGGTATTTTTAACTGAAACGCACTGGGCCCGCAAAAAATAAAACCTCTTTGTACCGCGCCATAATCGGGTGTAGTTTGGTTTTATTAGCTGCTTTCCTTTTGCAAACAAAGTGAGTTGAAATGAATTGATCTGATTCGCTCAGCTCAGGTTAAACTCAGTTCGATTTAGTGAGTAATAAGGGTTCAAAAGGAACGGCAATCTGTTGCTCAACTCACTCAAATGTCAAATGTGCTGTTGCATACCTAACCAAAATAGCAATTTTATAAATTCGCTTGTTACGAATGGCATTCTTGGAAGAAATTCTAGAAGAGAACAATTATTTAGGCAAATGTTTGGTTGACGGAATTTCATTTTGTATTGCAATAATAAAAAGAATTACTTATCATGTGTTTTATTTAAAAAAAACAGGCAAAATTTAAGTACAAGTTCAGTTTTATTATATACCTATCTACTAAAATATCAACAGAACACTTGTGACTCTGTCACACTCGTAGAACAACTTGGTGTTGTCGCCTGCACATTTCCTAAAATAGATGCATCACATACATTTCCAGCTGCATTTTGGTTCAAAAGCAGTGTCCAAAAGCAGTACTTCTCCGGCATCGTTAATTATTATTACCTAGTCTTATTTTGTCCATCACAGCTTGTACATGTTGTTTAAAGTTTTAATCACGGTTTTAAGTAAACTTTTAAATAGATCACAGACAAGAACAAAGTGAAACAAACAATCATAACCTCGCTTCTCGTAGACGCCGTAGGCGCAGTTTGACATATTTCGTTTAACCCCCACCAATGATTTCACAAGTGAGATAATTCTCAGATATGTGTATCTGCTCTGGAGGTAGTGCTGCATCGGAAAGGGGGAAGGTAAAAATCTCAGTTCAATTTATCTGAGCAAAAGCAAAAGGAACGCGTACTTACGTGAGCCTAACTAAACTGAGCAAATATATCTGAGATTTTATGCAAAAGGAAAGCAACTAATGTATGGTGCGGTATAGTGGCCAACCGATTAACCGGACCAATTTTTTATAACAAAAATCTAACTTCGGAGATGTATCGGCAATATTGCTCTCTGAAAACGTGGAAGAAAGAATGGACGATATACTGTTCGCCTTACGATAGGGTGTGGCTCCTACAAGACAACTGCACATAATGCCCGAATTGTGAGGAACTATTTAGATATAAGACATAAACGGAGAGTAATTGGTACCTATTCAGAAGTATTATGGCCACCAAAATTGCCGGATTGCCTTGTGATTTTTATCTATGGAATGACTTGTACAATAAGGTGTATGGTGTTTATAATTTTGGAAACGTTGGGAAGTTACGTGAAACTGTCATCGCCGCTTTCAATTCGATTGACTGAAGAACCCTCGGTAACGTCAACAGATTACGGAATGCTGTGAAAAATACCTCCGTAAAAATGGCGAAATTTTTGAAAACAATATTTAGTTTGTTATAGTGTTGTTACTTTTTTATGTTGTGTAGTTAAGGCTGGTTTTCCTAGGAGCAGGTTTTTTACGCCGCGTACAACGTAACGTACGTCTTCGCAGACGTCTGTCACTTTTGACAACACGCAAAGATCCCTTGACCTAACTACAAGTAGACCACCTGAATAGCTGATGTTCCACGTTTGGAAAATACAAACGCGCGACGTATTAAGCTGTCAACTTGAAATGCGTTGTACGCTGCGTAAAAATCCTGCTCCTAGGAAAACCCGCCTTTAGTACACATAAATACATTCCAAAAGTTTACTGTAACTTGATTATGGGCACATAAATACTGTATCACTCAAATGTGTTTTTCATGACACCATGCGATTTTTAGATATTAAGGAAAAACTCCAATTCTGTCGGCTTGTTGTGTTGTAAATACGGCAAGTGGCATACCAAATTACTCAGAAAAAAATTCTGAATCCAAACATATATAAAACCAATATGGCGTCCATAAGAAAAACAAAAGTTTCTTTTGTTTCAGACGAATTCATTGGCGAAACAGTTTAAACTAACATTCAAATTGTAGGGAAAAAGTGCATTTATAATGTCAAAACGGTTTTTTGAAGGGCTCACAAATAAAGAAATTATGACCATAATTACAAAATTACATTTTTTGTTTTTTTTCAAAATAGCTTGGAAAGCAGTCTTGAAAGTTATTTTCTGTATTGTTAGAATTAAAAGTTTATTGTTTGTAGATCTTAATAAAATTGTATTATTACTAATATTTTTTGTTCTTTATGTAACAATAAATATATGGTATCGAGTTTAGATTGGTATCCGTGGAGGCCTGCGTACCTACTTTTTGAAATGCTCGACTTCATTTATTTACGTTATGCTAGCATCTTATTGCAGCCCAGGGGCCCAGAAACTGCTCGGATCTCCTTTTTTTAGCCCGAAATCGTATCCCGCGCTCAGAGGGGCTATCAGTTAATTTTTAGAAAATTTAAGACAAATGCCAACATATTGTCAACTTAAAAGTAAAAGTCACTAACTATAATTTTTACAATTTATTGAAACAGGAATTAATAGTAGCCATATGCTTATAAATGTGAATCTTATACGACGAGGCGATGATTAAGTGTCATAATAACTAAGTGTCTAAAATCCATTAAATCTCTATAAAGTTACATTATATTTACTGGTATTCCTTCTTAAAGTCAGGTTTTCGTACTTATTAGATTTTAGTTAGTGACTTTACCTTTAAGCCGATTATCTCATATTTTTCGCGAGACCTCCCAAACACCCGGCCGGCTCCAATGGGCCCACCAGGCTCGTGGTCCGTGTGCGCCGCACACCTCGCACACCTGCTATTTACGCCTCTGATCCTACAATTTGTTTGAAAAGTTATCTCAAACTTGAGCTACTTTTTAGGTCTCTACATGAAAACCTCGCCTTCCGCTTTGTTGACCGCTTTTCGAGCCTAATTTAAGGAATTGATAATGAAGGAACCACACAAGATTTACAGACAAAGTTTTTTTTATTGTTTTGTGTTAATATCGATGTATAAAATAAACAATTTGAAAATTATTGTGATTATCTCGGTGACCTTGCAGATTACTTTGTGCGCGCTTTGGTGCAAACATTAATGTGTAACGGTAACCACGATTACACGAGTTCAGGTCGTCTGATACAAAAAAGTGAAACCTTTTCTGAATTGTTTCTTCATTGGCTATCGTTCGATCGTTCAGTTTCTCAATATTATGATTTTTAACAAAATGGCGGTTGTATGCCCGAAAAAGGTCCGTTTTTGCCGCTCTTTTCGCGATATAGAACGCTGTAAAAATGAATCAAAACAAAATTTTCAAAAAGTGAACGATCGAACGAAAACTACATGTGTGCTGAACATAAAACACAAAGAATTATCTCGATGTACGAAATACATTTTCCAAAATCGTGGTTACCAGTTAGAAAAACACGACTTTTGGGAAATCTCGACCGAAATTACAAGAACTTTGGTAAATATCGCAACGGGCGCGATGATCACGTGATGATCAGTTTAAAACTGTACGAATGGATGACAAATGGTATAGATACCAGTGGCGGGAGATCTATGACTATATTATATGCGTATATCAGTACGCATTTCACACGGTCGGAGGGATTTCTTCCTCCCTTATCCCAACACTGATCGACGCACACACAAATCACCGGCTACAACTCCAGAACTAGGGCGAATTTTTCAAAACCCTCTTACAGATACAATTCTCAGACCTTCTAGATTAGAATAAAGCAAAAAAGGAAAAATTGATTTTTTAAAACCAACAAAGCCCTTAACTGTATTTAGGTGCAAAACTTGTAAAGCCTCTAACCCCAAACATCAACAAATTTAATTTAAATTTTAAACAATAATAATTCGTCATAGTCATTAGTCAGAATTCAGTCAAAAATGTTTTTCTTTTTTATATTTTTTTGTCCATTACCAATATTACTAACAAAATTCTGTCCTTCGGGATCCTAAAATATTTTACAAAAAAAAAAAAAATGAAAAACTGTAACATATTTGACTGGACTCCCACTAAGTTTTCTGATATAATAATAACATACAGTTATTATCAAATCATATATAGGTATATATTTTCTACAACAAAAGATACTTTACGTTAACGGGCGGTTTTTTAATGAGATCAGGTAATATCTAAACTAAAAAAAAACAATAAAACTTAGTTAAATTGAAATATCCATAATATTGCATTTTTCTTCATAAGAAGGAAAAACAACTTATAAAAGTCATACACAAACTTTTTAATAAAACTAGTTTATTCACGACTTAAGCAGCTTTTGTTAATTATCTTAAGATAACGAGAATGTTACTTAGGGTCTAAATTTAGGGGTGGGCACAAAAGGCAAATATCTTGAAAACAAAGGCAGAAAAGTAATGTAATTCCGCATTTCTAAGACACGCCTCGAGTAACCCTCCTAATGACTGTAACAAGTAACCCTCTAGTATGTTGTTGGCGTTCATCAAACCGCTTTAACTCAAATAATCAAAATAATCAAGAGTAATTATAATTTTAAAAGAGATTATTGTGTAATTCATTATAAATAATTTAATAATATAGTTTAACCCACCAGCCGCGGGGAACATCGCGGGAAATCGTGAACGGGCAAATCGCTTCCCCGTTCACGATTTCCCGCGATTTCCCACGTTTTTCTGCAGAAAAATTGAAAACTTGCCCGCGGCAGGAGGGTTAATCTGCAAACAAAATGAAATTAAGGATAGGTATTGCTGGTATGTGTCATATTCAAAGAATAAAGTAATAATTAATTTTCAGGATAACATTAAAAATTTTCCCAGTGATTCAAACTGATATTGAAATGCACCACACGTCTGAACCTGACGCGGACTTCATGAGTCAATCCATTTATGGTCACATCATAAAACAGAATTCCAAAGAACCAGGTCCTTTTTGCGCCAAGTGGATGCTTCATGAGAGTGATACCCCTCACGGAAAGGCCCCTCAAGATAATTCTGAGGAGGTTGTAACTCCTGGTGATAAGGGGGAGATGGACACTTTTATAGAAATGACCACTCAAAACTCCAGGATGCAGCTAGAGTTGATATTGCCCGTTGTTTCGATTCAATTGTTGAATAAACATATTTACGAGGTGCTTTATAACCGGATTAACAGTGACTTACTGCTGTGGGAACCATCTGCCCCGCAACTATTATTTCCTACTACTATTGATAATCAGAAAATAAATTCAAGTAAGTATCATTCAGAGTCATCATCTTATTTGTAAAGTTTATATTTTATTTGATATTAGTTTTTCACTAATGCCCAGTTACTGGTACAGTCATAAAAAAAGATGTACGTTGCTATCACTATTTCAGCATTTTTCTAGCAGTGTGAGTAGTGTACTGTTTTTGTTTTGTTATTATCGCCACGGCTGTGGCGAATACGACGTTTTATCAATTTAAGAGCTATACTCCGTTCAATGAAACTTTGCAGTATTGGGCATGATTTAGCAAGCCAGATTTACACTGGCCAGCATGGTGACTATATGGTAGGGTGGGATTTTTTTAAATTTTCAATTGCGGGAATGTGCAATCATGAAAGGGTGCGAGTTAATGAATTAACTAAAACACCTTTTTTTATATTTTGAACTGCCGCAAAGGCTTTAAAATTATTTTAATTTTTGATATTTTTTTATGTGATATAATAGTAATAATAATAATAATCATAATCCACTCCTTAACATCCCCCAACAGCTTTCGCCACTACGGCGCCATCGGCAGGCTCGAATTATCATCATTATTATTATTATTATGTGCGGGCCATTTACTCCTCGGCGAATGCTGAAATCCAAACAACTTAAGACGTGCCACAGACAGACGCAGGCGATAGTAATGATAATTCGGGCTTGCTGATGCCCCCGTAGTGCGAACAGCTGTTGGGGAATGTGAAGGCGTGGATTATTATTATTATTACTATTATATCGTACTTAAAAACATTACTAAATTTAAAAAAAAAATCAAAAATTAAAATAATATAAAAGCCTTTGCGCCAGTTTAAAACATGAAAAATCAAAAATAAATTTGTTGTTTTTTTAATTCATTAACTCACACCTTTTCTATGATTGCAAATTCCCGAATCATATTTAAAAAACATACAAAAAATAAAAAAATGTCAATAATTACAATAATTTTAAAGCCTTTGCGGCAGTTCGAAACATGAAAAAAGCGCCCAACAAACATCTTGTATCGTGGCTACGAAATAAGCTAGACAGATAAGCCTTCTTCTCACGCTGCACCGAAGCATTGGTCAAATTACGCAAACTTTTGTAATAAATGAAATAAGCAGGTTCCCTGGTCGATTTAAATCTGGAATCAGTCATCTCGTAACCTCATAAGCAGCTTAATATTATCGGTGACCCACGGCCGAAAGTACTTACGCAAAGTCCCAGATCGCATTTGCGCATGACAGTCAAATAGAGATACAATATGTGAATTAAAAAATTCCACCTTGTCATTGACATTATTTTCAATCCAACCATAGTATACCATGGAATCTCGCCGAAATCACGAATAAAATCATCAAGACAAAAATATTTCGTATCTCTATAAGTTATTTTTTGGGTGCGGACCGGTTCACTCGCATAGCGAAGAATTGCTGAAACCAAACAATGATCAGACACGTTATGAATCGGTGTAACTTCAGAACTCTCAATCGGGGCATCAGTGCTAGTACCTAATTATGAAATCAATGAGGGTGGCGGATATAGGTGTTGATCGTAATGATTTGGTGGAGACTGAATTGATCAAGGATGAGTATAAGCTTGTTACCTTAAGTACCACCAATGTCAAGCCCATTAATATTAAAGTCCCCAAGACAAAGAAACTCCTCAGATCCAGGCACAAGAGACGATAGGGCCGATTCAAAACAATTAAGTGATTCGGTCAGATGTCCAGGGGGTCTATATAGTGCACCCACAATCAAAGGAACAGGAACGTCAGATATCTTAATCCATAATTGTTCAATATAAGGATTAATTTCTTGTAATAAAATATTATATTTGAGGTACTTCTTTATATAGAAGCCAACTCCTCCACCAACAACACCACCACCGCCAAAGGATCGCGGCCGACCTATGAAAATACAATTATAACCAACAATCAAGAACAAAGAGTGAGTGGTCAGTGTCCGGGTATATCCACGTTTCTGACAATGCAAAAATATCAAATTTTCTTTCCACGATTAAATCCTTAACCTCGGCGAAGTGGGTGGGCAGTGATCTCACATTAAGGTGTCCAATATTCATGAATTCATCCGAATCGACGTCATAGTGAGAGATGCTAGATATTTGAAACAAAAACATTCTACAGATACTTTTTAACTAGGAATGCAGTGTCATTTTTTAATTTTAAACCATATCAAAGATGGCGGCGTAACCATAGCCAACTTTTGTTTTTCTTATGGGCGCCATGTTAAGTTTTGTCATTTTCCGATAGTCGTGTCTTTTCTCATTTCCGCAATGTTAGCATTATTTTTTAAAACAATGGTGTAATAATCAAAAGCCTTCAGGTACCCAACTGCAGCTTGTTTCCAGACCGCCCAACTCGTTGCCAAGCAACGTCAACAAAATGCACTTGGATCAAGCGGCGCGCGCAGCGTTGGGTTTGCTATTTAACCAAATAAATCTAAATTGTGGTTGATTGCGGATGTAAAATGCCGTTTACCAATAACGAAAAGCGTGATAATATAAGTGTTTATTATTGTTCTCATAGAAAGCCCTATCGTACAATATTCCTATCATTGGACAGAAATTTAGCGTACCATGGATCGTTTAGTAAACCCCCGCAATTCTTATAATCCGCATGGAAATCTTGAAACCGATCAAAGAGATATTTTGGAAATAGTAAACGTTAGATTACCATAATTTGCAATGCTTCAACTACTGTTATTTAGATAAATAATGATCCTCGAATTTCTACGCGGGAAGTAGGCTGTAATTTGGAATTGCCGCAAGCAAACACGTGTTTGGAGGGCATTACGAACAATGAAATTGAAATCGTACAAACCCCACACAAGTCAATTCATTAGACGAGTGGAATTTTGCACCTGGCTACTAAATAAAGTAAACCAAGAACAAAATTTCTTAAATCACATCATTTGGTCGGAGTGTTGAAATTTGTAAATATCGAATCCTTCGACAAAACGGTTTCAATTTCTTTGTACGTAATGCTCTCCAAACATGTGTTTGCGGCAATTCCAAATTAGAGGCTACTTCCCGCGTGGAAATCCAAGGATCATCATTTATCTAAAAAACAGTAGTTGAAACATTGCAAATTATGGTAATCTAACGTTTACCATTTCCAAAACATCTCTTTGATCGTTTTCAACATTTTCACGAAGATTATAAGAATTGCGGAGTTTACTAAACGATCAATCAAAATGTCTGTTCAATGTAACGAATACGATGGGACATTTCTATGAGAACAATAATAAACCCTTAACAAATCACGCTTTTTGTTATTGACAAACGGCATTTCGCATCCACAATTAACCACAATTAAGGTTTAGTTGGTTAAATGGCAAACCCAATCCATCGCGCGCCGCTTGATCCAAGTGAATTTTGTTGACGTCGTTTGGCAACGAGTTCGGCGGTCTGTAACCAAGCTCCAGTTGTGTCCCTGAATGTGTTTTGATAATTACATCATTGTTTTAAAAAATAATGCTAACATGTTATATATTGCTGAAATGAGAAAAGACACGACTATCGGAAAATGCGAAAATTCAACATAGCGCTTATAAGAAAACCAAAACTTGGCTATGGTTACTCCGCTATCATTGACGTTATTTCAAATTAAAAAATGACACTGCATTCCTTGTTAAAAAGTAGCTATAGAGTGTTTTTGTTTCAAATGTCTAGCTATGTTTGGTTTTGAATAAAAAATTAAAAAGGATATCTTAACGTTTCAGTTTTTAGCGGATATCTTCAAAATGAAAAATGATAGGTCAGATAATTGATCAACACAAAAATACCAAACTTTGCCAAATTTAAACATAGGCTCTATCTCCACTAATAAGCGAGATCCCCATGGTGAGGCTCGAAATTTAATCACTCGGTATACTGTTGAACGTAATAATCTAATCCATGACGAGCTATTTTATATCATTTCACACAACACCGCCGGGCTCCGTAGGAGTGGCCATGAACGAAAATGCAATCGAACTTATCGGCCAGTGCGAGGGCGTCGACTGAAGCCACTTGGGGCCGCAAATCCAATCTCCTGCCGAAACAAATTTTGAAGGAGATATCCCTCGTGACAAACAGTCACTAATATTTAAGTTCCCTTCAATATGATGCCAATCAGCAGATTCTGTGAAATCCTGAATTTTAGAAACTCTATTTGCACGAAGATTTGCCATCTGCAGGACGGCCCCAATATCCAGGTCAAAGCTACCCGAGAATCCGAGAAAGCCGAACATCTATCAATGGTAACCCTACAACTCAAGATGTCTTTAACAAAATGTAGCAATTTGGCTAAAAGCAGGGCAGCGCATAGTTCTAACCTAGGAATTGATTGAACCTTTATAGGACTTACTTTAGTTTTAGCGCACACCAGACGAACCGTTACGATCCCGGCAACCGTCATGGTACGAATAAACCGTCTTTAAACATTCTCAAATTACGTGGCACTTCACACTTCTCAAACAACGACAATTCACCTAGAAACATTTCCCACAACTCAACAAATTGAGAGGGAGGGATTTCATCCCAACCTAGATGCAATATCCAAAGTTGTTTAATTAATAGCGTAACAAACAAGCCAAGCAAGAAGGCACATTTCTCTTGGTACACTTCCGGTGGTCGGCATTAACAGAAAATGTAAAAAAAACATCAGTCTTAGGATGCCATTATAACCCTAGAATTTTCATACTATCGGCTTCGAAACTAAGAATCTGAGGGGAACGATGGGACATTGGAATTTCCCGCAGTAATTCGTCAGAGTTTATTGTCCATTTTACCAAATCAAACCCCGTAGTACCAAACAGATCAACCAACTGCGCGTGCACACCCTTAGCCTCAGTCACATCAGCGACGCTCGACATCAAATCGTCCATATACAAATCTGGACCAGCAAAAGACGCCGCTAAGGGATAAGTTTGCTTCTCATCGAATGCCAACTGCCTAATTGTTCGCTGGGCAAGAAAAGGAGACGACCTAACACCGAACGACACGGTGTTTGATTGGAAGATCTTAGCCGAATCATCTGGTGAAAATCTCCATTACAAACGCTGGAATTTTCTGTTCCTCAGAAATCAGAATCTGCAAATACATCTTTCGTATATCAGCGGTAAAAGCAATCTTAAAGAGTCGAAAGTTAAGAAATATTTCTTAAACATCGGATTGCAACTTTTTTGCTGTAAACAGTAAGTCATTCAACGATACATTGGTGGTCGTTTTAGCGCTGGCGTCCATGCCACATCGGAGCGGTGTAGATGGACTATCCGGTTTATATATACCGTGATGAGGGATAAAATAACACGGCAGAGAAAACTTATCCCCAAGAACCTCCGACATATACCCATCGCTCATAACTTTACGAATACTGTGCCCCAAAATCAGGAACTCTTTCAAACCTTCTTTCCAGGGAACGCAGTCGATTTAAAGCGGTTGCAAAAGAATCGTCCAGTACAGATGGGGTTTCCCTGAATGGAAGCAGAACAACATATTGTCCGCGAGGGGACCTTCGCACGGTCGAGGAATATATCCTCTCACATTCCATGTCTTCAACCGAAATCACTCCACGTTCGGGAACCTCTTCCAACTCCCAAAACTTGGATATTAACGGATTGAGTCCAGATCCGACCGATGCATAATAAGACTGGCATGATAACGAAGTTTCCGAAACTGCAGGCACTGATCCTATAACGACAAAGCCAAAATCGGTGTCAACCGCCACTGACAAATGTTCAGATACTTCAACCCTTGATGATCGCAGCAAAAAGTGAAACAGTTCCGCCCCAATAATTCCATCCCAGTCCAGGCTCATAAAACTTATCATCTGCTAACGATAAGTCAGTTAGATGAGTTAAAGAACCCTCATCAACAGGGCACTGATGCAGGCTACCAGTAATTTTGTCAACAAGCAATACCTGCAATGTATAGTGAATACCAGGATAAACTCTTGAGCAGACGATCAGCTCTGACCTTCCCTGCACTCGGCTATCGGAAGAACCTATGCCATGAACTACGGCTGAAGTCTCGGCAACATTCAACGATAATCGTTTAGCGCAAGAGGTGGTCAGAAAATGGCCAGTACTACCAGAATCCAAAAGAACTCTCACCGGATAGGGAACCCCATACCCATCAACAATGAGAACAATAGCGGAAGATAGCAAAACAACGCTATGGCCCCGCGGCCCCAGGGCTGCAGAAGAGCACAGCGAAACTTTTTCCCTTGGGCCCAAGTTCTCAGTGGGAACAGATGCATCCAGCAATCCATCACTCATCCCAGCAACAACCGCACGTTTCACCCCCGAGATAACCTTATCATCTATACTCTCAGTCTTAGACTTGATACAGAACAAAATGTACTAGGTTATGGTGTTTATAATTGCAATAATGACAATAATGACAATTGAAACACTTCCCTGAACTTCTAATAAACTCATACCGTTTATAAGGCGTCACGTTACCAAACACTGAACAGTCATCGATTTCATGCGAGGCAGACTTGCACATTACGCATTTTAGATTTTTCTGCATTAGAAACGAATGTTTAACCTTGGATGGTAGGCCTGATGTACAAGGTCTATTATGTACCTCTTGGCAACGCTCATAGATTTTACTTTGTTCTTTAACGAACGCGGCGATCTCTCGATAACTAGGGACCGATGACTTTCTACGTACGTTCTCAAACAAATGTTAGTTTCTGTATCGAACTTGCTAAGCGCGAAGTATGACATTACAAAGTCTAAGTGGTGCGTAATGGGAAGCTGCTTCAAGGCATTATAGGCACCATCAAATCTATCCAAGAAACCATTTAAATACTTATATGATGGAGCTGAGGCCGGTTTCATTTCCAACATTTGTTCAAGATAATGATTAGCTAACACTCTATCACCTTGGAACCTACTAATGAGAGACTGCCACAAAACCACATAATTCGATGCCACTGGAGGTATGCTATTACACGGTATCAAGCCTCTAGCGGTCAAAGAACCCAGCAAATAGTGAACCTTATTAACATCAGATAATAATGAGTTTTCATGTACCAGAGATTTAATAACCTCATAGAATACCGGCCAATCTCCCAATTCGCCAGAAATGAGGGCAATTTTAGCTTAGGTAAGCGAGGAATGCTCTTGGATAGCTCAGTCGAACAAGGCGACATTTTCAATAGCGTTTTCTGACTAGTTGCCTTAGCTGCAGCTCGAATTTGGCAGTAAAGGTCATTGTAGGCCTCTAACACCTGAAAGTCAGGTTAATAATCCTCTTCAAGTTCTGCTTGAAGGTTATTAAGATCCTCTACTGTTTGCGACAACATTAATTTGGTTTCATCAAGCGTCTCCAAGCGTGCGTCAAATATCTGCTTTGGCTTGGATCGTCTAGACTCTTTATGCACTCATACAAATTTTGAATGGTAGTGAAGTATAATTCCTTCTTGCCTTCAACCTGGATTTTTTTATTTTATCTGCCATTGCCAATAAATCAAAAGAACGAGGAAACCTGGACTAATACAATCGAACGCCAAAAGAAAATGTAACGAAATATTAATATCAATTTTTTATAAACGTTACTAAATACCAAAATCAATTTAAAAAGCAAACTATTAATTCTAATCGTAGGTTGTATCCGTTATGGTGAATAAATCCAACCAACTAATAAATTATTCCCAACGAATAATCCCAACAAAAGCCTTCCAACGAAAAAAAAAAATGCCAACTTCTTCAGAAAATGCAAAAAAACTCAATTAAAAAAATAATACCACCGAACAACCAACCTAACTAATAGAACAACGAAATGCCAGTGCAAATACTCCGCCAAATGATGATGGTATAAATCCGACTCGACTGGACCAAATGTTTCGGCCAAAAAATACCGATCACTAATTTGTTCAACACGTGGACTGTAGATTCTCTTCCTCTGGTGAATGGATGACGAACCAGATACCTAAAGCTCTAGATCGTCAGAACCCTTTACGATTTTAGACACTATACGAACAATAATTAAGCACTAATCAAGAAATACCAACTAATACCACGTATGCCAGGCAAATACATCTAATCGACACAAGGTCTAACCAAACTCTGGGCAGCAAACAAGTCTGTCGAAACGCACCAGCTGACTCCGAAAGGTATGGCGCATTGTCCATAACAATGACAAAGGTAATTTGTCGGGCAATTCCGTCATACGAAGAAGCAACCGTAGACACGTGTTTCGGACTATTAGTCCTCATCAGTACGGTATAGCCAAGGAGTAAGATGGACACTCAATGGAAAAACACTCAAGTGGTGACCATAAGGGGGGTGCCCAATGTCGCCAATTGGTGCTTCAGTCACAACATCTTCAGGATTCGAAGACAAGATGTGACGTCGCGCCGGAGGTGACGGACACCCCAGGCCCACCATAGCCCATGGAGGTATAGATATTAAAGATATTAAGATATTAGATATTAAGATATTAAGATATTAAAGGAGAAAGGTAATTTGTCGGGCAATTCCGTCGTACGAAGAAGCAACCGTAGACACGTGTTTCGGACTATTAGTCCTCATCAGTACGATATAGTCAAGCAGTAAGATGGACACTCAATGGAAAAAAAACTCAAATGGAGACCATAAGGGGGGTGCCCAATGTCGCCAATTTGGTGCTTTAGTCACATCTTCAGGATTCGAAGACAAGATGTGACCTCGCGCCGGAGGCGACGGAGACCCCAGGCCCACCATAGCCCATGGAGGTATAGATGGAAAAACATGTTTATCGACGGTAAGATATTAAAGGAGAAAGGTAATTTGTCAGCCAATTCCGTCATACGAAGAAACAACCGTAGACACGTGTTTCAGACTATTAGTCCTCATCAGTACAGTATAGCCTAGGAGTAAGATGGACACTCAATGGAAAAAACACTCAAATGGAGACCATAAGGGGGGTGCCCAATGTCGCCAATTGGTGCTTCAGTCACAACATCTTCAGGATTCGAAGACAAGATGTGACGTCGCGCTGGAGGTGACGGACACCCCAGGCCCACCATAGCACATGGAGGTATAGATGGAAAAACAGGTTTATCGACGGTAAGATATTAAAGGAGAAAGGTAATTTGTCGGGCAATTCCGTCATACGAAGAGGCAACCGTAGACACGTGTTTCGGACTATTAGTCCTCATCAGTACGGTATAGCCAAGGAGTAAGATGGACACTCAATGGAAAAAACACTCAAATGGAGACCATAAGGGGGGTGCACAATGTCGCCAATTGGTGCTTCAGTCACAACATCTTCAGGATTCGAAGACAAGATGTGCCGTCGCGCCGGAGGTGACGGACACCCCAGGCCCACCATAGCCCATGGAGGTATAGATGGAAAAACAGGTTTATCGACGGTAAGATATTAAAGGAGAAAGGTAATTTGACGGGCAATTCCGTCATACGAAGAAGCAACCGTAGACATGTGTTTCGGACTATTAGTCCTCATCAGTACGGTATAGCCAAGGAGTAAGATGGACACTCAATGGAAAAAACACTCAAATGGAGACCATAAGGGGGGTGCCCAATGTCGCCAATTGGTGCTTCAGTCACAACATCTTCAGGATTCGAAGACAAGATGTGACGTCGCGCCGGAGGTGACGGACACCCCAGGCCCACCATAGCACATAGAGGTATAGATGGAAAAACAGGTTTATCGACGGTAAGATATTAAAGGAGAAAGGTAATTTGTCGGGCAATTCCGTCATACGAAGAAGCAACCGTAGACACGTGTTTCGGACTATTAGTCCTCATCAGTACGGTATAGCCAAGGAGCAAGATGGACACTCAATGGAAAAAACACTCAAATGGAGACCATAAGGGGGGTGCCCAATGTCGCCAATTGGTGCTTCAGTCACAACATCTTCAGGATTCGAAGACAAGATGTGACGTCGCGCCGGAGGTGACGGACACCCCAGGCCCACCATAGCACATGGAGGTATAGATGGAAAAACAGGTTTATCGACCGTAAGATATTAAAGGAGAAAGGTAATTTGTCAGCCAATTCCGTCATACGAAGAAGCAACCGTAGACACGTGTTTCGGACTATTAGTCCTCATCAGTATGGTATAGCCAAGGAGTAAGATGGACATTCAATGGAAAAAACACTCAAATGGAGACCATAAGGGGGGTGCCCAATGTCGCCAATTGGTGCTTCAGTCACAACATCTTCAGGATTCAAAGACAAGATGTGACGTCGCGCTGGAGGTGACGGACACCCCAGGCCCACCATAGCCCATGGAGGTATAGGTGGAAAAACAGGTTTATCGACCGTAAGATATTAAAGGAGAAAGGTAATTTGACGGGCAATTCCGTCATACGAAGAAGCAACCGTAGACACATGTTTCGGACTATTAGTCCTCATCAGTACGGTATAGCCAAGGAGTAAGATGGACACTCAATGGAAAAAACACTCAAATGGAGACCATAAGGGGGTGCCCAATGTCGCCAATTGGTGCTTCAGTCACAACATCTTCAGGATTCGAAGACAAGATGTGCCGTCGCGCCGGAGGTGACGGACACCCCAGGCCCACCATAGCCCATGGAGGTATAGATGGAAAAACAGGTTTATCGACGGTAAGATATTAAAGGAGAAAGGTAATTTGACGGGCAATTCCGTCATACGAAGAAGCAACCGTAGACATGTGTTTCGGACTATTAGTCCTCATCAGTACGGTATAGCCAAGGAGTAAGATGGACACTCAATGGAAAAAACACTCAAATGGAGACCATAAGGGGGGTGCCCAATGTCGCCAATTGGTGCTTCAGTCACAACATCTTCAGGATTCGAAGACAAGATGTGACGTCGCGCCGGAGGTGACGGACACCCCAGGCCCACCATAGCACATAGAGGTATAGATGGAAAAACAGGTTTATCGACGGTAAGATATTAAAGGAGAAAGGTAATTTGTCGGGCAATTCCGTCATACGAAGAAGCAACCGTAGACACGTGTTTCGGACTATTAGTCCTCATCAGTACGGTATAGCCAAGGAGCAAGATGGACACTCAATGGAAAAAACACTCAAATGGAGACCATAAGGGGGGTGCCCAATGTCGCCAATTGGTGCTTCAGTCACAACATCTTCAGGATTCGAAGACAAGATGTGACGTCGCGCCGGAGGTGACGGACACCCCAGGCCCACCATAGCACATGGAGGTATAGATGGAAAAACAGGTTTATCGACCGTAAGATATTAAAGGAGAAAGGTAATTTGTCAGCCAATTCCGTCATACGAAGAAGCAACCGTAGACACGTGTTTCGGACTATTAGTCCTCATCAGTATGGTATAGCCAAGGAGTAAGATGGACATTCAATGGAAAAAACACTCAAATGGAGACCATAAGGGGGGTGCCCAATGTCGCCAATTGGTGCTTCAGTCACAACATCTTCAGGATTCAAAGACAAGATGTGACGTCGCGCTGGAGGTGACGGACACCCCAGGCCCACCATAGCCCATGGAGGTATAGGTGGAAAAACAGGTTTATCGACCGTAAGATATTAAAGGAGAAAGGTAATTTGACGGGCAATTCCGTCATACGAAGAAGCAACCGTAGACACATGTTTCGGACTATTAGTCCTCATCAGTACGGTATAGCCAAGGAGTAAGATGGACACTCAATGGAAAAAACACTCAAATGGAGACCATAAGGGGGTGCCCAATGTCGCCAATTGGTGCTTCAGTCACAACATCTTCAGGATTCGAAGACAAGATGTGCCGTCGCGCCGGAGGTGACGGACACCCCAGGCCCACCATAGCCCATGGAGGTATAGATGGAAAAACAGGTTTATCGACGGTAAGATATTAAAGGAGAAAGGTAATTTGTCGGGCTATTCCGTCATACGAAGAAGCAACCGTAGACACGTGTTTCGGACTATTAGTCCTCATCAGTACGGTATAGCCAAGGAGTAAGATGGACACTCAATGGAAAAAACACTCAAATGGAGACCATAAGGGGGGTGCACAATGTCGCCAATTGGTGCTTCAGTCACAACATCTTCAGGATTCGAAGACAAGATGTGACGTCGCGCTGGAGGTGACGGACACCCCAGGCCCACCATAGCCCATGGAGGTATAGATGGAAAAACAGGTTTATCGACGGTAAGATATTAAAGGAGAAAGGTAATTTGTCGGGCTATTCCGTCATACGAAGAAGCAACCGTAGACACGTGTTTCGGACTATTAGTCCTCATCAGTACGGTATAGCCAAGGAGTAAGATGGACACTCAATGGAAAAAACACTCAAATGGAGACCATAAGGGGGGTGCACAATGTCGCCAATTGGTGCTTCAGTCACAACATCTTCAGGATTCGAAGACAAGATGTGCCGTCGCGCCGGAGGTGACGGACACCCCAGGCCCACCATAGCCCATGGAGGTATAGATGGAAAAACAGGTTTATCGACGGTAAGATATTAAAGGAGAAAGGTAATTTGTCGGGCAATTCCGTCATACGAAGAAGCAACCGTAGACACGTGTTTCGGACTATTAGTCCTCATCAGTACGGTATAGCCAAGGAGTAAGATCGACACTCAATGGAAAAAACACTCAAATGGAGACCATACGGGGGGTGCCCAATGTCGCCAATTGGTGCTTCAGTCACAACATCTTCAGGATTCGAAGACAAGATGTGCCGTCGCGCCGGAGGTGACGGACACCCCAGGCCCACCATAGCCCATGGAGGTATAGATGGAAAAACAGGTTTATCGACGGTAAGATATTAAAGGAGAAAGGTAATTTGTCGGGCTATTCCGTCATACGAAGAAGCAACCGTAGACACGTGTTTCGGACTATTAGTCCTCATCGGTACGGTATAGCCAAGGAGTAAGATGGACACTCAATGGAAAAAACACTCAAATGGAGACCATAAGGGGGGTGCACAATGTCGCCAATTGGTGCTTCAGTCACAACATCTTCAGGATTCGAAGACAAGATGTGCCGTCGCGCCGGAGGTGACGGACACCCCAGGCCCACCATAGCCCATGGAGGTATAGATGGAAAAACAGGTTTATCGACGGTAAGATATTAAAGGAGAAAGGTAATTTGTCGGGCTATTCCGTCATACGAAGAAGCAACCGTAGACACGTGTTTCGGACTATTAGTCCTCATCAGTACGGTATAGCCAAGGAGTAAGATGGACACTCAATGGAAAAAACACTCAAATGGAGACCATAAGGGGGGTGCACAATGTCGCCAATTGGTGCTTCAGTCACAACATCTTCAGGATTCGAAGACAAGATGTGCCGTCGCGCCGGAGGTGACGGACACCCCAGGCCCACCATAGCCCATGGAGGTATAGATGGAAAAACAGGTTTATCGACGGTAAGATATTAAAGGAGAAAGGTAATTTGTCGGGCTATTCCGTCATACGAAGAAGCAACCGTAGACACGTGTTTCGGACTATTAGTCCTCATCAGTACGGTATAGCCAAGGAGTAAGATGGACACTCAATGGAAAAAACACTCAAATGGAGACCATAAGGGGGGTGCACAATGTCGCCAATTGGTGCTTCAGTCACAACATCTTCAGGATTCGAAGACAAGATGTGCCGTCGCGCCGGAGGTGACGGACACCCCAGGCCCACCATAGCCCATGGAGGTATAGATGGAAAAACAGGTTTATCGACGGTAAGATATTAAAGGAGAAAGGTAATTTGTCGGGCAATTCCGTCATACGAAGAAGCAACCGTAGACACGTGTTTCGGACTATTAGTCCTCATCAGTACGGTATAGCCAAGGAGTAAGATCGACACTCAATGGAAAAAACACTCAAATGGAGACCATACGGGGGGTGCCCAATGTCGCCAATTGGTGCTTCAGTCACAACATCTTCAGGATTCGAAGACAAGATGTGCCGTCGCGCCGGAGGTGACGGACACCCCAGGCCCACCATAGCCCATGGAGGTATAGATGGAAAAACAGGTTTATCGACGGTAAGATATTAAAGGAGAAAGGTAATTTGTCGGGCTATTCCGTCATACGAAGAAGCAACCGTAGACACGTGTTTCGGACTATTAGTCCTCATCGGTACGGTATAGCCAAGGAGTAAGATGGACACTCAATGGAAAAAACACTCAAATGGAGACCATAAGGGGGGTGCACAATGTCGCCAATTGGTGCTTCAGTCACAACATCTTCAGGATTCGAAGACAAGATGTGCCGTCGCGCCGGAGGTGACGGACACCCCAGGCCGACCATAGCCCATGGAGGTATAGATGGAAAAACAGGTTTATCGACGGTAAGATATTAAAGGAGAAAGGTAATTTGTCGGGCAATTCCGTCATACGAAGAAGCAACCGCAGACACGTGTTTCGGACTATTAGTCCTCATCAGTACGGTATAGCCAAGGAGTAAGATCGACACTCAATGGAAAAAACACTCAAATGGAGACCATACGGGGGGTGCCCAATGTCCCCAATTGGTGCTTCAGTCACAACATCTTCAGGACTCGAAGACAAGATGTGACGTCGCGCCGGAGGTGACGGACACCCCAGGCCCACCATAGCCCATGGAGGTATAGATGGAAAAACAGGTTTATCGACGGTAAGATATTAAAGGAGAAGGGTAATTTGTCGGGCAATTCCGTCATACGAACAAAGCAACCGTAGACACGTGTTTCGGACTATTAGTCCTCATCAGTACGGTATAGCCAAGGAGTAAGATGGACACTCAATGGAAAAACACTCAAGTGGTGACCATAAGGGGGGAGCCCAATGTCGCCAATTGGTGCTTCAGTCACAACATCTTCAGGATTCGAAGACAAGATGTGACGTCGCGCCGGAGGTGACGGACACCCCAGCAATGACGGCATTGCGATCCAACATTGGTGATAGTCACAGGTTGTTTTGGATTCAAATAACAATAGGCCACCTTATACAAACCGAAATTTGTTACCTACCTCTATGAACAACATTTAACAGTTTTCCTTTTCCAGAAGGGTTTTTAGACCAACCGATATACGGCCTATGAAGGTTGGTCGTAAGAATGGTTTGGTCTTTCCATACTTTGGCGCATGTATGGCCGGCTCATCTGTATAGTATATGGGTCTTCCATCCTGCCGAAATTGACTAGTCTTAGTTAAATATTTTTGTCGTCATAGGACTATTTCACTTCGGTCAACTAATAGCATATTTCGCCCTCTTTTTTCGTATTTAAGTCATAACTTGTGCAACATTTGCCATAAGGTAGTCCTGGCCATGGATGGCAGTGTTTCATTTTGGCCTACAGCTAGCTAAGTTTGTTTAACATTGGCGGCTCATTTTGTAAATATAATTGATGCACAATCCGTCGTAGCACATGTTTATTTCCTTCATCCAACTTTTCGTAGACCTTAGGCCCGGTCTTTTAGTCGATGGAGACGATAAAATTCCTGGTTTTTCCTTTTCCCTGTAGTCCAAACACTTCGTTCGCAAATGCCGATTTCGATGCGGTTAATTTAATACTGTTTTTGAAAAAAATTTGCATAAAAGCGTCCTTACGCGTCGACAAAGCGGTTTGCCATGGAATATCGATATCTTGGAGGGTGGGACAATTCCCACAGCACCTAGGCCTCATTAGGCCCCTTTTGCTAACCTCCGAGGGGTTCATGTGGTCTAAGCTTTCTCTGCCTCGAGCCATCCTGCGGCCTTCGTGAAGGCGAGGATGTCGCTCGGCGGAACCCCTCTGATGGCGGATAAATCCAGCCATCTTTCACCCAGGAAACGTTGACGTAATGTCGAAAGTGCTGGACACTCGCACAGAAAGTGTTCTGCCATCTCTTCCTCGCTTTCGCATCCTCTGCACATTTGGTCCTCTAAGATTCCAATGCGGCTAAGATGCCTTTTTAGCCTGCAGTGCCCTGTATAGATACCAGTTAGCAGTCTGAGGTTGCTTCTGGTGAGTTGAAGTTGAAGTACATTGTGGTCTTTGGGCAAGGGGCTCTTAGGGTTTCCCTTGCAAAGACGCACTTGGTGGTTTCGTCCCATCTGCTCCTGAAGAGAGTGTCATATTATGCTCCGTAGGTTAGCATAGGTCGTATGATGGCGGTATATATCCACATTGCGATTTTAGGCGAAAACCCCCACGTTCGTCCTATCGCTCTGCGGCACTGCCAAAAAGATATGTGTGCTTTTTTTGCTCTGTCTTCCAGATGGTCTCCCCATCTTAGTTTGCTGTCAAAGGTTATGCCCAGGTATTTCACCTTGGCAGCAAAGGAAAGCTTGGTGTTTAGGAGCGTGGGTGCTCGTAGTTGTGGTAGTTTTCTTTTTCTGGTGAAGAGTACCATCTCTGTTTTCCCAGGGCTGACTGAGAGTGAGTGGTCTTTGCACCATGTGGTGATTAGGTTGAGCGGATTGCATCCTGTCACATATTGTATCCTCAAGTTTACCTGTAAGCAGAATTGTTAGATCATCTGCGTAAGCTATTGTGTAGTACCCTTCTCGGTTTAGAACCTTTAGTAGGCTGTCTAGGACCAGGTTCCACAGCAGGGGTGAGAGAACTCCACCCTGTGGGCACCCTTTGGCTACAAGACATCTTACAGATTGGGTGCCTACATTGACGTTTACTGCTCTTTCCTGCAGCATATTGCCGATCCATTCGGTTATTAACGTTTCTACGTTGTGTTCCATAAGAGAGGTTTTAATTTTATGGAACATCGTTTTGTCAAAAGCCCTTCAATGTCTATGAACACTCCTAGGGTTGATTGCTTGTTGTCCAGTGATTTTTCTATGCGTCCTGCTACCATGTGCAGTGCAGATTCAGTGGACTTTCCTTGCATGTATGCATGTTGATTTGGGTGTAGAGGTATTGTTTCGGAAAGTTTTTCCCGTAGATGTCTGTCACATAATTTTTCCATGGTTTTCAGGAGAAAGGATGTGAGACTAATTGGTCGGTACGATTTGGTGTTGAAGTAATCTTGTTTACCTGGTTTGGGGATGAAGATTACTTTTACTTCTCTCTATTTCCGGGGTATATAGCGCAGTGCTAAACTGGCCCGCAGAATGTTGATAATGTGGGGACTGATGGTTTCCAGACCCCATTGTAATAGGGCGGGAAATATCCCATCAGGTCCCGGAGATTTGAAGGGTAAAAACTAGGCGTTCTGTCAGGTGCCAGTCGTCTAGTGTGGGCTTGACCTGGGCGCTCCTCGCCCACTTCCTGTCAGTTAGGGGTGTGCTTCCTGGAAAGTGAGATTGCATTAGTATTTGCATGCTTTTGTCTAGGTCATCTGCGAAGCTCCCATCTTCGCGTTTAAGGATGCCTATATCTGGTAGTGGATCCTTGGAGAAGACCTTTTTTAGTCTGGCAACTATGGTAGTGCTTTGCACTTCCCCGCAAAAGGCTCTCCATGCTTCCCTTTGTTTTTGTCTTACGAGTTTTTTAAATTCTTTGTGGGTGTTTTTGAAAACTTCCCAGTCTGAAGTTGATTTGGAGAATTTGGCTTTGTTATATTGAATTTTGGTCATTTTCCTTAGGTTTTCCAGTTCAGCACACCACCAAGCAGCAGTGGCACTATTGTTCTCAGCCGCTTGCATGGGGCATGCTTTGTGGTATAATTTGATTAGAGTGTTTTGGACAGTATTGACATACCGTTCGAGATTTTTGTTTGTTTGTGGTACTGTTTGGGACAGTAGTTGAAGTTTCCCGCTTAGTAGGTCACTGAAGGTGTCTCTATCTGTGCGTTTAGGGTTTCTATATATTCTATTTTACTGAACGTTCACTGGCCCTTATTGAAACCTGTAGCCATCTGTGATCAGACATGGTCACGGAATCTGACACGTGCCAGTCACCTATGGTGTTTGATATACTGTTTGAGGCCTGTGTGATATCGATCACAGTCTGGCTGCGCGACGTTACGAAAGTAGGTTCGTTGCCACGGTTAAGTATATCTAGATTATTGCTAACTATAAAATCATGCAGTAGCTTACCTCTGTAGTTGATGTTGGCGCTGCCCTAGGCGACATGGTGGGCGTTTGCGTCGCATCCTACTATGAGTTTCTTACCGTTCCTCGTGCAATGGGTAACTAGGGCTTCCAGCTCTCTGGTTGGCGGTGGGGTGGAAGCATCCTATGGGAGGTAGGCCGAGGCCAGTATTGTCCTCTCCTTCCCTGAGGTCGTGGTGATGTCGAGTTGGACCGCTACTAGATCGGAGGTTGACAAGTGCGGTGCGAATGTAGCTTGATATTGCCTGGGGACGTATATGGCTGCCGTAGGCTTCGTTTCTGAGGGTTTGCTAAAAACAGTGCCATTAAGTTTTCCGAAGCCCTTGATACGGGCACCAACGATCCACGGTTCCTGTATCAAGGCTAGGGTATTATTCATCACATCGAGGTGGCGACAGAGTGTCGCCACCGCAGATCTGCTGTGATGTAGGTTGCATTGTATTACCTGTGTTGTCTTGCTAGCCATTGCGTTGGTGTTGGGGACCCTCTTTATCCGCTGGCTAGTTGACTTTTTATTGAGGGGGTTCCTGCGATTCTCCTGCGGTGGGCTGTTGTGCCCTGTCCGCTAGGATGGGTGTGTCTGGAGCACTTCCCTCTTTCGGTTGGGAGAGAAGTCGATCAGCGTCGTCTGCCTGCTGTTGGGCAGGAGCGACGTCTGTCTCCATGGGAGTTGAACTGGCGCTTTCCCCTTGTGTGGGTGGGGCGATTGTTCCGTCCTCCTTTTCCTTCTCCGTTTCTTGTGATTCCTCTGTTGCGTCCCTGATTCTCACAGTGAGTGCCAGAAAGCGGTAGCTGACTTTACTCTTCCTGTGTTTCAAGGTTTCGATGGTTTTGTCATCAACCCCGAAGACGAAAAGTTGTCCAAGCGGGTCTCTTCTAATTTCATGGTGGAAGACACACCACTTGGATATGGCGAGTTCAGGATTTTGCCAGGCTAGGACCTTGATCGTGAGATCTCGGTCCGGTTCGCCTTTTTTCCCCTGCTCAGGTATCCCAAGGGGCACCTTAGTGAGCTTGGGGAGGCAATCCACCCTCACTACGTCCAGCGTGGCTCCCTCCCACGGCTTGATGCGGCTCACGGTTTCTTTCAACCATTCCACCGTGCCATTGTCGTCACAGTTGACTCTGAGTATTTCGCCGTTGTACGTGAGTGAACTGAACCGCGGCGGAGGTGTTGAGGATCCTGCGTACATGAGCTTCTCAAACTCTTTATCCAGGACCTCTCTGATTTTGTCAGCCTCATCCTGTGAAAGTTTTCCCAGGAGATTGCTGCGGTCTATGATAGCAACCCTAAGGTGTGCTATCACAGCCTCGCTGTATGCCGACTTTGTTGAAGTGGTTGCTGACTGGATCGGTGCAATCCGCCTCCCTGTGTCGGGTTTCTTCCGAGGAAGAGCCGGCGAGGGGGTGGTGCCAGTCGAGCGTTGCCGCTTCTCGTTTGGGGCGTCATGAGAGGGGGTTTCCCTGCGAGGGGACTCCTTCCTCTCTGCCTGCACCCATTTTTTTGAGTCGACCCATTTCTGGGGGTAGCGCGAAGCGCCTTTCCCCCTGGTCTCGGTGCTCTTTGGTGGAAGTGGCCGTCTTTGGTCGGCTGCTGTAGGTCTGGCTTCAGCCTCCTTGGCCCTCTTGCTTCTTTTGGCTTCCGCACCGCTGACGCGTCGCCCGCGTCTCGCTAGCTTGAAGCCTTGTGGATCTTCACTTGAGGTGTCAGAAACAGTCCTCTCGTGTGCTTTAGCTTTGGGGGGTGTCAATGGACGCGCCCCTAGCTTGATTTTGCGTCCCCGAAGTGGACGGTAAAGGGTTTGGAGTTGCCGAAGCAGCCTCCAGAGCTGGTTTCTCTGTCGGTTCCATGGGAATATAGTTCGATTCATCATCTCGGCTCCCCACCCGCCATGGAGCCCGCAAAAGGGGACGTCATATACAGGGTGTCTCACGGAACTGGTACATTAGAAGTTTCTCATGCTCTACTATTGCTGTAAACTTGAAATTTTGGAATTACAATTTACTCAATCTGAACTCTTCAGCTAAAATATTCTCAAGTTAACTGTCACGTCCGGTCACCGGAAGTCGGTATCAACTTCGTTATTGTAAATGGAATGATATAATTTTTATTGTATTTGTGGTTTCTACGTATCAAAATACATCATTTTTGATAAGGTTTCCCTATACCTAAATATCACCATTTTTGAGTTCAACAATACAAACAAACATCTGTCAAATGTAAAGATCTATCAAAATTAAGGTAGCAGTGTATTAGCGGCGACCACAATCGGGCGTACACGATAAATCCCGAGCACTGCAAATGTGCCAAAATAAGACATGAAAAGTATGAATATATCTGTATTCAAATACAATTTATTATTTAAATACTGCAATTTATTAAATGCCAATTTATAAAAATGATGTTGTGAAAGGTTATTGATAATGAAATAGTTTATCTGCCAAAATATGAGGGCCTCCTTATACAACCCAAGAGTATACAAAATGGATTTAAAGAAAGAGTGTCAATATATCAAAAACTATTAAAGTTAGATATAGGGAACCCTTATATTGATTGATAGGGAATAAGAGTTCCTATCGAATGGCGCATCGGTATACAGGGTGTTCCATTTGAAAAAAAAAAGTTTTTTACGTTTGATAATTCAATTGTTGTGTTGTAAATTTTGAACACCCTGTATAAGGTACCATGATGAACTAAACATCGTCTTATTTGGTTATGTTTCTAGTTTCGGACCACCAATCATGAAAATTCTAGTTTCAATAATAACCGAGACATTCAATTTTAAACGTAACCGCGAAAATCACCAAAAAGTTAGTAAAATCAAAAAAACTCAAAAATGGTGATATTTAGGTATAGGGAAACCTTATCAAAAATGATGTATTTTTATACGTAGAAACCACAAATACAATAAAAATTATATCATTCCATTTAAAATAACGAAGTTGATAGCGACTTCCGGTGACCGGACGTGACAGTTAACTTGAGAATATTTTAGCTGAAGAGTTCAGATTGAGTAAATTGTAATTCCAAAATTTCAAGTTTCCAGCAATAGTAGAACATGAGAAACTTCTAATGTACCAGTTCCGTGAGACACCCTGTAGACGTCAGGGCTACCAAGATGATATAGCGCCAAAGAGGTAGTCACAACGACGGGAAGTAAACCCACCAGTGTGCGCACCCAGCAAGAGACGCCGCACCGGAGGGCCCCCCGCGTGTTCCAAACCTCCCGAGCGCTCACCCTGTCGGCCGTCTGACCGGACGACGCAGCCGATTGATCGGGGTGGGTTAGTCCCGCCCGCCCTTCTCGCCAGAAATCCAGGCCAAAGTGGTGTGTTGCGTCCTGCTCAGCCACCAGGTTCCTCTCATCCTGACTTCCGGGACGCCACGCACGGCACAAACACGTGGGGTTGGTTCTCACGTCTCGGGTCGCCACCGCGGAGGTACAGCCAGAAACTCGGAACGCAGGGGTTTAAGCCTTGTCCTTGCCCTAAGCTCTCCTTGGTCCACAGCGTTGACCCGCTACGCCCCCCCCCCCACTATCAACCTTTTCGGGGGGATGTTTGAAAATAGGTTATAGAGTATACAAGATTACGCATGCACTCGGAACCCAGTGTTCTTGTAGTGTACCCCTTTTTAGGGACCGAGAAAGACAGACTTAGTCTTTTCGAGACCCCCAAGGGGAATAAGCTGTTTGCCATGACGATGTTTGTATATATCTCCAACATTTTCAATCACCGCAGGCGATGGACTTGCGGCAGCTACACCGATAAACTAATGAACACAAACAACCAGATGGTCCCAGATATCATGACGCTATTCATCCAGTTCAGCAAAAAATCAAACAAACGTCAAATAATGACTGTTATTTGCGCTAGTGTAAATCTGGCTGCCGTTTGCACAAATCTACAGCGTGCATTTTGATCCCTATCCAGGCTTACTGCAAAGTTTTGGCGGACAGAGTATAGTGAACGATTTACTCATCCTCTACCATCATACACCGCTTGAAATATTGCACAAATATATTGTTTCTACTCCTATTGATGAATGCATTCATTCTCATGGCAATTTATGATAAGTAATACTAAACATTCGCCACACACATGGCAAAAATTTCATTCCTGGTTCCTCATACCACGCGAGTCTTTAGAAATATTTCATTTCTCACGGCTTTACGCCGGTTACACACTGGGCGGTATTTGCCGTGGCGGCAAATTTGCCGTCGCCGTCATTCCGGCAGTAGTGCATAGAATTGATTGGAAGCTTTCACACTCAGCCACTAATAAGATACCACGAAGGTCGCCTCACAAGCCTATGAAGTTGCGCTCAGCGTGCACCGCGGGCGCGACGGCGCGCCATTGCCGCCGCGGCGGCTACGCCGCTGCATTTTTATCGGCCAGACCAAAGACCATCGTTATTATAAATTATTAAACGGCTAACATGAAGCCCTTTTTTATGTTATATATATATATATATATATAATTTGATTCACTAACTGCCGTTAAATACGAATATCCTATATATATATATATATATATATATATATCTACAAGGATTCACTGTCGTCCGTTATTAATTAAGTTGATGATTAATCATCAACTTAATTATATATATATATATATATATATATATATATATATATATATATATATATATATATATATATATATATATATATATATATATATATATATATATCGTAGAATAAAATTATCGTGGGAATATCGGTCAGTGGGCGTAGTAGAATAAAGGAAACTCCTTTTGTCTAGGTTCAAATTTTCGTTTTAATTTTAAAACTTCATCAGGAACGAGCTAAAATTGACAAACATAAGTATGAGCTTCACTCTACAATGCAAAACACTTTCATAATACAAATGAACGTTACAAAAATACAGTCACTATAGTAAAACTCATCAAAACAACTTACATCATAGAGTTAAAGAAGTTCACCAACAGAAACATGTCATCAGAACCAACACACCATTAAACACATCACTAGCGGTTCAATTAAATAGCTGAATGCCCAAAACACAACTCACAAACAGAAAAGCACGAAACACGAAACGGTACATGTGTTCAGCCTTTCAATGCTACAAAACAAAGTAGCTGTGAAGCAGCAACAAAACAAACTGCGACCACCAACCTAACACGATCGTGGAAGCCAGGGCTACCAACACCAACAACTATCTCTTACTACGTATTGTTAAAACCATGATTAATTAAAAACTAATATATGTTGCTAAGTTGACCTGTATCAGACTTAAAATTTAAACTGCTATCTTTGTTTAGTTGAATGTGAAACATTTCTAGGAAGAGTCTAGCTTTATGGTTGCTTTCAATCGCAATGATTTCGGTGTGCCCACTGACCGATATTCCCACGATAATTTTATTCTACGTTAATTACTACAAAGTTACGGTCGTTACTTTTCCACAAGTATATATATATATATATATATATATATATATAGTAATGAACAATGATATAAAAACTTACAAGCAGAGTTCTGCGAAGTTGGCATGTACAAAGAAATCATTTTCACCGACGAAGAGGCCCAGCACAAAACATATTTACACGCTCACAAGGCAAAAACATCTCCACAATTACATCAAAATAATTTAACACTAAACAGATCGACATGTCTTCATTTTAACAAGGAACAGCTATCACAACACACGTGAAGTTTCAGCGAAATCTCATCAATGCAAACCAGCAGGGGTGCCAACGCCAGCACAAACCGACCCGCGTGAACTTTTAAAAATTGTGGTTGATTAGAAAAGAATAGATACTGCTTAATTGACTAGTGTCTGATTTAAAGTTCAAACACTCGGCAATGTTACGTTGGATGTGAAACATTTCTAAAAACAATCGTGATCTGTAGTTATTTTCACGGGCAATGACCTCAGTTTGTTCATAATTCATAACATGGTTACTATCAGCGCTATGCAAAGCGACTGCGCAGTTCTTCTTTTTTAATTTTGTGTCGCTTTTATGATGTGCCAACCGTGATTTAAGCCATTGGCTAGTATGGCCATAATATTTTAAGGAACAGCCTCCACAGGGAATGCAATATATAATGTTTGATTGCAGAGGCTGCGGGGTTTTATCTTTTGTGTTGGAAAAAATGCCACCAATAGTTTTGTTATTACTCAAAATAACACGAAAAGCGTCATTCCTAAAAATATTGACCAGCTTAGTGGACAAATTACTAACCAAAGTCAGCTTTTTGTATATCACAATAGGCCTGCAACAACCGTCATCCGTAGCCTGCTCATCAAAAGGCGTGCTGTAAATGAGCCTCTGAATTAACGATTTTGGGTACCCGTTATTGCAGAACATGTTGCTTAACTTTGTGAGGTTCCCGCCCACAAGAGAGACGTCGCTGATGCGTACTACCCTATTCCTCATCGCCAACACAGTGTTTATTTTTTGGTTGATGGAATGGCTAGAATAAAAATTAATGTATCTGCCCGAGGCAGTAGGTTTCATGTGCCAGTCCAAAACAATACGGTTGGATGTGGGTTCACGTATCACCATTGTGTCAAGAAAGGGGACCCCATAGTCTGCCTCCTTCTCAACAGTGAATTGTAAATGCGGATTAAAGCTGTTGAAGATAGTTAAAATTTCTTCCACTTTGTCACTAGGGACAGCACATATGATGTCATCCACATATTTGAAAAGGAAAGGCAGAACAAAGGAAAGTCTCCCAACAGAATCGTTCAAGAGGCAATCCATGACAAGCTGAGCCAATATGGGACTCAGTGGTGAACCCATAGGTGTTCCAAAAATTTGCTTATAGAACCTATCTTGAAAGGTAAAATAGCAATTAGTGTACGCGAACCTCACCAGTTCCAAAAACAGCTTTTGAGGAACAGAGCAACAGGCACCACTCGTGACCCTACAATTACGATACAAAAGAAGAACAATGAATTTGTTAACTTACTCAAGAGGGAGCTTCTGATAGATGATAAAACTGCTAAGTCGCTTATCAAATATAACTCGGTGCCATCCAGGTTTTATGGCTTGCCCAAGATTCATAAAGCCAATGTTCCCCTTCGCCCTATAGTCTCCTCCAGAAACTCTCCAACGTTTGCTCTCTCCGGTTTCTTGGCCAAAATCCTACAATCAGCATTGAGTCAAGATGAGGGATACAACATTAGAGACACTTTCGAATTTTGCAGTATGATGGAAAATAGAACTCTCCCTCCTAACCATGTGCTTGTGTCTCTTGATGTGGTCTCTCTGTATACTAACATACCACTGGAATTGGTATTGACTACCATTGAGAATAGTTGGGGAGTCATTGGTGCCTGTTGCTCTGTTCCTCAAAAGCTGTTTTTGGAACTGGTGAGGTTCGCGTACACTAATTGCTATTTTACCTTTCAAGATAGGTTCTATAAGCAAATTTTTGGAACACCTATGGGTTCACCACTGAGTCCCATATTGGCTCAGCTTGTCATGGATTGCCTCTTGAACGATTCTGTTGGGAGACTTTCCTTTGTTCTGCCTTTCCTTTTCAAATATGTGGATGACATCATATGTGCTGTCCCTAGTGACAAAGTGGAAGAAATTTTAACTATCTTCAACAGCTTTAATCCGCATTTACAATTCACTGTTGAGAAGGAGGCAGACTATGGGGTCCCCTTTCTTGACACAATGGTGATACGTGAACCCACATCCAACCGTATTGTTTTGGACTGGCACATGAAACCTACTGCCTCGGGCAGATACATTAATTTTTATTCTAGCCATTCCATCAACCAAAAAATAAACACTGTGTTGGCGATGAGGAATAGGGTAGTACGCATCAGCGACGTCTCTCTTGTGGGCGGGAACCTCACAAAGTTAAGCAACATGTTCTGCAATAACGGGTACCCAAAATCGTTAATTCAGAGGCTCATTTACAGCACGCCTTTTGATGAGCAGGCTACGGATGACGGTTGTTGCAGGCCTATTGTGATATACAAAAAGCTGACTTTGGTTAGTAATTTGTCCACTAAGCTGGTCAATATTTTTAGGAATGACGCTTTTCGTGTTATTTTGAGTAATAACAAAACTATTGGTGGCATTTTTTCCAACACAAAAGATAAAACCCCGCAGCCTCTGCAATCAAACATTATATATTGCATTCCCTGTGGAGGCTGTTCCTTAAAATATTATGGCCATACTAGCCAATGGCTTAAATCACGGTTGGCACTGCATAAAAGCGATACAAAATTAAAAAAGAAGGACTGCGCAGTCGCTTTGCATAGCGCTGATAGTAACCATGTTATGAATTTTGAACAAACTGAGGTCATTGCCCGTGAAAATAACTACAGATCACGATTGTTTTTAGAAATGTTTCACATCCAACGTAACATTGCCGAGTGTTTGAACTTTAAATCAGACACTAGTCAATTAAGCAGTATCTATTCTTTTCTAATCAACCACAATTTTAAAAGTTCACGCGGGTCGGTTTGTGCTGGCGTTGGCACCCCTGCTGGTTTGCATTGATGAGATTTCGCTGAAACTTCACGTGTGTTGTCATAGCTGTTCCTTGTTAAAATGAAGACATGTCGATCTGTTTAGTGTTAAATTATTTTGATGTAATTGTGGAGATGTTTTTGCCTTGTGAGCGTGTAAATATGTTTTGTGCTGGGCCTCTTCGTCGGTGAAAATGATTTCTTTGTACATGCCAACTTCGCAGAACTCTGCTTGTAAGTTTTTATATCATTGTTCATTACTGTTCATTACAGGATTTTTGTTTCTTTTAGCCTGTTCCTGATGAAGCTTTTATAATAAAGCGAAAATTAGAACATAGAAAAAAGGAGTTACCTTATTTCGCCCTAGACCAAAAATTCCCAATACTTGAATTTATTTTATATATATATATATATATATATATATATATATATATATATATATATATATATATATATATATATATATATATATATATACATATATATATACAGGGTCCTGCAACTAAGCTCCCGTCTTCTGTATATATATACAGGGTCCTGCAACTAAGCTCCCGTCTTCTGTAGCTCACTTACCCATTAAGCTAAGAGTTTGACATTTTGCAGGCTTACCCTGTACTTCAAGGTACAATTCAAGAAATTATTTTTTATTATACAGGGTGTTCCGAAAATGTGCAACGCCATGATAATATATTTTTTTAAATTGCATGCTATACATTTTTCTACACATTTAGAAGCCTTTTATGGTTGCCTACATATCACCAAAATTTTATTGAAATCGGTTGAGTGACCGCAGCGGAAAAAAATAAAAACCAAAAAAAATTGATTTTGCATCGTAAGATTTAAAAATCAATAAAAACCACAAAATGCGCCTCGTTAATAAAAGTTTGCGACGTGCTTATTAAGTTAGATGTAATAGTCTCGTTAACCAAGTGACATTGATCCAAATTATACAGGGTGACCAAAATCGAGTGTCAAACTTGTCAAACTTCAAAGCGTGTTATTGTTCTTATTTTAAATTGGAACCCATAAATCTTTTTATGTGAAATGATACAGAATTAAAAAATAAACATTGTTTCTAAATACAACCCCATCACAATTCCCAATATTTTAAAAGTTATTCGCCAAAAACTCATTTTTCAACGTTTTCAACGGCAATTCTAGATAATAAATATCGTACGTGACGTTGAAAAACAATTTATTTCATAAAAAATAATAGACCTATTTTAGATTTGAGTGTACTTAATTAAGTAGTTATTCAAATGCCAAATTTACTGCATCATTTACCTATAGCGGTAAGGACGGAAATGTGGCTATAGGTAAATTTTGCAGTAAATTTAGCAATTGAATAACTACTTAATTAAATACAGTAAAATCTAAAATACCTCTCTGCGTTATATTTTATGTAATAAATTGTTTTTCAACGCCACGTACGATATTTATTACCTAAAATTGCCGTTGTAAACATTGAAAAATGAGTTTTTGGCGAATAACTTTTGAAATATTGGGAATTGTGATGGAGTTGTATTCAGAAACAATGTTTATACTTTAATTCCGCATCGCTTCACCTAAAAAAAAATATGGGTTCCAATTTAAAATAAGAACAATAGCGCGCTTTGAAGTTTGACAAGTTTGACACTCGAGTTTGGTCACCCTGTATGATTTGGATCAATTTCACTTGGTTAACGAGACTATTACATCTAACTTAATAAGCACGTCGCAAAATTTTATTAACGAGGTGCATTTTGTGGTTTTTATTGAGTTTTAAAGCCTACGATGCAAAATCAATTTTTCTTGGTTTTTATTTTTTTCCGCTGCGGTCACTCAACCGATTTCAATAAAATTTTGGTGATATGTAGGCAATCATAAAAGGTTTCCAAATGTGTAGAAAAATGTATAGCATGCAATTTAAAAAAATATATTACCATGGCGTTGCACATTTTTGGAACACCCTGTATAATAAAAAATAATTTCTTGAATTGTACCTTGAAGTACAGGGTAAGCCTGCAAAATGTCAAACTCTTAGCTTAACGAGTAAGTGAGCTACAGAAGACGGGAGCTTAGTTGCAGGACCCTGTATATATACAAGGAGTTGTCCGTTATTAATTAAGGGTGGTTCTCTAATGGGAATTCGACGGGAGACTTAATAATACTACCACTCTTCAATCATTAAGCCAAGCTTTCGGCGTATTTATTTTACCGCCTTCTTCAGGGCACTATTAAAAATTACAACAAACAACTACTATACGACTATAACATTTTAAATATTTCACTTACATGGTATGTGAGGTTAAATTATAAAATATACATCCAATCTTCACAAATAGCATTCCTTCATATGCATTTCTCGACTAAATTGTTAAAGCTTTCTTTGAATAGCACTTTTCTTTCAATTTTGTTGTGCTAAACTGCTGCTGAAGGCGATGGATCGAAAACTGCAGGTACACGAAACAGCCATACCACCATCTTGTGGCATGTGTACTGAGTTTTTTTGTTTTAAATACTTATTGCCAACATCCTCACACCTCTAGCCCCATCCACACAGAACCAGATTTGAATTTTAAAATGTGATTGCATTCTCAAACAAACTATTATCATTTTTACTATTATCTATATTGTATTCTAAAAGGTAGGTGTAAATATTACTCAAATTTTGTATATCTGATCTTCTATTAATGGAGTCGTTAGTTTTAAGTATATGATACATCTCTAAAAATGATCTTTTGAGGTAGTTAGTTTCCATGCTTAATATTTTGACTTCATTATAATTTATTTTATGATCATGTTCATTTATATGTATTGCCAAAGAACAACGCTGTAAATTATTTTTACTATCGCTCTTATGTCCAGCTATCCTACTTTTAACAAGTTGAGATGTTTGTCCCACATAATACATTTGACAGTCAGAACATTGCAGACGATAAACGACATTTGATTGTAACAAAGGAGGTGTTTTGTCTTAATTTACTGAAAATTGTGTTGATTGTTTTTATACTTTTTTTAGCTATCATTATGTTTTCCTGCTTGAAGATTCTTATAATTTTATTTGTTAAGTCAGTCACATCAACCATTGAGCCATACTTCCCGCTTTCTGAAATGTTGACATTCTGAGCCCTGTTTATATCATTATCTACTACTACTACGTTATTTTCACGATTTGAATTCTATACAGTAAATTAGTTACTAGTGCTCTTGGGTAAGAATTCTATATATATATATATATGCAAATGATTGTTCAGTGAATTAATTTAAATTAGTAAAAAAACTTGTATGCGTAAATCTTCGAATCTCTGCAATATATTTAATTAAAATCTCCTCGGTACCGGTTTCGACCTACACAGAGGTCATCATCAGCCGAATCTACAAAATTCTAACATTAGAAACAATCACAATATACAAATAAAAACGTCAATTACGGTCAAATAATCAGTAGAACACACAAAACGATCATCAAAACAAGAGCACTTTACAGCAACTATACATGACAATACTGAAATGGCGGTATTCAGGGAAGCAAACCACAAAAGTAAAAGCAACCAAATTGAACAGCGACATTGTGCGCAACCAACGGGGCAGCAAAGCGAGACTGGCGGTCTACCTAGTAGGGGCTACGATATCACAAAAATGTAAATAACGGTTTATAAATAAGACATAGTTGGTCATTGATCAGTACTGTATCCGTTTTTCTTTTATACCTGGTGATTTCAAGAGATTCAAGCAGATCCATTTTTGGGCCTTTATCACACCTGTGCAGTAGTTTTACGTTATCATAATCTAATTTATGGCCAGTCTCCAGATGGTGTTTAAATAAGTTGGAAGTTTGCTGTCTGCGATACGTACAGCGATGCAGACAGCAAACTTCCAACTTATTTAATCAACGACCAACTATGTCTTAATTATAAACCGTTATTTACATGTTTGAAATATCGTAGCCCCTACTAGGTAGACCGCCAGTCTCGCTTTGCTGCCCCGTTGGTTGCGCACAATGTCGCTGTTCAATTTGGTGTCTTTTACTTTTGTGGTTTGCTTCCCTGAATACCGCCATTTCAGTATTGTCATGTATAGTTGCTGTAAAGTGCTCTTGTTTTGATGATCGTTTTGTGTGTTTTACTGATTATTTGACCGTAATTGACGTTTTTATTTGTATATTGTGATTGTTTCTAATGTTAGAATTTTGTAGATTTGGCTGATGATGACCTCTGTGTAGGTCGAAACCGGTACCGAGGAGATTTTAATTAAATATATTGCAGAGATTCGAAGATTTACGAATACAAGTTTTTTTTACTAACATATTCCCTGCAAAATGGACGCTTTGACATTATTAATTATTTTAAAGTCTGGTGGAGACCTTTAGTGTAAAAATTCAAAATATATTGATTAGATAAAATGCTTTGCGGTAACAATAAGATATTACTGTTTTACAATGACCTTCGGAGATAATTTATTATTGATTTTTATTTTATTATGTACAAGAACCTATTTATTATGTACACGTATAATGATGCTGATCTTGTTTAACACCCGTAAATTCATGACCATTCCTCCATATCACTGATCGATAGAATCATCTGTTTCATCCATTATTAGGTCTGTTCGCGGTAACGGAAACTACCGTTTGAAAACCGTTGGTTAACATGAAGCAGATGTGTCAGTGTGGGAAGGGTAGGGTAATTATAGCGAGACGTTGTATTGGTCCATTATAACCAACGGTTTCCATATGGTACAATTTGTTACCGCGAACAGACCCATTATATCGAAATCCTCACTATCAGAGTTATTGATTTCAGGATCGTCTTCTTCATGTGAATGACCTTGATCTGGTTCTGTATTCGTTTCTTTGTCTGTAAATATAATAATTTATCAAGTTACTTCTCAGTAATAATTTATTACTGACTAAATAATTATTGAAGGATATCAAGTACCGTAATCCATCGATGATATAGCAATCAACTCTACAGAAAATCAAGGTATTATACAAAAGCATAAAAATTTATATAAAAATAATTATCTAGCCATTAATAAATTATTATATTTACAAAGACACGAATACAGAACAAGACCAAGGTCAGTCAGATGAAGAAAACTATCCTGAACTCAATAATTCTGATATTGAGGATTTCGATATAATATTGGACGAAAGAGATGATTCTATCGATCAATGTGATATGGATGAATGGTCATGAAATTACGGCTGTTAAACAAGATCAGCATCATTACACATGTACATATAAATATAGAATCTTGTACATAATAAAATAAAAATCAATAATTATCTCCGAATGTCATTGTAAAACACTAATATTTATTATCTTATTTTTATGTGAAAGCATTTTATCGAATCAAAATATTTTAAATTTTTACACTAAAACATATAAATAAAACATAAAAAAGGACTTCATGATAGCCGTTCAACAATTTCTAATAACGATCTTCTTTCAGGCCAATAAGAATGAAGCGTCGTAGCCGCCGTCTCGGCAATGGTGCTCGCGCAGTGCATGCTGAGCGCAACTTCATAGGCTTGGCAGACGACGTTCGTGGTATCTTATTAGTGGCAGACTATTATTTTTGGGTTTGCTGATATAGAAAGATGCATTTCAATCAATTTCATTCTTGCGGAAATATTTTTGTTTTAATTTTTTCTTGTTCTTACTTATGTGCCTGGCAGACGAGTTTTGTTGCGGAATTTAGGTGGCAGACGATATTTTCTAAGCTTCTTATGTTTCAACTGATAAATGCAATCAGTTTCGAGAATGCGGCTATAATTTTTTTGCGGGAATTGTAATCCTCCTGTAACCTCCTGTCGCGGAAGTGCGCCGGCAGACGTTCAGATTACTATTATACATTACACACATAACTCATACAAAAAAATAAAGCTTGCGAAAATGACCCGGAAATTTCTGTCGTTACCTCCCGGACTATTACTGAACATCCAGTTACAATTTCAAGTCAATCGGTGAAATAGTTTTTGAAATATCATGCCAACCTTTCGCAAAAAAGACGTGTGCTAGTAGACCCTATGACCTCGGACATAGGTTTTGTTTCCTATTTAGACGCCTGAACATAATTTGTTGTCATTCTAGACCAGGCAATAGAGGAAAAAATGACTGAGTTCGTGCCAAAAATACTAGCAGGAAGCCGACGGTCCCAGGTCACGTGGAATAGTCCGTAGATGTATTGTGATATGTTTCCTACTCACAAATATCATTTCTTAATTTGTTATAAACAAAAAACATCAGAAAATTGTGCTTTTTTTCGTTTTTGGCTTGTAAAAACTGAACCGATGGAGCAATCTTGATGCTTTCAACAGACGAATTGTAGAGAATGAAAAGACGAAAAAAATAAACCCTGCACGGACTCGATTGAATTACTATTAACGGAGGAAATTCGGAAAAAACCGGAAAAATCTGCGTTTTTTCAAAAATTCATAACTCCGCCATTTTCATAGCTGTAGTGGAGGCTTTTCGCGTGAAAGTAGCGATTGATAGGTACTTTGAGTGTGGACAACCCAGGCATTGTCCGATGATTAGTTTTTGCACAATTGCGATTTAAACATTTTTATGCAATATGGTTCGGCGAGGCTGGATGCGTCGGAGGTGGTCCGATTTAATTTTTTTTTATGTATTTCGAAAGTAGAAGTATTGTGCTACTATTTTTCGTTAAAATGTTGCAAAATAGGCGAAAAATGCTTTCAAATAAGACCGAAAACTGCACCGCGCTCCAAATCGGTCGAGTAGTGGGGTAAGCGGCCGACTCGGGGAAACGCGCAACGCGCTGGGATTACTATAGATACGCGTTACCCCGCGTCTGCGCCTACCTCCACTACTCGACCGTTTTGAACCGCGGTGCAGTTTTCGGTCTTATTTGAAAGCATTTTTCGCCTATTTTGCAACATTTTAACGCAAAATCAGAATAGACGTTTTGTAGCACAATACTTCTACTTTCAAAATACGTAAAAGAAATTAAAATCGTACCACCTCGAACGCATCCAGGCTCGCCGAACCATATTGCATAAAAAACATTTAAATCCCAATTGTGCATAAGGTAATCATCGGACAACGCCTGGGTTGTGCACATTCAAAGTACCCATCAATCGCTACTTTGTCGCGAAAAGCCTCCGCTACTACTTTAAAAATCGCGGAGTTCTGAAATTTTGAAAAAAACGCATATTTTTCACGTTTTTTTGAATTGCCTCCGTTAGTTTTAATGCGATCGAGTCCGTGTGGGGTTTATTTTGTTCGTCTTTTCATTGTCTACAATTGGTCTGTGGACAACATTGCAACAACATTGCTCCATCGGTTCAGTTTTTACAAGCGAAAAACGATAAAAATCACATTTTTTTGAGGTTTTTTGTTTATAACAAATTAACAATTGATATTTGTGAGTAGGAAACATATCACAATACATCTACGGACTGTTCCACGTGACTTGGGACCGTCGGCTTCCTGCTAGTATTTTTGTCACACAAGAATCTCTATTGCCTGGTCTATTCATGAATAGGATTTTTTTGTTCTAGGTGTTCCGGATAAGTTTCTAATGTGCAAGACTGGAATAAATGATGGTACGTATTAATTCCTACAATCAAAACAACCTACTATCGGTTGCAAAAGTATTGAGCACTCTGTTTGAAGGCTAGTTATTCTAAACGGCTGAACAAAAAAATGAAATGAAGTGCGTTATACTTACTGCTACTTACCTGAATCATTTCTACATAACAGGGGGGGGGGGGGGACTATCAAATTTTTCTGCCCATCGGTTTAGGCATGAGCGCGAGAGAAGTAAAAAAGCACCTGATTTTTGCGGGTGCTAAAGCTTCGTGCAGACTGCAGCTGCGACGTGTAATGGAACATGCAATGCGCGTGGACGGGGTTAACGAAAACCGATAGTCGGTGGATCACGGCGCGCGTACAGTGCAACGCGCGCTGCAACATGGCTGTTACGCGCAACTTCCCGTCCACACAGGTTGCGTGGCATGTTACATTACGTGTTGCGTTACACGTTGCAGCTGCAGTCTGTACAAGGCTTAATAAATAAATCTCGATTTTTTTCTCCTAATCGACCTACAAAAAATAGTATATTATTATACAAGTTTTATAAGACGTCATATTGGCGCACGAGATGTTTTGGGCACGACGAGCGTAGCGAGGAGTGCCCAAATGGAACGAGTGCGCCAATACGTCTTATAAAACGAGTGTAATATACTATTTTTTCTACTTTGCGTCATTAATTTTATACAAATTTAGTAATTTTGGTTACTATTTTGCGCTAAATTAGAATCTAGGGTATTTTGCAGGTTCCACACAGCACACTACCAGGTGGCAGTACTGTACTAACTGTCAAATGCGTAAGGTTTGGATAAAATCATGACAAAATCTAATTGTGAATAATTTTACTCTACTTTAGTCTACAAGTTTTAATAAATAATCAGTGAGGTCGCAACTATGATCATAATGGAGCTTGGGGCAACAGTGTAAACCCAACTGTGATAAAATCATGAAACATAACCTAAAAAGTTACCTTTAAAATAGTGGTTTCATATTATAATAATCAGAATAGACGTGTTTGGCGGTAACTGATTAGTTACTTCAAAGAATAGTTAATAGTTAACGTTTACTAGCAGTTTCTACCTAGTACCACTGGCTTATGACATATAATTGAAACTAAATTGTAATTTCGGTGTAATAATTTATTAGAATGAGTTGCACTTAGTAAAATTACATGTGATAGAGGTAATACAAGTTCGTTGCACACAACCAGACTTAAGACGTAGTCAAAAGCGACGGACAAAAACAAGTACGGTATTGAACCGAGCAGAATTCGGTCCAAAATGTTACCGAAAACTTATTTATACGTTACATAAACTAAGAAATCCTCAACACTTTAAATGTACTATAGCTTCCTACGTGTATGCTGATATACAATAAACCATTTATTGCACATATACAATCCCGCAGCAGGAATTAAAATCGTTCATATCTACGATGTAGGTTTGATCTTCGTATAATACCTTATTATAAAGTAAATGTGGTCCTTGAATTATATCTGAAAAGGGGATTTGATGTTTAGTTGAAAAGAATTATGACAATCACTTACCAGAGTTGCAAAACATCACCGAAATGTCATGCTGGCATATTTTGATGAACACAGCAAAACTAAGAAAGCCCCAATCCTTTGGACATACTATAGCAGGCTACACATATGTTTATATATGTATAGAAGATTGATATTTCGCAGTTTATGCGATAGCAAGCGATTAAAAAGAGGGAGTGTGTGGTTATGTGTTGTACGTTTGACATATGGCATTTGATATCAACAATCAATGTGTACTGTATCAGTGTGTACCAATCTTAGAAAAAGGTTACTAAAACGATATTACAATTTGTTAATTGTAACACCGAAAACAGTGTTACAATGTGTGCATTGTGAATGCAAAGTAGAAAAAAAATATTTTTGTTCTAGTTACACTTAGAGCCTCTTCTATAGATTGGCGTTTTTATATTCATAAGTTTGTATATAATAAAGCGTGTAGGCAACCTTTTTATAGACGCGGATATCTCGCAAACGAACGATAGCAGGACAATGCAGCACGTAAAAAAATCTGATGTGGCCAGGCACATGACTTTATCATACAATATATAAAATCAATAGTTTAGCTGCATGAGAATCTACCATCCGTACAAACATACTACTTGGTAGGTAATGGTAGCTAATGGCGGTGGTAGAATACGAAATTAGAGTATTTCTTACATATCGTGATAATGACACATATTAGTTTGCATGTACATAAACATGAGTCACTAGCATTTTTCTATTGGAAATACTATAATGGCGTCTGCTACCACTGCCATTATCACTAATGAAAACGCACCTTAAAAAGCTAATTCAAATTCTGACAGATTTATATTTGTTCATGACAGATCCCTACCAACATACTAAAATAAAACTACACTCATCGCTATACTTTATTTATAATTTTCTCAACTTATTGTTTTTAGAATTAGATATAAAGACGGGTTGATATTTCTTATTAACAAACAATCAAATTGGTGACCTTATTTTATTTGAAATTTGTATTGTGTACTTTGCTGCACTAGAGCGGCACCGTTCCATAGCGGTTCTCCAACCTCTGATGAAATCAGCTGTTTTCGAGTGTGACAGCACAAAAAATATTTGTCAAAATCCTGGCTACTATTTAGTTTCATATCAATGCAGATGCGACCGATCTCGATCAAATAGAATTTGCTCTTGTAGCTAAACTATTAATTTTACAAAAAAAAGTCATAGGCATAAATTATTCAAAATTTCCTCTACTTTAATTTATTTTTTAACTATTTTGACGAAATTACAGAAATGGCGGCTCTTTTGCAAAATCCTTTAAAAGGGCTTAGAATAAACTACCAGTTCCTCTGTACCCATTTGAACCAAAAGCTTTTCAGCTCTAAGTTTGGTCATAAAACTTCTAAATATGAACTTTCGTCCCGATACCTTTAGTAGTTTCTCCGGAATCGTCGCCACAAAAATCGTTTACACACATACATACACACAGACACACACACACACACAGACATTTTTTTGTACCTTGGTCAAAAATGTTCAGGGGACCCATAAAGACGTATTTCCGCTAAAATCTCAATTTTTTTTTCGGCACGATTACAATACTTTACATACTGCGTATGATAAAGTAAAAATCTTTATTTGTTGTGATAATCGTCCATTGATGAATAATAACGTAAAAGTTATTTGGGAATTTTTCAGAGTGAAATAAATGTCATCGATCCTGTACGCAGGATGGTTCTCCTCGGGGAAAGGGGTTACGGGCGGGAAACAATGCGAAGCTTCGCGCGATGATTTCAAACGATCAACTCTCAGGACCGTAACTAAGACATTAATTAGAAGCGCACCACTTCATTATCTGTACTGCTGTCGCTGTAATCTAATAATTCGTCATTATCATCATCTTCATGCAAGTTGATTAAAATTGATTCTACAATATTGAGTCAACAATATGATCTTTATCAATATATTGGTTTAAATTATCTTGCAATGTGCAACGTAATTTTGCCACATGTCTGGCAACAGTGCTACGATAGAAGCTCATAATTTAACTTATCCTTAATTTTCAATGTATTATATCTTTTTGCAACTTTATTTTTTACGTAATCACAATAATTTTAGTTCATTGCTTGTGATTTTTGTTTGCTATAAAATGTAATGTGAGTATACCTTCCTTTGATCGTGACTTTTTGGTACATCTGAAATGTGTTTCTATTTCAATAGGCTCATTAAACAAAATTTTGCGATTGTTTTCCTTTCTATCACGTTATTGTGCTGATACTCGTTGCTAGAAAAATACAGAAGTCATCAGTAGACAAGATCTTGAGTTATCCTCCGTGTAAATTTGATTTTTTTGGCAAGCGGTTTAGGAGAAAAAGAATTGGAAAGACCTGCGTTTTTTAAAAACAGCCAAAATCGGGTACATTTTTACACTTCTCTCCCGCTCCTGTCCAATCCTAGGGGCAGAAAATTTTGATAGTTATTCATGTTATGTAGAAATGATTCAGGAGTATATCACACCTTATTTAATATTTTTTGTCATATTAGCAATAACATTTGGTAAATTGAGGTATTTCTTTAGGAATCAAATTACAAATGTAGCATGGTTTTCTTTTAATCATCACAATATAGATGATAAAATGCCACATGTCGCAATAACAGAAGGTTTCAATCCAATGGTGTGTTAATGGCTATGCAGCACTCCATAATATCTAGTCAATTTATAATGAAATGAAAGGCGTATTAAAATTGGTAGGTAATGATATTTGTTTGGTTATGGTCAAAAATCACAGTAGAGATTTTATATCCGGGTGATTCAATTTCGAGGCTCACCATTGGGATCTCTCTTATTAGTGGAGATAGAGCCTATATTTAAATTTGGCAAAGATTCGTAAGAAAGAAATTTAAGCTATAATTTTTCGCTTTGCAAGTGTACGCAAAAAACTGAAATATTAAGATATCGTTTTTATTTTTTTATTCAAAACCAAGAGTAGCTAGATATTTGAAACAAAAACATTCTGCAGCTACTTTTTAACATGAATGCAGTGTTATTTATTAATTTGAAATAACATCAAAGATGACGACGTAACCATTGGCAACTTTTGTTTTTCATATGGGCGCTATGTTGAATTTTGGTATTTTCCAATAGTCGTGTGTCTTCTCATTTCCGCAATGTATAACATGTTGGCATTAGTTTTTAAAACAACGGTGTAATAATTAAAAAACACTTTCTTCTTTTTCTCGTTGTTGGTCGTGCTTATCAGGTACCCAACTGGAGCTTGGTTTCAGACCGCCGGACTGACCAAGGGTGCTTTGGATTAACAACATTCAGATTGTAAAAGAAACAAGTTTATGCAACAAAAAGCTTATTTTTATTGTAAGGCTGTTCTCCATCTTGCTGCCAGCACATAATTCATATTATCCACATTATTCTCCTTTGATCCAACGCAACATCGTCAAAATAGTCTGCTATTTCGGTGCGCAGAAGATTTAAAAATCGTTCTCCGTTCAAGTTTTCTTGGAACATGAATGGCCCAATTAAAGGTTTGAGCATTATAAGAATTGCGGGGTTTACTAAACGCTCCATGTTCCGCTAACTTTCTGGCCAATGTTAGGAATATTGTACGATGGGGCATTTCTATGAGAACAGTAGTAACGCCTTATCATATAACGGTTTTCGTTATTGGTAAACGGCATTTTACATTCACAATCAATCACATTTAAGGTTTATTTGGTTAAATGGCAAACCCAACGCTGCGCGCGCTGCTTTATCCCAGTGCATTTCGTTGTCGTTGCTTGGCAACGAGTCCGGCGGTCTGTAACCAAACTCCAGTTGGGTACTCGAAGGCTTTTTTATTATTACACCATTGTTTGCCTACCTATCTAATGCCAGCATGTTATACATTGCGGAAACGAGAAAAAAAAACACGACTATCGAAAAATGCCAAAATTCAACGTGACACCCATAAGAAAAACAAAAGCTGGCCATAGTTACGCCGCCATCTTTGATGTTATTACTTTATCATACGCAGTATGATGAAGTATTGTAATCGTGCCGAAAAAAAAATTGAGATTTTAGCGGAAATAGGTCTTTATAGGTCCCCTGAACATTTTTGACCAAGGTACAAAAAAATGTCTGTGTGTGTGTGTGTGTGTGTGTGTGTGTGTGTGTGTGTGTGTGTGTGTGTGTGTGTGTGTGTGTGTGTGTGTGTGTGTGTGTGTGTGTGTGTGTGTGTGTGTGTGTATGTGTGTAAACGATTTTTGTGGCGACGATTCCGGAGAAACTACTAAAGGTATCGGAACGAAAGTTCATATTTAGAAGTTTTGTTACCAAACTTAGAGCTGAAAAGCTTTTGGTTGAAATGGGTCCAAAGGAACTGGTAGTTTATTCTAAGCCTTTTTGAACGATTTTGCAACTGAGCCGCCATTTCTGTAATTTCGACAAAATAGTTAATTAATAAATTAAAGTAGAGGAAACTTTGAATAATTTATGCCTATGACATTTTTTGGTAAAATTAATAGTTTAGCTTCAAGAGCAAATTCTATTTGATCGAGATCGGTCGCATCTGCATTGATATGAAATTACATAGTAGCCAGGATTTTGACAAATATTTTTTTGTGTTGTCACATTCGAAAACAGCTGATCTCATCAGAGGTTGGAGAACCACTATGGAACGTTGCCGCTGTAGTGCGGCAAATTATAAAATACAAATTTCAAATAAAATAAGATCACCAATTTGGTTGTTTGTTGATAAGAAATATCAACCCGTCTTTATATCTAATTCTAAAAACGATAAATTGAGAAAATTATAAATAAAGTATAGCGATGAGTGTTGTTTTATTTTAGTATGTTGGTAGGGATGTGTCATGAACAAATATAAACCTGTCAGAATTTGAATTACCTTTTTAAGATGCGTTTTCATTAGTGATAATGGCAGTGGTAGCAGACGCCGTTATAGTATTTCCAATACAAAATTGTTAGTGACTCATGTTTATGTACATGCAAACTAATATGTGTCATTAGCACGAATGTAAGAAATACTATAATTTCGTATTCTACCACCGCCATTAGATACCATTACCTACCAATCGGAACACACCTTTAAACTTGACGTTTCGTCAAAGTGGTACCAACCTAGCATTGACTATACAGAAATCATTTATTTTTTTTTAAATATGTGTTTCTTAAAAAGCAACACAATAAACGTTGATGTCGCTCCTGCCAAAAACTAGATAGCGCGACTCGCTCACATGCGACGGCGACACTCCGCCTTCGGTGACGCGCCGCATCACCGCTCGTCGCGCTATTCCGTACTTTCGGCATTTGTGACATAAATAACTATTATTCTAGTGACGTAGTGTAGGTAGTGTCAAATGCTGATGCTTTGACAATACCTACTATTTATCTCAATAGAATAGATTCTCATGCAGCTAAACTATTAATTTTATATATTGTATGATAAAGTCATGTGCCTGGCCACATCAGATTTTTTCAAATTAATAATAACACTGCATTCATTGCTAAAAAGTAGAATGTTTTTGCTTCAAATGTCTAGCTACTCTTGGTTTTGAATAAAACATTTAAAACGACATCTTAACATTTCTGTTTTTTGCGGATATCTTCAAAATAAAAAATGATAGCTTACCTAAATTTCTTTTCAGATAATTGATCAACACAAAAATACCAAACTTTGCCAAATTTAAAGGTAGGCTCTATCTCCACTAATAAGCGAGATCCCCATGGGGAGCCTCAAAATTGAATCACCCGGTATAAAGGCGGGTTTTCCTAGGATCAGGATTTTTACGCAGCGTACAACATAAAACGTTTAGCGCAATACGCTGTTCTGTTACAAATAGGGAAACAGTGTGACTCTTTCTTACAGAGCGCAAAACGTATCACGACAGCTTTGTAATTCGGGTGTGATAGTCCGACTGGTTTTAGAAGAGTTAACCCGTCGTACGTCGCGTATTATCCCATGTCAATGTAAAAATACAAAATGTCAAGACTGACCCCTTTGACAACACGCAAAGATCCAATAGACCATCGTCAGTCGGGAATCTACAAATTCCCGACTAAAAATCGTAATCTGCTGCACTTAATTACGAAACTTAAGCGGAATTGGGTTACAGAGTGTTGTATTATATTCTATTTTTATTATATTCTAATTTGTATTCCAGTGATAGAAACTACTTACAGTCAATTTGTACAGTCTAGGTGGTCAAGATGAAACATTGTGTGGTGTTATAGACATCTTAAGGGAACTAGATGATGGACATATGAACTTGAATAAAACTGAAATGAACTGAAATATTAACCCTATTTTGTATATTTGGGCACACGCGCGTGAGTGAAAACACGTGGTATCTTCACTTGTACTTCTATTCTTTGTTTTATTAATATTTCAAGCTGCTGTAACTTTTTAAGAATTAGATTACAATTAAAAAGGGTTAGGTCCATAGGACAAGTTTTACTCAGAATGCCGATTGGTTTATAACAATAACTTTTGCGGGGAAAAATGTCTGACATCGCGACGAGATTTTAAACGTTATCTGATCGAATTTTGTAATTTTGTGGCTAATGGTTTAGGACTTTTAGTTGAAAAGAAATTGAAAGGTATATTTTAAAACTGCATACATTTTCAGCTGTGCCGTCTTACGAGCCTTCAAACTCAGGGCACCATGCTTTTACAACCGATAGTAACGCGAGCCAAAAAGACCAAAAAGCTATTAGTAGCTTTAGCACTACACAATTAACTTCAGTAAATTCGTGTAATATAATTTGGCAACAGTATAGGTCTACATTTTGTAATGTTGACATAAATATGTACTGCAGATGACCTTCCCATGATTCTTTTATTGCTTAATAGTCTTGGACAATGGGCTGTTTTATTGAGTGCCGGTGTTTTACAATTATAAATTTTATTAAATGCAAACTGCCCAATGTTTAAATGATGAAGGTTAAATAAATGTTTGATTACGATCTATGTATTTTGGTGTACATCTATAAACATCGGCATGTGTATATTATATCACTAACATTGCAATTTGTGTGTTCTGTAGACTCCGATTCTGAAGATGCAACACAATCGAACATATTTTACTCGGCATATGAACCTAGGACGAGACATGTTGTAAAAGATTGTCTACAGTTATCCAGTGAAAATGGTTGCAGTCAGTCTCAGTTTGCTGTCAATGTTCATATTGCGATGGGTATAATTAGCATGAATGCACCAGTAAGGGATGTTCAGTCAAATGTTATTCCCAATCAGCAGAGTGAATTTGTTCTCAACATAGAAGATGCAGCTATATTTAGCGTCAGCGGGTACAAAGGCGATACCGATATGGGATTTGTATGTGTGCAAGTTGGAGACGCACAATTGTATCATTGCGGTAAGTACCTATCTTCGTACCTCATAAGCGGACCCTGTTAACCGTATATTTTAACCCTTTCCTTGACGGAAAGTTACTGGTAACCCTAAGCAGTAGTATACAGCGTCAATAGCGGCTTCCACCCCTTGAAACTGTACCTTCGTCCAACAGTAATATAAATAAATGTTCTTAACAAAACCATTGACGTGGGGCCCAACTTCATATCAACATGGTAATAAAAACACCAGTATTACAAGCGTGGGGAAAAGAGAGATAGTTTTTCACGTAAACTAAGCAAAACTAGGATACCATCGGGGGCATGTTATCAGGAGCGGTGGGTTGTTTGTAAACTTGCATGCTGATAATAGTGAACGCAGCTAGTAGTAATCCTAGATCCTAGTTTAGACTAGCGCAACAGACGGGGATATCAACAGGCAACACCATCGGACAATATATTTTACTGTTGACAACTCAAATAAAAATATCAAAGACTATATAAGGTCCATCACAAGAACACATCCGCATGCTACATGTTGCCCACTGTGGCCCAGGTGCAAATGAGTGTTGAGGAGACGCTAGCCGTGGCTCAAGACCAGCTTTCTCCTTTTTACCTTTGCGGAACCCTTGATATAGATTTGGCATCCGAGGGAACCTATACACGCAAATCTATTGGATATAAAGGGTATCTAACATTGTTTTCCCATTTTTCGTTAAGTACATGTAATTCTGAGTACCTACTAAGTTTCATACGGTGTTGTGGCTTGGCCACTGTTGTTGTCGTAATCGTGCAGATTTCGAGAATATAAATCTGTTCTTGGACCAATTGTTGAGAGGAACAATAAAACAGACGCTCGTTTTACTTCGTGTGTCTTGTTGAACTCTATAATGACTCTATATCGTTACAAACATGTATGTATATAGAAATAAATTACTCTGTAGTAACGCCATCTACCGGTGCTAACATATAATGAAATACATATAATATATACAGCGCTATCTGTTGGCGTTCGTAAGGAAAGACGTTGACAGAAACTTATCCTTAGAATCGTACATACACCGCCCGCCTTGAAAGTTCCAACTTTCAAAGAAAGATAGTAAACAATGCAAAAATCACTATGAAACGATATAAAAATAGTACAAATGAAAAAAACTATTAAAGTATACTGTAAATAAACATTAATGTAAATTAAAAATTGCAAACAAATAATAATATGCAATAGTCTTTAACTTAAAGTTCTCTTTGTTATCGATTCAAAATTAATCGTCTGTAGGTAACATACACACTTTCGACACTAAACGTTAGTGTCCCTGTATTTAGAGAGTACCGCAATAGTCGCCATTTTGGTTCCATTTCTTATGGGCGAAAGGTTATAGTAAGGTTATGTTGACTTTTCAATCAGGCCAGCTGTCAATACTTAGCAGCCATGTTGCGTCCTAGTAGTGGCATAACCAATTGCGGTACTCTATAAATACAGGGACACTACTAAACGTTTAAACTCACTGCCATCTGCAGTTTTTCCGGTCACTACACTTATGATGCGCACTTTTCCATCGTTTCCTGGATGTATGTAAGTTGATGATACGCGCCATGGGCCATTTCAGTGGTGGTGTGTTCTCCGTGACAAGGATGACCACTGATCCAACTTCTGGTTTTGGTTTGATGCTGATCGCCATTTGGATCGCTGCTGCAGCTGATGAAGATATTCCTGTACCCAGCGGTTCCAGAACTGTTGTATAGTTTCCAAATTTAGATATTGCGAAAGGCGTGATTCCTTTACATCTTGCTCGTTCGATTCGGTGTTGCGTGCAATGGCTCTCCAATTAGAACATGACCAGGTAGGTGTAAGGGGTAAACAATCTGAAAGTTCGTTTGATAAAAGGAGTTAAAGGACGGGAATTTAAACATGCCTGGATTTGTGTCAATATTGTATGCATTTCCTCGAAGGTAAAGTCAGAATTTTCAGTAATCCTCCTGAGCTGAAATTTCATCGATTTTACTGCTGCGTCCCATAGTCCCCCCCAGAATTGGAGATCGTGCAGGAATAAAATGCCAAGTTATGTTGTCATTTATTAAAAAATCGTAGACCCTTTTGTTATGATGTTTATTTAGTAATAAATCGCTAAGCTCGCGTAAATATTTTCATGTTCCCTGGAAATTTGTCGCGTTATCTGAGAAAATATCAGTGGGTCTTCCCCTATGTGAAATGTGTCGTTCTAATGCATTTAAAAACTGTCGTTCACTAATTCGATATGTATCGTATGAGTTGTGAAACATACAAAAATACAAATGTAGTTTTTGACTAATTTTGCATTTCTGAGTGTTCTATCCTTAATGTAACTTGGACCTGCATAATCTAAACCGCATTTTTTAAACGCTCTGTGAGGTGTCATACTTTCGTTGGTAAATCAGCCATTAAAAATGACATAGGTTTCGGATTTGTTCTAAAACAAACCGTAGTTTTCCGAATTATTTTCTTTACTATGTTCTTCCCATCAATAGGCCAATATTTTAAAGTACCAATGATAATAAATATTGTACTATGACCTGCAAGTATTTTAAATGATAGTTTGAAACAATAAACGGTTACTCGTTGAAGTTTATTTAATTATGAAAATCTTTCAATAATACTATAGTATGTTACACTGCCGTTTTTACAGAATGTTTTGAAGGGATTATGCTCTGCTACTGTCGCCGCTTTCAAGTTTCTTAGGTCTAGCACACAGGTTGAATTCTTACTGGTTGGTTGCGCCCCCCCCCCGTGATTTTGCATGGGTAGCTTGAGTTTGGAACGTGTTTCCGCTATCCGCCGTAAGATGCCGCTTCCTCTTGGGCGATTTATCGATTTATTGCGTAACTTTTCGACGCGACGTCGTAGAGCGACGATTTTTGTTTTATGGTGACTAGGAAAAATTCAGCTCTACATCAAGTCATCGTTCGTGGAATTTAGTTCACTATTAACAGAGTTTGAATAAAGTTGCTTATTTGAGTAGGGCTAGTTTTTATGCGGGGTTCGAGACAGTGTATTTTCCCATTCATTTCTCCTGTTTTCTCTTAATCTACTGTTCAGATTTGGTCGACCATGTTGTTGTGGTCTTCCTTGGATTTTTCTGAGTCTAGTGACCAGTTTTGTTGTTTAAGTTCGCCCTGGTTTATTCTTCGCAATTTTGATGGCGTTTTTGCCTATGGTGCGAGTCTATAAAAGGGGCCGGACGCCATCTTGGTTCGTCATTAAAACTCACAAGCTCGCTCAGTGTAGACGTGTAGCGAAACACATTGCGCCACCTGCCGGGAGTTCTAGGTGTACTACATAACCTCACATCGTGGACTTGGTAGAAGCTATTTTCGAGGACGCATTCTGCGGATTTTTGGTGCATTTATTCTGCAGTCCCCTGGATTATTGTTTGGAAAATCGCCGGGACAATGCTTTTGCGGAATTTATTAGGAGGTGGACGCAAATATCAATATTCGAGCCCTCATAACAACGTTGGGTAAGCTTTCTTTGACGAATAACACTGCGGGCGGAATGGTTTCCTTATTGCGGGGATTATTTTAGGCACTTGGTTGAGGCGTGACTTTTGCTGGATTGGATTTTGTTGACGCTGTTGCTGTTCGTCGTTGCGGAGGATTGAATTTGTGGCGGCTTGGAATTTGCGTCGTGGTTCGGACAGTTCCGGTTCTACCCCAAATAAGCTGACGTTACCTTGTTGGGCCTGACCGAACCATCTACCGTTGAGGAACTGCTGGGACGATACTCAGGGACAACTATCCCGATAGCAACGACAACATAAGGTCAGATCTAGATATCCGAGCCCCCCTTTTTGGCCGGAGTATCACGTTTATCTTTGTGCGTCTGTAACGACAGCCGGGTGGTTGACGCCCTCGCCCCGGAATTTTAACGCAACCGTTCGACATCTTGTCGTGGATTGGGAGTTAACCGAATTGTTTCCGTATCTGTTTTGATGTCACTACGACGGCCACCTTCTGTAGCCCTCGTCTTTATTGTTGTATATCGGTGCATCCCTCGTATTTAACCCCAAATTATTTTTTTAATTATTTGTCTTTGACGGTCTTTGTCGCCAGTGGTGTGGTATTTATATCTCCGTTAGTTTTGGGGAGTTTGATGTTTAATTGCATGTTTGGTGGATCGCTTTGAGGTTAGGTGTGCTGGTTGTTTACCGACTTGTAATTATTTTAATTAGTTTATGTCCCTCAGTCTATATATATCATTGTGAATCAAACATTCAACGTTTACGTGTCATACTTAATTATGAATGGGTAGTTATTCCATTCACTTCGCTGACGACGGTACTTGATCAAGGACTTCGCGTGCGCTTTAATTATTATCTCTCGGGTTATAATTTGCTGGTGTGATTTGCAGTAGAGTTAAGAATTGCGTTGAATACCTGATACTTAAGTTGACATTGGGTAATTTGTTTTATTGTATTTTGGTTTGACTAAATCGCGCCGCGGACCCATAACTAATTGGGTATCCGTTTGATATCAGTGTTAGCAATAGGATATTTAGCGGATGTTGTTCTACCCTTGCCCTACAGTTAACGTTGACGGAAGTAAACTGGTGGAACTTCGCCTTGTTTTTTTTCTTTTGTAGTTCTCCTCCTGCGTTGCAATTTTCTTTCAGCCACTTCGTAGTCGAGTGTATTTTCCTCGGGGTTTTGACTACTGGCGCCCAGTTAACACCTTGTGTTGGATCTTTCGAAGTTAATCCACGCCCTCTCCCTGAGTGGCCGCAGCACCCCGGAACGCAGGTATTAGCACGCACGTAGGACTTCGACGTTGGAGAAGCCGTTATATTAGGGTTTACGATCTTTTTAAAATCAAGGTGTTACAAGTATATTATAATACAAGTTTTATAAGACAAAAATTGGCGCACGAGTAGAGTTGCGACTGGAACGAGTGCGCCAATACGTCTTATAAAACGAGTGTTATATACTATTTTTTCTACTTTGCGACATTTTTACATACCTTCCGAAAATTGCGGTTGTCTTACAATCTAGAGTAGTTTCATATTCAACAGTTGGTAGTGCTAGTAAAATTCACAAATACGACTGACGCGAGCCAATAGCGATTGAGATGTCAGCCTTATTTGACACTTGATGTCATCATCATGGAAAACTAAAAGCATACTAAAAGTTACCAAATGTTTGTGACCTAGCGTTTAGTGTTTAGATCATCTGGGTTTATTCCACGTGATATGATGTCTGCTCGATTTAATTCCGATTTAATGTGATTCCAGTTACCAATGTTCGTTAAACGTCGAATTTTCGAAATTTTTTGGCTATAAATGTTTTTAATTTAGTAGGGTCTGTTTTCAACCATGCAAGATTGTAGAATCGCAATAGTAAACAATTCGAGATTATTATTCAATGTTTTCTGTACTGTGGCTGATAATTTTGCTAATAGAACTGCTGCTAACAATTCGAATCTGGGTAAAGTTGTTCTTTTGAGTGGAGCTACACGTGATTTAGCACATAAAAGTCTCGAAAAATAATTTCCATGTTCATCGATAGTTCGAATATATATTGCGGCATTGTAGGCTCTTGCGCTGCTGCCGCTAAACCCATGAAGTTCGATTCGTGTTGCATCATTGCAAAGAACTTGTCTCTTGATATGTATTCGATTAATTGCGTTCGATTGAGTTGTAAAATTATACCAAACTGAATATAAATCACTAGGTAGGCTTTCATCCCAACTATCTGTAGTTGCCATAATCGTTGCATTATAATCTTTGCTTTAATAATCGCAGGACCGACTAATCCTAACGGGTCGAATATTTGTGAAATGATCGATAATACAGTTCATTTAGTAATACGCGAGATATTCATGTTCGGTGCAATGGTTTGTATAGTGAAATGTGTCGCTTTTGCATTCCATTCTAGACCCAGTGTTTTGAAATCTTTGTTATCGTGAAGTTGTATCAATTTATCTGCGTTATAATTATCACCCAACATTTCATTTAAATACGATTTATCATTGGAAGTCCATTTTCGTAATTGAAATCCTGCGCTGCTTAAAATAGTTGTCAATCGTGTTAAATTTCCATCGCATCCTTTTTCGTACTTACGCTAATCAACAAATCATCCAGAATCGTACATACGGAATGAGTTTTCTAATATCTTAAGAAGTTAGAAGCGTTTAAAATACGATTAACACTAAGCTTAATTGTAATGGTCAATTTAACATCAAATACTATTAGACCGAGAGCCCGCGACAAAATTCTACCCTCATAAAACATCACTCTCATTCTTTTGTGACTTATAGATAAATACATGTTCTCTCATAATAACTTGGTGTGCCTAACTCGATTTGGCCGGAAGTACTTGGCATACCTCCCTGAAGGGCAGGACAGTCGGTGTACCAATACCCTCATCGAACATCACGCCCATTTTTTATAACAAGAAGCTCAAGAAACTTTGGGTCTTCTTATTACCAGAAACGTTGGTGTGCCTAGCCGGAAATGGCCGGAAGTGGGTTGCAGACCACTTATTTAACAGACGATGGTATCTGCGTTACCTTACAAAACACATATGTCAAATTTGCCACAATTACAGAAGAATATATGTACTTTCATAGTAGTTTAGTCCAACCAACCCCGGTTGGCCGGAACGGTCTGGCACACCGACTTCAACAATTAACATCGTCCGTATACCATCACAATCATCGAACATCTCGCTCATTTTTTGGCATAACAAAGTTTACGGCTACTTATTACCAGAACCGTTGGTGTGCTTAGCCGGAAATGGCCGGAAGTGGGTTGCAGACCAGTTATTTAAAAGACGATGGAATCTGCGTTACCTCACAAAACACGTGTGTCAAATTTACCACAGTTATACAACAATATATGTACTTTCATAGTAGTTTCGTCCAACCAACCCCGGTTGGCCGGAACGGTCTGGCACACTGACTTCAACAGTTAACATCGTCCGTATACCATCACAATCATCGAACATCTCGCTCATTTTTTGGCATAACAAAGTTTACGGCTACTTATTACCAGAACCGTTGGTGTGCTTAGCCGGAAATGGCCGGAAGTGGGTTTCAGACCAGTTATTTAAAAGACGATGGAATCTGCGTTACCTCACAAAACACGTGTGTCAAATTTACCACAGTTATACAACAATATATGTAGTTTCATAGTAGTTTCGTCCAACCAACCCCGGTTGGCCGGAACGGTCTGGCACACTGACTTCAACAGTTAACATCGTCCGTATACCATCACAATCGAGCATCTCGCTCATTTTTTGGCATAACAAAGTTTACGGCTACTTATTACCAGAAACGTTGGTGTGCCTAGCCGGAAATGGCCGGAAGTGGGTTGCAGACTACTTATTTACCAGACGATGGTATCTGCGTTACCTCACAAAACACATGTGTCAAATTTACCACAGTTATACAAGAATACTTACTTTCATAGTAAAATTTTACAGTCAAATTTGATAATGTGCAAAATTGTAAATCTGTCAATGCTGCAAGAGTGGAGCTGTTTTATAAGTTCTTTGGAAGTAGCAGCACTGGTGACCAATTTTTGAAGGAGGTGACAAATTTCAGTTCAAAATTAATTCCGCCGTGCTGGCGCTCACTCCAGCAGAAAGTATTGAGAACAATATTTATAAATTCTATGTGGCAAAATGCTACCCATCAAAATTGCACAGTGCTACAGCCAGAAAAATCGTGGATGGAAATTTAATCAAAATCAACAACTGGAGCCAGTCTGGTATGCCTGGGATCCGACTCCACTACGGGAAGACGACATCATCAAATCCTCAATAAATGAAAATGATTCCGATCATGATGTAGATACGTCACCACGATGGTGATTCAGAACAAGAATTATAATTTAAGAGGCACCAAAAAATCCTACTTATTTAATTAGTAATTAGTAATTATTTAAAACAATACTTTAATATGTTGTTTACAATTTTTTAAATTGTAATAAAGCTGTTATTTCAAAATCTATTTTTAAGTTTTTTAATATTTGTTGCATATTGAATCATCAACACTGGAAGAAAAAAAGAACGCCAATTAAACAAGGCAGTCAAGGTACAAAAAATGTTTGGGCAGGTATTTTCCTTAATTTCGGGCTGGACACAACAAATTTGACACATGTGTTTTGTGAGGTAACGCAGATACCATCGTCTGTTAAATAAGTAGTCTGCAACCCACTTCCGGCCATTTCCGGCTAGCCACACCAACGTTTCTGGTAATAAGTAGCCGTAAACTTTGTTATGCAAAAAAATGATCGAGATGTTCGATGATTGGGATGGTATACGGACGATGTTCTGTTGAAGTCGGTGTGCCAGACCGTTCCGGCCAACCGGGGTTAGTTGGACGAAACTACTATGAAAGTACATATATTCTTGTATAATTGTGGCAAGTTTGACACATATGTTTTGTGAGGTAACGCAGATACCATCGTCTTTTAAGTAACTGGTCTGCAACCCATTTCCGGCCATTTCCGGCTAGGCACACCAAGGTTTCTGTTAATAAGTAGCCGTAAACTTTGTTATGCCACAAAATGATCGAGATGTTCGATGATTGTGATGGTATACTGACGATGTTAACTGTCGGTCGGTGTGCCAGACCGTTCCGGCCAACCGGGGTTGGTTGGACTAAACTACTATGAAAGTACATATATTCTTCTGTAATTGTTGCAAATTTGACACATGTGTTTTGTAAGGTAACGCAGATACCATCGTCTGTTAAATAAGTAGTCTGCAACCCACTTCCGGCCATTTCCGGCTAGGCACACCAACGTTTCTGGTAATAAGAAGACTCGAAGTTTCTTGTTATAAAAAATGGGCGTGATGTTCAATGAGTGTATTGGTACACCGACTGTCCTGCCCTTCAGGGAGGTGTGCCAAGTACTTCCGGCCAAATGAGGTTAGGCACACCAAGTTATTATAAGAGAACATGTATTTATCTATATGTCACAAAAGAATGAGAGTGATGTTTTATGAGGGTAGAATTTTGTCGCGGGCTCTCGGATTATATGCAATAAAATTCCAAATACATAGGTCCTTTTAATTTTAATTATTTTGCATTGCCAAACTTCTATTAGTGCTTCTCGCGGAATATTTCGAACGACCAGAGTCATTTATAATTGCTGCACACTTGTATTTGTATTCAGTTAGCTCTGAAGATGCGAGCCACATGGTTCGCGGAACGTCAGCATTTACAAATCTTAACACTGCAACACCCGGGTGTTTAACACCCGGCAGTTTATTTTCTAAATTTAATTAGTAGTAGTAGAGCTATGAGAGTTCTAGACCAATTTTACGTGTAAATTTTAAGGGGGTTATAGATTCGTTTTACTTCACGTCCAGGTAGAAAGAGTTAGCTATAGTTAGTCGTGAGAGTGACAAGGATAGCCGATATCCATTGCGCTCCTTATCTTTTGCGGGCGCAGTAGTCCAGGTAGTCACGTGATGCAAGTTGTGACTTTCTACCAAAAGTCCCCCAACCTCTAATTGTTTTGGTATTCCCATAAAAAATTCCCGCAACCGGATTTGCACTCGCGGATACAGACTGTGCGTTCACCACAACACCAACATCCTATTGATAACGCATGTGTGAATTTGCAATATATGGCACCTTATCGCAAGAAAATTATCAATCTAGAATAGATAAGAACCTCGTATTTATTTGTTATTAGTTTGATGTAAATACAAAATCTCTCTTAGTGTCTGTATTAAGTCAATTAATATTAAGAAATAACGTTGTAAATTCTACCATTTGGCTTTATATAGTACCAAAATAGCCGAACGAAATCCTTTTGCGGCCACAGCAGTCCAGTATATGTAATATATTAAATAATAGTAATACATTAATCTTTACATACTCATAATAGAGTAATGTCCCCAAGGTAGTCTCAATTTCATTTGGACATATAAAGCGTTTATTATCATGTGTGCTCAGTTCAGTTTTTCTTTGAGTGACAGATTGAACGATGTGACCTAGATTGGATTAAATTCTGGTCAACATCCAACTCTTTCGAACTAAACAAACAGTCTGTGTAATCGTCAAATGTTAGTATATTTTTAACTATATTATTTTTCACACCATTCACTTTTTTATCTTTATCCTTACCCTCTACCCGATAGGCGTACATCTTTGACCTTAATCCCACAAAGTCAGTCATCACTTTACCATTATTTTCATCTTTCATTAGACCCAGCACTTTTTTATTAAGACGTTGAATACTGTAATTATTATCTGAATTACTTCATAAAAATTAGGACATTTAACTTCATAAATGAGTGAGTCTGTGAATGTATAACAAGCCTTCGCCTTATCTCCAAAACGTGACCTCATATGTTTATAATGAAACTCATAAATGTTTATTTAATATATGTCGAGTATACAGATGCCTACATATATTGGTTTATTGAAATAAACCTCCAATTTATTAAGCTCTATAGCTACTACATTTTCAGGAAAATGGTAGATTATTGGACTTTGGTTTCGATATTAATGCTTTAACGCCGTACCGCCACTTATATTTTGTGAGCACTTTGACAATTGAATGTTTACAGATATTCTCCATTGTCTTCCCGAATACAGCGTTGTTCATAAGTTTAAAAAGATTATTTTCAAAATCATTTTTTGCAGCTGTTCTTAATTTTGTATTCAACTCATTGTATGATTTCAACCAATCGGATTGCTTAATTTCAATACCCGAAGAATTTTTGTTAATTTTAAACCGTTTTCTGTCGTAAGTTACTATAATGGAGAACATATCGTTGTTTACTGAATAAGCAACCCATTAATTTTGTTTCTTTAGAATTTGGTGGTGCGCCATGCTCAGTGCAAAATGGAAGGTCTAAATGATCACCATGAATATTTTCAGGGTACTCTAAATCAGCGTTCTTCAACCTTTTTAAGCCTGCGGACCGGCAAAAGGAGGAGAAATATTTCGCGGACCGGCTGACGATTAAGTGATAATACCACCCCAGTAGGTAGAAAACTGACACCTAAGTTTAAGCATGTAGTAGTAGAGTAAAAATCAATTTTGTTCAAAAATCAAATATTCTTCTAGAAATTCTGTTTGACACAAGTCTTTTGTTTTAAAATCATTTTCACTTCCATAACAGTCATATATCTGTATTTTTCTACATATACAGATATTATTTATTTATTTATTTTTGGTTTATTATGAAATTGTATTTATGTTATTGGTATAATAAAGTATATTCTATGTATTCTCTGATACAAAACCCAGTCCAGTACGTAGGAATTTAGCAAATAGTATTTTTTTGCTGTTTGGCATGTTATTGAACAGAAATTGAACACTCTTTATTCGACAATTTTGTAATCAAATATCTGTAACCAAAAAGATGTTTGGAGAAGATTGTCTCAATTTCAAGTCAATCGGTTATGAATTGGCTGAGATACCCGACTCAAAGGGTATTTGATGATTTTAAAACTAGTTTTGAAGAGAAATGCCAGCTCGCCACCATTTTGATTTTTGTTAAAGTTTTTCAGTACATACGTGATTTTAAAGACTTGTGTAAATTATGTAACTGTTGTATAAACTTGATTTTTACACTTGTACATGTTTAAATTTTTTTCGGTCCAAAAAGTAGACCCATACACTATTTCTTGTATTTCAATGTCGGGGGCCATTTCATTAATTCTTCTCTGAGTCGGGGTATTCGATAGTGGTACAACATCTAATTTTGTAGCAGCTTTGAGGACGCAACATTTCTTAAACGACATATTAGACGCAAAGCTTTACTAACTCTTCACAAATAGTGAACGTTTTTTTTTTGTTTTAGCTATACTGAGCTACGAAATAAGACGCTTGAAGCAGTGACTTGTTACTATAGTAGTCATAATTTACATTTGACTTTTCTGAATATACGTCTGATGAT
>OZ030391.1:46271629-46414129 GCA_964023965.1 Melinopterus prodromus | reverse complement strand
ACCTAGCCGTATATTCCCGATTGCTATTTCACAAGAGTGCGTAATTGGGGGTACACAACAATATATTCACTGTAGGAAGCACAAGTAGACACAAAAACGTTCGAAGAACAATTGAAAATAAATATTCTTTTCAGGGTTTATATACCACAGGCAATTGCGTGTGTAAATTATAATCAGCCAATAGGAACGAAGATTATTAATGGCAGACAAGATGATCGTGAAATTCATCAAATTTGTGCTTGATTTCCATAAGAAACACCGTTAAATCGTACATTCCGCGCTGTATGAAACTTTCGTCATAAGATTACATGCAAATAAGCGAGCACTGTTTTTTTCGCTGTTGTGATTAGTCGTATCTTTGAACTAAATAATCAAGTTTGTTCAATAAACAGTCATGTTCATCGGTGATTACGTCATATTGGAATATTCTAGAACAAAAACATAGATATTTTTAAATTTACGCGATAACTAAGATTTTCGTCCGCAACTCACTCACTGCGGCCAAGAGGCTAGATGTGTCATACTTTTTATAATGGTTGTAAATAATACTAATAAAAATATGGCATTAATAAGTATAATAAGTGCCGCTTCGACAATTTTTCTTTTTCGTTTGTATATGCAACCCCTAACAAACCCAATGGTGAAGTTATTTTTTAGATGTCACCCCGTTTAAAAGTTAGAGGTATGAGTTATACTATTGAAAATGATAGTTAAAGTGCCTTTCCGCAATGTCTATAACGCCATCTTGTGCATATACATAAAATCGGACAGAGTATTCAAGTCCAGACATACACACATAACGTTAAACAACACATCGTTGCATCCGGCAAGCCAAATCTGCATCGTCTGGAATACACACGTGGGTTCAAATATTTGCAAATAAAATTTCTAACGCGCGACCGTAGTACGTCACAACTCGCATATCACCCTGGACTGCTGTGGCCGCAAAAGGATTTCGTTCGGCTATTTTGGCACTATAGAAAGCCAAATGGTAGAATTTACAACGTCATTTCTTAATAATTAATTTGTTTTTCGGCTTTTGGGCGCTGGGAAGTCAATTAAAATATCACTTTTTCGCTGACGTTTTGGTTTTATTTGGAATCTTAATCATAGCTACAACAAACAAAATAATTAAATAAAAGAGCAGCTAAGAACATATAAATTTACCTCAAAGTGTGAACTAAAACTATAATAAAACTCGTGTCGGCCGACGGACATTTTACAAAACAGGAAATTAGCATCAACACATCAAAACATATATAAACAATTCTTTTAAAATCGAACGCACACAGGTTCCATACACAAAGCAAAGTCAAGTTGGTAAAACAGAAATAATATATTATCATATACAGGGTGTTAGTAAATAAGTTGTACAAACTTCAGGGGGTGATTCTGCATGACAAAATAATGATAGTTTGCTATATAAACGTATGTCCGCAAATGCTTCGTTTTCTGAGATCCCGTATCTATATATATATATATATATAGAAATTAACATAGCCGCCCACTAAATTTAGCATAAATTTAAACTAAGGGAAAAAAAGAGAAAAAATGAACCGAATGAACAAACATAATAATTTTCGAAGTCAATTCGAAGAGGGTAGCGCAACAACCTTTGTGACTGGGCGCTTATAAATGCCGGTGTAGGACGACACGGACATGGCCATCGTGACCGGGAAAAACAGTCTAACTACGCCAAAGGGCCAATATAACGGCGCCGAATTCGGTGTGATTAGAAAAACCACATCACCGGGAGCTAGGGTTTGGGATGCTGTGGTCCACTTGGACTTCTGTTGCAAAGTTTGTAAGTATTTCGACGACCATCTCCTCCAGACGAGTTGAGTCATTTGCCGAGTGAGTTGCCACCGCTTTGTCAAAGTTAGTTACGTCACCTTCGTAGTCAGGTTCCGGGCACGATAACGACGGAGAACCGATTAAAAAGTGGGCGGGGGTTAAATATTCTAACTCATCCACATCGGAGGGTAAAGTGCACAAGGGCCGCGAATTGAGAATAGCCTCTATTTTGGCGAGAACCGTCGCGAATTCTTCGTACGTGAGAGATCGGGTGCCGACAACGCGAGTAAGGTGATGTTTGACACTTTTGACTCCGGCTTCCCACAAACCGCCAAAATGGGGAGCGGCAGGGGCATTAAAGCTCTAAATTATGTCTCTTTGCGCCAAGTTGCCACCGATGCGCCTATGTTACAAAAGTTTTCAATCGATACGGGGGAGTCTTCAACCACGAAAGGGCAATGGTCGAATCACTGCACAAAACAAACTGGGAAATAGACAATCTTTCAATTAAGGGACACAATTCCAGTCGGGGCACAGAGAGAGAACGTAAGGGGGCAACTCTACTTTTCGACTTCAACAGAGAAATGCCAACATTGTCTGGGGTTGCGGGACGCGATTCCGTACGTAAATAGGCGACGGACGCATAGCCGTCCTCAGACGCGTCGCAGAAACCAACAATTATGCTATTAGAGCAACATTTGGGGAGATATAATCTGGGAATTTTTACTTCTAACAGGCTGGACATTTGCACTTGAAAGGTCAACCACAAGTCCAATAAAGAATTGGGAAGAGGATCATCCCAGTCGACGTTTGCTTTCCAGAAATCCTCCGTGAACCTCTCCGCAAGGAACACCACCGGAGAAATCCAACCTAATGGATAAAAAATGGGTGAAATGTTGGAGTATTGAACGTTTAGTAGCTGTTCCTACAGTGGGAGAGACGTTGTAAGTAAAGGAATCCGTTTCCGCATCAAACCGGATACCAAAAATCTTAAAGGAAGGAGATTCTCCCGAGGTGATGTCCAAAGACGGCTCACGATCTTCGATTGGGATCTGTTCCAGAAATTCCGGGGAGTTACTAGTCCACTTCTTCAATGTGAAACCAGCACTCGCTAAAAGAAGAACTAGTTCATTCTTTAATTGGAGCGCTTCTTCAAGGGTTTGAGCGCCTGTGATAACGTCATCGACATATACATCACTGCGTAAAACTCGAGAGGCAATGGGAAAAGTCAGCTGTCCATCCGACGCGAGCAGCTGAATTACTCTAAGTGCCAGAAATGGGTGCACGAGAGACCATATGTGACGGTTCGGAGTTCATATTCCTCTATGGGTTCACCAGGATCCTCCCGCCACAAAATGTGCTGGAAATTACAGTCCGAAGGGGCCACTAAAATCTGACGATACATCTTACAGATGTCTGTGGTGAAGACAATTTGGTGTCAACGAAAATTTAAAATAAGATCGCTAACATCATGCTGTAAAATCGGACCTGGCAATAAAACATCATTTAACGAAACGGTGGAATTCACTCGAGACCAAGGTCTAGCGGAAGCATCAAAAGCAACTCGAATTTTAGAGAGAGACTGGAGATCTTTGTAAACACAGTTTTAGTTTTAGTGTTATGGCAGCTGGTTCAGCATGGATAACACTCTTCTAATTGACCTGGTGATAACGACAACACTTGATATGGCCAGGGGTTGACCACACGTAGCACTTTGGAGTCGCGTTCTCCGCAAAAACTATATATTGAGACGGGTTGGACGTGTATTTGGACACGAAACGATGCACTCGGGTCTGCTTTCTATCGCTCAGTGAGTTGGGAGTGGGAAATTATGGGGGTAAGGGAAGAGAGGGAAAACTGGATTCCAAACATTCTGGTTCCAATAATATAAAATAAGTACCCAACAAATAAACCAAAAATCAGGCACGATAACATCATCGAGTTGAACGTATAACATCTGGAGGACGTTGTGTGTGTTCTGATAACGAATAAGTATAGTTGGGTTATGGAATCTTTCCTGATTGTCAAAAATGACAGTCGTCTGAGAAGACATACGTCCAACGTTAATGTCAATCTTTTAACATTTTGTAGAAAGAGTGAAGGCATGACAATCGCATCGTAACTAGCTCATGTCACGTGGCCTTCGACCAGGCAGGCTACGTACCAATCACAGCCCGTTCATATTTAAAGCGACGAATTAAAGGGACTGATTTTAATATTATTAATTGCGTACGAACTGATTTTTTTCTTTAACAAAAAACTTTGCGGACGGTTCTGGTATACGGTTGGCACTAATAGAGGGTGTTAATTTTGAGACTTAGTGCAAGACTTATTGGAGAAGTTAAACTGAAGTCCGTGCCACTCACGAATTACGCCTATGCGTATCAGAATTATTCAGGGGTTACAGCAACTACCAACGACCACAGTCCAACTCGGAATGTTCGATAAGTACACATCACGCGCAGGTATCTGAGATTGACTAGACGTTAACCGTGACACAGGACGCGACCGCAAAATATTAAGGTGGGAAACTTTCCGCGTTTGCGTGCATCGCTTGGTACATGAACCGATGGCGTTTTGCGTTTGCATTCGCGTCTTGCGTAAACCCAGTTTTAACGTTTAACTATTTGGTATTGACACTTGTTGAGCGAGGTTAAAGATTCTTTCGCTCGCTGGCGACTTTTATCGCCGGTGTGTATCGAACAGTTGCTATGTGTAATCACTGTAGTCATGTCATTTATTTCTGTTTAGATATGCGATCAACACCTCGTGACAATCCACCACTTTATGACATAGGAGCTGTATTTGGAAAGCATCTATCTCCGACAATAGCAAAATCAGACCCTGGTGCACTGCAGGAAACAACAAATCGGGGAGGTGACCGAGATTTTCTTTCACTTGCAATAAAACTTCAATCCAATCATGAAACTCATCAAGCAAAGGTAATGTCCAGTTTGGTTTTCCAATTCTATATAGTACAATTTTAAAACGCATTTAGGCTAGTATACAGTTGGGTTGGGTTGGAGTTGGGTTTTGGTCATGTGGAAATTTGACCAAAATCACTAAACACATTATTCTACACCATAAAAAATGTCATCTTGAGAAGTTTTATCCGTGTGCGTTGGTTTGTTTATGATAAAATTTCAATTAAAAGTAGTAAAGTAATAATACGGTGACCTCGTCGGAAATACCTGAAGTATTACAGCCAACTGTGGCTGGCAACGATGCAAAAGCCATTTGCAAACATGTCGCTGTCAAACAAACATTTTTCTTTCGTGTCTTGGCAGTTTATTCTTCCGTTTTTTTCTACTATTTTACTATCACGCCCCGGCCTACAACACGCTCTATACGACAAATAAAATTTATAATGTAAACCAGGTTCGTTAAACTAAGCAGTTACTACGGGCATTTAAAAAATAATTTAGTAAACTGAACAGAACTTTATTATAAATTTATTAAAAAATAATATACATAAATCTATCAAACAAACATAAATATATCCATGCTGTTAACAGTAAACAAACTCTCATAAAGTTAGCAACAAATACAGGATCATGCTAAGTAAGTCATAGTATATTCGGAAAAACTTCTCCTTCTTACAAGCGTATGCAGTAGGTAGAATAATACAGTCTGTTCCTTCTTGTAATTTCAGTTTATTTTCTGTTACAACATGTTTCGGCTAAAACCCATCATCAGCTAGCTGTAATAATTAGCAATAAATAGTGAAAAGTCGAAAAAACAAAACAAATAGAGAAAACTTACGCAACGTCTAAATTTTAAAATCGTGTACATGTACATGTATAAAACGGACAACATTCTTTGTCTGGGTCACTATCGGGGCTGGTGTCAACGTCGGGTCACTCTTATTTCGTCTCTCGCTTGATTTAATATAAGACAATACATAAATAATCAAATTCCGAAACAAGATACGGTAAATCTAGCGGTCGAGGTTAGGTTATATCGCATAAGGACGGAAAATCGCTAATTACCTCGGTATCTAACTTTCGCCGTTTATTCGTAGGCAATTGAGCGTTCGGCAGCGGTGTAGTGGCGGCGAATAATTTTGCTAGGAGCATCAGCGAACATTCATCCATAGAAACACTTATTCAACTCGACAATAACGGCAGAAAGCTTACAAAACACCACGTCGAATACAATTAAAATGGCGAGCATGAGGACGGTCCATGCGCAATCGCGATCGCGACGGGTCGGTAATACAAGTCATATATCGAGGGTTGTACATATACAGGGAAAAACAAATTTTAGGGGTCAAAACTTAAATTTAAATAACAAACCGAAAACAGTTGACTAAACGCTAAGTTACATAATACAATTATATATTCCGCAGATACTTGGAGGTTTAGTTGGTTGTTTAACAGTAGTTTGCCGTCTCTCTGATGTCTTTCAATTTCGGGAGCTTCCAGAAGATTGAGTCGAAAACCTTTATTTTGGCTGTGTATGAGTTTGATGTTTGTATTGTCTGTGCTACTGTGTCCACTCTCATGAAGGTGTCTGCCAACATTGGATTTGACTTTGTTCGTTCTGTGTTCCTGGATTCTTGCCGTGAGTGATCGGCCCGTTTCTCCGATGTACATTGCGTCGCAGTCGTCACACTGTATCCGGTAGACTCCGCTCTTTGTCAGCAGGAGATCAGTTTTTTGTTTAACCTGTGGGAGACTGGAGAATATCTTGTTTTCGGTCTTGAAAGCACATCTGATATTGAAATGTTTGAGAGTGTTGTTAAGCTTTTCTGATATTCCCTTGGTGTATTTGAATGGTCTGTAGGTCCATGTAGAATCATCATTGGTGTCTCCTGTGAATAGGGGTTCTCTTCTGCGTCTCTCGCTTCGTATCATCTTGTCAATCGTTTTCGTGTCGTAACCGTTGGTTATAGCTATTTGTTTGATGATGTTAATCTCTCTATCAAAATGTATTACCTTCATGGGGATGGTGAGGGCACGATGTATGAGGCTGCGAAATGCTGCCATCTTGTGTTTATGGGGGTACCAGAGTCGGCCGGAATCAGTGCACTGCATGTGGTTGGTTTGCGGTATATTTGGAAGTCAAGTGAATCCTCCGATCTCGTCACAGTTAGATCAAGGAAGTTGAGGGTTCCATCCACTTCGTCCTCTCTAGTGAACTTTAGTTTAGGATGTAAGGTGTTTATGTAGTTTTCAAATTGTTGGAGTTCATCATATGTGCCAGACCACAAACAAAAGAATGCTCTGAATCGGGCCATTGTCGACTTTGAGCGCTCGCCGTCGAGTGATTCGTCGACGGATCCGTTTCTATTATGGCGCAATCGATTCGTCGTTCTTTTCTGCATAAGAGCATGTATCACCACCGGTCACCGCGACTCACCGACCGGTCGATGATCACAACGACCGGACGGCGTACCTCTCCGACCGGTCGAGTGAGAATATATTTTTGGATTTTGCCGCCCCGTATGTCATTAACCTGCAGTCCGATCTACACCCGGTCGGACTCAATCGATTCCCCGTTCAATTTACTATAGTAAGGGGAACGATCGCTGATTTTTTTACGATTTTTTTCCCTCGCCGATGCCCTTTCCGACCGACCTTCGCCGACCGCTAAATTATTTTTTTGCGCGAAAGCCACAACCGATACAGAGAAACGGACTTCTGCGTCGTTTTCAGCGTGCCCGAATTAGTTAAGGACGTGACTTTCAGCGAAATCGGCGATTTGGTCATTTTTGACTTTTTTAAATGTATGGATATTTTGTCAATTTTGGCCGTTTTCGGAAATTTTCACTTTGCGCTCCTGCAGCTCGGCAACCGATGTAGTTGTGGGTGGCAGAAATCGATTCCTCGTTTCAATTGTGACCAAGCCGTGGTAGCGGCGGCCCACGAAAAAAATCCGTTATCTTGAGGCGAACGTTTTTCGAAAAACTTGCATAGCGAAATTCAAAAATCAATTTCGATTCAATTTTTTTTTCCCGCTGTCATCGTTTTCGTTCTCTTTAAAGTGTTTTAGATCGAATGGATAGACAAACTTATGTTTATGCGAAAACGCTTCCTTCACGGAGAATTTTCCTTTTAAAATTTTCGGTCAGATTTTTGGCTCCGAATCGGGCCATCATCGACTTTGAGCGCTCGCCGTCGAGTTATTCGTCGACGGATCCGTTTCTATTATGGCGCAATCGATTCGTCGTTCTGTTGTGCATAGAACCGGTCATCGCAACTCTCCGACCGGGCGAGAGTCTCTCCGACCGGGCGACGGTCACTGCGACCGGGCGATAAGCCTTGTGCTACCTGCCACGGCACCAAGTAAATTGACTCCGCCTACATCGCGCAGCGGTTGGATGGTAAGCGGGCTGCCTTAAGGGTCGGCAACCGATTAGGCACACAGAAATCAAATAAAATCAATATCTACCAGGCGTTGCGTTGGTTAGTGACAATTCAATTAATGTCTCAATTGGCAAGATTGATAATGAATATCTTATTTTAATTACGTACCTCTATTTATTGATGATGATAAAATATATTTGCATTAACACGTTTTGTACATTCATCACTTAAATAATGTACTATAATCATGCTTGTTGGCACTTGGTGCCATTTCAGCGTGCAAATTATCACTACAAATTGGTTCTGTATTTACAATTTAGATAGGCTCTGTTGTGATCTTTGTTCGTTTTCATTTCATTACATGAATGCGAAATATTTGAAAATAAACGATGACAATGAACGGTAAAAAATGATGAAAATCGTTGAAGCGTAAATACTCATCTCGCGTTGCTATGAATATCGGGGGCGTGGCCGAATTCGGTGCTTTTCTGGCGGCTCGTATTAATTCTTACTAGTTTTGGTAAATTTTATAAATTATTTCGTTTTAATTTATAAAAGTTCTATATATAGGTACTTACGATTTATAAACTAATGTTATAAAAAAGAAATTAAAATCACATATAAATCAAGTAAAATCAATATCCAATATCTACAGGCGTTGCGTTGCGTTGGTTAGAGACAATTCAATTAATATCTCAATTGGCAAGATTGATAATGAATTTCTTATTTTAATTACGTACCTCTATGGACTGCTACAAGATGTCGTTGTATTTCAACTGTCATGCACTGTCGGCGCTGAGAAAACACCTTTTCTACGTTTTAAGCAGTGCAGTATCAATAGATGGTCAATAGTGGCTAATATTGAGTTGTCTGTTGAGTTCGCGACAATGAACACATTTTCGATAACAGTAGATCTGCTTCCAAAGCTATTTACCAATGAAATAGACACTGCTAGATCAAATCCGAATATGACCATAGGCCGTAGTAACATTAAAACCATGGAAGATATCCATATGTGGGTGCGGGAATATTCGGAAAATACTAACACCCAGTGGATAGTGCATAAATCTCTCCCAAACGCAGAAAAAATAGTTTGCTCGTTTGTATTTGCCGTGTTATTTTGTTTTAGTTTTAGTAAAATATCGAGAACAATAACTTATCAACTTTTTTTTAATTTTTAATATTTCGCCTAAATCAAAGACTTCATCAGGAAATTAAATAAACTATAAAAATCCAAACTAAGTAAAAGTTAAAAAAAAGTGTTCACTTAGTATAGTATTTTTACAGTTTAATTATCTGATGAAGTCTGTATTATAAGTAAAATAAGACCAGAAGAAGTTATTGTAGCCGATATACCAATATTTACTGAAACATTAATATACCATATAATACTTAAAAAACCTGTAAATTACAATAATGATACAATTTTAATGTAGGTATTACTTTATTTTAACTTATTTAATGCATGTTAACTTTTCTATAGAAGTTCTTTAAGATAAGTTATGTGCATTGTTTCATCCGTGACGTTGTTTATTCTAGACAATCGTAACGATAATAATGTTCATCATATTATTATAATATTTATTTAACATTTTAATTTCTTTTTTATAACATTAGTAAATCGTAAGTATATAGGTATAGAACTTTTATAAATTAAAACGAAATAATTTATAAAATTTACCAAAACTAGTAAGAATTAATACGAGCCGCCAGAAAAGCACCGAATTCGGCCACGCCCCCGATATTCGTAGCAACGCGAGTTGAGTATTTACGCTTCAACGATTTTCATCATTTTTTACCGTTCATTGTTATCGTTTATTTTCAAATATTTCGCATTCATGTAATGAAACGAAAACGAACAAAGATCACAACAGAGCCTAGCTAAATTGTAAATACAGAACCAATTTGTAGTGATAATTTGCACGACGAAATTGCACCAAGTGCCAACAAGCATGATTACAGTACATTATTTAAGTGATGAATGTACAAAACGTGTTAATGCAAATATATTTTAGTATGGGTTGTATATACCATTCTGTTTAGGAGAGCATGGATGTTAAAATCTCTATTTTATCTGAATTGTATCTATTTTATGCGGTTATTAGTACTTAAAAATCATCAATAAATAGACGTACGTAATTAAAATAAGATATTCATTATCAATCTTGCCAATAGAGATATTAATTGAATTGTCTCTAACCAACGCAACGCAACGCCTGGTAGATATTGATTTTACTTGATTTCTGTGTGCTTAATCGGTTGCCGACCCTTCAGGCAGCCCGCTTACCATCCAACCGCTGCGCGATGTAGGCGGAGTCAATTTACTTGGTGCCGTGGCAGGTAGCACATCGCTTATATGCGACCGGTCGAGAGAGAATATATTTTTTGACTTTGCCGCCCCCTATCTCATTAACCTGCAGTCCGATCTACACCCGGTCAGGCTCAATCGATTCAATTTACTTTTTTTTTTTCCCCGTTCCCCGTTCAATTTACTACAATAAGGGGTTTCGATTTTCGCGGGACACGATCGCTGATTTTTTTACGATTTTTTCCCCTCGCCGATGCTGAAGTGTCGACCGAAAATTCCAATACAAATTCAACGTAAATTATCACGTGCATATAATTACAAGATCAAACGAACTTACCTAAGTGAAGTTCGATCTTGATTATATGAAGCCTCGTCGAAATAAATAATACATTGTAGTACCTTCTATTCTTGTACCGAATCACACGTTTAGAGTAAAAAAACTGAAAAAACTACGTACTCCGCCGGCTGCGGGCATATGCCTGATTCACTATTTCATTTCTTCAGAGTCTGGGAAAAAATGTTTGCAGTTACTTAAGGGGCTATTAGGGAGTGGTGGGTGATTATTTATTTCGACGAGGCTTCATATAATCAAGATCGAACTTCACTTAGGTAAGTTCGTTTGATCTTGTAATTATATTACAGCCTCGTCTCATAAATAATACATTGTAGATGTTTAGAGATATAAACAGCAAAATTTTATTTCTACCACATAAGAAGGTTTGTATCAACAAACGATAATCCAAATTATTAACTCCAAATTAGCTTCCTATGATCCTAATAAAGCTAATATTAAATTATCTTCTACGTATGTTAACAGTATTAAGAGGAATCACTAGAGGTAGTAGCGTACTACAAAACAACACTACATAAAAACAAACATACTGAGCTTCATGGTGTGTTAATATTCACGTGTAATACATTAAATTATAGATAAAGGTATAGTACAGAGGCTACTAATGCCACTTTTTTTCATTTTTGTTATAGTTTGTTTTTAAAACCTTGCTAAAGAAGCCAAAAATTGGTAATTTTTGTTATTTTTTTATTCCAAATCAGAGCTAAATATTAAAAAAGCAATATTACAACATTTTGTATTGACCCTTCGTGAACTTATGTAAAAAAAATCGCAACAAAATATGAATGTTGTAACGATTTAATCCTTGCTTTTTTGAACACGTGTATCAGACGAGAATAACAGATTTTACCGTCGCGTCGTACGGTGCAGCCATCTGTGGGACAAATGCCACATCACTCGCTTCGACCAATCAAATTCAACTGGTACAGTCGCAAACAAAATAAATTTTACCGTGCTGGTGGCGCCAGGCGTCTGCGTAAATTTTATGCAACGACCGGCTTAGAAATTAAGACTGCATGCTTTTCCGCAAGTGAATTTCGGCACAACAAAATAGGTCCAGAACCTGACTTTAGTTCGACTTGTTGTCTTTATAGTAACAGACGCTTGCAATATGGGCAAACTAAAAAATCGGCTGCCTTTATGTGGCCCGCGGTCTAAGAAAACTAACAACTTGCGACAGTACCTGCGGAAAGTGTATATGTAGATATTATACGTGTAGTGTAATTATAATACAAATATTTCCTTGTCTTTCTTCACTAGTTAATTTGGGCAATACTCTATTGCGTGTGGGATTACTATATATTTCAAAAAACTTTTATAAAGGTGTTATACATCCATTGACAGAAACTCTTGCGCCTAATACGTCATGTCATCTGGTAAGTATATATGTAAATGTGACAATACACAGTATTGATTGATTGCTTGCGGTACATCATTTGCGAAGTATTTTTTTGCGTTGAACCTAAGTCTGACATCCGATGGACTAGGCTTTATTTACAAGATACTTCAATATATTTCAAGAGTAAAATTTCAATTGCACAACGTATGCACGCAGAGACTCTCCTACAAGGCGCTATAATACCACGCGTTGTATGAAAACGCGTTATAGGAATTTGAGGATCGCAAATGTTGACGTATCCGCATTGTACGATAATCGCGTGATAATAATTATAATAATAATAATAATAATAATAATAATAATAATAATGACTTTATTTCCACCAAAAAGCACATTACAAAGTCATATCCATATACAAAGAAAAAGAAAAATGCTTCCGGAGAAAACAGGCGGAGTTCAGGTTGCCACACGCAGTGACACCTGCTCTTCCACTCATACCTTAAAACAAACAAACAAAATAATGAATGTTTGATGATTTCTAAACTAATTAATATATACATGTAATAAATAAGTAAAGAATGCCTGGTCAAATTGAGCGCTACGCGCCGCGCCGAACCGATTTGAGGTGCTTCTCAATCTTCGCCTGAACACCATGCACCGATGCACTACTCCTTATATTTAATGGTAAACCGTTTATTATGCTTGTAATTTGATAGGAATAGCCATGCTTGAACAATTGACTTCTGTGCATTGGTGGAGTCAGTGTGCCCTTGAACCGAATGTTCACAGTGCGAACATCAGTTCTGAATTTAATTTTTTCAAACAAGTAAGGAGGCCTCTCAGTGCTAATTATATTATAGAATAAGGTCGCAGTGTGAAGAATTCTTCTTTCTTTCATATTCAGCCAGTTAACTACTGACAACTTATGCGATACGTGCTGTCTGCGTCGTACACCAAAAATTAGACGCAAACACGAATTCTGAACCCTTTGAAGTTTACAGGCACTTCTATAAGACAGGCAGGGACTGTACAGGACATCGCAGAAATTCATATGTGACAGGACAAGTGTTTCACAGAGCAAAATCTTTGTTTTTCTATTAAGAAATTCACGGTTGGCGTATATTACCTTCAGAGCAGCATAAGAATGTTGTTGAATGTTTTAACTCTAAAGATTCGCCATCGATGTCAACTACAATCCTCTCCCGAAAAGTGGTGTCAGACCTAATCTTCTTTGGACCAAACAAAATTAATTCCGTTTTAGAGTGATTTAAGCTGAGACAGTGCTTCCTAGAAATTTCATCTAAATTGTGAATATCTGCAAGTCTCTTGCATGCGACATCCACCTCAGCCGGCAAAAATGACAGGTAAATCTGGGTGTCGTCAGCGTAAAAATGACACATACAATGATCTATATGCCTGCTAAAAGATGATGTATACATTGAATATAATAGTGGGCCCAATATCGAACCTGATATGATGTATTCGCAAGCGAGTTGGTGTGAATTCGCGTTGTAGAAACCGCGTTGCCGGAGAGTCTACTGTATGCGCGTATTTATATATAATCGTATTTATATAAAAATAATCCAATAAAATAAATAAATATCAATTTGCTAGAAAAAATATAGGTACCAAAAATATATATTTTCTTGTAAACTTTTAGCATTTACTTATAAGAATACTTCGGTTCTTGTGTCGTGAGTTTTTATTCAATTAAAGCATCTATTTATTTCGTGTATTATTAAAAAAAACACAAATACAAGAAATAATCAAAACAAAAGTATTGGAATGGAAATAAAAAACGTAAGAAAATATGTACTGAAATGTATAATGACTAAAATATTCGAATTCATTTATATGTGTGTTATCATTACAGCCACCAATAATAACGAATAGTTCAATACCGACAAACTGCAGGAAGAATAATAATGAAAATAAAATCGACGAATTGTCACATTATATTTACGTAAGTCAAGAAAGGGTTACAGTACATATATTCAACATTTGTTAACCTGTTGTTTCTACTTGTACATGGAAATATACAAATATACTTGTGGGCATAAATTCAGGAGCACGTATAAAAATGAGCGAGCATTTGACGGAATCAGGCAGACAACAGAAAGATATTTGATTCTGTCAAAATTTAATTATCGCAATATTAGGGTCTTTAGGGTGATTGCTTCATTCCAGGAACATACAGGATGTCCAACTTGTTTTCTGTATATAATTTTTTTTAGATAGGCAATACTTACACCTAGTTGCGTCACTCGATAAGGAATTAAAAGTAGAACGAATAAAAATTCAAAAGAGATAACTTTTGGTTAGTCAACATAGTGAAAAAAAAATTTTATATGAGGTGTGTTTTACCTGAAAGTATCGATCTCTGCTAAGTATGAACGACACATTTGATCATTTGAACATTTGATTATTGATGCACAAAGAAAACGTTAAATGTTTTTAAATAAGTAACTTAGTACAAATGCTTTTACGGTCAGAATCATTTAGAAGATAAATAGTTACCGGGTTATGCCGTGAGTCAAAATTCATAATTTCTGTCTTAGCGAACCATGCTGTTCGTTACTTCAGAGCTAACTGAATATTAGTTAATAATAAATGTTTATTGTCTAATAATAAATGTAAAGTAATAAATGATTTATGTAAGTAAACCTCTGTTTTAGCAAAGCTACATTTTTTTAACATACAAAACCTAAAATGTTCAACCATAGTTAGTAGTAAAATAGGAATGTTATAATAAAGCAATTAATTAATTTGTATCATTGTATTATTTTGTGAAATTGTGTTTGCATTTAAAATGTACAAGAAACGCATTTCAGAACATAAGTATATTATGTGTGAATATCAAGCCAATATGCGATAGAATTACAAATACAAAATTATTAGTAAACGGAATAACAGGGACGGTGCCGTAGACTGGCTCGGCGCCAGTCAACACCGCCGGCTCATTTGATCTTCGCCGCAGCCCTTGTTCAAAGTGAAGCCGACGTTCCCCTAATAAGTGTTTCTGCATTTTCTGCGGAGTGTACAATGGGCGCGGCTTGTTTCCTCCTCTCGCCCCTCAGTTTCGTCTAACTTTCGAGGCCGGTGACTGACATTTACTCTTAACTAATTTATTTTTAATTGTTTCCAAAAAAAAAAAAACAAAAAACTGCCGACTATAACTTTTGGTGACTTATCTAAAATTTACAAAAGTATTAGAGTTATCTATCCGTCTCCTTGTTAATCTTACTGTAATTAAGCAGTAAATTCAGCAGCGGGTAATGTGGAGGCGCCTGGTTTGTAATGTCAGACGGAAATGTTTACATCTCAATCCACTTTTATTATTATCATCTAGGTTTTTTTGTAGTATTTAGTTTTATTACAGTACTGTACACCAGCAGTTACTGCACATATATTGCGATTTTGATGGAAATATGGCAGTTTCAGAGTAGGCTGTCTGATTGGCCCGGATGTTATTATCCGCTTGCCATTTTCTAAGACAATTCCAACAGTTCATTGCTTTTATTATGCAAATAATTACGTCATGTAGTAGCTAGTGCCATCAACACTGCAAATTTGGTGGACAACAGCTCCAATATGTCATGTACATTGTACATACCCTGGGACTATCTCCGATTCCCAGGTAACGTTATATTTTGACAAACTCGGTCGTAACCCAAACGCGCCTTTAATAAAGCTCTAAAACCTTCTGCTAATCACCAAAATTTGCAATATGGCTGCTAGTCACACATTAATTATTGAAAATTCCAAAACAAATACCGTTGGATTCTAACATTGAAACATCGATATCTAAGACGCTCCAGGTGTCCAGCTTTCTACAATGACTTGTACAACAGCTGTGAGGGCCAAAGAAGGACCACTATTCCAATAATTGACAAGAGCATCAAACCAACAAAACTTTCCGGATATTTCAAGCACAAAATAAAATTCTACAATTTGTGTTCGTCCGAAATGCCAAATATCAATTTTTCGCTTTTCAAACTTAACTATCATATCCCAAAAGTAGCAGCTTAACTCCCCTTTTGTACCGTTATATCCCATTCTCGACTGAACTCTGTCTCATGTTTGTCTCAAGATGCCTGTAGTACTGATGCCTGTAAGTAAATATTTTTGCTTTGCACCATATCCAAGTCTCCCTGGCCAACCTAACTAGATGGTAAAATTACTGTCCCTACAGATGATATAAGATAAGGGTGTCGTATTATCAACACTACATATAATATTACAGTTTGATGTGTTTTTGGAAAACCTACTTTAAAATCTCTACTTAAAAAATAGAGCCAGTAATTCTAAATAAATTTATAGAAAACTCTGTTCTAATTTTTCTCAGTCTCCCAATACCCCATCCGATTTTATAACGCATCTGAATAATATAAAGTTATGTGGATTTTTTCGAATTGTTTTGGGGATATTCTGTACCCACTAATGACGCCTTTCGAAAGATTATCAGAGATGTTTATTACAGCATTAAAGCCTCAATTTAACAAAATTCAATCGAAAGGTTTCATAAAGAGTCATCATAGCGTCCAGCGGCACCGCCTGAAGTCTTTACACCTAAGAATCTTGCAAATTCACGTATTTTGCACATATTTATTTCTTGAGTGTGTTACGGTAAGATAAAATTCCCCCATATTTTTTTTTTATTTGGCAACGAGATTGCTATTGTAACGGAATTACGAATGCAACCTAAATGTATTTCTTCCCTAGTGCATAATATACACTATGTAGTTTACGTTTATGATAGTTAATTCCATATCTCAAATATTCTAGCAGTTTAATTGTATCGTTAACCTTTTCTGACAATTCTTTGCTGTTTTATTTTACAGCAGAAAATCATTCAGGTAACTAACCGGCAAAAAAAAAATTTCTAATCTTTCACCACCGTTTCATTATTTTGATAAAATAATAGCTAAGCAGAGGATAATATAAGCGGCATACAATGACATTGATAAGGTACATTGTTAAATTTAAATCTAGATATTTTTTATCCGATTCTCTTACAGCGACTGGTAAATAGGTGTCTGAAGTTGCCATTTAGTAATTTTTACCAATTTAATAAAAACTGAGAAAGACACCTCAGTTTGTTAGAGCATTGCGCTAGCTACGCAATAGTCCCTGAGTAATTTCCAGGTTATCGCTGTAATTTATTTAAAATCTTCATCCCTCCGGAATATCACCATCTTTTATACATTTGAGAATAGTTAATATTAACCAATTCTATCCTTGTAGACACAATATTTTGGACGGGACATGTTACAAAACCAAATTTACCCAACATCCGAGCTAATTTTCCATCTTAATTTTAGTAACGTTACATCAACTACTGTAAGAAAAGCTCAAAGTCTAGCAGTTTGTCAAACCTGTACATTTACTTAATGTTCTTCGCCCCTATCCGTTCATTGCGTTGGGTGCGACCTATACCCTGCGTAGGTACTGGTTCTTGTGTAGAGAGTCTTTGATTGTTCACGCTGTTCGCTCTGATCTGGTCCTTTAGAGTTTGTCTTTGACCATTCCTTTCATACTAATTTTTGGTATTCTTAGGTGAAAAAATCACGTCAAATTACCATTAATTTGTGGGGGCTTTCATTATGGCCACATTAAAACCATTCCTTAAATTGTAAGCCGCAAGCTCCCGTCTGATTTTGTTTTTGAATCGCTCAAACCCTTTATAAATCGTTGAGTGGATTCTACACCCTCTCCTTTTGCAACCTTGCTGTTAACACCCTACATATAGCTGAACAGAGCTGTCTCCACTTTGAGTCAAATTAGATTGTCATCTATTGTCTCATTTGATATGAACTCGCGAGATTCCAGCAGTAGCTACTGGATTTAGCTTTGAGCCCGTGGTAACTGACACCTACTAGTAGGCGCCATTAGTACCTGCGACAATATTTCTTCTTCCATATATACCTCCTCTTTTGTTTGGAAAACAATTATAATAGCGGATTGTACAGGGTCATTATTAATGATTGTAGTCGAAGTAGGCCGTGTCAATGTTAATAATTTTGTGCCGCTATACCCAAACAACTGTCAAACATGAAATAGGTTATGTAACCAATGTAACTTTTGTGTGTAGAACAGTGGTATTCCATTCAAATAGAGGGGCAACTAGAAATATTTACATTTGATTTCATACTTCGACTACAATCATTTATAATGACCCTATATTATTCATGCAAACAAATGCGTTTTAAAAAAAACGTGAGTATTTTTGTTATATGTAAATAATATCATAACATATACTCGTATAATATGAGCAAACAAGCTAATTCCCTTCTATTATAATGATAACGTATTATATTTTATTCTTAACTTTACATCAAAGATATGTTATATATTCTTGTCCCTTTTTCTATTCGGTTATATATTGTACATAAATATATGATGAGCATTACTATCACAAGCAAGCTATTTGCAAACTATGCTGTCATAAGCATATCACGGCTACTTTATTGGACGTCTGTGTTCACAAACACAGCCCTATATTATGATACATACAAAAACAGTCCATGCTGTGTCACAAGCAGGTTTATAATATCTAATGATAATCTATTATTCAATATATATATATGAATATTAATTATGAGCATTGATATCACAAGTAAGCTATTTGTCAACTATGCTGTCTCAAGCAGGTTTATATTGCGGCAAGTATATTGCCGGACTTTGTTCACACACAAGGCAATATATTATGGGCAATGCTATCACAACCAAACTAATTGCACACCATGCTGTCACAAGCAGGTTTATACTATTGTCTACGATAATATGTTATACAATATATATGTAAATACCTATATGTATATTATGAGCATTGCTATCACATGCAACATGCAAGCTAAGTGCAGACCATGCTGTCACAAGCAGGTTTATATTATCTACGTTAATATGTTATATTATATACATATATAATATTGCTCTCTCAAGCAAGCTAATTACCAACTATGCTGTCACCAGCAAGTTTTTATTATCTAATGATAATGTATTATATTATATACATACCTTATAATATTGCTATCACAAGCAAGGTAATTGCCAACTATGCTGTCACAAGCAAGTTCTTCTTATCTAAGGATAAGATATTGTATTATATACCTACCTATAATACGGGCATTGCTAACATAAGCAAGCTAATTGCAAACTATTGCAAATACTGCTGTCACAAGCAAGTTTTTCTTATCTAAAGATAAGATATTGTATTATATACCTATAATACGAGCATTGCTAACATAAGCAAGCTAATTGCAAACTATTGCAAATACTGCTGTCACAAGCAAGTTTTTCTTATCTGATGATAAGATATTGTATTATATACCTATAATACGAGCATTGCTAACATAAGCAAGCTAATTGCAAACTATTGCAAATACTGCTGTCACAAGCAAGTTTTTCTTATCTAAAGATAAGATAATGTATTATATGTATACCTATAATACGGGCATTGCTAACATAAGCAAGCTAATTGCAAACTATTGCAAATACTGCTGTCACAAGCAGGTTTTAAAATTATCCACTGATAATTTGTATTCTATTGACGGTCTTGTGTTCACAACCAAGTCCATTCTTGCTCTGACCTCTTCGCCCTCTGAGTTGGAAAATGCCGTTTCCTTTTTCTTTCCATTTAATTTTGACAGCTTCTTCTTTAACTTTAAAATTTTTCGGTCCATCGAATACTCACTGTCACTATCGTTCCTATGCCGTTTTTGAGATTATTTAGGCATTTTAAATACACTAGATTGTATTATTATTATTAATAGCATCTTTATTTACTTTAGAAAATACAAAATACAAATCACAAACAAGTCAAAACTTAATAGTGATACCTAAACAACTCAATTCTAATAAAAAAATAATTAAAACATAATATTCTGTAAATAAATAAAGAACCCCTCCCAGGGGTATAGCCTCCCCCTATGAAACAATTTATAATTTATTTCTTCTTTTCGTTATTCCGTGCAGTACGATCTTCCCAGATTCTTCCATCTCTCTCTATCCCTAGCCATCCTCATCCATGTGTGACCAGCAAACGCAACAATGCTATCCTGCCATCTCCTTTTTTGTCTTCCAACCTTCCTTTTTTGTTCCATTGGTGACCATTCTGTTGTTAATTTTGCCCACCTATCGTCGTTCATTCTTGCTACGTGACCACTCCACTCCCATTGTCGTTTTTTGACCAATGTGACCACATCCTGCACCTGCGTTAATGATCTTATTGTATCGGCACGTATTCTTTGTGTCTTTGAGATGTTGGTCATACTTGTTTCCATAGCCCTTTGACAAGTGCGCAGTTTTATGAGACTTTTCTGTGTTGTGGCCCACGTTTGGCATCCATACGTCAGCACCGGTACAACCGACGAATCAAACACCCTTGCTTTCACCTTCAATGGTAGTTTTGATTTGAAAACATCTTTCAGTGTCCAGAATTTGCACCATGCAGCTGTTATCTATTATATATATATATATATAGCTGTATCTCTTTATCGACTTTGTTTTCAAAGGACATGATGTTACCCAGATATTTTATTTCCTGCACTGTCTGAATTGCGTGGCTCTCTATTAGTAGTTCCGGTTTAGGCTGGTTGGTGATAATTTTGGTTTTCTCGTAGTTAATCTTCAGACCTACTTTATTTGCTTCCTCTATCAGCCGCGTCACCATATATTTTAGATCTTCTTGTGACTTCGCCAAAATCACCACATCGTCCGCAAATCGCAAGTTCGTGAGCCGTTTGCCATTAATCACCAATCCTGTATTCCTCCATTCCACTTTTCTAAACACGTCTTCTAGTAAGGTGTTGAACAGATATGGAGGCAATGGGTCGCCCTGCCTCACCCCGCGTCTTATTTGGAACTTTCTTCGCACTCTTTCAGTTCTAACAGTGGCAGTAGTTTCAGCATACACATTTTTAATTATCTGGACGTATTGGCTGCCGATTCCGATGTTCTGGAGGCTTTTGACTATCTCATCGTGACTGATAGTATCGAAAACGTTTGCAAAGTCCACAAACAGCATGTAGACCGGTATATTAAATTCTGAGCATTTTTCGGTGAGCGGATTTACGGTGTGAAGGTGATCCATGGTCGAGTAGCCTGAACTGAAGCCTGCTTGTTCTGGTGCTTGTGCCTCCTCTATTCGTCCTTCCAACCTCCTTTTAATGACTGTTGCAAATAACTTGTACATTGACGAAAGCAAGCTTACGGGTCTATAATTATTCATATCTGTCTTTTTGCCTTTCTTGTGTAACAGGACTATGTTTGCGTGTAGCCATTGTTTCGGGATTTCTTGGGTTATTAGGATTTTATTAAAAAGATTTTGTAGCGGTTTGACTAATTCTTCAGCTCCCATTTTTACTACTTCATTCGTGAGACCATCCTCACCGGGACATTTGTTATTGCGGAGATCTTGTATCGCGTTTTCTACCTCACTAGCTAGGATTTCAGGCTCTAGGTCAAGTGTACACTTTGCTTTGCTGCTTTTTTCTAAAACTGGTGTTTTGTGTTTCTTCATATAACTCTTCGTAATAATTAGTTGCTACTTCATTTATAGTAATTCTGTTTGTCATTACCTCAGAATTTTCCGTTCTTTTGACAGCACTTAGCCATTGCTTACCTGTAGTCAGTAGTTTCTTCATATTATTAGCTCCACTCCTTGCAACAATAGTTTCGTCAATTATTGTTTCTTTGTGAATTTCTATGTCTCGCTTTATTTCTTTCTTTGCCAGTTTCTTGAGCCTTGTGTATTCTATTCCTTGTTGTGTTGTCCTATTCTTTATCAACTTAAAAATTTCTCTTTCTTCTAGTATATTCAGCGTTTCCGGTGACAGCTTATTTGGGCTCGATTTATTTCCTAAATTGCCTGAGGCTCTTATTGCATTATTTATAGCGTCTTCCAGTGCATCATAGAATTGTTGTACTGATTTGTTAGTTGCTACTTCCATTTTTCCAGCCATTTCTCTGTGGAGTGCATCCTTGAATAAATTTTTATTTTCGTGGGTCGACTTTCTCATATGCGTTTTGAACTTCTTGCTTCTCTCGTGCTCTTTGACTGTTTTTATATGTATTCTCAACAGTCTGTGGTCGGAATTAAATTTAAATCTGCTGATAGCACCCATGTTTAGCACCCTTCTTGTATCCCCAAACAGGATGTAATCCAATTCGTATTTTTCTTTTTTAGGGGAAATCCATGTCCATTTCCTTTTGCTCTTGGTTTGGTGAAAAGAATTTATTATTTTTAGCTTTTGTCTTAGCGCTAAGTCTATTATTAGTTGTCCTCTTTCATTTCTATTCCCATAGCCTTTATCTCCCATAACACATTCTTCCCCACTTCTTCGGGTACCTATCTGCCCATTAAAATCGCCCATAATTACTAAATTGGTATTTCTGTTCTTCCTCTTTTCTACCTCCACAGCCTCATCTATTTGAGCATAAAACTGTGTTATCTCTTCTTCTGTTGAGCTACTTGTTGGGGCATATACTTGAAGTATGGACCAAACTTCCATTTTATTCCTTTGAACTGTCAACACCGCTATGCAAGTATCGTAACTTTTAAAGTCTATTATGTTTCCTCGGTAAGCTTTAGATACCCAGAAACCCACTCCCTGTTGACCTCCATTTGAGTTACTATGTAGCAGTAGGTTTCCGTCAGTACGCTCTATTACTTGTTCGTTACTTCTTCTTATTTCAGCCAGTCCTAGGATGTCTATTTTGATATCTCTTATAGCATTTTCCAATTCGGTGAGTCTGTCCTCTCCGATCAGTGTTCTGACATTTAGTGTTCCCATCGCAATCATATCGCTTTTACAGGTTTTAATATTAGTTTTGTTAAGGGGGGTTTGGTCTGAATCTTCCACAGTGACCAGCCGTACTGGAAGATCTATTTCTTTATTTGCACGTGTACCGTTATGAGTTTCAGAACTTGTAACTATGTTTATACCTAAATCTACATGTTTATACTTTTGCCTCATCATCTTCTTGTTCATCCTTACATTCATTTCCGTAATCATTTCCTTGTTCGTTGCCGTATACGTCATCAATTTTCGTAGAGGGGTTGTTATTGTCCGTTTTTTGGAGCGCTGTTTGAGTTGGGTTTATCTTGATCGATTTTATTCTGACACTCTTCTTTTAATTTGTTCCTAATAGCCCACTTCTTTTCCCTTTCTCTCCAAGTTAAATCATTCTCGATGTAGATTTGTTTCCCCTTTAATTTTTTCTTATTTCTCATTTTTCACTCTTCTGTTCTTGATTTCCAACTTTAGCTATTATCACCAAATTTATGGCATTTTTACCCACATTGTACGCAGAGAGAATCGTTGCTCTTACTCCTACCTCGTTATTAATGAACTCTTCAACTCCATGTTTCAGTTGCTCTCCATCTTCTAGTTTCAGACCCTTTATAGCTATTTTGTCCCTTTTTCCTTCTTTCACTATCCTCTCCTCTAACACCTCTATCTTGTTCCATAGTTGTAGCTTTTCTTCCCTCCATTCTTCCTTCATCCTGGCCATTTCCTCATCCCTGCGTTCCATTTCCTGTCTCCACACCCTTCTCTCCTCTTTGCTCTCTTCTATCTCCTTCTTTATGTCTGTTCTTATCTCCTGTATTGCCTGTAAAACCTTCTGCATCTCCGCCATATTACCCGTCGGTTTGCTGCTGCCTGCCTTATTGATATTTGTGTCCAATTTTTTACTTTTTTGAAGATTTTTTGACCTAGTTTCCTCGTCGTTTGGCTCCGGCCTTTTTCGCTTTATATAGTCTGTTATGCGCCCAGTGCTGTTTGATCTTTGCCTCTGGTTCGCTAAACTCATTTATTTTCTATTTTAGAGAGTCGAGGTTGATTTTTTGATTTTTGCACACTCCTGACGACGGCAAGACGTGCGTCCCCTACTCGGTTACGTTGAATCGTGACCTACTTAGTTCAGAAACGATCCGAGCACAAGCTGGCACAGTATTGCCCCCGACCAAGAGATGGCGCTGATTCGTTATCTGATTTTAAAAAATGGCTGTATTAATCAAAGATAACCTCAAAAGACATAGATCTTTAAAACAGCAGTCCACTATTAGGGACGAATACCTTGATACAAGAGCTGATTTCCGAAGTCAGTGCTGACGTCTTTTGCTAGAGAGGCTCACTAATCTGGCACTAAACACAATTTCCCTCAGACGACACACAGCACAACACCATGCTTCTAAATTCGTTCTCCTTCTCCTAGATTGTATTAAATTATATTAAATATAATTATATTAAATACGCACTGTGCGAAACGATACGTACGATTCAGCATACGAACGAAGAATGAAATAGTGAATCAGGCATATGCCCGCAGCCGGCGCAGCAGGTTAGTTTTTTCAGTTTTTTTACTCTAAACGTGTGATTCAGTACAAGAATAGAAGGTACTACAATGTATTATTTATGAGACGAGGCTGTAATATAATAAATGTTACTGCTCGAGCGAAAATATCAATTAATATAAATTGTATCAAAAATGAAAAATAATTAATCAAAATATTCGCGCATCTATCATTATGACATTATGTTGTGCGTTCAAAACATAAACGCACAACCAAAAGCACACGTTTGTTATAAGCGATATACGAGCGAAGCAGTCCGTGACGTAAGTGACATTTAATGTTGGGTCGTAGGTAATAGTATATCATTATAAGTTTTATAAGACGTCAAATTGGCGCACGAGTTGTTTTGGAACGAACCAAATGGAACGAGTGCGCCAATACGTCTTATAAAACGAGTTGTAATATACTATTTTTTCTATTTTGCGTCATTAATTTTATATAAATTTAGAAATTCTGGCTACTATATTGTGCTAAATTGTAATTGTAGTTTGCGGGTAACCCGTGGCAGTAACCACGTAGTAGTAACTGTCAACTTCGTAAGGTTGGGATAAAATCATGATAAAATCTAATTGTGAATAATTTTACTCTACTCTAGCCTACAAGTTTTGATAAATAATCAGGGAGGTCGCAACTATGATCATAATGGAGGTTGGGGCAACACTTTTAACCCTACTGTGATAAATACACGAAACATAACCTAAAAAGTTACTTTTAAAATAGTTGTTTCAGTTGTTTCATAATTTAATAATCAGAGTAGACGTGTTTGGCGGCAACTGATTAGTTACTGCAAAGAATAAGAACTAACTACTTGCTAATACAGGGTGAGTTATTAGTATCCCTGCGGTCGATAGCTACTAAATCGACAGAGAAGGAAAAAAATGTTTAAGACGAAAGTTGTTTGGCTCACTAGTTTCTATAACGTAAAATTATTTTCATTTATACAGGGTGTTACATTCAGGCGTGACGTAAAGTGTGTATTTTTTAAAAAATGGAACACCCTGTATATTTTTTTTTGTATGAATACTAATAAATTTGGCTATCCAACGGTATAGGTTGCTAACTCTCAGCGTTAATAGTACCTGAGATACTCAATTATTTCTCCAAAATATGCCCGTTGCACGATCTTCTTTAAAACTATGTAAAAATGACATATTTGCAGATTTTGCTTTTAAACTATGTCAGACAATAGTCACAGCTAGTAGATAGATGATAGTATCCAAAGATATGAGATTCACTATAAAGGCTGTTCACAAAACGTAGTAAATTTTGATGTTTTTCAAATCGCTTTTTCATGAGTTTTTTAAATGGAACATCCTGTATTTTATGTGCTAGTAGAATTGCCCATCCAGGGACCCTATTCTCGTCATCTTTTTGAAGCGAATGCGTGACTTTGCGAATGGAGTAGGGATGTCACCGGTTGCCCGTATCTATGAGCAAGCTGGCTTGTTGCTAAGAACCTAACACACGCGCCACGCCCATACGTTCCCATACGTTTGATTGAAAAGTATGGGTGTGGCGCGTGCGTTATTGTTCTTAGCAACAACCTAGATACGAACCAGAGGGCAACCGGTGCTATCCCTACTCCATTCGCAAAGTCACGCATTCGCTTCAAAAAGATGACGAGAATAGGGTCCCTGTTCCCTTTAATTTATGTCAATTATGTCATATGTCCAATTTTAGTAGTTTTCGTGATATTTACAATTTAAAGAAACATGTGCAATATTATCTAATAATGCCATTTTTGTTTTGTTTGTCTCTCATTTGTAAATCAGTAATACTGTATTACAGTAGTACATTAACACAATTAAAAAAAAAAACGGTAAGTAATACTATTAGCATTTATTAATCATTGAAACAAACAATAATTCTAACGACACTAAATAAGTTATTGCTGTCAAAATTAGTAACAATATTTGTCTTTTCTCTGAACGATGAGTTATAATTATAGCAAAGAAGAATTAATTAACATGATCTACATTTTTGGCGAAGCCGACAGAAGTACATTAGTTGCATCCAGAATATATGCACAGCGATATCGGGATAGACGGCATCCCCAACCAAGTGTTCGCTTGCAATTTGAAGAAACAGGTAATAATAATTACCAGCACAACACAAGAACTAAAACGGTGACCAAAGAGGGAAGAGGAGGTCCTACATTGTAGCCACCAAGGTCCCCAGACCTCAACAAACTAGATTTCTTTTTATGGGGATATGTGAAGGAGCTGGTATACCAATCCGCACCTACTACACCAGAAGACATGAAACTTCGTATAACCAATGATTTTGACAACCTTAGAGTAAATAAGACGTACATGTTAAGAAATATCTCAAGATCTTTTATACAGCGCGTTAATGCTTGCAGAAGAGAATATGGACGTCATTTTAAACAACTTCCAAATATTAATTAAAATAATAGTTACTTGTTGTGCAATGTTTATTAAGTATTTATAGTTTGTTTCTGAATTTGCTTCAAATAGCTTACAAAATGAATACTGATTTATTTTTTAATAAACGCTAATAGTATTAAAGTTGTTTTTTCTTAAATTATATGTGAATATACTATCACTGATTTAAAACTAAGAGACAAAGCAAAAAGAAAGAACAAGAAAATAATGGCATATTTAGATAATATTACAAATTTTTCTTTAAATTGTAAATATCACGAAAACTACTAAAATTCGACATATGACATTTGACATAAATTAAAGGAACTTGATGGGCAATTCAACTAGCACATTAAATACAGCGTGTTCCATTTAAAAAACTCATGGAAAAGCGATCTGAAACATCAAAATTTACTACGTTTTATAAACAGCCTGTATAGTGAGTCTAATATCTTTGGATACTGTCATCTATCTACTAGCTTTGACTATTGTCTGACATAGTTTAAAAGCAAAATCTGCAAAAATGTCATTTTTACATAGTTTTAAAGAAGACCGTGCAAGGGGCATATTTTGGAGAAATAATTGAATATCTCAGGTATTATTAACGCTTAGAGTTAGCAACCTATACCGTTGGATAGCCAAATTTATTAGTATTCATACAATAATAAAATATACAGGGCGTTCCGTTTAAAAAAATGTACATACTTTCCGTCACGCCTAAATGTGACACCCTGTATATGAAAATAATTTTACGTTATAGAAACTAGTGGTCTTAAACATTTTTTTCTTTCTCTAACGATTTTGTAGCTATCGACCGCCGAGATACTAATAACTCACCCTGTATAAGTTAACACGCACGTATAATTGAAACCAAGTTCCAATTTCGGTGTAATAATTTATTAGAATAATTTACAATTAGTAAAATTACAAGTGATAGAGGTAATACAAATAAGTTGCACACAACCAGAACTAAGACGAAGTCGAAAGCGACGGCCAAAACAAATACGGTATTGAACCGAGGTGAATTCGGTCCAAAATGTTACCGACAACTTATACGTTACATAAACTAAGAAATCCTCAACACTGTAAATGCACTATAGCTTCCTACGTGTATGCTGATATTCAATAAACCATTTATTGCGCATATACAATCCGCAGCAGTAATTAAAATCGTTCATATCTACGATGTAGGTTTGATCTTCGCATAATACCTTATTAAAGTAAATGTGGTCCTTGAATTATATCTGAAAAGGGGATATGATGTTTAGTTGAAAAAAATGATGACGATCACTTACCAGAGTCGCAAAACATTACCGAAAACGTCATGCTGGCGTATTTTGATGAGCACAGCAAAACTAATAAAGCCCCATACCTTTGGCCATACTATAGCAGGCTGCACGCATGTTCCAATATGTATAGAATATTGATATTTCGTAGTTTATGCGATTGCAAACAATTAAAAAGCGGCAGTGTGTGGTATGTGTGTGGTTATGTGTTGTTCGTTTGACATATGGCATTTAATTTGTACCAATCTTAGAAAAACGTTAGTAAAAACGGTGTTACAATTTGTTAATTGTAACACCGAAAACAGTGTTACAATGTCTACATTGTGAACGCAAAGTAGAAAAAGTATATTTTCATTGTAACAGAGTGTTATCAATGTCATTTACAACAAATAATACAAAATACAAGACGTATATGCTACAAAATAGTTAATAGCATACTTAATTAATCATTAATACTACGTCAACAATTACTACTTAAAAAAATCTTGCCCCCCCCTGGAACATTTTGTAATGGCGCCCAGGAAATGAAATTGTTTTCGGAACATTGCATCTTTTCATGATTATATTTCCGTTAGTCATACTACCGTAAAGACATAATGGCTACTAGCTTCCATGTTTAACTCTGAGAAAAACAGTAATAAAAATATAATATATGTGAATATGTTTTTGTGTGTATGTTAATCGTGTTTATACTTGTAGATTATCAAACTGGCAATGGGATTAAACAAGGCTACTCTAAAACACCGGAAGTGTGCTGAGCCAAACAGTTGGATCTCCCAGTTGATTGATTTTTTTAATGTCGTCGACTACACAATTCCTGGGTACAGCCCGAAAGAAGTCTTAACGGAAATGCACTTGCACCTGTGGGATTGTGCAATAGATTATAGGTAAGTGCGATTTGTGTAATCGATTCTAGACAAAGTTGATAGTCCGGGAGGCGGCGACACTTTTGATGTACATAATTATTCTTACAAAGCCACAGACTAGATACAAAGCTGTTTTTCACACTTTGTAGTTTTGATATGGTAAGTAAACGGAACGGCAGTCTACCGCGCAACTGTGGGGGCAAACATTAAGACACTTGTGTCAAAGAATCTTTGGATGGTTTCAAACGTGACAGTCGTCTGAGAAGACATGTCCATCTTTTCTCTTATCGTAGAAACAGTTAACGCATGCCAATCGCATCGTAACTAGCTCATATGCATACGTACTACGTATCTAAATCTATATCACCAACATTTTACAACTGATATTTCAAACCGTTCTGCTAGGCATGTTATGGGCTGATTCAAGATTTTGACGGACCTAATCGAACCAACTGCAAACGTAACGTCATCAATCGCCATGTGAAAATGGTTGGTTCAAATCGGTTGTCGAACCGCAACCGAACCGTTCCACGCGAAATCGGCTTATGTATAGTTATTTTTTGTAAATAATTAATAGATTTAGAGTTTCCTAATAGCGCTCATTGACGTATGATCAGTAGGAAGCGAGATCTTTTAAAAAACCCAATTCGATCATCTTTGACCGTGAATAACTCACAACTCGGACAGGGTATCTATGGGGAATGTTTACACATTATTTGTAGTGCCCAACCAAAGGTGTATACAAATATCCAGCTGGGTTGCACATTTTAATTAAAACTTTCAAGTTACCAGCGTAATGTATATGACTTACCTAGCTTAGTTCCTCTTTCTGAATTTGGGTGTGTTTTGGTACCTTGAGCGGTTGTGATGCCCTTGGTTTGACCCAGTGGCGTAGCTACATATTCAGCGCCCTGGAGCAAGAAAAATCTGTGCAGTGGGCGCACAGTCTACTATACCCGTATTTTGAGTTAGCAAGCTTGTATTTAGAGCTTGTGGTGATATTTTCAGTGTGTTGTAATGTAAATAATAAAATTTTATTGTCTATAATTTCTTATTTTTTTGTTTTTAGTAATTATTAATCTGAAATTTTAAAAAATGCTGATATCTTCATTGTTACAACCGCAATATACAAACGACATAAAATAAAGTTACCATTAAAGTAATAAAATAACTAACAACCTTAAAAACATTTTCACAGTTCAAGTGTAGGTTGGCTGAGTTGCTATAGTACGCACTTCTAAACGCATTCAAATGATGTTTAGGGAAATTTTTGAAGTTTTCCAAAGCGATTTTTTTTTTCAATTTTCATCAAAATTATTTAGTAGAAAGCGTTTTAGGCAATTGAAACTGTTACCTGACAATAACATTTTGGGCTTGACAATTTCTTTCTTTTAAAATAGTTAACATTATGTGTTTTATACAAGGAGGAAGGAGGAGTCGGCATAAGCGCTCGGATATGGGACCACTTTCCCCACTCCGGAGCTCTTTTAATGTCAAAGTGACATTCGCAACGCTGACGTGTTATTATTTTATCGATTATTATTTCACTTTGTTTAAGGATAGTATGGTGACTTTGTATGAAGATATACATAAAAAACTAACGTCTAATTACGCTGTTCGCACCTGCAACAGCAGAAAATCAGCTATAAACCCGATTTCGACCGGGGTAACATTTCATCGGTAAGTGACTGTATATGTCAACAATGTACAGGCTTGTACTGGCCGCACGCACAAACATTTTTTGAGATTTGTTTATTACGTATTTGTTATAAAAATTAGATTAAATAAATTCTTAAAAGTGTTCATATAGCGTTTTTATATAATATAACCACTCGGAACATTACAATATATTACAGGAAAAATTTCTTGAAATTTTTGGCCAATTTCAGAGTTAGTCCTGACCTGGCAGGCGGCCAACTGTTAGGCTAATTTAGTGTCATGTTAGCCACGCCCCCCGGGGTCATTTCTTCGCTGCTAAAAGTATAGCGTAAAGCGACTCCATCTTCCTCCATGGTTTTATATTAACAAGAAAATACTGAAAACCACTTACATACGCATTTATAAATAATAACACACAAATTTAGTAAAATTATAGCCATTTAAAAGTCATGACAGTCATCTAAACTGAACAATAAACTACAATAGTACACTCAATAAGTAAATAAGTTTCAAATGCGATTCATTAAGGGGCAATGCCATTCTAGATTTTTCCAAAAATCGAAGATTTTTGTTTGCTTAAATGATGTCTTGAGATCTTAGAAACAAGGTACAATACGTTTCATATTTGAAATTTTTTTTTAATGTTATTCGGTGAACATACGGCTAAGTGTCTAGCTGAGCGTACATGCAAAAAGTTCAGCGCGAGAGTTTACAGCCTGGAGACCTATACGGTCTTATCTTATTTGGAGGAATTACATCCATGGTGTGAAATATAACATACAATAATAAAAAAACACAAAGATTTTGTGGAAATATCCTCTGTAAATTCGTTGATCTGACGCTAACCGCACTATGTTATAGCTGTCTGATATAACGTGTGTTGTTCTTGATTAGTTGGTAAAAACCAACTAAACCAACTAATCAATAACTCATTAGTGACATTCCCGGAGTATATCGTGATCGAAAAGAGTCGAAAGGAAGCAGTATATTTTCAAATATGTACAACTAATATGACAAGCATTGAATTGTTTGGAACTAGGGTCGCCTCTGCGTGATAGCAGTCCACACATCCAAAAAAGCAATGTCGGTTGAAGTGGATGACGTTTAATTATCAACTTTTGAACTTTGTTCCTGCCTTTTCTGGTATTTCACAAGTTATAGTGTATGAAGAAAATAGATCTGGGCGACACTGCTCATACATTGAAATGCCGCAGCACGAGAAATGTCCACCTGTGATTTCATTTACGTTTTTACTTTCAATTATATTTATTATTATTTATCAAGTGCCAAAGTAATTGTGGATATTGCAGCAAGTATAGCCATATGTGTTTTCAATGATTATCCATCCTTATGAAGAGTATGGAGGTATTATGTATGAGCATCCGGGCCAAACTGCAATAATTTCTGCGCGAAGGCTGACGCACGGCGCATCATGTTTACAGAGCCATTACTGACTGGTGCTGCGAAACAGGCCCATCGACGTCAAAATCAAACAGAACGAAACAATGGGACGAAAGTATTCATTTGAAAAGATAATTATATGGTCCAGGCATCGCCAACTATAGTAAAATATAACAATTTTATACATCAAAGTTACACAATACTTGAAACCGTGTTTTCTCAAACCCGCATTTTTCAAACTGGCCGTAAAGATAACTTCAACTGATCGCCGTCAATTTACTTGAAATTTTATATGCAGCTTCAGAACAACGTTATCTAGAGAAGTACGTACGGATGTTTCGATAAGTTCGAAACTTTTTTTTTTGTTATAACCATTTTTTAACCTAGTTGTGTACCTAAAAGTGATAATGTGTTCAATATAAACAGTTTTTAACCTAATTGTGTACCTAAAAGTGATAATGTGTTTAAACGTGCGCCATTTTGTTTTAAAGCGGAATTTTCTAATTTCCGTACGTACCTTCCGAGATAATCTAATATTGAATCAATTTCTTTTTTGTTTTATGGCTAAGTGAAAAACTCCTTGCAAAATATTTCCGGCCGTGCAACCCTGTCCGCCGGAAGAGGTTGCCTTTGATCTCCTCTAACGCTTGCATTTTTTATTACATTTTGTTTTTTTATTGTGAATATTCCTCAAAATATGAACAATAAAGGGCTAAAGAGATTTTGTAATTCATTCACTATATTGTAAAAAATATACCTACAAAAGCGGCTATTTTTCTCGCGCTAGAGTGGCATTACCCTTTAAAAAATGGAACATTTACAGAAGTTAAATGTAGGTACATGGAGTTATACATATGTATAAACAACATACCAATCTATAAATCGAAATAATTATAATTAATCACGATCACAAAACATTTAGCTCCTTGCAGTTTTATTTAGAAGATCTTGCAAACAGAAGTTTTTACACAATTTTTTTTATTGCCTTTCCAATGTTGCGCCCCCTCTACTGGTGCGCCTGGAGCAGCTTGCTCCCACTGCTCCCCGTAGCTACGCCCCTGGACTATGACCTTGTGTTCGCTGTGGGACGGGGTGGGCAGAACAATCAGCATTTATATGCGTCGTTTCTCTTACTACATACTACCTACTTACTTTCTGCTGCATTTTTTTGTTCGTATAACGTAAAAGTACCAACACGTAGTTAAACAATGTATACCGGGTGGTCGTTTTAAGTTGAGACTCCTAAATATCTCGTTAAATATGCATGATACGACAAAAGTGTCTTTAATAAACTTTTAGGACTCAAAGGGGGAAATGAGATGACGATATCATTTACATTGCAGATGGCGCTGCAATCGGTGAAAATGAGGCTAACTTCATTTTTTTAAATGGCAATATCCGAATTTTTCATCAAATTATGATTTTACGCTAAATAAGAACAATCTTTTGTCTGAATATTTTTTTCGTACAATGCATCTATTAAAAGTTATTGACGATGGAAGTTTGTGGCGGCTGCGGTAGTTACGACCGCTGCCACTGCATGGGATGCGCTCGCCGTCTGGTAGTCAAAGCGTCGACTTAGTAGACACTCATGGTACAACGTAGGAAGGTATGTGCGTAGCCAGGACACGTTTAGGTATTCCGCGCGTTGCGCCGTCATGCGCATAGGGTTTGTTTACGCCCGAAAAAAATGCATCGTACGAAAAAAAGTTTCAGACAAAAGATTCTTCTTATTTAGCGTACTATCATAATTTGATAAAAAATTTGGGTATTCCCATTTAAAAAAATGAAGTTAGCATCATTTTCACCGATTGCAGCACCATCTGCAATGAAACTGATATCGTCATCTCATTTCCCCCTTTGAGTCCTACAAATTTGTTTAAGACACTTTTGTCGTACCATGCATATTTTACGAGATATTTAGGAGTCTCAAGTTAAAACGACCACCCGGTATATTTTTTGTACGGAACTAAAATATGAAAAAATTTCGCATTAACGCTCCCTGTCGTCCGATTAGTAGAAATCAAGTATTTGTTGAAGACCCCGATTCGACCATCTTCGACCGTGAATAACTCGCGACGCTGCCACGATATTGATGGATTGTTTTTGCACGTTACATAAGAGGTACCCAGCCGGGTTTGATTTTTTTTTTAAATTAAATTAGTAAAAGAAATCCATATGTTACATACAATTTTTAATTTAATAATAATGCATTATTTTTTTTTTATTTTCTAGGCCAAAATATTTGCCTTTGCGGTCAGTACTTACATTAGGTAATTTTACCATGTCTTCCCACATAACTGCACAATCGTATACTTCGACTCTTCGCTTCATCGCAGAGGAATGCTGCTTATTTTTGAGTCAAAAAGCCCCTCCGAAGGATGGTAAACCTTCCCTTGTGCTGGTTGATTTAAAAAGGGATTATGTGAACGTTGTGGAGCTTGGTCTGTTTGAATTGAGTTTAAAAATGAATGAAAAAACAAGTGGCATTTATCCATTGATTGATTTGAGAGCATCGAATAATACATTGCATATTAGAACTTGCGCAGACAGCGGATGTGCTTTAATGCAGCTAATCACATACTTTGCTGGTGATGGGGATTACGTACAAAGCGAAAGTTCGCAAAGGTCTACCAGTAGTTCCTATTCTAGCCCTAGGCATCAATGTGAGCAAGATCTTGTTAGTGTTGATCAGCAGAATATCAGTAAGTTGACAGAAAGTCAACAGGATCAAGTGAATGAACTTCTCCAACAAGCTATGGATGAGGAGGCATCTCAGCAAAGTAAGTAAATTTATTCAACTGAAAATTTATTATTTTATTAATTATATATCTGAATTCTATTTAAGCATTATTTATTATTATTAATAATAAGTTGGACTAAATATGTGTTTCTTAGTTATAAGTTTTTGTTGTTATTTGCGTGTATTATTATTTTCACTCTCTAGCCGATTCTGAATTGTAGAGCTTATAAATACACATCCATTCACCGGAGAAAAAATATTCTTTTTCCCAGATGAAAACATTCAACGGGTGGAGGTGACAAATGCACTGCAATATGTAACGCATGAGCTAGGTGACGTACCAATTAGATCAAATATGAGCAGTGATTATGATACTGATGATGAATTTTGTTTCATTGATGACTTAGGTTGTGGTAGCAAGGTAAATCAACGACTATTCGTTTTTGTATCTTAAACGATTAATTTTGTTTCTTTACACTAGCCCATGGCGGAATCTACAGCTCAATTTGGTTGGAACAATAGGATTTTGGTCTTCGACGAAGAATACTTTATCACAGAATGCAAACAAGACATGATGAACGCTCCAGAAGAATATCCTCCTCCGGTGGCCAAGTATATGTTGAGGGAAATGACTATATATTGGCATATGTATGGAGGAAATGATTTCAAAACATCAGAACAGCAGCAACCGAAAAAATCAGTAAACTTTTCTGATAATCAATGCCCTAGTGTGGGCTTTGCAAACACACAGACTGGTGAGGTAACATTCGAACAGCAAGAAAACAAATCTCAGAAGACGAAAGTCAACTGGCTGACCCAGGGCGGCGTCGACAGAAACCAAGATGTTCGAATGCAAGTCTGCCTTAAAAAGGTAAAAACCATTAGTGTGTTATTCATGGGTAAAAAATTAAACTTATTTATACTTGTGCCGCTAATAGTTCAAAAGCTCGCAACAAAATCATACCATCATAATCACCACGAATAATTTATGTCATAAATTAATATAGGTGATATATTAATTACTTAAATATTAATATAGGTAAAACGTAAAAGAAATTGCTGGTGCGATTAAGTAATCTTGGCGTAAAGGGTGTAGATAAATATATATGTACTCTCATAATAATTTGGTGCTCGTAGCTCAAATTGGCCTCGAATTGGTGATTGGCACACCTCTCTAAAATGGGGAGATAGTGAGTGAGTCGAACATCATTTTTCTTTCACGGTTTATTTTTAAATAAGAAAGGTTGCACTTTATTATAAATAGAGTGGTATGCACAGCAGGGTGGAAAAGTTGTGAGTTGATGAATTAAAGAAACCACCAATTTTTCTATTTTGATGTTTAGTTTTCTAAATATAATAATAATAATCCAGACCTTAACATCCTCCAACAGCTTTTGCCACTACGGGGGCATCAGCAGGCCAGAATTATCATTATTATGGCGCGCGTCCGTGCGGGCCATTTACTCCTCGGCGAACTTAAGACGTGCCGCAAACGCGCACCATAATAAAGATAATTCGGGCCTGCCGCTGCCCCCGTAGTGGCGAAAGCTGGTGGGGGATGTTAAGGCGTAGATTATTATTATTATCCTTACTATACCATATTTAAACCACAAAAAGATATTAAAAAAAATAAAATAATTTTAAAGCCTTTGCGGCAGTTCAAAACATCAAAAATAAATTGTTTAGGTGTTTTGTTTAATTCATTAACTCACAACTTTTTCATGATTGCACATTCCAGAATTTGAAAATTTAAAATTCGGCGCACCCTAGTGCACAGGTACCTACCCCGTGTCGTATCAGCAATAAGGGCCCTCCGGGCAGAGCAATGCACTGGGGCCTGGGCCCTTTCTTCATAGAAATACATTTTGACTCAAATAAGTCGTTGTTTCAATAGGGTATTACGGTCATGTGGAAATTTAAGCAAAAGCGTGTATTAAGCGATTTTACAGTATATAACCCGAAATTCTGTTAAGTTAAAATTAAATTACATTCAGAATTTGTTGAGAAAATGACAATTAAAATTTGAATTTTCCGATCACTGTCGTGATTGGCCTAGTGTAGAATTGGCAACGTAGCCAAGAAATTGATCAAAACCTAGGGAATTTTCTTGCAACTGTGTTTGCACCTCTGTTTGTTTGTATGTGTGTTGACAAACTTTGACGGCAGTATTTACAGCATTTACAGCGTTGATTATGGATGGTGTTGATATATTAAAAAGTCACTGATCACCTAACCTCAATGCACTAACGGTAAACAACAGAGTGACCTACGCGACTGTTGACAGTTTGGCACCACAGCAACATAAAATAACTATGCGCGACGTTGTCAAGTTTCGCATTATAATCTCTCCTTGTGACGTCACAAGTAGGATTTTTATTTGAATTTCAAAACGCGTTTTCTCCTATATTAAAGCGGTGCTTGGCATTGTACGTGTGAAAGGGTGATGCTAACCTTACCAACTTTGTAATACAACAGAATTTGAAAAGTGCCGTAATACCCTATTTAGGCAAAAATATACAGCGTGAATTGTTAGAGAAACATATCTCAACCGTTTTACACTTACGGAACCCTTGAAATTGCGTTAGAACCCAGCGGAACCCCAATACAAGAAAATTAGAGTGACCTTCAGTCCTTTCCAATGTCGTTCCGAGGAGAAATACCCAAAAAATATAAATAAGCAGCAACATGTCTATAATGAAACGCAGTTCAAAATTAATTGACCAGAATGCAAATTGCATTCCATCGGACAGACAGGACGTTAAGTGAGCATTCGTTTCAATCATGGAGGAAGATGGAGTCGCTATACGCTATACTTTTAGCAGCGAGAAAATGACCCCGGGGCGGGGCTAACATGATACTAAACTGCCCTGACACTTGGTCGCCTGCCAGGTCCGGATTAACTCTGAAATTGGCCAGAAATTTAAAGAATTTTTTCCTGTAATACATTGTAATGTGCCGAGTGGGTAGATTATATACAAACGCTGTATGAACACTTTTAAGAATTAATTTAATCTAATTTTTATTACAAATACGCAATAAAAATATTCGTGCGTGCGGCCAGTACAAGCCTGTACATTGTTGACATATACAACTCACTTACCGATGAAATGTTACGCTGGTCGAAATGTGGTTTATAGCTAGTTTTCTGCTGTTGCAGCTGCGAACAGCGCAATTAGACGTTAGCTTTTTATGTATATCTTCATACAAATTCACTATAATAGCTTTAAACAAAGCGAAATAAGCGAAATAAATAAAATAATGACACGTCAACGTTTCGAATGTCACTTTGACATTAAAAGACTTACGAAGTGGGGAAAGTGGTCCCATATCCGTGCGCTTATGCCGACTCCTCCTTCCTCCATGGTTTCAATGAACATCTCAAAAGTCTTATGTCTATAAACATATCCAAGAGACTCAACACAGAATCTCAATTGGAATTTCTTCCAACAGAATCTCAATTGACAATCTCACATTGCTCCACCAGATGAGAAAGTTACAAATAACAAAGCATTATCTGAAGGCCCCAGACCTGTTGTTAAACCAACCAGTCGAAGTAAACCCCTACAGAATGTTTCTACGATTCTTGAAAGCTCCCGCTATTCCGACGCACGGAGCACCATCTTCTGGTGACTAATGGAGTCTCGATGTACATGACGTTTACGCAAAACCTTAAATTTATTTATAAAAAACTGCTTGTTAACGCCCGCGGGCGTTAAGGGTCGGCAACCGATTAAGCTGACAACACAGAAATCGTGTAAAATAAAAATGTACAAGGCGTTTGTAAGACACAATTAAATTAATCTCTGAATTCGCAAGATTGTTAATGAATATCTCATTTCAATTATCTCTATATATTGATGATTAAGTATCAAATAACCGCATAAAATAGATATAATGAACATAAAATAGAGATTTTAACACCCATGCTCTCTTAACCCGAATGGTATGTACAACCACACTAAAATAAATTGTAATTAACGCGTCTTGTACATTAATCACATCAATAATGTACCTACTGCAATCGTGCTTATTGACTCGTGGCGCCGTCTCGTCGTGCAAATTGTCACTACAAATTGGTTCTGTATTTACAGTTTAGATAGGTTCTGTCTGTTGTGATCTTTGTTCGTTTTTATTTCATTACGTGAATGAAAGTCACCGTGGATAATGCAGTTTGGTAAGATACTACCAACTTAAAAACGCGTTTTTTTCGTTTCGCACCATGGAGGAAGATGGAGTCGCTGTACGCTTTACTTTTAGCAGCGAGAAAATGACCCCGAGGGGCGCCCCGCCCCTCGGGGTCATTTTCTCTAGTAGTAGTGTTTAAAATCCGGTTTGTTAATATTCCTAACAACTGTATTTTTTATGGTATTGAAAAAACAAATAACCCCATATACATACAGAGCTGGCCAAAGTTAATCTGAAAGTTAACTTCGTTAATCGTGAATCCTTTAACGAAAAAATTAACTTGGTTAACGGAAAGTCCGTTAATTTGTTACAAATGTAACGGAAGTTAACGTTACCCGTTAATCGTGAACTTTTTATAAAGCAATTATGTTATGCTGAGTGCCGATCTGCTTGTGAATATACAACCGAAATAACTGCGGACCTTTCGGTTGCATAATTTTAAATTGCCTTTGGGATTGTTTCAAACTAAGTACAGTGGTAACTAAAATAATTACATTGCCAGTTGTACATATATAAAAGACATTCAAAAGATCACGTAAGGTGATTGTAGTTAGAAGGAAAACATTTTTAGAAGGTTGTTTTTAAGTTTAGTTTTATATTTTGAAATATGTAATAGGTATTTATTAAGCATTAGCAATGTCAAACATGAAGTCATTTTTAGATTATTTTCGTGTGACCCGGAATTACTAGAAACCGGGAAGTAACTAAAATCAAAACAATCGCGCACATGCTTTTTATTATACGGACGCCGCGCCGCACAAAATATGTTACACATGTAAACAACACCAAGTCCAAACTTACACAGAATTAGCGTACATACATGGACCAATTTTTTTTTTGGTCCGGCAGAATTAGTCGGAAACGTCATATATATTGACAGGTCGGGAAAGTCACCTTTTGCAAAATGAAAACCAGTATATCCATATTCTTTTCCTATTTTTTACCAAAATATATTTTTATTGTTTTGTTAGTTTTCGAGATACCGACGCGCCGCTGACGTGCCGGCAACTCAGCGGCGCACTATGTAAAAACAAATGAATTTTAAAAATGTTACGACCCTATATTTTTTGCTAATTTTTTGCAGAAAAGTTCTTTTGCTTTCTTAGTATCCGAGATATAGGGGTGCGCCGCTGACATGCCGGAAACTCAGCGGTGCACTTTGTAAAAACAAATGAATTTAAAAATGTCAGCAACCTATAATTTTTTTGTTAATTTTTTACCGAAAAAGTTTTTTTTTTGCTTTGTTAGTATCCGAGATATAGGGGTGCGCCGCTGACGTGCCAGCATCTCAGCGGCGCACTATGTAAAAACAAATGAATTGGAAAAATGAGAGCAGCCTATATTTTTTGCTATTTTTTTGCTAATTTTTAACCGATTTTTTACCGATTTTTTTAACCGAATTTTTATTTACCACAAAAGATTTGTTTTTGCTTTGTTAGTATTCGAGATATAGGGGTGCGCCGCTGACGTGCCGGCAACTCAGTCTATATGCAAAATAATGTTGTATTTAGCAAAGGAATTTTTGCAATTCAAACAACAATAATCGCGATGTAATAACAAACTAAATAAGAAATAACTCAATTAAGAATCCAGAGAATTGTCAAATTCAGATGTTAGCCATAGTTCACTACCGTTATTTTGGTCATTTTCCCAATATTTTTTTTCTGTTACCCAGCATTTGCGGGCACCGCAATCCAAAAAAAAATATCAAGTATTTGATGTCATTTTAATCGGAAAGCGTTATCTATCGAATAATCAGGGTGCACCCTTAACTTAATATGGGAAAAATGATCGATTAAAGTACGTTTTCCTCGGTGCGACAGTTGTAGTCCGAGAGGTAATAACAGAAATTTCCGATTCATTTTGGCAAGCTTCATTTTTTGTGTATGTGTTAAGCGTGTAAGGTATAATAGTAATCTGAACGTCTGCCGGCGCACCTCCGCAACAGGGGGTTACAAGGGGGTTAAAACTCCACCAAAAAAATACATTAAAAAAATATTATAGCTGCATACGCGAAACTGATTGTATGTATCAGTTGAAACATAAGAAGCTTAGAAAATATCGTCTGCCACTTAAATTCCTCACCAAAACTCGTCTGCCACCCATATAAGTAAGAGCAAAAAAAATATTATATCCGCAAGGATGAAATTCATTGAAATGCTTCTCTTTATACAGCAAACTCAAAAATAATAGTCTGCCACTAATAAGATACCACGAACGTTGTCTGCCAAGCCTATGAAGTTGCGCTCCGCATGCACCGCGCGAGCACCACGGCCGAGACGGCGCGCCTTAGCCGCCGCGGCGGCTACGCCGCTGCATTTTAATCGGCCTGAAAGACGATCGTTATTATAAATTATTATACGGCTAACATGAAGTCCTTTTTTATGTTATATACGTATATATGCAAATGATTGTTCAGTAAATTAATTTAAAGTCTGGTGGACTTATGTGGGTGGCAGACGAGTTTTGTTGCGGAATTTAACTGGCAGACGATATTTTCTAAGCTTCTTATGTTTCATCTGATACATACAATCAGTTTTGCGTATGCGGCTATAATTTTTTTGTATTATTTTTTTGCGGGAATTGTAACCCTCCTGTAACCCCCTGTCGCGGAAGTGCGCCTGCAGATGTTCAGTACTTATATAAATAACACACATAACGCATACAAAAAAAATAAAGCTTGCGAAAATGACCCGGAAATTTCTGTCGTTACCTCCCGGACTATTGCGACGATCGTTCAGCGATAATCGTGCAACGATAAGCGTTGAGCACTATATATACAACATGGTGGACACCGCAAGTGTTCAAGAAGCTGATGCCACCATTGGTTTGATTTTCTGTGGCCGTTGTAAAAATTCGGTCTCCACCAAAGTTGAGTGTGAGATCTGCAGTGTCCCGTTCCAACCAAGTTGCCTCAAACGACATTCCAAGGAATGTGAGGAGATGTGATGAGACTCGACTGCTCAGACTGGAAGTGTCGCTGCTGACACGCATAATCAAGGAAAAGGAACAACAAAACAATATCCTTTTAGAAAATACTACTCTTTTAAAAGAGAAAGCTAGCCACTTGGAGGCCAAAGAACAGGAAACTGTAACGAAAACAGTAGTGTCCCTGTATTTATAGAGTACCGCAATTGGTTATGCCACTACTTGGACTCAAAATGGCTGCTAAGTATTGACCAGATTGACAGCTGGCCTGATTGAAAAGTCAACATAACCTTACTATAACCTTTCGCCCATAAGAAATGGAGCCAAAATGGCGACTATTGCGGTACTCTCTAAATACAGGGACACTAGAAAACAGATGTTCGCAGCGCCATCTATAAGCCAGTAGCGCAACCTCATAATTTGGCGCAGCATGAAACGAAGACGTATAGTGGAGCTCGACAGTCCGAGACATCGGCCAGTACCGCTCTTCATCGCCAAAAACCACAGAGCGAGAATGCCAGCAATGAGGACCAAGCAAAACCTAGAGGTTTCGAAAAGGCATTACTGTGCCAAATCGCGATGCGAGGAAAACACCTAATCCCATATCAAATGAGGATGTGCCATTCACCACTGTATCGTACAAGAAGAGGAGACTTTAGAAAGCGCATACAAGGGTCGGCGCAAAATTTTAAATTAAAAGCTGGCGCCAGAAATGGCCATCTCCATATCTGTCGCCTAGAGAAAGACACAAATTCGGAAGACCTGCTGCAACACTTGAAAGAAAACAACATTGCAACTGCGGAATGCGCAAAATTAAATTCTAGGTACCCCGACAAATATTCCTCCTTTCGAGTGTCTGTAGTCTGTACCCATTGGTCAACTGAATGCTGCCCGTGATCCAAAATTGTGGCCGGAGGGAGCAGGCATCAACCGTTCTTTTTTTTAAGCACAACCGAAAAAAGCGCAGACTTAAATGTACTTCAAATTAACATTCAATGTATCTCAAATAAGTTTAATGAGCTCGCTCTTTTCACTAATAGATACACAGTAGATTTTATTAGCATAGATGAACATTGGCCGAAGTGTGATGAAATTATTAATATTAAGATCCCGTGTTATAACCTTGCAAATTATTTTTGTAGATCTGAAAAAAGGCATGGCGGCGTGTGTATCTATGCTAGAGATGGTATTGATTTTTCGACCATAGATTTGAATGACGTCTCGGTGGAGTTGGACATTAAAGTGACTGGTGTTACGTACAATAATTTTATAATATTTTCTATTTATAGATCACCAGCTGGTAATTTGAAATGTTTTATTGATAAGCTGTCATGCATCTTAGACCGATATTTTGCGCAGAGTCAATTAATCATATGCGGAGATTTTAATGTGAAATTTAACATTGATGACTCCAATGCAAAAGTTTTATGTAATACGTTAAAAACGTATGGAATTCTTCCTACTAACCAGCAGAGTACAAGAGCGGCATCATGCCTGGATAATATCCTTATTTCAACATCGGTCGTGCTCATGGGTATTCATGTTGTTGATGAATTATCATCGGACCACGCTGGCCTTGTAGGTCATGTAACGAGCTTACCCAAAAAACAAACGAAAGAAAATCTCCTACAGACCCTTGACTAACACTGGGCTGTATGCATTATATAATTATATTGAAAATGTAAATTGGTCATTTGCTTCTGATAGCTCTTTACATTTGGATTTAAGAATTGTTAAGTTTATTGATATTATTTCCCAAGCTATTGTATGTTGTCCAATAAAAACTAAATTAGTTTTTGAAAATAAACCATTAGTAAATTAGTATACTGATGAGTTGTTCGCAGTGAGGGAATATTTGAGATCACTGCATTCTTTTAATCGTGATTACCCTGGGCTAGTCCCAGCAGATCTATTAAAAGCAGTAAAAACCCTTGACCCTTGACCCTTGACTAACACTGGGCTGTATGCATTATATAATTATATTGAAAATGTAAATTGGTCATTTGCTTCTGATAGCTCTTTACATTTGGATTTAAGAATTGTTAAGTTTATTGATATTATTTCCCAAGCTATTGTATGTTGTCCAATAAAAACTAAATTAGTTTTTGAAAATAAACCATTAGTAAATTAGTATACTGATGAGTTGTTCGCAGTGAGGGAATATTTGAGATCACTGCATTCTTTTAATCGTGATTACCCTGGGCTAGTCCCAGCAGATCTATTAAAAGCAGTAAAAAAGGACTACAGGGCAAAACTTGTCAAAGCCAAAAAAACAGCACTGGTTTGCTACATAGAGTCAAGTAACAACAAGAGCTGCACTATATGGAAAATTATAAATCACAATATTCCTAAAAAAGACAAACACAAACAATAGCGCCAACTGCAGAAGAGTTCAATAACTTTTTTATTAATATACCACAGGAAATATTGCGTAATCTAGATGAATCTGATATAAATCCATTACATTACATAGACACTATAGATACTGAACAACAAAATTTTAATTCTATATCATTCAACGAGATATGAGAGATGCAATTAGCTTATTAAAAAACTCCCCTGCAACGGACTGTCAAGGACTTGTAAACACATTAAAGAATATAAAAGTATATCCTCTAACACACCCGTTCAATGCTTGTATTCAACGGAGTTATTTTCCTCAACAACTAAAAATTTCAATTGTAATACCCATTCACAAAAAGAATTCGACGGACAATTGTAATCATTATAGGCCTATATCATAACTCTCATAATATCAAAAATTTTTGAAAAAATTTTGAAAAAGCAAATCTACAACCATTTCGAAAATAACAGGCTTTTTAGCGAATCTCGATATGGTTTTAGAACTGGCAAATCCACCGCCAGGGCCATAGATGACTTCTCACCAAAATTCTACAGAACTTTGAGCTCGGACATCATTCAGTAGCTACATTCTACGACCTTACGAAGGCTTTTGATTGTTTCACATGAGCTGTTGTTTAACAAACCAATACACCAATACAAGGTTTCTAAACCCAGTATGCAGTAGCTTCAATCCTACTTAACGGACCGTTATTAATACGTCAAATTGAACGGAAATATTTCTACCAACCAGCTTTGTACCAACGGTGTTCCCCAAGCATCAGTTCTAACTTCTAGGGCCAATACTATTCCTGCTATACATAAATGACATCCATACTGCTAGTTCATCTTCAAATGTCATATTGTTTGCTGATGACACAACCGTAATTGAGGGAGATAAAGAGTACAGTGTGCTTCTCGATTCGCTAAAAGTAAGCGACACTAAACTTGAGCAGTGATTTCTTTTAAATAAATTGAGCATAAATACGGATAAATGTACATCGTTACTATTCCATTACGTCATGATCCTTTAACATCAAAAGCAGACGTGGAGAGCGTGCAGTTCTTGGGTGTTACACTAGATACTACTTTGCGATGGGAACATAATATTGACTCGGTAGCTAACAAATTAGCCAAAGTTATTTTCTTTTTAAGAACACTTAGTCAAACATGGTCTCTTCCACTCCGTCATGTCATATGAAATATTTAGCTGGGGACATTCAAATCACAACACAAAAATATTTTCATTGCAACGCCGATGCGTGAGGGCTATGTGCGGGGCTGATTATAGGGAGGATTATAGAAAAATTTCCGTAAGATTAATGTGCCAACTCTACCTTGCGTGTACATTTTACAATGCACAATGTACGCAAAGACAAATTCAGTATCTTTCAGTGCATGGAGTATGGTTCATCAGCATAATATTCGTATGAACCAACAATATCGCCAGCCTTTTTTGAGACTTCAGAAATCCCGAAACGGGTCTAACTACTGGGCTCTAAAATTTTATAATTGTCTTCCGTTAGTTGTAAAGTCCTACTCAGCAACTCACCTTAACAATACTATTAAACAATACCTCATAAATAAATGCTTCTACAATGTTGATGAGTATCTCACAAACAATTTTGTTGATGTAATTGTTGCTTAAACTGTGTAACTTTCCCTTTTGACTTGTGTAAACAGTTTTATGTATAATAGCACCAATAAAGATTATTATTATTATTATTTCTTTCTATTTCGTATGGAGGTGTTTTACTCCGAGCGACTGCCGCTAGACTCGTTGAAAAGGTGCATCATGGCTCCTTCGTTTTCCGACGCGGATGACAAAATTCTTGTCGAGGAATTGGCAAATCATCCGTTATTTACCATTATTACTTTGAATTTATAAATTAAATTATATTAAACAAAAAGAAAATAAACCTGAAAAATATATAATAATAGAAAATAATAAACACATATTCTCGATTATTTTTTGTTAGATTTTAGATAATGTGATACTAATTTGTTGTCGCACTTTTTATTTCGTACACTGGCTGAACTTATTTTAGTTCCACGTTTGTGTTATGTATTGATCATGTGTAGATTTTTTTATAGTTTTTCGTTGTTGTTATTTCCACATAGGCTTTTACGATAGTATATTATTTGACGAGCACATAATTAACTATATAAATCGCTAGCATGCAGTTTACACGCGAGCCGTCATTATTTGAATGAACTGTCATTATTATACTACGCTAGTGTCATTATATATATATATACATATATATATATATATATATATATATATATATATATATATATATATATATATATATATATATATATATATATATATATATATATATATATATATATATATATAAAAGAAAATGTTTAACGACATATTTTGTCAAATTATAATTATAGGTTAATAATATGGTGATATACAGGCGGGATGTAAATTTTAAATAAATCAAAAATTACAGCCACATCCTGGATTTGAACCAGGATAGTAACCAGTACTTCCTTTCCTTGATTTATGACAATTATATCTAACAAATGTCATAGGCCTCATTAGCTCAGATGGGAGAGCATTGTGCTAGAAACGCAAAGGTCCCTGGTTCAAATCCAGGATGTGGCTGTAATTTTTGATTTATTTAAAATTTACATCCCGCCTGTATATCACCATATTATTAACCTATAATTAGATATATATACAGCGTGTCTCACGGAACTGGTACATTAGAAGTTTCTCATGTTCTACTATTGCTGGAAACTTGAAATTTTGGAATTACAATTTACTCAATCTGAACTCTTCAGCTAAAATATTCTCAAGTTAACTGTCACGTCCAGTCACCTGAAGTCGGTAGCGACTTCGTTATTTTAAATGGAATGATATAATTTTTATTGTATTTGTGGTTTCTACGTATCAAAATACATCATTTTTGATAAGGTTTCCCTATACCTAAATATCACCATTTTTGAGTTTTTTTGATTTTACAAATTTTTTGGTGATTTTCGCGGTTACGTTTAAAATTGAATATCTCGGTTATTATTGAAACTAGAATTTTCATGATTGGTGGTCCGAAACTAGAAACATAACCAAATACGACGATGTTTAGTTCATCATGATACCTTATACAGGGTGTTCAAAATTTACAACACAATAATTGAATTTTCAAACGTTAAAAACTCATTTTTTTCAAATGGAACACCCTGTATACCGATACGCCATTCGATAGGAACTCTTATTCCCTATCAATCAATGTTAGGGTTTCCAATATCTATCTTTAATAGTTTTTGAGATATTGTCACTTTTTATTTAAATCCATTTTGACTACTCCCATTTAATAATGGGGGACGAAATTAGATACTAAATTTACAAGGAAATTTAAATAGTAATAGATATTAATGTGTGAACAATTTTTGCGAAACATATTTTACGCGACTGCTGTTATAAAATGGACGGTGCACCGGACATTCTTCGCATGTGGTATCCATTCAACTTAATCAGATGTTTGACGATAGGTGGTTTGGAAATAGGGGACCCGGGCGGTGGCCACCAAGATCACCGGATTTAAATCAATTAGTTTTATTTCTGGGGTGATGTGAAAGGTCAGGTCTATTCCACTCCAGTTAATAGTCGAGAAGAATTGACTAACAGAGTAGTAGCCGCCATTAATAGACTTCAGTGACAAGAAATCCGAAAAGCGACGATGACAGAAGTACAGCAAAGCGTTTTAAAATATTTGGAACAGAAAGGCAGCATTTCGAACAACACAATAAATCAAGTTTTAATTTAAGTTAGATTTAGATATCCCAAATGTATTATTTTAGTTTTAACAAACCTTTTCAATATTTTTCTGTTTTCCTGCTGTTCCAAAGTAATTACATTCCTATAAAAGAAGAATAAATCGTTTTGTATTCAGTGTGCATTATTTTATACTGACAATATCTCAAAAACTATTAAAGATAGATATAGGGAAGCCTAATATTGATTGATAGGGAATAACATTTCCTATCGAATGGCGTATCGGTATACAGGGTATTCCATTTGAAAAAAAATAGTTTTTTAAATTTGAAAACTCAAATATTGTGTTGTAAATTTTGAACACCCTGTATAAGGTATCATGATGAACTAAACATCGTCTTATTTGGTTATGTTTCTACTTTTGGACCACCAATCATGAAACTTCTAGTTTCAATAGTATCCGAGATATCAATTTTAAACGTAACCGCGAAAATTACCCAAAAATTAGTAAAATAAAAAAAAAAACTCAAAAATGGTGATATTTAGGTATAGGGAAACATGAACAAAAATGATGTATTTTGATACGAAGAAACCAAAAATAAAATAAAAATTACATCATTACATTTAAAATAACAAAGTTGATACCGACTTCCGGTAACCGGATGTAATAATTAACTTGAGAATAGTTTAACTGAAGAGATCAGATCGAGTAAATTCTGGTTCAACAATTTCAAGTTTCCAGAAATAGTAGATCATGAGAAACTTCTAATGTACCAGTTCCGTGAGACACCCTGTATATATATATATATATATATATATATTTAACTTTAGATTTTCACGATCGTTATGTATAAGTAAAACGTTTTCGGAAGGAGAAAGGAAGTTTGTCGGGCAATTCCGTCATACGAAGAAGCAACCGTAGACACGTGTTTCGGACTATTAGTCCTCATCAGTACGGTATAGCCAAGGAGTAAGATGGACACTCAATGGAAAAAACACTCAAATGGAAACCATAAGGGGGGTGCCCAATGTCGCCAATTGGTGCTTCAGTCACAACATCTTCAGGATTCGAAGACTAGATGTGACGTCGCGCCGGAGGTAACGGACACCCCAGGCCCACCATAGCCCATGGAGGTATAGATGGAAAACAGGTTTATCGACGGTAAGATATTCAAGGAGAAAGGAAGTTTGTCGGGCAATTCCGTCATACGAAGAAGCAACCGTAGACACGTGTTTCGGACTATTAGTCCTCATCAGTACGGTATAGCCAAGGAGTAAGATGGACACTCAATGGAAAAAACACTTAAATGGAGACCATAAGGGGGGTGCCCAATATCGCCAATTGGTGCTTCAGTCACAACATCTTCAGGATTCGAAAACTAGATGTGACGTCGCGCCGGAGGTAGCGGACACCCCAGGCCCACCATAGCCCATGGAGGTATAGATGGAAAACAGGTTTATCGACGGTAAGATATTCAAGGAGAAAGGAAGTTTGTCGGGCAATTCCGTCATACGAAGAAGCAACCGTAGACACGTGTTTCGGACTATTAGTTCTCATCAGTACGGTATAGCCAAGGAGTAAGATGGACACTCAATGGAAATAACACTCAAATGGAGACCATAAGGGGGGTGCCCAATGTCGCCAATTGGTGCTTCAGTCACAACATCTTCAGGATTCGAAGACTAGATGTGACGTCGCGCCGGAGGTGACGGACACCCCAGGCCCACCATAGCCCATGGAGGTATAGATGGAAAACAGGTTTATCGACGGTAAGATATTCAAGGAGAAAGGAAGTTTGTCGGGCAATTCCGTCATACGAAGAAGCAACCGTAGACACGTGTTTCGGACTATTAGTCCTCATCAGTACGGTATAGCCAAGGAGTAAGATGGACAGTCAATGGAAAAAACACTCAAAGGGAGACCATAAGGGGGGTGCCCAATGTCGCCAATTGGTGCTTCAGTCACAACATCTTCAGGATTCGACGTCACATCTAGTCTTCGAATCCTGAAGATGTTGTGACTGAATATATATAAATATATATATATAATATTGGGTGTGGCAAAAGTCAGTTTACCGATTTGCATATGAGAGAAAAACGCAAAAAAAATAATGGCAAAACAATTTATTTCCGAAAAGATATAACATCAAAAATTAAAAAAAAAAAAAACGCGTATGCACGAGTACCCGACAGCGTAAACTGACTTTTGCCGCACCCTGTATATATATATATATATATATATATAAACTGTATGGTTTAATATACTGATTTAGCATATTGTATAATAATGACAGTTCGTTCAAATAATGACCTCATTATTTGAACCAACTGTCATCATTATACAGCGCTAGTGTCAAAGTCTATCAAAATCTTCGTGGAATGACAGTTCGCCTTGCCATCATTGACAATTACATTTAAAATATTTTGCTTAAAATGGAATTTATGAGTCGTAGATAAAACGTCGTATTAGACTCGCAGATAACGGATATAAATCGCTCGCATGATTACACGCTCGCCTACGGCTCGCGTGTAAACTTCATGCTCGCGATTTATACCCTTAATTATGTGCTCGTCAAATAATATACTATTATATTTGAGGAAATGTGACAGTCAAATTATCGATTTTTCTCATAAAAATTGACAATGTTTTCTCTGTTTTCTATGAAAGGAAAGGTATATAACATATTGCATTTCTGGTTCATCCAACGATAAAGGGATGTTTACTCCAGTTAAAATTTGAAGTCGATCGGTCAAATAGTTTTTGAAATATCATGCCAACCGTCCGCAAAAAAAGCGGTTTCCAGAAAAACACGTTTAAACCTTCAAGTACAGTTTATAGCGTAACATCGAGTAGTTGCAGTATTTTTTTGCTAATATGTCATACCAGGGCAATACTTTATTCCTTTCTCCACTTCGTAGAATATATTTTGACATATTTGCTCATTTCTCGCCTTATTTAAGCTTATTTTACAGCCTCGAGTGCACGTCTCGACGACCTCACCAGACGCTGTTTTTCGCGCACATTTGCAAATATCTTCCTTTCGGTGCCAATAACGATTCCTATTGTCATAGTTTTAAGGGCGGCAGAAAAGCCCGCTGCTGCATAAGCCGCAATTTGGATAGGTTTTGAGCCAGGGTAATCATGTTTGGGTGCGAGGCGCCAGACAGTAAAATTGAAGCTTTAGGTTGTTGTTTTGAGTTTCTCCTCCCCAAACACCGTTCTAGCAACTCTCTCGACGACAAGTTGTTGTAAATCGGCTTGGTGGTGGCATAATCGACATTTTTATCAAGTGTTATTGAATTCAACTAGAATTTTCTCGGCTTCGGTTTTTCGCATTTGTATGAACACTGTGATCCCGCAGGGTAATACATATGCTGGAGATTTTCATTCGTCCAGATCTTATGGTAGAATTTGGTCCACACAGCATTGTACATATTATCAACAGTCTAGATGAGTTGTGATTGGTAAAACATAGAACTATTTTGTACAAGCCGCATCGGACCCAGTGCTCCAACCAACGGCCCCGCATCTTTGGTAAAATCCGCTATTTCTCCCGCTGCCCCAATGTTCGCAGTACAGTTGTCTATATGTACTTCGATACAATTGTATTGCCAGATTCTGATTCCCAAAATTCACAGGCATAACAACAGGAAAATTTCACGGCAAGCTCACTTTGTTACTAGACCAGGCAATAGAGCAGAAAATGATCCGGTTCGTGCCAAAAATCCTAGCAGGAAGCCGACGGTCCCAGCTCACGTGAAACAGTCCGTAGTTGTATTGTAATATGTTTCCTACTCACAAATATCATGTCTTAATTTCATTTCTTAAAAACCTCAAAAAACGTGTTTTTTTTAGTTTTTCGCTTGTAAAAACTGAACCGATGGAGCAATCTTGATGCTTTCAACAGACGAATTGTAGAGAATGAAAAGACGAAAAAAATGAACCCTGCACGGACGCTATTGAATTAGTATTAACGGAGGAAATTCGGAAAAACAGAAAAAATCTGCATTTTTAAAAAAATTCATAACTCCGCCATTTTCAAAGCTGTAGCGGAGGCTTTTCGCGTGAAAGCAGCGATTGATAGGTACTTTGAGTGTGGACAACCCAGGCATTGTCCGATGATTAGTTTTTGCACAATTGCGATTTGAATTTTTTTATGCAATATGGTTCGGCGAGCCTGGATGCGTCCGAGGTTGTCCGATTTGAATTTTTTAACGTATTAGTTTTTAACGTAGAAGTATTGTGCTACAAAACAACTATTCTGATTCTGCGTTAAAATGTTGCGAAATATTTGAAAAATGCTTGCAAACATGACCGAAAAGTGCCGCGCGCTCCAAACCGGCCGAGTAGTGGTGGTAGGCGGCCGACTCGGGGAAACGCACAACGCGCTGAGATTACTATATATACGCGTTTCCCCGCGTCTGCCGCCTACCCTACGACTTTTCGGTCGTGTTTGCAAGCATTTTTCGCATATTTTGTAACATTTTAACGCAGAATCAGAATAGTCGTTTTGTAGCACAATATTTTCCTCTTTCAAAACACGTTAAAAAAAATAAAATCGGACCACCTCCAACGCATCCAGGCTCGCCGAACCATATTGCATAAAAAACATTCCAATCGCAATTGTGCAAAAAGTAATCATCGGACAACGCCTGGGTTGTGCACACTCAAAGTACCCATCAATCGGTACTTTATGGCGAAAAGCCTCCGCTACTACTTTAAAAATCGCGGATTTTTCCGGTTTTCCGAATTTCCTTCGTTAGTTTTAATGCGATCGAGTCCGCGTAGATTTATTTTTTTCGTCTTTTCATTGTGTACAATTGGTCTGTTGAAAGCAACGAGATTGCTCGCTTCATCGGTTCAGTTTTTCAACCGAAAAACGAAATAAAACACGTTTTTTTGAGGTTTTTTGTTTATAACAACTTAAGAAATGGTATTTGTGAGTAGGAAACATCACAAAACACCTACGGACTGTTCCACGTAACTTGGGACCGTCAGCTTCCTGCTAGTATTTTTGTCACACAAGAATCTCTATTGCCTGGTCTATACTACATCAGAGAAGTAGGTAGTGTGATCCCATACAACGGAAGTGTAATCTGTCTTCTTCCATACAACGGAAGTGTAATCTGTCTTTTTCCATATCCCGTCTCCAAACCCGTCGTACTAGCAAATGCTTTCTTTCACGAGTGTGAATTCTCAGAAAATATTTTTACTTTATCATACGCAGTAAGATGAAGTATTGTAATCGTGCCGAAAAAAAAATTGAGATTTTTGCGGAAATAGGTCTTTATGGGTCCTCTGAACATTTTTGACCAAGGTACAAAAAAATGTCTGTGTGTGTGTGTGTGTGTGTGTGTGTGTGTGTGTGTGTGTGTGTGTGTGTGTGTGTGTCTGTGCGTATGTATGTCTGTGTGTGTGTGTGTGTGTGTGTGTGTGTGTGTGTGTGTGTAAATGATTTTTGTGGCGACGACTCTGGAAAAACTACTAAAGGTATCGGGACGAAAGTTCATATTTAGAAGTTTTATGACCAAACTTAGAGCTGAAAAGCGTTTGGTTCAAAAGGATCCAGAGGAACTGGTAGTTTATTCTAAGCCTTTTTCAAGGATTTTGCAAAAGACCCGCCATTTCTGTAATTTCGTCAAAATAGTTAAATAATAAAATAAAGCAGAGAAAATTTTGCCTATGAAATTTTTTGGTAAAATTAATAGTTTAGCTTCGAAAGCAAATTCTTTTTGATCGAGATCGGTCTGCATTGATATGAAATTACATAGTAGCCAGGCTTTTCCAAATATATTTTTCAGTCTAATGACAGTACCGGTAGTGTCAAATGCTGATGTTTTGACAATATCTCCACTATATCTACTGTCAATAGTAAAAATATCTCATATTGTGATACAGTGTACGGTCCTTGGCTGACGGCGTCCGATAGGCAGCGTGTTCAGCGTGTCCAAAATGCATGTGTTCTGTTTGTTTTTGGTTTGAGGAAGTATGATCATGTATCGAATGAGCTGGGCGACTTGGGGTGGTTGAACATGGATAACACTAGGGTGTTGCATGCAGCAATATTATATTATAAGTTGCTATCCAAGAGAATCCCACAATACCTCATGCGGAAGATACGCTGTAGAACGGATGTCCATAACCTTACTTTAAGATTCAGGGGATTGTTTGCTCCACCTGCCCATCGCGCTGAGCTGTAGAAAAGGCCATTCTCTTACCAGGCCAGTCACATATACAATGGTCTCAGGGAAGATATGAAAAAAATATCGTTAAGCAGTTTTGGGGGAAATGTGAAGTGTGTTTGTTCAACAGGGGGGACTTTAGGCATTGAGCGATATTTTGTTGAGTTGGATTTGATGCAATTACGTATCATTAGACTCTAGAGTAATTTTTGGAATGTTTTTGTGTTGATAAGTTCTCGGAATTATTGTTATATTGTTGGTACAATTATGTCTTAGTTCGACTTTGCGTAAGGGGTTCAGTAGAAGAGCACGGCAATTTGGAAACAAGTGTGCTGATCTCCGCCCTAAATATAAATATTATTTTGTTGCATTTAATATTGTTTTATGTTAATAAAGGAATTATTTATTTATTTAATTATTTATTTATCTGTCAAATCCTGGCTAACTAGTTTTATTTTAATGCAGACACGACTGATCTCAATCAAATAGATTCTCATGCAGCTCAACTATTAATTTTATTCATTGTATGATAAAGTCATGTGCCTGGCCACATCAGATTTTTTCTTCTTGTCTATTAGTACGTGAAGGAGTTTTTTCTTGAGTGTTTCTTATCCATGACAGTTCACGAGAGGATTTCACAGAATAATAAACCACACACTACAAGATCTTTTCGCTTGAAAAAATGTTAACGCGAGCGGGAAATTGTTGAGCGCGCGATCCGACTGATCCGCGCGCTCCTATTTTAGGCACACGCACGTCGTAGGCTAAATGCTTATAACTTGGGGTTCATGTCCTCAGCCCCCCCAAAACTTTTGTGCTCCTTTCGTTTCGGAGTTATAAGCAATTTTCTGAAGGGGGGCTGTGGACATGCCAGCCCCCCCCCCCCCCACTTTGGAATTTCGATTTTTTCTAATACCAAAGTTTTGTGCTAGTTTTGTGCTGTTTTGTGCCGCAAAATAGAAGTTTTGTGCTTCTTTCGTTTTCGAGTTATTAGGATTTTCTGAAGGGCTGTGGACATGCCTGACGTAACTTCCAAATTCGAAATAAAACCAAACTTTTTTCGATGCTAAAGTATTGCGCTAGTTTTGTGCTGTTTTGTGCCGCAAACGAGAAGTTTTGTGCTCTTTTCATTTTTGAGTTATAAGCATTTTTCTACTTGGGAGCAATCCGTCTCTCTCTTTCGTTCGGGCCTGGGTACTCGCAGGCAGCGCGCGTATTGATAATGCATACGTACGAGTTTAACGGCACTGTTTGGGGCTATATAACTTAAAACCTATTCAACATCTTTTTATCGGGGTTTCGGTCTTTGTACTTAAAAAATGGACACGTGGAATTCAGATTAAATATTGTTAAATAGCTTCTAAGTCATAACGTCACAAAAATTTAATATTATTTGTTAAGATTATGCATTCGTTTTAATCTCACAATGCCAAATCTCATCGCTACAAATCATTAAGCAATTATCACTTAACAAATATTTAGTTGGCACAGATATTTGACAGTTTATGTATAAGTAACACATTAATAGCATCGAAAAAAGTTTGATTTTATTTCGAATTTGGAAGTTAGGTCAGGCATGTCCCCCTTGCTAATAACTCGGAAACGAAAGAAGCACAAAACTTCTAGTTTGCGGCACAAAACAGCACAAAACTTTGGCATTAGAAAAAAAACGAAATTCCAAAGTGGGGGGGGGAGGCATGTCCACAGCCCCCCTTCAGAAAGACGCATATAACTCGTAAACGAATGAAGCACAAAACTTCTAGTTTGCGGCACAAAGCAGCACAAAAGTAGCACAAAACTTTGGCATTAGAAAAAAGTCATGCTCGTATATTCATCGTTAGAATGCAATTTGTAATTTATACTTTAAAAAGCGCTAAACGTTAACTATTGTATGTTTGAAACGTTTGAGATTGGGTGTTGACGTGAGTTCATGTTATTTGAATGCTGTTTTCATATGTTTTATTCCTAAACTTATGTATTTTAGGTATTTTGAAATCTACCCTCACTTCTGCATGTGTTGACTGTAACTCATAATTTAAAACGTGTGAATGGACTTTTCGCTCGATTTGGATGATATCACCCTCGGAGACTTACTTTACTCGACTTTCGCCTCAGGCCCGGACGTTTACAACAATAAACCCTCACCCAGGAATATTATATTTAAACGATTGCATCGTGACCAGTTACTTGTTTTTTGATTCATCTAGACTGTAAGACCATCAAATCAAAGATACATCAAATGTATTAGTCTAATAAATTATATTTTCGTAGATTTGATCCGAAGATGGGGACAAGAGCCCTGAAATCAATAATCATGTACTAACGTTTTTGAATAAAATGACAACTCCATATTGATATCCTTTTATTTATATCTTTGACAAACCTCAATATGGACGAGGTTGCAAATTTCATCCATCAAATCATCTATTATACTTCTAAAAATCTCTCCTTCTTTGCTGTTTTTTAATGTACTCGAGACATGTTTCGGTCTTAACAGACCATCATCAGTCGGGAATAGTCAGGTTGCAGAATCTATGTGGTCATAATTTAACATTGTTACAGTTTAGAGATCTTAGCGAATAATTTTCGGTGGACGTAAGTGTGCCATGCTGAATAGATTCTTTTGGCTAACTCCTTTCGGATCTCCGCTCGTATCATCTTCTTGCAACAGTACCATGCCACGCCCAGTACCAACAATCTAGCAGCAAACACTCCTGCAACTTCAGCCAACTCGTACTTGCTGCTACAGGTGGCTGTTGTACCACCACTATTACCAGCCTGACTTATGATAGTCTCTTCCTTCGAGTATCTGGGACCCATTGATGACACTTTTTGCTCTGGTTACTCCGGAACATTTCTAACTGCTGGGTCGTCTGCTTAATCTACGTTAGTTGTTCCACGGTAGGACTGGCAGGATCGCCATGTGATGGAGCCGATGGAGGTAGAGGTGTTTAAAATAAAACCACTTGAGCCCTTACTTAACTCGTCTATTGTAAATACGTGGTCACATTCTGACTGGTGTTTTTGGTCAGGTTTTTTGACTACGTTCTGTAAACCTGTCGAAGTCGTCCTGACGCAGCAGCCATTCAACATACATGCAGTGATATTTCACAATACAGTATCTGCAGAGCAGACATACAGGGTCTCCCACGACGAGCTGCTATTAGAAGTATATGGAGAACCAAATGAAATGACAGATTAAAAATTTGTGGGCTTATTTTGTTGGACACGATCGTGTCAACTAAAATATTTTGAGTTTTCGGTGACTTCCGGTTACACCGGAAATGATGTCATCTTTTATATTTCAAATGGAACAGCCTGTATTTTATCGCATTTTTGAAATCTTCATTAAATTTTAATTCACTTTTATGTTACATTCCCTATACCTAACGTGTCATTTTTGAGATATTAATTGTTTTCATTAAAAAATGACAGCTGCACGGTTACTTTCAATTACTTATAAACTATCCCCTTTGACAGTTGGAAAAAAGTTGTCCGGCGAAATTGTTGTGAAGGTAACGTATTATCGACACATCGGTAGAACTCTTCTAAAAGTTATACAGGGTGTTCAAATTATAAGATCAAAGTTGAATTCGAGAATAGTACTAAAAGTCGATTTTTTCAAATGGCAACCCTAACATACATTTCTCAATTCTATGGAAAATTTTAGATCAACTTTGTGTACAAAGTCCTATACCTAAAATGTACATGTACCTACTGAAATCGATTTGTAAACATCACAGTAGAAATTGCAAACATTGCCAAATCTAGATTGCTTTTGAAAACAATTGAACAATTTCGAAAAACACAACTTTATTAAACCAGTTTCTAGGTAATTTTTCATTATAATTAATTTAGTAATTATAAAATTATAAGCCTACAATAAAGCACACTATTAAAAATAAAACCAAGTCGTAAGGTAATTTTAAAAAAATTGCTGTATTAAATTTCAGTAACTCTTCAATAACGTTGCCGTTTTCCGCTAAAGATGCTATAATTCTTTTTAAGGCATTATTGTTGGTGGCGTCCTGATTGAGTTAGCACATAACCCATTGAAAGCAGCTCGAACTCGTATCTTTCATGTTCTCCTTATCAATTATTGGGTTCTCATAAACTACGTCTTTAATAGCTCCCGAAATTAATAAATCCATTGGCGTCAAGTCGGGGAACGCGGTGGATATTTGTATGACCCATTAAGCGGATTCCACCGATCACCGATTATCGCTCGTTAAGCAAGCGTCTTACTGCAACTGTTATCTGCGCTGGAGCACCGTCCATTTGAAACTACCCAATAATGGAGGACCCAATAACTGATAAGGAGAACATGAAAGATAGACTTCCAGCTGCTTTCAATGAGTTATGTGCTGACTCTATCAGGGACGCCACCAACAATAATATGGTAAAAGGAATAGTAGCATGTTTAGCGAAAAACGGCAACATTTTTGAACAGTTACTGAAATAGAATTAAGCGTTTTTTTTATTTTCTTAACGTTATCTTTTATTTTTAATATTGTGTTTTATTGTAGGCTTATAATTTTATGAATACTAAACCAAACATAATGAAAAATGACCTAAAAAACTTATTTTACTGAAAAGTTTTGTTTATTCCAACTTGTTCAGTAGTTTTCAACGCAATCTAGATTTGGCAATATGTGCAATTTTCACTGTGATGTTTAAAATTCCATTTAAGTAGGTATATTTACATTTTAGGTATAGGACATTGTACATAAAGTTGATCTAAAATTTTCCATAGAATTGAGAAATGTATTCAGATGTTAGGGTTGTCATTTGAAAAGATCGACTTTTAATACTATTCTCGAATTCAACTTTGATCTTATAATTTGTACACCCTGTATAACTTTTAGAAGAGTTCTACCGATGTGTAGATAACACGTTACCTTCACAACAATTTCGTCGGACAACTTTTTTCCAACTGTCGAAGGGGATAGTTTGTAATTGAAAGTAACCGTGCAGCTGTCATTTTTTAATGAAAACAATTAATATCTCTAAAATGACACATGTTAGGTATAGGGAATGTAACATAAAATTGAATAAAATTTAATGAAGTTTTCAAAAATGCGATAAAATACAGGGTGTTCCGTTTGAAATATAAAAGATGACATCATTTCCGGTGTAACCGGAAGTAACCGAAAACTCAAAATATTTTAGTTGAGACGATCGTGTCCAACAATATAAGTCCACAATTTTTTAATCTGTCATGCCATTTGGTTCTCCATATACTAATGGCAGCTCGTCGTGGGAGACCCTGTATATTAATACATACTTATATTACAGTTTATTTAATTTAATTTGAATGCTTTGATTTTTTTACTTAAATTTATTTACTGTTATTGTTGTTATGGGTATTGATTTTGTTCTTTCTTCGTTTTCGCATTTTTCGATATGATTATTGTTTATTTTGCTCTAATTTGTTAATATTTTAAACGGCTGTATTTTTTCAAGTAGTTAAAAACAATCGGGATCATATGAAAAGTTTTATTCAGAATGTATATTTATTTCAAAAAATAATTGTGACCACCTAGCATACTGGGTAGGTATATAAATTATTATAAATTGCGAAAAAGACTCAAATTAAAGCAAATGTATAAAAAAATCAAAACCTCAAACACAAGTTCAAACACAGTTAAAAATAGTATGCATTGCAAGGGAAGTTATGACCTTAAAAGTAATAGGTAATAATATTCAAAAACACGTTAAAATTAAGAACCAGAATCGATAACATGTACCAAGTTAATTATATAAAAATGAACCCGATAAAATATTCCAAATTTTACTTACTGCATACCAAAATCGGTACATCCAACAATAGTCTAACGAAATGTCTCAATTAATTGGCAAGCTCAAATTAAAGCACTTACAAGAACAAAAAAAATATGGCAATGAGGCGAAATAAAACTCAATTAATAAATCCAATCACTCGAACGGGCAACGGCATTTTTCTGTCAATCAAAATAAACAAATTTATCAAACACAGACACGACAAGAGTTGGACAATCTTTAGTAACACAAAAATTTAGAACAATATCAACTTAGACCCTACTACGTATTTTCTGCGATCGGAACAAGTAAACCAAACATTTTTGACACAGCTTTAGGAACACCAGGGGGGCGTTCAGAATCAACGCCGGCCGTATGCCGGGTAACGTCGGGCGATTAAAAAGCGTTCAGATTGGTTGGGCATTTTACCGTTCGTTCACAAATAACCTTGGGCGTTTATCAAATGTTCGCCAAATTGACCAAGTCGAGAGCTGGATAAAAGTTGCGAGCACGCGCAGTGGCGATGTTTAATATAGGTAATATGATTTGAAAATTGTACGTGTTCTGCGGGATTGCGGACAGTTGTGCTTGTGATTTCAATTATGTAGCCGTCGATGGATTTGTCGCCAAAATTTATCACTAGAAAAATTATCATTTAAATTTCTTTTTATTATTTTGTTTATATTTTTTGACGCAGTTACCTATCTTTATAAAGAATCTAGAACACGTTTTATTTTATAATCTTGATAGTTGACATAGAATCCGCAAGACACAAGTATATGAAGAGACATACTCTATAATATTATTTTGTAAAATGATATTTACTTATAGAGAAAGAAATAAACTATGTTTTATTATAAGTCATAAAACGTATTCATCGATGAAATTTTTCACAAATTATTATTTCACAATGTTTTTTAATAAAAAAGCGATGAACTTGATAAAAAGATGGAATCTACAATTTATAATTTTACTTATGTATAATGTTCCTATATTGCACCTTCAAACAAGGCACATAGTATATTTTTATTGTGAAATATATTTACTTATAATAAATAATAAGTAATAAAGTGTGTTTTAAAAAAGTTATACTACTTATAAGTTGTAAAATAAATTCATTCTAATGTGAAAAAATGATACACATATAATTTTACAATATCTATTTATAAGGTATCAGTTAAATTATTTCTACGGTTATGACCATCCTCTACTCTATCCCCTTGTCTTAGGATATTTTCCTCATCATTGTATACAGGACGTTCCATTTAAATGTACATACTTTACGTCATGCCTAAATGCAACTGTATTAATGAAAATAATTTTACGTCATAGAAACTAGTGAGCCAAACAACTTTTGTCTTAAATATTTTTTTTTGTCTTTGTCTTACGATTTAGTAGCCGGGATACTAATAACTCACCCTGTATGTGTACATATATGTACATACATACAGGGTCCTGCAACTAAGCTCCCGTCTTCTGTAGCTCACTTACTCATTAAGCTAAGAGTTTGACATTTTGCAGGCTTACCCTGTACTTCAAGGTACAATTCAAGAAATTATTTTTTATTATACAGGCTGTTCCAAAAATGTGCAACGCCATGGTAATATATTTTTTTAAATTGCATGCTATACATTTTTCTACACATTTGGAAGCCTTTTATGGTTGCCTACATATCACCAAAATTTTATTGAAATCGGTTGAGTGACCGCAGCGGAAAAAAATAAAAACCAAAAAAAATTTATTTTGCATCGTAGGCTTTAAAAATCAATAAAAGGCACAAAATGCACCTCGTTAATAAAATTTTGCGACGTGCTTATTAAGTTAGATGTAATAGTCTCGTTAACCAAGTGACATTGGTCCAAATCATACAGGGTGACCAAAATCGAGTGTCAAACTTGTCAAACTTCACAGCGCGCTATTGTTCTTATTTTAAATTGGAACCCATAATTTTTTTTAGGTGAAACGGTGCGGAATTAAAAAATAAATATTGCTTCTGAATACAACCCCATCACAATTCTCAATATTTTAAAAGTTATTCGCCAAAAACTCAATTTTCAACGTTTCCAACGGCAATTTTAGGTAATAAATATCGTACGTGGCGTTGAAAAACAATTTATTACATAAAATATAACGCAGAGAGGTATTTTAGATTTTACTGTACTTAATTAAGTAGTTATTCAATTGCTAAATTTACTGCAAAATTTACCTATAGCCACATTTCCGTCCTTACCGCTATAGGAAAATTATGCAGTAAATTTTGCATTTGAATAACTACTTAATTAAGTACACTCAAATATAAAATAGATCTATTATTTTTTATGAAATAAATTGTTTTTCAACGTCACGTACGATATTTATTATCTAAAATTGCCGTTGGAAACGTTGAAAAATGAGTTTTTGGCGAATAACTTTTAAAATATTGGGAATTGTGATGGGGTTGTATTTAGAAACAATGTTTATTTTTTAATTCTGCACCATTTCACATAAAAAAAATTATGGGTTCCAATTTAAAATAAGAACAATAACACGCTTTGAAGTTTGACAAGTTTCACACTCGATTTTGGCCACCCTGTATAATTTAGATCAATGTCACTTGGTTAACGAGACTATTAAATCTAACTTAATAAGTACGTCGCAAACTTTTATAACGAGGTGCATTTTGTGGTTTTTATTGATTTTTATAGCCTACGATGCAAAATCAATTTTTTTTTGTTTTTATTTTTTTCCGCTGCAGTCACTCAACCGATTTCAATAAAATTTTGGTGTTATGTAGGCAACCATAAAACGCTTCCAAATGTGTAGAAAAATTTATAGCATGCAATTTAAAAAAATATATTACCATGGCGTTGCACATTTTTGGAACAGCCTGTATAATAAAAAATAATTTCTTGAATTGTACCTTGAAGTACAGGGTAAGCCTGCAAAATGTCAAACTCTTAGCTTAATGAGTAAGTGAGCTACAGAAGACGGGAGCTTAGTTGCAGGACCCTGTATAAGACTGCAATGATTCTTGAATTCACCTATTTTAACCCAACGCGTGCACCGGTTATTGCTGCACTGGACGGCAGTAGTCGCAGAGGCGTGTGTCGGCACGGGAGCGCCCGGCTCTGGCAATGATAATATAAAGTGATTGGACCGGACAACTGCTCCGGAGTTATTACTTTATGAGGTGTAAATTATTTAAATTATTATTATAAAGAAATGTTAATTAATATGTGTGTATGGTGTACATACATACATCCATAATATATCATTTTAGGCTTACTTTTGGCTTTATACTCTGATATGTTTCTTCCTTTTTTTCCCTAAATGTTACGGTGTGCACTGCACGCTCTGCACGTATGCACGGCACGCCACTGAGTATATTATTTGACGAGCACATAATTAAGGATATAAATCGCGAGCATGGAGTTGCGAGCGATTTATATCCGTTATGTGCGAGTCAAATACGACGTTTTATCTATCGACTATCGTTTTATCGACTCATAAATTCCATTTTTATGCAAAATATTTTAAATGTATTTGTCTATGATGCCGAGGCGAACTGTCAAACAACTGTCAACCACGTAGGTTTTGACAGACTTTGACACTACCGTTGTATAATGATGACAGTTCGTTCAAATAATGAGGTCATTATTTGAACGAACTGTCATTATTATACAACGCTAGTGTCATTATATTCATTGGCGCGTATAATGACGGGGATTATATAGTCATATAGACGTATGGAATGAACTTATTATGTGAGTCGTAGATAATACTAACTAATAACTAATATTTGACCTTTGAACAAACGAGAAATCGAGGTAGGTACCTAAAAACCCTCTTAAGCTAAAGTAATTGTTATCGAAAATGGAAGTATAAAAAAGGGGTGCTAGGATTGCACTTTCAACTGGAATCATGACTGATGTTTGTTTGGGGGGCGGGCACTTGAATGCCGGGCTAGAAAAATATTATGTCAAAATGTTGGGTTTGAGCATCTAAAATAGAAATTGAATATTAGAAAATTTTAAGGAAAAGTGTATCGGAATCTTGGGCTAGAAGAATGTACACTCGTGGAATAAAGTATGTTCTGATCCGTATTTCAGCAGTGTGTCGATGTTACATCCATGTACGAGTTTTTTGTTACTCTAGTCGGCCGGTCGGCCGCTAAGTGCAAAAAATTGTCCGGTTACGCTGCATACTCGTATATCGGAAATTTATTATTTGAGAAACCTTGTTCGAATGCTTTGAATTGGTTTATAATGATTTATATATTTCTATTTATTAGCCTAACGTGTAATAAATTAATGTAATTCCTACATTGCAATGTAATTGTGTTTTTATTAAATATAATTTATTATATAACATAAAATGAAAATTTCATTTCAAGATATTGCATACAACACAACAAACTATACAAACTTATTGCATCTAATAGCTTTTTTCGTTAATAAATACAAAAATCAATTTCTTGTGGTGAATATTTTTACTGAAGGTTATATCAGAACTTTTATGTATTAACATTTTATTCACTATTGTGAATAATAATAAAATTAAATTGCTTTAAATTTGTATTTATGGTAATTTGTTACTTGTGATTTACTGGTATTTTCGAGATATTTAGCTTCAACGATATTTTGCAGTTTAACTTAATAACCAGAAAGGATGTATTTTGTATAGCATGAATGTATCATTACAATCTTTTTATATTATTATTTTGTATTTACTTTACAGCAATTATTTTTCAAATATCTGACAACTGAAAATAATGACAATTATGCATATCACTAATTTACAAAAATTGATAATTGCTTGTAGAAGCAAGCTCTAAATTTTCGACGAATTTTGATGGAATGTAAATGTGAAATAATTAGCATTAAAAAATAAATAAACCAAAATATACGACAATCTAAAAGAACATTTAGATGGCATTACAGTTAAAATTAGTTCCCTCTATGTCCAAAACTACTACAGATTTGAGATTTGAAAAAAGATTTGACATTAATCATTATTGACATAATAACCTAATTTTCAGTATTCTTAAGTAATTAGTTAATTAATTATAAGTAAAGTTTTAATAATTCGAATTATAAATGAACAAAAGATGAAACTAGAATGTTTTCTTTTCTAGAAAGGAGAAAGTAATAAGTTTCATATGGTTTTATTGGTTTTCTATGTTCCTTCAGAAGTTGGAGCCGTTTAAAATAAGATATTGTTAATAATTCAAACGGCTGTAACTTTTTAATGAATTGAAAAAGTAATTTGCTTACTGAAAAAATGTTTTGCAGAAGAAACGTGGGACGGCCTGCATATATTATTGCTATAATTTTATATTATTTTGGTTGTCAAGCATGTATTAGATCTCATGAAAGATAATTGAAACATTAACTGCTATAAAGTAAATACAGATATATTTCTATTGTCCTTTCATACAAAATACATGCTCCATCCTAAATATAAATTTAAATTAAATTTAGAGAATTTATTTACATTTAGTGAATATATTTTAATATTACAATTCTGAAATAGTCTTATTCAGTGATAATCCTTGGCAATAAGATGATTTGTGCATTTACTTACTTACTTACTTACTTAAGCCCGTCATTCCACTGCTGGGCAATGAAGGTATCACATTAAGGAAAAGATCGGACACGCTCAAAATAAACTAAATTCCGTTACATTACATCCATCGAAAAGCCACCTCGTGACGGACAACTTTTTGCGAAGCGGCCGGGCCGAGGGAATATATAACCGAATATATAACCGGCATACTATTTTCAAATCCTGCGATAGCGATACGAACATACTTTTTTCCATGACTGTTCATCTGAGTGGTTTTAAACCGGACGAACGAGCAGAACCCTTGGGCGTTTATACCGCAAGTTTCCTGTGTCGTACGGTAACATCCCCCGTAATAGGGGATTCGAATGTTCCTCGAGGTTCGAGTACATTTTTTCTGCAGTCTCTCGCACGAAGTCGTCGATGGTGATCATCTGGGCGTCTTCGTGAAGAGTGGTGTTCCTGACAAACCACGGAGCATCGAATGCCATTCTGAGACACTTATTTTGGATGACCTGTAGTTGTCGCATATGTGTCTTAGCCGCGTATCCCCAAGCTGGGCAAGCGTAAGTCATCGTAGGCCTGATAACGGCGTTGTAAAGTCGGATCTTACGTGTAGGATCCAACCTACTGCGCCTGTTTATCAGAGAATAGAGGGCGACTAACGCAGCTTTCGCTCGGTTCGCCAGGGCTTGGACGTGCGGACTCCAGGTCAGCCGTCGGTCCAGAATGACACCCAAGTACTTCGCTTGTGTTTGCCATGGAATCTCCTCCTCGTGCAGAACTAGCGGCTCTGGATTGCCTCGGATCCTACGAGTAAAAAGTACCGAGGTACTTTTTGTCGCATTCACCTTGACTCTCCAAGTCGCGAAGAAGCGCTCCAACGCCGAGAGGGCGTTTTGCACTCTACGCGCTGCAAGGTCAGGAGACATTGAGCGCGCAAAAATGCAAACGTCGTCCGCGTACATCGCTAACTCGGTTCCCTGCGTACGGGGCAAGTCACTAACGTAGATACTGTAAAGTAACGGCGAAAGCAACGAGCCCTGAGGGACTCCGGCAGTTAGGATTCGTTCGCTTGACCTCGTTCGGTTTAGCTTAGTTCGGAAAGACCTACGGGAGATGTATGATCCGACTAATTGAACTAAACGAGGGGGAATACCTGAAATAAACATTTTGTTAAGTAGACCATTGTGCCATACCTTATCGAATGCTTTCGAGATATCCAGGAACACCGCGACCGTGTGCTCGCGGCGGTTGTATGCGTCCGTGATGTGATCCACGAGGCGTAGTACCTGAAGGGAGGTGGAGTGTCCTGAGCGAAATCCGAACTGTTCGTCTGGTATGATCTCAAGTTCTTCGACGACGTCTTGTAGCCTTGTTAGGATTATCCGTTCCGTGATCTTGCCGAGCGTTGGTAGTAGACTGATCGGTCGGTAGTTCTGCGGGAAAGTGAGGCTCTGACCGGGCTTGGGAATAACAATCACATCCGCGCACTTCCACTTTTCAGGGAAATGGCGGAGGCGCAATACTGCATTCACAATACCGGTCTAGGCGACAATAGCCTTCTTAGGCATGGCTTTCAACGCAGCGTTCCCGATCCCGTCAGCTCCTGGAGACTTCCGTTTCTTGCACCTGGCGATGGCCTGTTTAACTTCGGTGGGACTGGCAGAGGCGATCGGCTGATCATCTTCCAGGGACATTCTTTGTCTTACTAGGCGATCAACGTTGTCGATGTGCTCGTCATCGTCATCGTTGTCGTCGTTCAGACTGAACTGTCTCTCGAAGGTGTCAGCGAAGGCCTCCGCTTTATCCTCGTTAGTAAACGCCATTCCGGCAGAGCCGTGTATGGGTGGCATCGTTCGGGTGCCGCCTTTCAGCGATCGGATCAGTTTCCACATCGAGTTTTGGTCCTCTTTGTTCAGGGCGTCCAGTTTGGCATCAAAAGCAGCGAATCGACATTCGTCCAGCTCCTGCCGGACTTGTCTTGTGAGACGCTCGTATGTTTCCCTCTCGACTGGGTCCCAATTTCGTTGCCACGTTCTTCTGGCCCTGTTTTTCTCGCGTATCAGTGTTCTTACTGCCGCTGGGAGGGCGCGACGTTGGTTCCGTACGGGGATTCGATTCGTAGCCGATCGAAGAGAGGCCTCTATCCGTTCCGTAAAGCTTTCTACAGCTTGTTCTAGTTCCGGAATATCTTCTATGAGTCGAATCGGTCCAATCGTATCCTCCAAGTGTTCGGTGTAGGCCGGCCAAGCTATGACGTTCTTCATTACCGGAATGAGGTTGTCCTGGATATCTCCCAAATCCAGTAGAACCGGGTTGTGGTCCGAGCTCAGCTCATTCAGCGTTGTTAATTGGTGTCCCAATCCTACATCACGCATAATGACCATGTCCAGTACATCCGGTCTTCCGTTTGTCGGGAAATGCGTTGGTTCCGGTGGTGCGTCGGCTTGAATGTCCCAGGATTCTACAAAGTCGTGAAGTATCCTACCATTTTGGTTCCGGTTTCGGGAGTTCCAACTTGGGTGCTTCGAGTTCAGGTCTCCGGCGACGATTACTCCTTTATCCGTGTCCAAAACTGCTCTGAGGTCATCCTCTAAGATGCGTCTCGCGGGGGCGTTGTAGGCCGCAACCAATCTCAGAAGACCGGTAGTAGTCTTCACAACGACGGCGTTTGCTTCTAGGTGTTTGAGCTCTGGGAGTTGGTCCTCGTAGTGGTCCAAGCTTGCTCTGACGAAGATTGCAGTACCGCCTCCTCTCGCACCCTCTCGATCCTTTCTATACAATCGGTAGTTTGGCACGCGTGGATTGTGGCCAGCCCGCATGTGCGTCTCGCAAATTAGGATTGCGTCGGGGTTAAACCTCTCCGCAAATTCGCGTAGTTCCGCAACACGGTGGACAACTGAATTCGCGTTCCAAAATACCAACTGCAAGGAACATGGGATTCTTGGTCTTCTCTCCATTAACGTTTGAAGGCGGTCTGCAACTCCGATGCGTGTTTTAGTAAAACCTCCAGAATGTTCGCGTTCTCGCTATAACACTCTTCGAAGATTTTAAACAACACCGTGAACAGCTTCAGGAGGTCCGGTCGGTCGGTGTTTATCACTTTTTCACTTGTCACTTTGTCACAATTCACTTGTTTAATTGACACTTTTTTATTTGACACTTTTCCACTTGCCACTTTTCCACTTGTTACTTTATCACAATTCACTTGTTTATTTGACACTTGTTTAACTGACACTTGTTTCTTAGCACTGTTTTTCTTGCTTTTCGACCTTTTCTTCTTATTTTTTGTATTTCCTGAGGAACTTGCTGTTGGTACCTGCGGACACGGCGGGATGGGTGTTTTGGATTTGCTAGGCAGCTTCAGGCTTCAGGCTTTGCTAGTCTGTTGCTTTTCCGGGATTGGGTTACGTTTTAGTCGGGCTTTCTCTTGGGTCAGCTCCGCCGCTTTCACGGTTGATTCCTTCGCCGCCACGTGGTTGTTAGAGGACACTACATTGGCGTAACTTAATCCACTTACCTGACTGTTTTGGGATGTTTTACGCATCCGGGGAAGTTGGCCGTGTGTTTGGATCCGCAGTTTCCGCACTTGGGAGGGGCTTCCACTGGGGCGTCGCAATCCACACGGTAATGATCACCACTGCACTTCACACACACTTTTTCACGATTGCATCCTCGCTGGGCGTGTCCGAACGCTTGGCATCTGTGGCACTGACCCACTTCCGTCTTCCTTCGTGCAGATTCCACAGTTACTTCAAGTCCGAGTAGGGTCTTGGTGTCGAAGATCTTCTTAGCTTCGGCCGTTTTCTTCAGGGATACCAAGACTAGCGGTATTGGCAGTCTTCTGGCACACATTCGAAGGCGGTAAGCCCCATACGGCTCGAATCCTTGGTTACGTAGGTCCTTGATGATCTCCTCTTCCGAGAATTCTGTCGGCACTCCTCTGAAAACCACTTTAAGTGGCTTTTCTTCGGTGAGCGCGTACGTATGATGCTGGATGCCCTGCGACTTAGCGTACTCTTTTACCTGTTTGAAACCCTCCTTGGTTTCGAGGTGGATGCTGATCCCGTCCTTGGTCAGCTTTGCCTTTTTGTAGGCGATGTTGTTGCGCTTCATGTACGCCATGACTTCGGGCCAGTCGGTCTTCTTGCGGATGACGATCGGGGGAACTCTGGTGTCTCTCGGGCCCGCCCGTGACGTGGACTCGATGGTAGACTCTTTCGCATTTCTTGCGACTACGGTAAAACCCGTTTCGTCGTCGTCGGGTACCGGGACTTGCAGTGCGTGCGCCATAATTTTCTCCGCTTCCTCCTGGGTGACCAGGGTCGGTACCGGTGTTTCGGGGGGAGCTGCTGGGTCGCAGAGCTCCAAAACTACTTTCCGCGGTCTCCGCATCTTCTTTGGCTTTGCCGCCTCCATGGCAAAGTCAAGCCTAGAAATACTAGAAAAATCTAGTGAATCGGAGAAATTAATAACACAAAAATAATGATAATAATAATATACTTGTTCTAAAAAGAACAAGCAACGGAAGTTTGTTCGACGGTTCTAAGAAGAACCAGGTCGGGGTCTCGCAGGTAGTCGGGGTCTCGTAGGTAGCTGCGGTCTTTGGACGTCTGCTCTCTATGATGTCTCGGCTGCGTGATAACTAATATTTATTTACTAAAATACATATATAAAACATAATTTGAAATATTTGAAATAAGATGTAAATCATTTTTTGTTTTTGAATTGTACCACTGTATTTATATACCTCTGTTCATTGTAGATTTTCTATATGGCTTTTCTGCCTATTGCATTTGTATGAAAGGTGAATGGAACTACATAAATGACAATAAAATTGTCAATATCTGTGCAGGATCGTACGACAATTAAAGTATTATTGTTATCATTAAATAAGTTATACATTAAAAATTCGACACAAAATACGTTTTCATACTGTTTTTTTAACATCACATATGATTGCTTTTTAGCACCCAGGAAGGGGGGGCGGGGTTGGGCGCTGAGTTTGCAAATTAAATTTTTCCCTTTTTTAACAAAAAATATAGTTCCTATAACAATAATCGGTAACAAAATATATATGTAATGAAAATGAGTCGTTTAACAATTAGCAGTAACTATTTCTGACTTTATAAATCAAACAACTTAAGTATGCAGTATGCAATTATAATTAATTAACATTAATTAATTAATGTAACGTATTTAACAATGATTGCCAGCTTGTCAGCTTTCCCGCCAGTTTTTTTACTTTATCATACGCAGTATGCTAAAGTATTGTAATCATGCCGAAAAAAAAATGAGATTTTAGCGGAAATAGGTCTTTTTGGGTCCCCTGAACATTTTTGACCAAGGTACAAAAAATGTCTGTGTGTGTGTGTGTATATGTGTAAACGATTTTTGTGGCGACGATTCCGGAGCAACTACTAAAGGTATCGGGACGAAAGTTCATATTTAGAAGTTTCATGACCTAACTTAGAGCTGAAAAGCTTTTGGTTCAAAAGGGTCCAAAGGAACTGGTAGTTTATTCTAAGCCTTTTTCAAGGATTTTGCAAGTGAGCCGCCATTTCTGTAATTTCGTCAAAATAGTTAAACAATAAATTAAAGTAGAGGAAATTTGGAATAATTTATGCCTATGACTTTTTTTGGAAAAATTAATAGTTTACCTACAAGTGCAAATTCTTTTTGATTGAGATCGGTCGCATCTGCATTGATATGCAACTAAATAGTAGCCAGGATTTTGACAAATATTTTTTGTGCTGTCACAGTCGAAAACAACTGATTTCATCAGAGGTTGGAGACATATACTAAAGATATATATATATATATATATATATATACCAAAGAAAGTAGCAACGAAGGAGATATCGCCAATACGAACTACCCTGTTCCTCATCGCCAGCACCGTGTTAATTTTCTGGTTTATAGAATGGCTGGAGTGAAAATTGATATATCTGCCTGAGGCAGTGGGTTTCATGTACCAGTCTAAAATGATCTTGTTGGATATTGGTTCGCGTATCACCATAGTGTCTAGAAATGGGACCCCACAGTCTACCTCTCTTTCAACAGTGAATTGTAAGTGGGAATTGAAGTTATTAAAAATTGTTAAAATTTCTTCCACTTTGTCATAAGGGACAGCACATATAATGTCATCCACATATTTAAATAAGAAAGGCAGACCAAAGGAAAGTCTCCCGACACAATCCTCCAAGAGGCAATCCATAACAAGCTGAGCCAATATGGGACTCAATGGAGAACCCATAGGAGTACCAAAAATGTGCCTATAGAATCTGTCCTGAAAGGTAAAATAGCAATTTGTGTACGTGAACCTTACCAACTCCAAAAACAAGTTAAGAGGAACAGAGCAGCCGGCACCAATAACTCCCCAACTACTCTCAATGGTTGTAAGAACCAATTCCAAAGGGATGTTAGTATACAAGGAGACCACATCCAATGATATAAGAACGTAATTAGGAGGCAGAGTTCTATTCTCCATCATACTGCAAAAAGTGAAACTATCCTTGATGTTGTATTTTTCATCATGGTTCAAGGTTGATTGTAAAATGTTTGCTAAGAAACCGGAGAGAGCAAAAGTTGGGGAGCCTATGGAGGGGACAATTGGGCGGAGGGGGATATTGGGTTTATGAATTTTTGGCAAACCATAAAACCTAGACGAGACCGAATTATACTTGATGAGCGACTTGGCAGTGCAATCATCTATCAGGAGCTTACTTCTTAAAGTGTTGACCAATTCATTGTTCTTTTTTTGTATTGTTATAGTGGGATCACGAGCGAGAGGCTGATAGATAGCTACGTCATTGAGGAGGGATAACGCTTCGCTAGTGTATTTCTCCTTGTTGATAGCAACCGTTACGCTGCCTTTGTCCGCCCTGGTTATAAGTATTTCGGGTTTGCTTTTAAGAAAAGAAGCTGTTTTTTTAAAGATAAAATCAAAAGGTGAAGATAAGTGATGTGAAGCATCTGAAAGGTACGTGTTCGTAATGACGTTGGCAGCCCGCGCCCTGTACATATCTTGGTGGTCAGAGGGCAGCGCCTGGACAATATCCTCGACTTGAGCTAAGAGATCAGAAATAGGAACCTCATTGTGACTTGTGTTCAAACTAAATTTTGGACCTAATGAAAGAAAATCACAAACCTCTTTGGGGATGACTGTGTCAGTTAAGTTATTAAACCAACTCGAATTATCGTTAAAAAGCCTAATATGATCTGTCTTGCTTTTTAATTCAAGAAGTTTTTTCAAATTTTTGTTTTTTATTTTTGTGAAGTGTTTGTTGAAATTAACTGACATATTCCTCGAGTAATCATCAAAGACATGCACAGGCACAAGCCCTCTGGCTTGTTCTATAACCATCTGTAGACGGTTATCGAGAGCACTGATATTTTTTAACGTGATCTGAATTTCGAAATTAATAACTTTTGCTCTTAACTTGTTGTTGAAAAACTCTATCTTGCGTGTAAGTACCTTATCTCCGCAGGTGAGCAGCCGTAGGAGATTCTTGGAGCCGTGGATGACATGACTGGGACAGATGTGGTCCCTTCGACAGCTGAGAAGAAAAATCCTTCTGTTCCTTGCATTGGCCAACTTGGTGTTTAAAGAAGCCCAGGTTTTGAAGGTGCGAGACGCCTCTGCACCGTACCTCGTAAAGATCTTCTTGTAGAATCCCATCTTAATAAACCAAAGAAAGTAGCAACGACCAGATATATGTATGTATAAGCGAATAATTTTGGGAATTTTAGGTCCTAGGGCGAAATTAAGGTAACTCCTTTTTTCTTATTTCAAATTTTCGCTTTATTATAAAAGCTTCATCAGGAACAGGCTAAAATACACAAAAAATCCTAACTTCTAACGGCAGTTAACAATGATTAATAAACAAACTTACAACCAGAGTTCTGAGAAGTGGGGCCAAGCAAAGGAATCATCCGCAAATCGAAGGAGGCCCAACACGAAACATATTAACGTGATCACAAGGCAAACAACATTAAACAATCACACTAAAATAATTTAAACGTCGTGTATACCGCACATGCGGCCGCTCTTACAACGAACAAATGTGAACAACACACGTGAAATTTGCAGCGAGTCTACATCTCTCCGAAGTTTGCAGGGTTGCCAACACCAACACGAACTGACTCGCGTGAATTTTTAAAATTGCTATTGATAAGAAATGAATAAATACTACTCAGCTGACTAGTGTCTGATTTAAAGTTTAAACACGCAGCAATATTGCGCTGGATATAAAACATTTCTAAAAACAGCCTCGCTCTATAGTTATTTTCTCTAGCAATAACCTCCGTTTTTTCCCAATTTATGACATGGTTGCTGCCCGCCCCATGCAAAGCAACAGCGCAGTTCTTTTTCTTTAGTTTAGTGTCGCTCTTATGCAATGCTAACCGTGACTTGAGCCATTGGCTTGTTTGGCCGTAATATTTCAAATCACAACTCAAAAACACAAATCACTGTTTTTAGAAATGTTTTATATCCAGCGCAATATTGCTGCGTGTTTAAACTTTAAATCAGACACTAGTCAGCTGAGTAGTATTTATTCATTTCTTATCAATAGCAATTTTAAAAATTCACGCGAGTCAGTTCGTGTTGGTGTTGGCAACCCTGCAAACTTCGGAGAGATGTAGACTCGCTGCAAATTTCACGTGTGTTGTTCACATTTGTTCGTTGTAAGAGCGGCCGCATGTGCGGTATACACGACGTTTAAATTATTTTAGTGTGATTGTTTAATGTTGTTTGCCTTGTGATCTCGTTAATATGTTTCGTGTTGGGCCTCCTTCGATTTGCGGATGATTCCTTTGCTTGGCCCCACTTCTCAGAACTCTGGTTGTAAGTTTGTTTATTAATCATTGTTAACTGCCGTTAGAAGTTAGGATTTTTTGTGTATTTTAGCCTGTTCCTGATGAAGCTTTTATAATAAAGCGAAAATTTGAACTAAGAAAAAAGGAGTTACCTTAATTTCGCCCTAGGACCTAAAATTCCCAAAATTATTCGCTTATACATACATATATCTGGTCGTTGCTACTTTCTTTGGTTTATTAAGATGGGATTCTACAAGAAGATCTTTACGAGGTACGGTGCAGAGGCGTCTCGCACCTTCAAAACCTGGGCTTCTTTAAACACCAAGTTGGCCAATGCAAGGAACAGAAGGATTTTTCTTCTCAGCTGTCGAAGGGACCACATCTGTCCCAGTCATGTCATCCACGGCTCCAAGAATCTCCTACGGCTGCTCACCTGCGGAGATAAGGTACTTACACGCAAGATAGAGTTTTTCAACAACAAGTTAAGAGCAAAAGTTATTAATTTCGAAATTCAGATCACGTTAAAAAATATCAGTGCTCTCGATAACCGTCTACAGATGGTTATAGAACAAGCCAGAGGGCTTGTGCCTGTGCATGTCTTTGATGATTACTCGAGGAATATGTCAGTTAATTTCAACAAACACTTCACAAAAATAAAAAACAAAAATTTGAAAAAACTTCTTGAATTAAAAAGCAAGACAGATCATATTAGGCTTTTTAACGATAATTCGAGTTGGTTTAAAAACTTAACTGACACAGTCATCCCCAAAGAGGTTTGTGATTTTCTTTCATTAGGTCCAAAATTTAGTTTGAACACAAGTCACAATGAGGTTCCTATTTCTGATCTCTTAGCTCAAGTCGAGGATATTGTCCAGGCGCTGCCCTCTGACCACCAAGATATGTACAGGGCGCGGGCTGCCAACGTCATTACGAACACGTACCTTTCAGATGCTTCACATCACTTATCTTCACCTTTTGATTTTATCTTTAAAAAACAGCTTCTTTTCTTAAAAGCAAACCCGAAATACTTATAACCAGGGCGGACAAAGGCAGCGTAACGGTTGCTATCAACAAGGAGAAATACACTAGCGAAGCGTTATCCCTCCTCAATGACGTAGCTATCTATCAGCCTCTCGCTCGTGATCCCACTATAACAATACAAAAAAAGAACAATGAATTGGTCAACACTTTAAGAAGTAAGCTCCTGATAGATGATTGCACTGCCAAGTCGCTCATCAAGTATAATTCGGTCTCGTCTAGGTTTTATGGTTTGCCAAAAATTCATAAACCCAATATCCCCCTCCGCCCAATTGTCTCCTCCATAGGCTCCCCAACTTTTGCTCTCTCCGGTTTCTTAGCAAACATTTTACAATCAACCTTGAACCATGATGAAAAATACAACATCAAGGATAGTTTCACTTTTTGCAGTATGATGGAGAATAGAACTCTGCCTCCTAATTACGTTCTTATATCATTGGATGTGGTCTCCTTGTATACTAACATCCCTTTGGAATTGGTTCTTACAACCATTGAGAGTAGTTGGGGAGTTATTGGTGCCGGCTGCTCTGTTCCTCTTAACTTGTTTTTGGAGTTGGTAAGGTTCACGTACACAAATTGCTATTTTACCTTTCAGGACAGATTCTATAGGCAAATTTTTGGTCCTCCTATGGGTTCTCCATTGAGTCCCATATTGGCTCAGCTTGTTATGGATTGCCTCTTGGAGGATTGTGTCGGGAGACTTTCCTTTGGTCTGCCTTTCTTATTTAAATATGTGGATGACATTATATGTGCTGTCCCTTATGACAAAGTGGAAGAAATTTTAACAATTTTTAATAACTTCAATTCCCACTTACAATTCACTGTTGAAAGAGAGGTAGACTGTGGGGTCCCATTTCTAGACACTATGGTGATACGTGAACCAATATCCAACAAGATCATTTTAGACTGGTACATGAAACCCACTGCCTCAGGCAGATATATCAATTTTCACTCCAGCCATTCTATAAACCAGAAAATTAACACGGTGCTGGCGATGAGGAACAGGGTAGTTCGTATTGGCGATATTTCCTTCACAGATAAGAACCTTAGGAAGTTGAGTCTTATGTTTTGCAATAATGGATACCCAAAATCTTTAATTCATAAACTCTTGTATAACACCCCCTGTCATGAGTATGCCACGGATGACGGTTGTAGTGCGCCCCTTGTAAGATACAAGAAACTGACGCTGATTAGCAATCTATCCGTCAAGTTAGTCAATATTTTCAAGAACGTTGACTTTCGTGTGGTCTTAAGCAACAAGAAAACCATTGGCGCAATTTTTTCTAACATCAAAGATAAAACCCCTTTGCCATTGCAGTCCAATGTTATTTATTGCATTCCCTGTGGGGGTTGTGATTTGAAATATTACGGCCAAACAAGCCAATGGCTCAAGTCACGGTTAGCATTGCATAAGAGCGACACTAAACTAAAGAAAAAGAACTGCGCTGTTGCTTTGCATGGGGCGGGCAGCAACCATGTCATAAATTGGGAAAAAACGGAGGTTATTGCTAGAGAAAATAACTATAGAGCGAGGCTGTTTTTAGAAATGTTTTATATCCAGCGCAATATTGCTGCGTGTTTAAACTTTAAATCAGACACTAGTCAGCTGAGTAGTATTTATTCATTTCTTATCAATAGCAATTTTAAAAATTCACGCGAGTCAGTTCGTGTTGGTGTTGGCAACCCTGCAAACTTCGGAGAGATGTAGACTCGCTGCAAATTTCACGTGTGTTGTTCACATTTGTTCGTTGTAAGAGCGGCCGCATGTGCGGTATACACGACGTTTAAATTATTTTAGTGTGATTGTTTAATGTTGTTTGCCTTGTGATCTCGTTAATATGTTTCGTGTTGGGCCTCCTTCGATTTGCGGATGATTCCTTTGCTTGGCCCCACTTCTCAGAACTCTGGTTGTAAGTTTGTTTATTAATCATTGTTAACTGCCGTTAGAAGTTAGGATTTTTTGTGTATTTTAGCCTGTTCCTGATGAAGCTTTTATAATAAAGCGAAAATTTGAACTAAGAAAAAAGGAGTTACCTTAATTTCGCCCTAGGACCTAAAATTCCCAAAATTATATATATATACTTCAGACGAAGGTAACGTGGGAAATTCGGTCAAGTGGGCGAAGTGTTTAAAACTCCTTTTATCTCAGTTCAAATTTTCGTCTTTAATTAAAAACTTCATCAGGAACAAGAATTAGAGTATTATAAAAGTCTGCTTAGAGAGAACATTATAGGACAAATCATGCCGCCTTACATCAATAAAACATTTGGATGGAACGCTTCACTAAACGGGCACAAATAAGCACTGTGCTTATTAATTAATAATTAATTAATTAATTAATTAATTAATTGTTTGCCTTGTGATCTCGTTAATATGTTTCGTGTTGGGCCTCCTTCGATTTGCGGATGATTCCTTTGCTTGGCCCCACTTCTCAGAACTCTGGTTGTAAGTTTGTTTATTAATCATTGTTAACTGCCGTTAGAAGTTAGGATTTTTTGTGTATTTTAGCCTGTTCCTGATGAAGCTTTTATAATAAAGCGAAAATTTGAACTAAGAAAAAAGGAGTTACCTTAATTTCGCCCTAGGACCTAAAATTCCCAAAATTATATATATATATATATATATATATATATATATATATATATATATATATATATATATATATATATATATATATATATATATATATATATATATATATACTTCAGACGAAGGTAACGTGGGAAATTCGGTCAAGTGGGCGAAGTGTTTAAAACTCCTTTTATCTCAGTTCAAATTTTCGTCTTTAATTAAAAACTTCATCAGGAACAAGAATTAGAGTATTATAAAAGTCTGCTTAGAGAGAACATTATAGGACAAATCATGCCGCCTTACATCAATAAAACATTTGGATGGAACGCTTCACTAAACGGGCACAAATAAGCACTGTGCTTATTTATATATATTATATATTTATATATATATATATATATATATATATATATATATATATATATATATATATATATATATATATATATATATATATATATATATATATATATATATATATATATATATATATATATATATATATATATATATATATACAGGGTCTCCCACGACGAGCTGCCATTAGAAGAATATGGAGAACCAAATGAAATGACAGATTGAAAATTTGTGGACTTATATTGTTGGACACGATCGTCTCAACTAAAATATTTTGAGTTTTCGGTTACTTCCGGTTACACCGGAAATGATGTCATCTTTTATATTTCAAATGGAACACCCTGTATTTTAACGCATTTTTGAAATCTTCATTAAATTTTAGATCAATTTTATGTTACATTCCCTATACCTAACGTGTGTCATTTTTGAGAAATTAATTATTTTCATTAAAAAATGACAGCTGCACGGCTACTTTCAACTACTTATAAATTATCTCCTTTGACCGTTGGAAAAAAGTCGTCCGGCGAAATTGTTGTGAAGGTAACGTATTAGCGACACATCGGTAGAACTCTTCTAAAAGTTATACAGGGTGTTCAAATTATAAGATCAAAGTTGAATTCGAGAAAAGTACTAAAACTCGATTTTTTCAAATGGCAACCCTAACATATTAATACAATTCTCAATTTAATGGAAAATTTTAGATCAACTTTGTGAACGATGTCCTATACCTAAAATGTACTTGTAGCTACTGAATCGAATTTTAAACATCACCGTAGAAATTGCACAGATTGCCAAATCTAGATTGCGTTGAAAACAACTGAACAAGTTGGAATAAACAGAACTTTTTAATAAAACAAGCTTTTTTATCATTGGTTTAGTATTTATAAAATGATAAGCCTACAATGAAACACAATATTAAAAATAAAACAAAACGTTAAGAAAATTTAAAAAAAACGCTTAATTCTATTTCAGTAACTGTTAAAAAATGTTGCCGTTTTTTGCTAAACATGCTACTATTCCTTTTACCATATTATTGTTGGTGGCGGCCCTGATAGAGTTAGCACATAACCCATTGAAAGGAGCTTGAACTTTATCTTTCATGTTCTCCTTATTAGTTATTGGGTCCTCCGTTATAGGCTGGTTTCAAATGGACGGTGCTCCAGCGCAGATAGCAGTTGCTATAAGAGGTTTGCTTAACGAGCGATAATCGGCGATCGGTTGAATGCCAATGGATTTATTAATTTCGGGAGCTATTAAAGACGTAGTTTATGAGAACCCAATAATTGATAAGGAGAACATGAAAGATAGAGTTCCAGCTGCTAGCAATGAGTTATGTGCTAACGCAATCAGGGACGCCACCAACAATAATGCGTTAAAAGAATTAAAGCATGTTTAGCGGAAAACGGCAACGTTTTTGAACAGTTACTGACATTGAATTAAGCATTTTTTTATTACCTTACGATTTTGTTTTATTTTTAACATTGTGTTTAATTGTAGGCTTATCATTTTATAATTACTAAATTAATTATAATGAAAAATTACCTAGAAACGTGTTTAATAAAGTTGTGTTTATTCCAACTTGTTCAGTTGTTTTCAACGCAATCTAGATTTGGCGATTCTTGCAATTTCTACTGTGATGTTTAAAAATCGATTTCAGTAGGTACAAGTACATTTTAGGTATAGGACATTGTATACAAAGTTGATCTAAAATTTTCCATAGAATTGAGAAATGTATTAATATGTTAGGGTTGCCATTTGAAAAAATCGACTTTTAGTACTTTTCTCGAATTCAACTTTGATCTTATAATTTGAACACCCTGTATAACTTTTAGAAGAGTTCTACCGATGTGTCGATAATACGTTACCTTAACAACAATTTAGCCTGACGACTTTTTTTCCAACGGTCAAAGGAGATAATTTATAAGTAGTTGAAAGTAGCCGTGCAGCTGTCATTTTTTAATGAAAATAATTAATTTCTCAAAATTGACACATGTTAGGTATAGGGAATGTAACATAAAATTGATCTAAAATTTAATGAAGATTTTAAAAATGCGATAAAATACAGGGTGTTCCATTTGAAATATAAAAGATGACATCATTTCCGGTGTAACCGGAAGTAACCCAAAACTCAAAATATTTTAGTTGAGATGATCGTGTCCAACAATTTAAGTCCACAAATTTTCAATCTGTCATTTCATTTGGTTCTCCATATAGTTCTAATGGCAGCTCGTCGTGGGAGACCCTGTATATATATATATATATGTGTAAATAGATAGGCGACTCTGAAACATGTAGTTTAGTTTGTCAAACTATCGCCAAAGGCGCTGCTGTCCCAATTGAATCTTTCCCGCCATTATTTAAAAATTGATATTAAATTAAAATTAAGCTCAAGGACCGTTTGTTTGATTTTGCACTAACTTGCACATTTCTGTAGTTTTCCTAGGCAAAACAAATAAATTGAACCTATTAGAGCAAATTATAGAAATGAGTCTGTTATGGCAAATATCAAACAAAATGACCTGAATTCAGGTATAAGAAAGAAAATCATACATTAAATTAAATGCCGTATATTACAAGAATATCTATAATAACCCATAATAATATTTTAAAATCGTCTAAATCAAAGCGACGTCCTCTACTACAGAGCTTCTGGTGCTTCAGCTGGCCCATCACAAAATTGTATGTAACTTTGTTCAATTTAGCACGTAAATAGTTTGCAGTTGTTGCATATGCTATCGCTCCAGGTATGCATTCGGTGTTAGAAGAATGTTCGAACAGCTTGGTCCTCACATGCAAGTCCTTAGCAATATGATGGTCCCATCTTGCTAATTCTTCTCCAACCTCAACAACGGTGTTCAACGCTTTTGGACCCGGCAGCTATCTGTTCAACGCTCTCAGACCCCACAGTTATCTGCTCAACACTTTTGGATCCCACAGTTATCTGTTTGGGTGTGTTAGTTACATCACCTAGTACATATTTTTCACGAAGATCGGAATCTGCTGCAGATATTTAATAAATTTTACATCAAACATTGATTTTATTGAACTTACCATTCACATACAAGTCGGGAAATTATTTTTTTTTTAAATTGGACCTGTTCTTATTAAATGGTTAGTCCAAATCCAAATCTGTTAGTCCAAAAAATATCTGGACCGTACCAGGTAACTCTTCCTGATCTTCACAATGAGCTTTTGAACAAATCTTGTCTGCCTACCACTTCAATCCACTTTTCAAGAAACTGAAAATTTTAAAAATAGTATATACCTCAGACATTTGTAGATTACTAAATTTATATTATTTGTATATTAGTTGTAGTTAAGGTTTACTTTAACTTATCGTACAATTTAAGGTTAATATTTATGAAACAACTTGCAGTTACCTGTCGATCAGTAGGAAAGCTGAACATACTATGCGCTTTGCTAGTAGTTGGACAAGTCCGCACACAATACACAACCATTGTCTTTACAATAATTAGAAACCCGCTAGTACAATAAAGAAAATCGGCACACAAACGCCGATACGTGAACGACGTGTGACATTGATGACACTGACACTATATTATTAGGGTTATCAGCGCAGGCGTGAACCTGCGCGTTACCATCGCGTTACCCGCGTTAAATTTTTTTCTAGCAGCGCCGATGGTGATAGTTTGACAAAGCTTGAGTGCGCACCCCCTGGGGTGCGCGATGGTAACGCGCAGGTTCACGCCTGCGCTGATAACCCTAATAATATAGTGTCACTGTCATCAGTGTCACACGTCGTTCACGTATCAGCGTTTGTGTGCCGATTTTCTTTATTGTACTAGCGGGTTTCTAATTATTGTAAAGACAATGGTTGTGTATTGTTGTGTGCGGACTTGTCCAACTACTAGCAAAACGCATAGTATGTTCAGCTTTCCTACTGATCGACAGGTAATTCCAAGTTGTTTCTTAAATATTAACCTTAAATTGTACCTTAAGTTAAAGTAAATCTTAAGTACAACTAATATACAAATAATCAATTTATAGCAAATAAATAATAATAAAATAAATTCAGTAATATACAAATGTCTGAAGTCTATAGGATTTTTAAAATTTTCAGTTTCTTGAAAAGTGGATTGAAGTGGTAGGCAGACAAGATTTGTTCAGAAAGGACATTGTGAAGATCAGGAAGAGTTGCCTGGTATGTTCCAGATATTTTTCGGACTAACAGATGTTTCCATTTAATAAGAACAGGTCCAATTTAAAAAAATTATATTTCCTGACTTGTATGTGAATGGTAAGTTCAATAAGATCAATGTTTGATGTAAAATTTATTAAATATCTGCAGCAGGTTCCGATCTTCGTGAAAAATATGTACTAGGTGATGTAACTAACACACCCAAACAGATAACTGTGGGATCCAAAAGTGTTGAGCAGATAACTGTGGCGTCTGCGAGCGTTGAACAGATAGCTGCCGGGTCCAAAAGCGTTGAACACCGTTGTGGAGGTTGGACAAGAATTAGCAAGATGGGACCATCATATTGCTAAGGACTTGCATGTGAGGACCAACCTGTTCGAACATTCTTCTAACACCGAATGCATAACTGGAGCGATAGCATATGCAACAACTGCAAACCATTTACGTGCTAAATTGAACAAAGTTACATACAATTTTGTGATGGGCCAGCTGAAGCACCAGAAGCTCTGAAGTGGAGGACGTCGCTTCGATTTAGACGATTTTAAAATATTATTGTCGGTTATTATAGTTATTCTTGTAATATACGGCATTTAATTTAATGTATGGTTTTCTTTCTTATACCTGAATTCAGGCCATTTTGTTCGATATTTGCCATAGCAGACACATTTCTATACTTTGCTCTAATAGGTTCAATTTATTTGTTGCGCCTAGCAAAACTACAGAAATGTGCAAGTTGGTGCAAAATCGAACAAACGGCCATTGAGCTTAATTTTAATTTAATATCAATTTTCAAATGATGGCGGGAAAGATTCAATTGGGAGAGCAGCGCCTTTGGCGATAGTTTGACAAACTAAACTACACGTTTCAGAGTCGCCTATCTATTTACATATATATATCTTTAATCTATGGCGCACCCCCTGGTTGGAGAACCGCAATGGGACGTTGCTGCTCTAGTGCAGCAAAGTACAAAATACAAATTTCAAATAAATTAAGATCACCAATTTAATTGTTTGTTAATAAGAAATATCAACCCGTCTTTATATCTAATTCTAAAAACGATAAATTGAGAAAATTGTAAATAAAGTATAGCGATGAGTGTAGTTTTATTTTAGGTTGTTGGTTCGGATGTGACATCTGTCATGAACAAATATGAATGCAAATTCTGACAGATTTCAGAATTTGAATTAGCATTTTAAACTTGACGTTTCGTCAAAGTGGTACCAACCTAACATTTCCTACACAGAATAATAACCATTTTTTAATTTTTTTTAATACATATTTTTCAAGAAGCAAAACAATTAACGTTGGTGTCACTCCTGCCGAAAACTAGATAGCGCGACTCGCTCACATGCGACTGCGACGCTCCGCGGTCGGTGACGCGCCGCATCACCGCTCGTCGCGCTATTCCATACTTTCGGCACTTGTGACATAAATAACTATTATTCTAATGTCGTAGTGTAGGTAGTGTCAAATGCTGATGCTTTGACAATACCTACGATTTATTTATCTCAATAAAATAGATTCTCATGCAGCTAAACTATTAATTTTATATATTGTATGATAAAGTCATGTGCCTGGCCACATCAGATTTTTTTATTCACGACAAAATAATAAAATTTTTCTTGTGAAACGACAATTATACAGTGCGCGTTATTTTTATCATTTTTGCTGGTCCTATAAAACCAACAGAAAAAATAATTTTGAAAAACTGTAATTCTAATCATATAATAATTTAAGTTTTTACGAATTAAGAAGCACCCTAGCAGATAGTGTTTAAGTATGTAATGTGAATTTTAGTTAATTACTATAGAAATGTAGATGATACATTTCTAACGTGTTTATTGGTGTTCTTTTGGGTACATGTATCGATATTAAATCGTCATCAGGCCAGGCGATTGACGATTGAATATCGAAACATGTAGCCAAAAGAACACCAATAAACACGCTCGAAATTTATCATCTACATTTCTATAGAACCCCCTCTAACGTTATGGAAATGTTCATATCAATATTAGTTAATTACGTTTTTATTGTCGCATTTATTACCCTTTGGCTAATGTTATCAATACATGTATTTTTTGTATTTGTACTAATTTAATTTAAACCTTTTAGTGGTTGACTACTTCTTATTTTACATTTATGTTTGATAAAATTATTGTGGGCGGACATTTTTATGGGGTCATTTAACTGTGTGTTCAAACCTTTCAAATTCAAGGTCATAAACTCGATAAGTCTTCCTGACGCGAATAGCTTCTAAGTCCAAGAAATCCTCTCGATTGACTTGTTTCAACCATAATCTAAAGAGCTGTAATTAAACTTAAGTGAGTATAAAGTTACTTAGCCCAAGTATAGTAAAGTGACCGAACATAATACAAACAATTAACTACTTTTTCTCTACTTACATTTGGATCCTTAGGAAAGGTATGCATATGCGTTGTTTTTCCGGCTAAGAACAATAGCGCACGCGCCACGCCCATACCTTTCAATCAAACGTATGGCGCATGTGTTATTGTTATTAGCAACAAGCAAACTTGCTCATAGTAGATACATACTAAACAGAGGGCAACAGGTGATATCCTCACTCCATTCCAAAAGTCTCGCATTCGCGTCAAAAAGATGACGCTAGTAGACCCTGGTGGTCTTCCCTAAAGAATTCGACTGTAACATTTAACGTTTCCCACGACCCATTGAACAAAGGCTGCCAGCTAGCACTACGAACTCTATCATGAATAAGGACCGCCGCCCCATAGGGGTCGGCTCGCTGACCCAGCTTTCGCCATGCAGCATCCAGTATACACCACCTAGGAAACATGTAGCTGCCCCCGAGAGTCCGTACTCCAGATGAAAGAGACCATGGCTGGCAGTTATAAATCCACTAACTAAGTTGTTTGTCTGCACCTATAGTACCATCACTCGCAGGCTCCCAAGACACAATTAAGACCTCGCACAATACAGACCAGCCATGGGGGCACTCCTTCCCCTCGGTACTCGTGTTAGTCGGGCTGCCCCGACACCGCTGGACGAGTCGCCGGCGAGGCCACTTGCGCGAACCTCTACTCAACATCTGTACACACCGTAGAAGGGCGGCCATTCACCCACGGCATAGGAACCATGGTATAGGGTAGCCCCCGGTGGTTCTAGGGGTCTACACCGAAGAGGTAGTGCATCCCACAGCCTTGGAAACTCCAAGTACTCGTGTCGGAAACCTTCCGGAATCCACGTTTGACGAGTCACCGCCCGGAACACTTACGCGTTATCCGTACCCATCGAGGTTAGAAAGGTTACCCTTTCATCGGAGGATGGGTGCACCGTCGAGCACGCTTAAGCCGAGAACTCTACCACATGTCATCTCCCTCAGCGGCATCTCATTACCCACAAATGTGGGGTAGGGTAGCTCCGCATCAAGAAGGGTATAAACGTCATGTGGTCTATAGCGTCTATCCGCAATTGCCTTAATCCCTATTCGGATATACTAGATATCAGATCGTTAAGTACTCATATTGGCCAACTTCCGAAGGCCCCGAGATGAGTCACCGGTCGAGCACCAGATGCCTGGTATCCCTCCCTCACGTCTATTACTGCCTTGGTCGCCTTTACTGACTAGGTCAACCAGAAACCTGGAATCGGTTGGACTTGAAACAAGACAGTTTTATGGAACCGCCTCGTGAGGTCTGCCAGCGGCCCGGTACGAACTCTATCAGTGAAAATAAACCAAGTTTCAATTTCATAGCTTAGATCCAGTTATAACAAAGACCCTTACGAACTCTATCAGTGAAAATAAACCAAGTTTCAATTTCATAGCTTAGATCCAGTTATAACAAAGACCCTTACAGAGACCAACAGTCACCAAACATCCGCTGATAACCCGCGTTAGCGTTAAAACGTGCCCGTTCAAGCAAAGTTTAAATAAAAAAATCTTTGCAACAATTATCAATTTCCAAATCTAAACAAGTCCTTTTCCCCATAGTTTATATTAATCCGTAACCCGGGGTATTTTTTTATTGCTAGGAAAGCTTTAAATATACGAAGCAAGTATCTTTTGAATCCATCTTTTGTATCTTTTGCGAAAACAATCGCAAAATTTTGTTTAATAAACTATTGAAATAGAAACACATTTCAGATGTTCATTAATTTTATAAAGCGACATAAATATGCAATACAATTTTCGTACAGCGCGAGTTATATTATCCTCTTACATTGGACATGTTATACGACCGCTTACAGTAGACGCTATCTTAGAAACGCTTAGTCAGACATTCCAATTGCAACTTATCTTCATTCGTGCATTATAATATATACTAGCCAGTCTGTAGTTAACATTAGAGATGTTCGCTTGTTTTTGAAATAAAATAAGCTATTAAAAAGATCTCCAAAAGTTCGTAGTTTATATTTGGCGCAGTCGGTAGGACGTTTCGTCGGAATATCCAATTTGTGACAATCCGTGAGTTGCAACTCTTAAACGAAACATCGAAAATCAAAAACTTTGTGATATCGAGCTTTCAACTACCCAGTGACCAAGTTTCTAAGAAACAGAGGTTATCGAAGATTACCAAGATCAATCGAGGAAGACCAGAATCAATTAGAAAACCAGGCTGATCTAATTAATGGAATTTACACTAGCGATGCTGTAAGTACTTTGTTCATGTCAGACTCCTCTTTATCCCACGTTGAATCAATTGACGATAACAACTCAGATTTAGAGCAATTACTGGATAAGTTTAACAAATTAATTTTAGTAAACGAAAGTAAAATACCAGAAACCAGCAATATGGATGTACCAGTTTTAGATATTAAAAATGTAAGTGTAATTCCGAATTTTGACGGAAACCCTAATAAACTGCATAGATTTATCAATTCCGCTGAAGCAATATTAAACCATTATTTCGATGTAGCGAATAGAGCAAATTTTCGAAATACTTTACTTTTAAATGGAGTATTAAATAAGCTCCAAGGTAAAGCGGAAGAAGTAGCAATTAATGGAAATCCTAATGATTGGAATTCTATTAAAAATACATTAATTCAATTCGTCCCTTTGGTGATCAAAGGGACGAAAATTGTCTAAATGAAGATTTGGTTAATTTAAGATAAAAACAGAATGAACAACCAACTCAATTCCATGAAAGAGTGACACATTTGTTAAATACCATATGTAACTATATAGATTGAAAATGTGAAGCCAATGAACGAGATAGTAAGATAACTTTCTTTACTAAACAGGCATTAAAACATTCTTGGCAGGTTCAAGGGTCGGTGCGAAACGAAAAAAACGCGCTTTTACGAAGTTGGTAGTATCATAGTAGTATACTACCAACTGCACGATCCACGGTGACCTTGAAACGATTATCACCACTTTTTGCCGTTCATTGTAATTGTTTATTCCCAAATCTATTGCATTCATGTAATTAAACATAAACGAACAATGATCACAACAGGCAGAACCTATCTAAACTGTAATTACAGAACCAATTTGTAGTCACAATTTGCACGACGAGATGGCGCCACGTGTCAATAAGCACGATTACAGTACAATATTTATGTGATTACTGTACAAGACGCGTTAATTACAATTTATTTTTGTATGGTTGTATATACCATTCGGTTTAGGAGAGCATGGGTGTTAAAGTCTCTATTTTATCTCCATTGTGTCTATTTTGTGCGGTTATTAGATACTTAAAAATCATCAATAAATAGAGATAATTGAAATGAGATATTCATTAACAATCTTGACTTTTCAGATATTAATTTAATTGTCTCTTACGAACGCCTTGTACATTTTTATTTTGCATGATTTCTGTGTGGTCAGCTTAATCGGTTGCCGACCGTTAAGAGTAAATGTCAGTCACCGGCCTCGAAAGTTAGACGAAACTGAGGGGCGAGAGGAGGGAACAAACCGGGCCCATTGTACACTCCGCAGAAAATGCAGAAACACTTATTAGGGGAACGCCGGCTTCACTTTGAACAAGCGCTGCGGCGAAGATCAAACGAGCCGGCGGTGTTGACTGGTGCCGAGCCAGTCTACGTCACCGTCCCTTTTATTCCGTTTACTAATAATTTTGTATTTGTAATTCTATCGCATAGACTTGATATTCACACATAATATACTTATGTTCTGAAATGTGTTTCTTGTCCATTTTAAATGCAAATACAATTCCACAAAACAATACAATGATACAAATTAATAAATTGCTTTATTATAACATTCCTATTTTACTACTAACTATGGTTGAACATTTTACGTTTTGTATGTGGAAAAAATGTAGTTTTGCTAAAACAGATGTTTACTTACATAAATCATTTATTACTTTACATTTATTATTAGACAATAAACATTTATTATTAACTAATATTCAGTTAGCTCTGAAGTAACGAACAGTATGGTTCGCTAAGACAGAAATTATGAATTTTGACTCACGGCATAACCCGGTAACTATTTATCTTCTAAATGATTCTGGCCGTAAAAGCATTTGTACTAAGTTACTTATTTAAAACCATTTAACGTTTTCTTTGTGCACCAATAATCAAATGTTCAAATGATCAAATGTCTCGTTCATACTTAGCAGAGATCGATACTTTCAGGTAAAATACACCTCATATAAAAATTCCAATTTTTAACTATGTTCACTAACCAAAAGTTATCTCTTTTGAATTTTTATTCTTTCTACTTTTAATTCTTTATCGGGTGACGCAAGTAGGTGTAAGTATTGCCTATCTAGAAAAATATATATACAGAAAACAAGTAGGACATCCTGTATGTTCCTGGAATGAAGCAATCACCCTAAGGACCCTAATATTGCGATAATGAAATATTGACAGAATCAAATAGCTTTCTGTTATCTACCTGATTCCGTCAAATGCTCGCTCATTTTTATACGTGCTCCTGAATTTATGCCCACAAGTATATTTGCTGACTTGTATATGACAAATTCTAGGACCATCCATATTTCCATACCTGTTGGTCAGAGGACGACTGAGATGTATTATTACATTCAGGTGTTTTGTTAGTATCTGTCGGCGAGCAGGCGATGGGTGCATCAGATTCCATGTACAAGTAGAAACAACAGGTTAACAAATGTTGAATATATGTACTGTAACCCTTTCTTGACTTACGTAAATATAATGTGACAATTCGTCGATTTTATTTTCATTATTATTCTTCCTGCAGTTTGTCGGTATTGAACTATTTGTTATTATTAGTGGCTGTAATGATAACACACATATAAATGAATTGGAATATTTTAGTCATTATACATTTCAGTACATATTTTCATTCGTTTTCTATTTCCATTCCAATACGTTTGTTTTGATCATTTCTTGTATTTGCGTTTTTTTTTTATAATACACGAAATAAATAGATTAATTGAATAAAAAATCACCAAACAAGAAGTATTCTTATAAGTAAAGGCTAAAAGTTTACAAGAAAATATATATTTTTGGTATATTTTTTTTAGCAAATTGATATTTATTTATTTTATCTACGACTCAGATATAATAAGTTCATTGCATACGTATCTGTGACAATATAATTCCTATCATTATACGCGCCAATGATTATAATGACACTAGCGTTGTATAATAATGACAGTTCGTTCAAATAATGACCTCATTATTTGAACGAACTGTCATCATTAAACAACGCTAGTGTCAAACTCTGTCAAAACCAACGTGGATGACATTTATGTGACAGTTTGCCTCGCCATCATTGACATATACATTTAAAATATTTGATATAAAATGGAATTTATGAGTCGTAGATAAAACGTCGTATTTGACTCGCACATAACGGATATAAATAGCTCGCATGATTACACGCTCGCCTACGGCTCGCGTGCAAACTTCATGCTCGCGATTTATATCCTTAATTATGTGCTCGTCAAATAATATACTATTATTGCATTACTTTTATATAAATACGATTATATATAAATACGCGCATACAGTAGATGTTTCTATCAACGGATGTATAACACCTTTATAAAAGTTTTTTTGAAGTATATGGTAATCCCGCACGCTTACACCTACAACAGAGTATTGCCCAAATTAACTAGCGAAGGAAGACAAGGAAATATTTGTATTATAATTACACTATACGTATAATATCTACGTACAGTAGCGGCCAATAAAATCGGAACAAACTTATTTTGGCGCTTCCACCTTCAATAAATCAGAAACATTGAAGGTTCACGAACTGATGTTTACGATGTTGTTTCCCCTATTTGAGATGAACATTTTCCATGTTTTATATTTACGCTACAATCATTCTTTGATTTTTTATATATTTTATATTCAAGTTGCTCGCTTTTGGAGGGGACAAAAAAAACGGAACAATGTATTTCTTTACTCCTATTGATAAATGCGTCCATTATTATGGGAATTTATGATAAGTAATAATACTAATCATTCCCCACACACATGACTGGCTACTCACAGAACCAATCACAGCTCTGGATTTACATTTCCATCGTGTTTTGAGAGACTGCTAGCAACGTTGTCAAGGCATTGACAACGTCGCTAAGTGACCAGCCCTACAAACAATTGCAATCTATCAAAATCTTGTGAACCGTCATAGGGACTGCGGAAGCTATAATATGTAATAAATTAATTTATAAACTTTCATTGCATGGTCGTAGAAAAAATATAGTATTCCATTCGCAAGTAATGGCAATTACTCACTCGAACGTTTTGTAACACTCGCTTATGGCTCGTGCTGCAAACTTCGTTCTCGTGAGTAATTGCTTACATTAATTAGCTCATAGAATACATATTCACCTAGTCGTATTTTACATTTAAAAAAATGCAGCACAAAAATGACGAACAGAAGGAAGTAATAGTTCGAGCTGTCCAATCCGGCCAGACGTACCGACAAGTGGCTGAAACGTTTCAAATCGGGGTTGGAAGCATTTCGCGGTTGATGAGCAAGTTTCAAGCTTCTGGTTAGGTGCAGAGCAATGTCGGAAGTGGTAAAAAAAATCAACCGAACGCGAGGATCGATTGATGGTCAGAGTCGTGAAAGAGCACCCCAGAAAGACGTTCGTACGCGCGTTGTCGGCTCAAGGCGGTTAAATTGTTTGCTAGGCGTCCAGCCAAGAAACCACTGGTATCGATGAAAAATCGAGTGGCCCGGTTGGCGTTTGTTCGAAAGTACGAACGTTTATGGCACGTTAACCTAACTTTGTAATGTTAAGGTTAGTACTGTTATTTTACGGACCATAAATGGTCAAGTATTAATTGTTCTACGGACCATAAATAGTCAAGTATTAACTGTTCAAGGACCATACATGGTCAAATTTTTATAAATTAATTTATTACACAATATAGCGACCGCAGTACGTCCCTATGACGGTTCACAAGATTTCGACAGATTGCAATTGTTTGTAGGGCTGGTCACTTAGCGACGTTGGCAATGCCTTGACAACGTCGCTAGCAGTCTCTCAAAACACGATGGAAATGCAAATCCAGAGCTGTGATTGGTTCTGTGAGTAGCCAGTCATGTGTGTGGGGAATGATTAGTATTATTACTTATCATAAATTGCCATAATAATGGACGCATTTATCAATAGGAGTAGAGAAATACATTGTTCCGTTTTTTTTGTCCCCTCCAAACGCGAGTAAATTGAATAAAAAAATATTTAAAAAATCAAAGAATGATTGTAGTGTAAATATAAAAAATGGAAAATGTTCATCTCAAATAGAGGACACAACATCGTAAACATCAGTTCGTGAACCTTCAATATTTCTGATTTATTGAAGGTGGAAGCGCCAAAATAAGTTTGTTCCGATTTTATTGGCCGCTACTGTATACACTTCCCGCAGGTACTGTCGCAAGTTGTTAGTTTTCTTAGACCGCGGGCCACATAAAGGCAGCCGATTTTTAGTTTGCCCATATTGCAAGCGTCTGTTTCTATAAAGACAACAAGTCGAACTATAAAGTCAGTTTCTGGACCTATTTTGTTGTGCCGAAATTCACTTGCGGAAAAACATGCAGTCTTAATTTCTAAGCCGGTCGTTGCAATCAATTTACGCAGACGCCTGGCGCCACCAGCACGGTAAAATTTATTTTGCTTGGGACTGTACCACTTGAATTTGATTGGTCGAAGCGAGTGATGTGGCATTTGTCCCACAGATGGCTGCACCGTACGACGGTAAAATATGTCATTCTCGTCTGATACACGTGTTCAAAAAGGCAAGGCTTAAGTCGTTACAACATTCATATTTTGTTGGGATTTTTTTACTCAAGTTCACGAAGGTTCAACACAAACTGTTGTAATATTGCTTTTTGAATTTTAGCTCTGATTTGGAATAAAAAAAATAACAAAAATTACCAATTATTGGCGTCTTTAGCAAGGTTTAAAAAAAACTATAACAAAAATAAAAAAGTGGCATTAGTAGCCTCTGTGTTATACCTTTATCTATAATTTAATGTATTACATGTGAATATTAACACACAATTAAGCTCAGTATGTTTGCTTTTATGTCGTGTTGTTTTGTAGTACGCTACTACCTCTAGTGATTCGTCTTAAGAGAACCATGAGGCTCTACTATACGAGCAATGAGACCGAATACTCTTGCCCAAGCAATGCAATTTATAATGGAAGAAGATAATATTCGTTATTATCAAAGATCACAAATACAGTCTTCATATGCCCCTCAACATCAAATTAGGAAGCAGAATTCACATAACAATAATCGACCACCCGTCCAATATCATAATCAACCAAAAGGTTAGCAAAATAATCTCCCACAAAATTATCATAGACCTCAATATCCTAAATATGATCAATTCCCACGAGGACCGATGCATATGCAAAAACATCCGTATCCACAACAACAGCAGTACCCTACCAATTCGCAAGTATTTGGCAAACCGCATAACGTTTGGAAACCTAATCAAGTTCCACAAAAAGCTTTGCCCCAACCAACACCAATGAGTGGTGTGAGTTCAAGATCAAATGGAATGCGAATGTATAATACAGAATTATTTGAAAACGAACCATCTTATTCTTATAATATCCCTATTGATCAATATTATATGAATGATGGAAATAAATATTCTCAAGTAGAACAAAATAACCTTGAATTCGAACAGGAACCACAGGATTGTTCAGATAACTAGAATACAAATTTTCAGATAGACACCGATCCAATCAATTTAGAATGTTATATATTAACGGCAAATCAGAAAGAACTTCCCTATATACAAATTTTAAATCCCCCTTTAAAACTTTTAATTGATTCAGCTTCTACAAGATCTTTCATAAATCCTGATATTGCTAATAAATATTATCGTAACAGAATTATCTATGAACCTTTTGAAGTATCTTCAGTGTACCAGACGTCATATCACGAGCATTGTGCAGATGTTCCAATTTTTGCTGAATTTAATCAAAGTCAATTGTCAATTCTGAATGTAATTTAATTTTAACTAAACAGAATTTCGGATTAAATACTGTAAAATCGCTTAATACACGCTTTTGCTTAAATTTCCACATGACCGTAATACCCTATTGTTTAAATTTTATCTGTTCAAATTAGATATTATGAAACTATTAAATGTAAAATTAGACTTCCCAAATCATTAATTATACACCCCTTACTGTACAATACCGATTAAATATCAACAATCAAATATGCGAGTAAACATTAAAATACATATTAAACCTCATTGTCGAATAATTAGTAAAATACCTGTAAATGTTCTTGAAGGTGAAATTATAGTTCCTCGACAAATTATACAAAATTGTGAAATACCCGAAACACTGAAAATGGTCTAGCGTTAGTCGAAATTTGAAATAAAACAGACAGAGAAATTAACTTAAGATTATTACAACCAGTGAAAACAATATCTTTCAATAAAAATAACTTTGAAATCTATCAAACCGATGTACAGCAACCAATCATTAAACAAAATCTAAACGTAGCAAAATCTAACGATGAATTCATCACATGAATTCAGAAGAAAAACATCATATTTTAAAATTATGTAAAAGATATTCTGATATTTTTCATACTGATGGTCAACCTTTAACATTTACCAATCAAATTAAGCACAGTATGAAAACTAAAGACGAAATTCCCGTGCACACAAAATCCTATAGGTATCCATTTGTGCATAAGGAAGACGTAGAACGTGAAGTAAAATCAATGTTACATCAAGGAATAATCCGACCGAGTAATTCTCCATGGTCATACAACCTATTTGGGTTGTACCCAAAAAGGGAGATGCGTCCGGAAATAAGAAATGGCGAATCGTAGTAGATTACCGTAAGGTAAATGAGAAAACAGTCGAAGATAGGTATCCACTTCCCAATATTACTGATGTATTGGACAAGTTGGGTAGGTGCAATTATTTCACAACCCTTGATTTGGCCAGCGGATTTATAACCAATCTTAACAAAAATCCAAGAATCCTTCCCTATAAATTAGCCCCAGCCAGAATTAAATAAAAATCGCATACTTTTATACATTACTATGATCTAGAACCGATACATAATGAAATAAAGATAGTAAAGGAAGAATATAATAGCATAACTGATGCAATTCGCAATAAACTTTTAAATCCACAAATTGCCGAGCTAGAAAACTTTTATAAACCAACCTGGTTTCAATTAAAATGTTCAACAAAAATTTAACTCTTTAATGCCAAACATGAGAATTAAAAGAGGACTTATTGACGGTCTTGGTTCTATAATAAAAAGCATTACGGGTAACTTAGACGCTAATGATGCCATTCAATACGATCAAGCTATTAGACACTTACAAAATAACAACAAAGAAATTGCTCAAAAATTAAATAAAGACATTTCTACTACTACTCAAATCATTGATAACTTTAATGTCAGCGTAACTGCCATACAGCATAATCAACAAGTTATTACTGCAAGTATTCACAAATTAAGTGCAGAAATCCATAGATTTGTATATGATTTTACATATTATTTGAAATTTAGGAATTTATTAGATCAACTGAATTTAACTTTAAACTTAATATTACAATTACTCGTAGATATTGAAAACGCTATAACGTTTGCTAGATAAATACATACCATAGTAGCATATTGAAATTAGACGAAATGGAATCCATATTAAATACGGTTTTAAAATATTATTCTGTTGACGAATTAATGTTTCCAAATTTACCCACAGATATACATAATTATTATGACATATTAGACATCGAAGCTTATTATTCTAATCGTAGAGTTATTTTCGTCATCCACTTTCCTATTGTACACCCCGATACTTATACCTATTATCACCTTTATTCCATTCCCACCGAAAATAATACAATTCAGGTACCACCAAATACCTATCTGGTCATGAACAAAGCATCTTATCAATATGCGTCCTCACCATGTGTAAAACTCCACACGAAATACTATTGTACCGATGAAGATTTGATAAGTGGTATTAAACACGAACTCGCTTCCTCAACATAAACAGCCAAGCACAAACCCTAATCTTATAGAACAATATTTTAAGTCGATAACTGGCCGGGAAGCGACTAACTCGAACACAGGGGCAGTCGTTGATGAACCTTCTGGATCAAAATAGCAATTAACTAACGATTGCACATATTCTTCACGACGGACTTTGGCAAGGATAATGGAATCACGAACTGGAGATCGAATTACACACACAACGACGTCACACCGATATCAGCAAAATCACAGCACGCATGTACCAGAACAAGCACAACTAAACACGTTAATAAATCAAACACAGAGTAAAAGCAATTCTAATAAAATAAGAACCGAAGGAAGAGACAAAGAAAAAAATAAGATATACCAGAACATAAATGAAATAAAATCATACGAAAATCGTCCCTACATCGGCTGGTCACCGAGGGAACGTAGGACCAATACCCCCCAAGACGCAGTCTATATATGCACCCTCAATGTGAGAACACTAAGAGAAAATACAAGGATATACGAACTCGAAAATGCTTTAGAGAAAATAAAATGGGACATCCTTGCTTTGCAGGAAATTAGGCGAAATTTCGAAACTATAACCGAGATGAAATCACAAAACATTTTATGCCATGGAACAGCAATAAATGGCCAACTTGGAGTTGGATTCTACATTAAAAAGAAATGGAAGGATAGTATAGAAATGTTTAAAACAATTGGTGAACGAATAGCAGTTTTAATAATAAAAATAAATAAGAATTTAAAGCTGAGATTAGTAAATGTACATGCACCTACAACAGAATCACCTGAAGAGATAGCAGAAGAATTTTACAAAACTATAGATGATGTACTAGACGAGACAACAGGATTCACCACGCAGACATTAATACTTGGAGACTTTAATGCCAAAATAGGAAAGAGAGAAGTAGGAGAAGAAAACATACTGGGTGTATCCCACTATGGTACTAGAAACAATAGAGGTGAAAGGTTGATCGACTTCGCTGCAAGACACCAATGCAAAATTCTAAATTCTTTCTTCAAAAAACCTAACACAAAAAAATGGACATGGCAGTCTCCTTCTGGATATAAGAACGAAATAGATTTCTTGCTAACAAACAACAGGAAAAGCTTCACCAACTTGGAGATTATGAACGCGTTTGACTTTATCACCGACCACAGACTTTTAAGAGCTACATTAAAGACTTCCATTTCAAACCTTAGAAAAAACAAGTGTCACAAGCTTCCAAATAGAAGATCCATAAATGAAAACAGCTTAATACTGCAAAAAAGTCTGGGACAAAAGTTAAAAATTCTAGAAGACCTCTCGAATACAACCACAACACAAGAACTATATGATATGATAGAACAGATAATAACGCAAACAGCTGGAAATCTAAAGCAAGGAAAGAAAAGCAAACCATCCCTGATCGCTAATGATACAAAAAAACTAATTAAGCAACGAACATACTTGGAAAAAATCGACAACAAAACACAATTACAGAAAATTCAATTAGCGGAAACTAGAAAATTAGTAAAAAAACTAATAAGACGGGATAAACAAAACCATGATGAAAAAATTATTCTAGAAGCTGTGTCGTCAAGTTGGTCAGTAAAAAAGGTCAACAAAAACCTTTCTGAAGGCAAACAATGGATAATAAAACTTAAAACGAACGGAAACACAATCCACACAAGAAAGGACATACTTGACATAGCAACATCTTTCTTCTGTGAACTATACGCAAAAGAAAACAACGTTGACTGCTGGAACGAACAACCACCTGCAGACTCCGGGCACCCAATTCCACCAGTCTTGATAGAAGAAATCGAAAAAGAAATCTACAACCTTAAAAACAACAAATCCCCAGGGGCTGATCATATCATAAACGAAATATTAAAAGTAGGAAAAGAAGAACTTTTGAAACCACTACAGCTCCTATTCAACAAAGTACTACTGAACAGAGAAATACCAACGCAATGGAAAGCATCACAAATTTCTCTGGTGTTCAAAAAAGGCGATAGATCAGACATCGGGAACTATAGACCAATAAGCCTCATTCCCACAATTTGCAAGCTTTTTACCAGAATACTACAGCAAAGACTCAAACGTTCATTTGAAGAATTCCAGACAGAAGACCAGGCTGGATTTCGAAAAAACAAATCGACGATCGACCACCTACATGTAGTGAATCAATTAATCGAAAAATCAATTGAATACGATATCAGTTTATATATATGTTTTATAGACTACACCAAAGCATTCGATTCACTGCTTCACAATGCTATCTGGACGGCACTGCATAAGGCAAATATACCTACCACCTATATATCAGTGATAAAAGAACTATACAAAGATAATACCGCAACAGTTAAAATGGAAGAGAGCGGCACTCCTTTCCAAACAAAAAATGGAGTTAGGCAGGGCGACCCATTATCGCCGGATCTTTTTAACTGTGTGCTACAGATGATCACGCAAGCTCTAAATGAACAGACCAACCCAGAAGGTATAAAAATAAATGGCAATAAACTGACAATGCTGAGATTTGCTGATGACATAGCACTGTTCGCGCATTCAGCCGAAGAACTGCAACAACAAATGGTGTCATTGGCCAAGGAAAGTAAAAAAGCAGGATTATTTATCAACTACAGCAAGACCAAACTACTGACAAACAAAGACAAAATACCGATTTCCATAAACAAGCAGCTCATAGAATATGTGGATGACTATGTATATCTGGGTCAAACTATATCATTTCATAACAGACTAGAAAAAGAAATAAACAGGAGATTGAAGCTAGCTTGGGCAAAATATTGGTCCCTAAAACACATTTTCAAATGCAACATCAATGCCGAAATAAAAGCCAGAGCGTTTGATATGTGCATTAGTCCAGTGATTACATATGGGTGCCAAACATGGGCAGTAACCGAAAAATTGGCACGAAAGATCCGAGTGTGTCAAAACAGAATGGAAAAGAGCATGTTAAACATATCATGGAAGGACAGAATACCAATAACAGAAATAAAAGCAAAGCTAAAAACGGCAGACGTAGTAACCACAATATACTCACTCAAATGGTCATGGGTAGGTCATATTATGAGGAAGAAAGAGGGCTGGACTCGGGACACTACAGAATGGATTCCTTTAGACCATAAGAGGAAAAAGGGTAGGCAAAGGAAGAGATGGCTCGATGACATAAAGGCGGAAGCAGGAATATTGTGGTGTCGCAAGGCAAGAGATCGGGAGCTCTGGAGAAGTATGGGGGAGGCCTTTGCCCGGAAGGGCCACACATAATTAGTTTGAATTAATTTGAGAAATAACTAAATTTAATTTATTTTTAGCCAATATAATAATAATTTTAATTATTGTAACAAAGTCGAGTAATGTATTGTTTGATGGATAATACTTTATTATTTTCCTCTCTTATATTATTGTTTTTCTTTCCGAATCGGTAGGTTGAATTTTATTTTGAGGAATTGTGTGTAGATGCGTAGTAATAAGGCACGTATTATAATTATTTTGGTAACTATTAATAAAGGCTATTATTATTATTAAACACGAATATTGTATATATACAACCTATTACAAGTATCATCCACACTTGGAAGTTGCACCTACACGCCGGTACAAATATCAAAATCAATCATAGAGAAAATCGATCAGACTAACTACATTGCAATATTCCCTCATCATACAAAGATACACACCATTTGCAATCGATCAGATTTCACTACATTAAAAGGAAGTTACCTGTTAACCCTACCAACCGGATGCCGCTTCGAGACCGATGATTTAACGTTTATCAACAACAACGATATTATCGATGGAAATCCAATGTTATTACCAGAAGTAAAGATTCCCAGTAGACCCACAACTGAGAAGACGATGAAAATTCAGCTTCAGAACGTGAACCTTGACCAAATTCACCAAATCCAAAAGGAACAACGTAATTTGCATCATTTGGAAATAACTAGCAGTAATCCAACAATAACCAGTCACGTAATATCATATACGTCATTATTATTGGCCATTGCCGTAACCGGATACTTCGTCCTTCAACGGTTAAAAAATGGAAGAAGCCGAACGGAAGCAGCCCAAACTGAGCAGCCCCAACGCAGCAGCCCCTACGGATCAGCACCAAGCTGCTACACCGAACGAGCAGGCTCGGATATTTTTCACCCGCTGAAAAATATACCTCAATCTAGTGATGCAGGAGTTAAGAGGATAATAATCCTCTTACATTGGACATGTTATACGACCGCTTACAGTAGACGCTATCTTTGAAGCGCTGAGTCAGACATTCCAATTGCAACTTATCTTCATTCGTGCATTATAATATATACTAGCCAGTCTGTAGTTAACATTAGAGATGTTCGCTTGTTATTGAAACAAAATAAACTATTAAAAAGATCTCCAAAAATTCGTTGTTTATATTTCGCGCAAGTACGTCGTGTCGTTCAACGCAGTCGTCAACGGGTTGGGAAGTCGAGGACAAGTCACCAGGCGCGTACTTACAATTACAACAAACATCGTATATATTTATTGATGTAACCAGCATTGAAATTGAATGTTAGAAATGGTGGATTCTTTTTTTAACGGTTGCAAGTGTACAGCGAAGAGCTGTAAGAATGTTTTTTTTTTGTTTTAACGCCTTTTGAATCAACAGCAGCAATCAAATCTTATTACATAGCATAAACGAATAAAATAACAAAACTAAACATTTTTTGCCAGGCCCCAATAATTTTGGGTAAAATCAAGATAACATAAATACATAAATATTCATTGAATAACATTTTTGGGTAACTCCGTTGCGTGCGTACCTACGTGTTTTGCAAGTATTTAGCAAGAATGGTGAGGTATTATTTCGCGAGCATGAAGTTTACACGCGAGCCGTAGGCAAGCTTGTAATCATGCGAGCGATTTATATCCGTTATGTGCGAATCAAGTACGACGTTTTATCTACGACCCATAAATTCAATTTTTTGGAAAATATTTTAAATGTATTTGTCAATGATGGCGAGGCGAACTGTCAAATAACTGACATCCACGTAGGTTTTGACAGACTTTGACACTAGCGTTGTATAATGATGACAGTTCGTTCAAATAATGAGGCCATTATTTGAACGAACTGTCATTATTATACAACGCTAGTGTCATTGTAATCATTGGCGCGTATAATGATGGGGATTATGATGGAGTCGTAGATAAAACAATTAATTATCATTGTCAGAAGTTTCTTGCTCAAATAACTAAAGCACAGCTGTCAAGTCTGTCAAAAAATCACCAAGAGAAGGTACTTCTATTAGATTTTATTGAAATTATATAAATCGGAAGCAATTCAGTAAAATTATTGTGGTTACTTGTAAGTTGTAGCCCATTGCAATTGAATTAATCTGGGCATACGTACAAAATAACGTTGCAAAAAACTACAGTACATTTTAAATTAAAGATATGTTAAATTTATATAACAAAGCACTGTTTCAAAAGAGATATGGCAAAATTGCGTTTCCATTTGGAACACAATTTTTGGTTTAGAAAATCAAAACCAATACATTCATACAGATCATATTGGTGACTCAATTGTAGACACAATTATAATTATAATTGATTATAGTTGATTATAATCAACTTGCACGAGGATGACGATGATGACGAATTATTAGGCTACAACTATAGCAGTATAGATAATGAAGAGCGATTTTAGATTATGATAAAGATGTTGCCGCAAAAGTTCCAATGTTGGTGGTTTTTCTGAAACTGTGCAATTTGTTCATCGCGTAGGACAAATACTTGTCGCAATTGAAACATTTGCCGAAAATTTCGGACATCATCAACTACTAATTTTCGGCAGAAATAATGTTGTAAAATAATAATAAATCACAAAACAGAATATGTATACAATTCCACAAATAAAGAAAATCACGTCTGCTATTTTCAAAAATAAAACCGAACGAGAAAATAACAAAAATATTTAATACGGTCCTGAGAGTTCATCGTTTGAGATCGGCGGGCGAAGCCTAGCACCGTTTCCCGCGCAGAATCCTCTTGCCCCGAGGGGAACCATCCTGCGCACCGGATCGATAATATTATTTTTATTCCTAAAAACTCCTAAATAACTTTTTTGTTATTATATTATACATCAATTGATGAGTATTACAATCAATACGGATTTTTTTCCTGCGTTGTCCTGCTACCGTTCGTTTCTGAGATATCCGCGTCCATAAAAAGCTCGCTTGGTCATTCCCATTTAAAAAAATTAAGTTAGTCTCATTTTCACCGATTGCAGCGCCATCTGCAATGCAACTGTTATCGTCATCTCATTTCCCCCTTTGAGTCCTACAAGTTTATTTAAGACACTTTGTCGTACCATGCATATTTCTCGAGGTATTTAGGAGTCTCAAGTTAAAAGGACCACCCGGCATATGTGGGAGGGCATGGTATGTGCGGGTAGATTTGTTGTAGGACTGCTTTTCTGCTTATATTATGATCTAAGTTTTTTTTACTTCCTGTACCGAGTAGCTGTTGTTAGTTGCTATCTGCACAATTATTTCAAATTTTTTATCATCGTGTGTGTGTGCGTGTGCCTATGCGTGTGCGTGAATAATTTATGACTGACATTTTTTTGGTAAAATGAGCAAATTCTATTTCATCGAGATCGCTCGTACTGCTTTAAAACACTATAGTATTAAAACTAATTAGCCAGGATTTGTCAGATATTATGATTCTAATGACAGTAGGTAGTGTCAAATGTTGATGTTTTGACATACATACTGTAAATATAATCAAAATATCTGTCTAGTTCTAGTAGTGGCAGTCGTGGCGGATCTCGATCAAATAGAATCTCATGCAGCTAAACTATTAATATATGGTATGATAAAGTCATGTGCCTGGCCACTTCAGATTTTCTATTGTGAATTCTAGCTGTGATATATTATTGAGAACACAATGTAGTCCCCGTAATGTTGCTGCATTTCCATCCCATATACATATTATGTCATCGACATACCTATACCAACTTGTTTGGTGATCATATTATATTTATCAGTGAATAGTTCCCGTTCAACATGGTCCACGAAAAATCCGCCAGTAAGCCACTTATTGGTGATCCCATTGGTGTGTCGTTTGCCATTTTATAGTTCTTCTCGTTAAATATAAAGTAATCCTCTTGTGTGCACAAATCTATCAACGTTAGAATATCTTTTATATCGTTTTCTTCATGGTTTATGTTTGTCTCCTGTGCTGGTGTTCCTTAAAATTAATTTGACTTTTCTCGGAGCGCCAGATTCAGGTCACACGATCGTCCGCCATTTTTTCTATAGGGGATCTGCACGACTCCATTCGGGGGCGTTTTTGGGGTACACGCGCATCGATGAGCGATCACAAAAGACATTCATGTGATGCGAAAGAGAACGATGTGTATTTTGAGGGGTCTAGCTTCGCCGTGCGTGCTCTCCGTTTGGGGGAGATGGCTCAGAAAGTTTGGTCTGTCGACGCCACTTTGCAATTATAATATATGACTAGATCACAAGCTTTTAGTGACTTTTAGTTTTCCAAGATTGATGAAACTTTACCACAATTACTAACTGTTCAAGAAAAACTGCTCTGTAAGATGTCAACCGCAATTTTCGAAATTGATGTAAGATTAATGTCGCAAAGTAAGAAAAATAGTATATATAACATTCGTTCTATAAGACGTATTGGCGCACTCGTTCCCTTTTTTGTTTCGTTGTTTCGTTCCCAATTTTTGTAACACTTATTATAATATACTATTTCAGTATATTTGTTGCATATGTGGTGTACCACTCTTTTTTCGCGCATAGTACATTATTATGATAAAACAGATGAATTACTATGCCGTAACTTATTAAAATAATTAACTTTACTTTTAGGTTCGCATTAGCCACGAGGTATATCCCGAGTTTACCCATGAAGCATCACGTCAAGTTATGATTGTTTCCGAGTTTGAAATTAAGGACAAGTTGAAATGCAGCAATATTAACAAGTTTCTGCATTACTATACAGATTACAGGGCACCGAGACAGAGTCATTCGCATATGGTATGTTTATAAATGTAATTTTGTCAAATATCTCTGGCTGGTTTTATTACTCTTTGTAAAGAAAACGATGATTATTATTACTTAATTATTAAAATGTATTCCTCGAAGCTACTACTTGTACAAAAGTAATAAAATAAATCACAGAAATTTGTCTTAGCGACTCCAAATTATAATTTAGATTATGGTTAGAATGCGTTTTTGTGCGTGGTGTTTGTTTATATATATATATATATATATATATATATATATATATATATATATATATATATATATATATATATATATATCGATATATATATATATATATATAAAAAGACAAGGGGTCTGCCGTTGGTAACAAAAACTAAGAAAACTTTTCTTGGGGAATCCAGCAACAATAATAATGGACGTCTATTTAATCAGTACGTTCTTTATTATTTACCAATATTTCGCATACATTGCATGCTTCCTCAGGGTCATAATGCGAACGTCGGGTGAGAATTGGCGAAAAAAGTACAGGAGCCAAGCTTAACATCAATGGGAACTAATTACATAGTACTTACAAGCCCATAATCACTGTTTGTTTATAACACGAGCACCGAAAGGTGCGTATGTTCGAGCAAATGGCGGCTGTCAGTCGCCATTTGCATATATGTATATGTATATGTATATGTATATGTATATGTATATGTATATGTATATGTATATGTATATGTATATGTATATGTATATGTATATGTATATGTATATGTATATGTATATGTATATGTATATGTATATGTATATGTATATGTATATATACATACTGTACAACGACCAGTTTAACTCAACAACCATCAACACCAGAGTTCAGGGACTGTATAACGACCAGTTTAACTCAACAACCATCAACATTCTCGCATTCACAACAATAGTGACTTTTACAATTCATTTCTATATTTTCTCTTTTCCACTCCAAGCTCAGGAACTACATGTAGCTCATTTTACATCTTAAACTCAGGAACCGTAGTTTGGCTTACACAAAATGATGTTATATTTCTCTCAAAACTAACTATTACCACACATACCTTCTTCATCTGTACCAATGTGCAAAGACCAGTTCACAATTATCAACAATTACTAATTAAATAAATGCAAAGCGTACAAATGGTCCACTCCCTTTTTTATTGGGATACATAAACTAGAAAAACTTTTGAATTACATAACAACGTTCAACTTTCTAACATGCCAACAAACCGAATTATCCTTTAATTCTGAAATTATGACACATTACGATCAAGGACATCAATGTCTGCTATTATGATACTCGAAGTACACAAACGTACCATTCTCACATTACGTTACGTAAACGGAATAAGGTATTTCAATCCTCAATTTATAACACACAAATTCCAATTCATTTCAAAAATTATGTTAGACAAAACATAAGGGGTTTCCGTTCTCTAATTATAATACCTAAAGAACATAAACTTACGATCCATAAATTATGAATCACAAAACATTGATATCTACCAATACGCAATTTTTGATAGTCAAGACTTTCCATTCTCAAATTATAACACACGAAGAACAGTATCTTACAAGTGTCTGGTTATTATACACCAAAACACATAAACTCCAAATTCTCAGATTCAGATACACAAAGCTATAAATTTCAATTCTCTAATTATGATTCACGACGAACATTAATTTTCAATGTTCAAATCATAATACACAAACTCCAAAAGCTACACTCTCAATTTCAGCTACACAAAGTTAATAAATTTCAACTCTCCAATAAAGGTCACAAGCATCAATCTTAAATTCGCAAATTAAGCCACACACGGCATAAGATACTTCAATCGTCAATTTACAATTCATGAAGAACGTGAACCTTCAATTCACCAATAATGATTAGAAACGTAACCTTACTATTCTTAAACAAGTAACTTTCAATTTTGCATTATGAAGTTACAAAACAAAAGATTGCCTATTTCCAATTTATAATATGCCAAGAAAAGGCACCTTCATATTTCTAAATATCAAATACAAGCGTAAGCTCTTCAAACGCGCCAATTACAGTACTCTTAGCAAAAGTACTTTCAATTTTTAAACAACAAAATGATAGGGAGATTCTTGTTTTAGGTTAAGAAATGAATAAGTTTAAATCAGAAATTATACCGATTTTTCGTATTCTCAATGTTTTACGAATTAAACACTTTTTAAAGGCTACAGTAGTTACCTACACTTATTATGAAAAACAATCAATCGTTAAATTATAAATCACAAACCACTGAGGCATTCCACTATTTCAACTATGATCTATTAATTATCAATCACAAACCGTAAAAACATTGGTTTTGATCTTACTCCGTCTCGGCACTGGTACCAACAATGCATACGTTTCTAATGTTAAAACACTCTCTCCAACACGTCTCTAAGTGGCGTATAACAAGCATCAGCAAAAGCTTTTACAAACTACTCGTCCATTCTGACAAGTGTGGCATTTTTGAAACTCATCTGGCATCCATGAACTTCAGTTAGTATGCAATTCTCTCGATATAAACAAATAAAAACAACACATTAAGATCATATTGAAAATTGACAATAGTGTAAACATTTGAGGTAGAAAACAGTGCGGCACACCAACAAACGTCGGACACAGCGTGGCAGCGCCCTAAGAATAAGCAATCGCTCGGTACATGAAATAATAATCCACAATAGTAGAAAAACACTCCACCAGTTAGTCAGGTACATGGACTTAGTGGTCGCTCCACAATAGGTTCGCAATTTGCAATTATGCACACCTGTACTTACATGATTTTCCTTTCAATGCAGTTCAAACAACAAAATCTCAACAAGTTATGACCCAACAAATTATAAAATCTCTTTTAACAATCACTATTAGTGTGCAACTCTCTTGGTATCAACACAAAGATAACAACAATTAAATTCATATCGAAAATAGACAATAGTTTTGCATACTGCAATTAAGCAGACCCGTACTTACATGATTTTCCATTCAATGCAGTACAAATAATTATTCTCAAGAAGGTATGACGCAACAAATTACAAAATCTCTTTTAACAATCACTATTATTGTGCAACTCTCTTGGTATCAACACAAAGATAACACCAATTAAATTCATATCGAAAATAGACAATAGTTTTGCATACTGCAATTAAGCAGACCCGTACTTACATGATTTTCCATTCAATGCAGTACAAATAATTATTCTCAACAAGGTATGACTCACCAAAATTAAACGATCTCTTTTAAGCATCACTAATACCTTGAAAACAACCATTTTTGATCCCAAGTACCATAATCTCCATAATATGATCTCACGTACTTCCGTCAGGCAGCGAGGGTTAACATTTTCAGCTGTTTCTTTGTTCTTGGATTTTGCACGCGAATTAGATCCCACTTCTGATATTATCTCTCTCAATTTTTAAACAACGAATACACAACTGTTTCAACCAATATAGTGAAACCAAATAGAAATATGCAATAATTGCAGTAACTAATATAACGAGTGGATAGCGGTACGGTTGCTCTCAACACATGGAGCCTACCCATCCGACTGATGGTTATTTTCCGCGTGGTGCAGCAACGCGTTCCCCACTCTGGTACGCTAGCGTCCCCCACTCTGGGTAGCTGTTGTGTACCCCTCTAATTTCTTCGGTGACATATATGTATATGTATATGTATATGTATATGTATATGTATATGTATATGTATATGTATATGTATATGTATATGTATATGTATATGTATATGTATATGTATATGTATATGTATATGTATATGTATATGTATATGTATATGTATATGTATATGTATATGTATATGTATATGTATATGTATATGTATATGTATATGTATATGTATATGTATATGTATATGTATATGTATATGTATATGTATATGTATATGTATATGTATATGTATATGTATATGTATATGTATATGTATATGTATATGTATATGTATATGTATATGTATATGTATATATACATCCTGCTATACACACGGCGTCCTTCAATTGACCGATTCCATTACATGTGGCGCCCGGTTTGGATATGGCGCCCGTATACGGGCGCCATATCGCCAAACTGTGCTAAATGTGATCGTAAGCGTGAACATGAACCATAGACAAATTTTTGGAGGACGCCATAAATATGAATATGTGGAGAAAATTCGTATACTTTAGTTCCGTGCTTGACCGTCGCCGCGGGTGGCGCTGCATCGTGTATACTGACGGCGTATACCTTCATACCAAGCCATCGATGATACGACCCCCAGTTGATTTGGCATCATCGGTAACTGGTGTCTAAACCGGTTTTGTTTGTTTCACCCTCATTTGGTGTTGAGATAGAATAGCATCGGCCGTACACGGTGTTTTCGACTGACCTCAGCGTTCGTTTAATGCAATGTATCAACATAGTGCGGTTGCCGGTTAGGTGGTATATTTAGGTGGTAAATTAAACTGTTCCATTTTATTTAAATGTTAAATTAATTTTTTCTGTTACACAGCACCATTATTGCGAAGCAAAAAACGCATTATTGAAAAAAATGCTGCCATGAGCTTGCGATCGGATACTGAAAGTTTGAGTTAATATCTTCAGCTTTTCTTTAAATGTAGGTTGTAATAACTCAACCGAATTAAGTAATACTACCATAGGTGCGACTGATATCATCGAGCCATTTTTCTTTAATTGTCGCTTTCATGTATTGCGTATTTCATGTTACACTCATGTTTTGTATCATTTTGGTATAATGTTAATTGTTTGGTAGTTTGTTAACTTGTTTAGCCGTTTTAATTTTGTTAAATTGTTGTAAATATTGGCAATTTATGACTACTACCGGTTGCAAAAGCATTGCGCCCTGTGTTTGAAAGCTTATAACTCAGCAATGACTAAACAAAAAACATGCGTTTAACCCCCCTTTTATTTCCATATATCATGAAGACCATTTTAAGCCGTTCGCACAGTATTGTATATGCGTTTTATTGCGATTTTTAAATCGATCACCGTTTGCGACAATTAAGAACCGGTTATCCACTGAGTAGCCGAAGTTTAATCTATGTTGTATTTTTGTTCCTATGGCGGTCTTTTAAAATTTTGGTGTTTATAAAATAGCAGACGTATTGTTATTAACTTTTGGGAAAATGTATTATTTTAATTGTTTTTATATTATTTCTTATGAAAACATTGGTTGATCACGATAATGTTCATAGATGTTGCTGTTTTTTTTCTCTATGTAAACAAGTTTTTATCAGTTTGCTCGATGACGTACCAACGTCAACAATATTTTAACTGTATGTATTTCCTAATTAAATTTTAAATAAGAAAGTGTTAATTAGTACCTATATAAAACCGGTAAGAATCACAACTCAAATTAATAAGTTTGACCATATTTCAAAACCGTGCAGTTTAAATTTTATAACAATAGTAAAAAATCTGCACGTATTTCGTAGCAGGTTTCGTGTCATGAAATGACCTTTTATCGCTTATTGATGGATATTAAACAATCGAAAGCAGCTTTCATAGAAACCCTCCATTTTTTAAGTTTTTTACGACTTATGATGCTAATGTGTATTTTGACAAATCGCGATTTATTACACATCTTTCTACTTGTCTATTGTGCAGTTAAAGCTTTTGTCTGAAATAGTAAAGAAATGATGTCCAATCTTGACTACTTCAACTGTTAGGACACCAATTGACGTGTACTTACGTACGTATATAAATAATCACCTGAAGATTTATATACCTACTTGTATACATATGATAGTACGAGATGCTTTATGATTTAAAAATTGTTATGTTTTCATAAAAATATGTACATTCATATAAAACAATAACTATTAATGTAATATAATTACCAAAAACAGCTAATCGGCTGTTGCTTTTCGCTCGCTAATGGTCCCCTTAACTAACAACTCAATTGTGATGCTATTCCAATATACGTATTAAGTAAAATAAGACGATTTTTTTCGTCCTTATCGTTACTAAGATATTGATTTTTTTAATAACATTGTTTGCTAATGCGCTAATGCACAAAATCCAATCTACAGACTGGTTGTTAAGTTAACTTACATTAGGGGCAAAGTTTGATTTTTGATGTTCGATATGACGAGCGTTTCTTTAAAATTGATAAAATCGGGTAAATTTTTTCAGTTGTCTCGTGCTCTTCTAGCCCGCAGGCTAATTATTTTGAAAGTTATGTTATGTAGAAATTATTTGGAAGAATAACAAACTTTATTTCAAATTTGTTTGTTAGTTGCTTTAGGGTTACGACTTATGACCCTTCAAAACCAGGGTTCAATACTTTTTCGACCGATAGTAAAAATTGCGACTGTTATTTGGTATGTTTGATCCGCTTTTATTGTATTGAGTAATTGACACTGGAGCCCCGACAACCCAAAAAGTATCGTTTTTCGGTGTAATAATTTTAATGATAACGGTTTCCGAAATCTATCGGTTTTTAGAATATCGCAAAAACCCTTTTTTATCCCCTATTCAAAAAAACCTGTGAGATAATCAGGACAGTAGTTTTACATATAAAAAATAACAGCAATAATAATTACTATTTTGTATGTGAAAGATAATAACAAAGTAACAAATGATGAAATATTTATCTTAGGATACGAAATTTTGTAGATTACCGCCTGAAGATGATGTCTCGTAGAGTAGTAGGGCTCCCAATCCTAGAAAAATATTATGATCCCGGGATTTTGGGATTAAAGGTTCTGTAATCCGGGGACAAAATTCAAACTCTAATAGATAATAACTTGCTCTTCCATCTTAAATTAGCTCAAAAATTTTACGTTTTCCGTAAAATGTTTAAAGAATTGTCACGGCAAAAGAAATAAGTAACAGTAAGAGTCAAATTTAATTTAAATTTTCATATTAACGACAATAAACATTTTGAAGAATTTTTGTCCTTATCGTTACTAAGATATTTGTTTTTTTAATAACATTGTTTGCTGCCTTTATAGAAATTTACCAATGCACAAAATCCAATCTATAGACTGGTTGTTAAGTTAACTTACATTAGGGGCAAAGTTTGAATTTTTTTGGCCAGCTGGGAAAAAAGTCGAAATGACGAGCGTTTCTTTAAAATTGATAAAATCGGGTAAATTTGTTTAGTTGTCTCGTGCTCTTGTTGCCCGCAGGCAAATTATTTTGAAAGTTATGTTATGTAGAAATTATTTGGAAGAATAACAAACTTTATTTCAAATTTGTTTGTTAGTTGCTTTAGGGTTACCACTTATGACCCTTCCAAACCAGGGTTCAATACTTTTTCGACCGATAGTAAAAGTTGCGACTGTTATTTGGTATGTTTGATCCGCTTTTATTCTATTGCTATGATGTTGATGCCTTTTGTAATTTTAATACCTTAGGCAGTCTACATTTACTGACAAAATAATTGAAGGAATAACATGGTCAGCTAATTGACACTGGAGCCGCGACAACCCAAAAAGTATCGTTTTAGAATATCGCAAAAACTCTCTTTTAATCCCCTATTCAAAAAAACCTGTGAGATAATCAGGACAGTAGTTTTACATATAAAAAATAACAGCAATAATAATTACTATTTTGTATGTGAAAGCTAATAACATAAAGTAACAAATAATGAAATATTTATCTTAGGATACGAAATTTTGTAGATTACCGACTGAAGATGATGTCTCGTAGAGTAGTAGGGCTCCCAATCCCGGAAAAATATAATGATAACAGGATTTCTGGATTAAAGGTTCTGTAATCCGGGGATCCCGAGATTCACGGAAACAAAACTTGCTGGATCAAAACGCCTGGAATGCCAAAAGTTACCAAATCCAGTCAGTAAATACACTACACCTAAAATATACTTGATTGGACAATATCTTTTACCCCGAAACATGACCAACGTTTTCAAATTTTACCTTACAAGGAGAAAACCAAAACTGTCTGTTTAAAAGGTGTCAAAGTGTGCGTATTGACATCAATAATAAACAAAATTTAAACTCTAATAGACAATAACTTGCTCTTCCATCTTAAAATAGCTCAAAAATTTTACGTTTTCCGTAAAATGTTTAAAGAATTGTCACGGCAAAAGAAATAAGTAACAGTAAGAGTCAAATTTAATTTAAATTTTCATATTAACGACAATAAACATTTTGATGATTTTTTGTTTTCTTCTTTAAGACAAAATTGGAAAACTTTAGAATTCATACGTCATGGCTGCTTATTATGCAAATAGACAAACTGCTTGCATTTTAAATAAAACAAACATTGCTTACAAAAAAAATACTTATAATGACTTTTATACCTGTTAACGCGTCTTCAAGTAAAGTGCTATTTATTGTTAAAAATTGATGAAATATTTAGTGCAACTTCTTACAACTTTTTAAAATATTAAATATCCAATTTCTTGTCATGAATAAAATTAATATTATTGGTATGTCTTTCGGTTTTGTTAAATATAGTTCAAAAGCCCAACCCACATTTTAAAAATACATTTTATCTAAGTGCACTTTTTGACAAAACTTGTTACTAAAAAAGCGAAAAATTCGATAATTGTGCAATAAAAATTTTAAAAAATGACAATATTACCGCTATGACAGCTCATAGCGTTTTGAAAGGTATTTTGAACCATGACAGAGAAAAGTACCTAAATATTTTGTTTTTTAGTTTAAAGTAAACTCCTTAAACTGGAAGAAACTTGCAAATCGGAACAAGAAATGACTTCGTTCGTTCGATTGGAGTGAACCATAGAAAGATTAATAACAACGATTAATAGAAAATTATTTTTGGTACAATTTAGGTTTCATTTTACAGTTAAATATATTCATTGGTATCTTTATTTTATACTTATTTTAATTTTTTGTTCGCTGTTTTTATACCTATTTGGTATTTACTAATTTTATATTCTGTAGTACATCATTGAATACAGGAAAGTAATTAGCCACTAATTTTATTTGCTTTTTATGTTTATGTTTGTTTCTGTTTTACATACAGCCTAGGTAACTAAACGGACTTAACCAAGCTGAACAGGTTTATTTTTGCCTCCATATTCAAGTATATCTACTTCTTGCAATATCTGTTCCTGCTATCATAGCAACATGTTGGTGTAAATGAACAACTTATGCTTGATAATTAATCTAATCAGAAAGGGTGCTGCTATAGATTGAAGTTTAATTCAGTGCCCACATTTCACCAATAAAAAATAAGAAAATAATTTAGATTGAACTTTTTCGTGATCCCGGTATTTTGATTTACAATCCCGGGGTCCCGAACAAGTTCAATATTTAACGGGATACCGGGATCCCGGGATTGGAATAATGCCTAGGCATCGAAACATGTCTCGATAAAATTAAAAACTGTGCAAAGAACAAGAGATCTTGTTTTATTTCAACAATAATAATTAGTTATCAAAATAATGTTTAAAAAGAGCATTAGGTAACACTCCCTGTGTTCGTAATCTACATATTACAAAATATGTTTATATATTTTTTACCAAAAGCAATGTGTTACAAGTATCTTATTGGTCTTCAACGAGAACGAATTCACGACTAATTTCTACTCGAAGTCGAGGGGAGACAAGCGCGTCGCAGGTCATGAATCGTTTGACCTTGCATCAGGCTCATTAAAACCGTTTAGACATACTATTTCTGCGGCAACACTGTCGGCTGTTGTATACATTGCGGCTTGAAAGTAACATACACTGCGGCGCAATGAAGTGAACCTATACACGGACGGAGTCCAGATAATCGGCGATTTGAAAGGACGCCACATGCATTGCAAAATGAAAGTATGTGATTGAAAATCAAGAAACAAATGTGGTCACCTACCACTGAAAGTCATAGGAAACAGTATATTTGAACGAAAATATTGTATACACGACTCCTTCTGGTAGACGCCATAAGCATGTTTTTTGAAAGGACGCCATATGTAGCAGGATACATATATATGTAACAAGGTAAATATTTGGGAAAACGGCAAAGTTTTTAGTTTTTTTTAATTTTCAATATTTCGCCTAAATTTTAGGCTTCTTCAGGAAATCTACAAGAAGGAACTTTTTTTAAACAAGAATATAACAAATTTATCGATACTTACTAAAATAGCTATAGACTATAGGTACACATATAACTTTTTTAAACTTGTGACAAATGTCAAACAAAATACTTCATAACGACATGAAATAAAAATAAAAATGTTATCAATATATCCATGAAAAAATAATAAATCAACCAAAAAATTTTTTTACCCTTAAAAGATTTCAATAATGTTAATAAATTTTTATAAATTATGCTAACATTTTCCACGTCTGTTTTAAAATTACAAGTATTTAATTCATTAATAAAAAACATTTCCAAAAAATTTTCTATTTCGTTGATTTTTACAAACACCTAAAATTTTAATATTTTCAAAATCAAATTTGTGGTTGTTTTTAAAAACATGTTGCGCTAATGCACATCTTAATTTGGTAGTTTTGATGTCCGACTTATGTAAAGAAATTCTAGTTTTTAAATAGTTGCCAGTCTGACCAACATAAAATAGATTACAACCAGAACAAGGAATAGAATATATATATACAGGGTCTCCCACGACGAGCTGCCATTAGAAGTATATGGAGAACCAAATGAAATGAGAGATTGAGAATTTGTGGAATTATATTGTTAGACACGATTGTCTCAGCTAAAATATTTTGAGTTTTCGATTACTTCCGGTTACACCGGAAATGATGTCAACTTTTCTATTTCAAATGGAATACCCTGTATTTTATTGCATTTTCGAAATATTCATTAAATTTTAGATCAACTTTATGTTACATTCCCTATACCTAACCTGTGCCATATTTGAGATGTGCATACTTTTCTTTAAAAAATGACAGCTGCACGGTTACTTTCAATTACTTATAAACTACCCCCTGTGACCGTTGCCCGGCAACATTGTTGTGAAGGTAACATATTATCGACACATCGGTAGAACTCTTGTAAAAGTTATACAGGGTGTTCAAATTATTTATGATCAAAGTGGAATTCGAGAAAAGTACTAAAAGTCGACCCTAACATATGAATACATTTATCAATTCTATGGAAAATTTTAGGTCAACTTAATGTACAATGCCCTATATCTAAAATGTACTTGTACCTACTGACATCGATTTTTAATCATCACAGTAGAAATTTCAAACATTGCCACATCTAGATTTCTTTTGAAAACAACTGAACAATTTGGAATAAACAAAACTTTATTAAACAAGTTTTTTACGTTATTTTTCTTTATAATTAATTAAGTATTGATAAAATTATAAGCCTACAATAAAACGCAATAATATAAAAATAAACAAAATTCTAAAGTAAATTTTAAAAAAGTTGCTTAATTCAATTTTAGTAACCGTTCAAAAACGTTGCCGTTTTCCGCTAAACATGCTTCAATTCTTTTTAATCCAATAACTGATGAGGAGAGAATAAAAGATAGGGTTCCAGCTGCTTTCAATGGGTTATGTGCGAACTCTATCAGGGACGCCACCAACAATACTATGTTAAAAAGAATTGAAGCATGTTTAGCGGAAAACGACAACGTTTTTCAACAGTTACTGAAATAGAATTTAGCAGCTTTTAATTTTCTTTACGATTTTGTTTTATTTTTATTATTGTGTTTTAATGTAGGCCTATAATTTTATAAATACTAATTATAACGAAAAGTTACCTAAAAAAACTTGTCTATTAAAGTTCTGTTTATTCCAAATTGTGAAGTTGTTCTCAAACGTAATCTAGATTTGCCAATATTTGCAATTTCTACTGTGATGTTCAAAAATCGATTTCAGTTGGTACAAGTACATTTTAGGTATAGGACATTGTACACAAAGTTGATCTAAAATTTTGTATAGAATTGAGAAATGTATTCACATATTAGGGTTGCCATTTAAAAAATCGACTATTAGTACTTTTCTCGAATTAAATTTTGATCTTATAATATGAACACCCTGTATAACTTTTAGAAGAGTGCTACTGATGTGTTGATAATCCGTTACCTTCACAACAATTTTTCAGGACAACTTTTTTCCAACGCTCACAGGAGATCATTTATAAGCAATTGACAGTAACCGTGCAGCTGTCATTTTTTAATGAAAAGAATAAATATCTCAAAAATGACACATGTTAGATATAGGGAATGTAACATAAAATTGATCTAAAATTTAATGAAGATTTCAAAAATGCGATAAAATACAGGATGTTCCATTTGAAATATAAAAGTTGACATCATTTCCGGTGTAACCGGAAGTAACCGAAAACTCAAAATATTTTAGTTGAGACGATCGTGTCCAGCAATATAAGTCCACAAATTTTCAATCTCTCATTTCATTTGGTTCTTCATATACTTCTAATGGCAGCTCGTCGTGGGAGTCCCGGTATATATACAGGGTCCTGCAACTCAGCTCCCGTCTTCTGTAGCTCAGTTGCTAATCAAGCTAAGAGTTTGACATTTTGCAAGCTTACCCTGTACTTCAAGGTACATTTCAGGAAATTATTTTTGCCTATACAGGTTGTCCCAAAAATGTGCAACGCCATGGTAATATATTTTTTTAAATTGCATGCTATATATTTTTTTACACATTTGGGTGCATTTTCTGGTTGCCTACACACCATCAAAATTTTATTGAAATCGGCTGAGTGACTGCAGCGCAAAAAAATAAAAATCTAAAAAAATAAATTTTGCATCGTTGGGTTTAAAAATCAATAAATACCACAAAATTCACCTCGTTAATAAAATTTTGCGACGTGCTTATTAAGTTAGATCTAGTAGCCTCGTTAACCAAGTGTCATTGATCCAAATTATACAGGCTGACCAAAATCTAGTGTCTAACTTGTCAAACTTCAAAGCGTGTTATTGTTGTTATTTTAAATTGGAACCCATAAATTATTTTATGTGAAACGATGTGTGAAAAATGTATTACCATGGCGTTGCACATTTTTGGGACACAATGTATAATCAAAAATAATTTCTTGAAATGTACCTTGAAGTACAGGGTAAACCTGCAAAATGTCAAACTCTTAGCTTAATTAGTAACTGAGCTACAGAAGACGGGAGCTGAGTTGCAGGACCCTGTATATATAAAGCACAGAGAGCTGTGAACACTAATTTAATAATACTCGTATGAAGATATATTGTCAAGATATACTGTCAGCTATACTGTCACTAATTCCGTCATAATCTAAACAGCCATGTGTTTATCCTTCGTCTCAGACTTGTTGATAAATCACGACTCGCTGACACTGATGTATACAGTCGGCCACGCTACTGAAATCCACGTCCCTGTGGATCCACATTGTTCACCTAAACATATAAAAAATTATCAAAACTTTGATAAGACTTATTGTTATTTGCTACATAGACAAATCAAAACAAGAGCATGTTCACGATGATTGTCCATGGTAACTGCATTAGTCGAGACCTAACAGCAAATTAACAACACATATTCTTCATAGAAAAGGTCTTAATCTAATTGCTTGGTTTACTTAATCTATTACTCACGACCTTACAAACTATGCTGAAAATGATATCGTATCTCTATAGGATTGGGTTCGTTGCAATCCTCGTAATAGAAATTTGTTCGTTAAAATTTCATACATGAATTCTTTCCGTTCGAATTCTATTAGTATGGATTCTTTTCATTCGAATCCTATTCGTTTGAATTCTTTCCGTTCGAATCCGTGAGCTGTAACTATTTCCTCTACGTTGGAACAGTTTCGGATACCACGTCGGCGTCGGTATCCGTGCTCATTCCAAAATACTTATGGATTCTTTCTGTTCGAATCTTATTCGTTTGGATTCCTTTTTCCGTTTGAATCCTATTCGTTTGGATTCTTTCCGTTCGAATCCGTGAGCGTAACTATTTCCTCTACGTTGGAACAGTTTCGGATACCACGTCGGCGTCGGTATCCGTGCTCATTCCAAAATACTTATGGATTCTTTCTGTTCGAATCTTATTCGTTTGGATTCCTTTTTCCGTTTGAATCCTATTCGTTTGGATTCTTTCCGTTCGAATCCGTGAGCGTAACTATTTCCTCTACGTTGGAACAGTTTCGGATTCCACGTCGGTATCCGTGCTCATTCCAAAATACTTATGGATTCTTTCCGTTCGAATCTTATTCGTTTGGATTCCTTTTTCCGTTTGAATCCTATTCGTTTGGATTCTTTCCGTTCGAATACGTGTGCTGTAACTATTTCCTCTACGTTGGAACAGTTTCGGATTCCACGTCGGTGTCCGAGCTCACCCCTAAGCTAAATGCCTTGATCTTGTCCAGTGATACGATACCCTTGTACTTCTTCTGTGATCGAGAAGCACCTGGTGCGTCTTCGATCACAAAACGATCACGATCTAGGACCTTCGTAATAATATATGGGCCACTGTACTTAGGTAAAAGCTTTTTACTAGCCCCTTAATTGTTAGATTGGGATTTTTGTACAAGAACTTGATCACCTTCTCTGAAAGATTTCCCTTTACAACGTCTTTTGTCGTAAAATAATTTCTGTCGTTGTTGTTTGGCATCAATTCTACCCTTCACAGCTGTTCTCGTCATACTTAAATCCGAGTCATACGTTGATGTGATCGCAACTTCGTTCGACAAGACGCTCTCAAAAACTCCTCGGGGTGCGTACCCAAAAAGTAGCTCGTATGGTGTCTTACCAGTTGCTGCATTTGTCGTTGACGTCAATCCCCATTTCACTTTTGAAATTGACATATCCCATCTTTCTTCGTCACTAGTGCAAGCAGCGAGTGATTGTAAAATAGACCGGTTGTATCGCTCGACTTGTCCGTTAGCACGAGGAGTAGCTGTTGCATTTATTATGTGCTTAACACTTACATTTCGTACAAAACTGACTAAACTGCTTGCTTGTAAAACAAGATCCTCTGTCGGAGATAAGTCGTCTAGGAACACCAAAGTTCTCGAAGATACTTTCCAAGAAAATTATGACAGGCCGTACTTTCGTAGAAGGGACAGCCTTCATAAATACAAACTTGGTGAAAGCATCCACAACTACTATCAAGTACGAGTTCTTCTTTTTAGACCTCACAAATGGTCCCAAATGGTCAATATGTAATGTATCAAATGGTTCCGCAAACTTTTCAATTGGATGCAAGTAACCTGCTTTTCGTCCTCCTGGTATACATGCATTCCAGACAATTTGACACAAACTTTTTCACATATCTGCGCATTCCTTGAAACCAATATTGTTTGGATATAGCAGAAAGAGTCTTCTCTGTAGCCATGTGACCATTCCCATCATGGAAATGTAACACCACTTGTCGTCGTGCAGCTTTTGGAACACCCCACTTCTTTTCACCTTCGATCTTTCGGTAAAGTCGATTGTTCTCCATACTATAATTCTTACGTAGCTCCTGTTCTTCGTGGTCCATTGGTGTCCTTGATAAAATATCTATAATTGTTTTACATCTGGCATCATTTAATTGAGCACTTAGCACCCAATCACTTTCAGTTATATTTACTTCTAAGACGACAATATCACAAAACATGGAATCGATTGGATTTCTGCTCAGTGCGTCCGCATGCGCCATTCTATGTCCAGGTCGATATTCGATGTCAAAGGTAAACTCCTGAATGGATAGCCACCATCTGCCTATTCTTGGGATCAAATCCCTTTTTGTTAGGGTCGTTCTGATGGCATTACAGTCAGTGATTACCTTGAAGGGTATACCCACAAGGTATACGCGGAATTGTTTCAAAGAATTTACAACCGCCAAGGTTTCCAGTTCGTATGAATGGTATTTTTGATCTTCTTTTGTTGTCTGTCGAGAATAATACATTACGGGCCTTAACGAGTTATCTTTTTGACTTTGTAATAAGATACCTCCTATGCCCATTTTAGATGCGTCAGTATGCACTTCAGTGGCTAATTCGGAGTCGTAAATTGCCAATAACGGTCGCGATGCCAATTTTTCTTTAAGGGTTTCAAAGGATGTTTGTTGTTCTTCTTTCCACTCAAATCTAATATCCTTTTTGGTCAGAGTTGTCAGTGGTCTTGCAATGGTCGCAAAACCTTGTATATACTTGCGAAAATAACTAGCCAATCCTAAAAATTGCCGCACTGCATGAACATTTTCTGGTGTTGGAAACTTAGACACAGCCTCAGTTTTCCTGTTTCCTGGTTGGACGCCTCCACTGCTAATTTCATGACCTAGGTATTCAACCTTTTTCATAGGGAAGCAGCACTTTGCTAACCTAAGGGTAAGGCCAGCTTCCTTTAATAAAATTAATACTTTTCTCAGCGAAGCCAAACCACTAGCAAAATCTTTAGATGGTATCAGAATGTCATCCATATAAGCCAACGCATTTCCATATCTTAAGTTACCCAAGACTTTATTTATGGTTCGTTGAAATACTGCGGGTACATTTGCAAGTCCAAATGGCATTCTCAGGTATTCGTAATGTCCATCAGGTGTTATGAAAGCAGTCTTAGGAACTGACGTTTCCTCCATTAAAATCTGATACTATCCGCTGGCCAGGTCTAAACTCGTGAAGAAGTTACAGTCCTTCAACTTTTCCAAACAGTCATCAACGCGCGGTAATGGAAATCTGTCCTTAATTGTTTTCGCATTCAGGGCTCTATAATCAATGCACATTCGCTGTTCGCTGTTTTTCTTTTTAACAAGCAAAATTGGACTCGAATAGGGCGAATTTGATTCTCGTATGATTCCGTTGTCTAACAGGTCCGTCACAATGTCTCTTACAATTCCACGTTCGTTGTGCGATAAGCGATAAGGTCGATATACAACTGGATTATCGTCTTTCAAATGAATTCCCATTTTTAGTACACTACTCCTACCAAGCTCGCATGTTCTCTGAGTGAAGCAATATTTGAATTCATTGATCAATTCCAACAACTGTTCTACTTCTACATCATTTAGCTGATCATTATACGTTATATCAGAAATAGTGAGCGATTCCTCACGTTTAGAAATATTAGAACAGTAAAGCACGTTAGTATTGACTGGGGAATTGATATCTGCGTAACAATCTACAGCTCTAACCAAAATACAAGAGTCACTAACCTTGATTTCTTGTGACGACATATTAACAATGGTGACGAACCCATTTTCTCCATTAGTTACACAACCGTCAATGTAGTGCTCTTGCCCAGGGATAGGCCGGTATCCACCTTGAACGAAAACATCTCCCTCCGTGATTCCTCGAGATGTCACAACGACGACAGCTACCTCCCTTGGTGGTATAACACGGCATTCCTTAGCCCAAAGTGGAATCTTTCTTGGAGGGATGTCCAGAACATTACTGAGGTCATTGTCCTTCAAAGGCCTCACTTTTTCGCCCATCACTACCATCGATATTCCTGGCTGATTTAAAAATGACTGCCCGATCATAATTGGTACTTCCTGTATATTGTTCGGCACGATGAAACCAGTTAGCAACACCTTGTACACGGTCTATCTGTATCGTCACTTTAGCCTCGCCTAAAGCGTATAGAAGAGAGCCTCCGTAACCGGTAATAGTTGCATCGGCCGACTTTATATCCAAACTCCATGCCTTTGCATTTTCTTCTCTGATAACTACAGCTCCGCATCCCGTGTCAACATAAGCGTTGGTCACGTGTTCATTAATAGTACAATTGAAATAATAACCCTTTTGAGAGTCGTCAATCACATCGACAACACGATTAGGAATGGTTCTACGACAATCCTTCGCTAGATACCCTAAACGTTTGCAGGTGGTACATTCAATCTTTGGTTTAGTGCATTTGTTGGCATGGTGACCCTTTTGCCTGCAGTTGTAGCAACGTTGTTCGTTTAGCCTCTGCATAGAATGTTTTTGTTTGTGGTGTGCTGCTTCATTTAGACGATTTTTATCCAATTCCTTCAAGAATGGTCTCATTGGTTTTGTAAAAAGTTGCGTCTGTTGTTTCAATGAAGATAGATACTCCGCATACAGCTGATCTGGTGTTTGATATCTCCCAGCCCTCGCGCCAGCTTGGATTGTTGGATCTTTAATGCCATCAATCAAACAAGGGACAGCCTTCTTACCGATAACGTCGCAAGCGTTGACAAGTTCTATTTTTTCAAAGTAATAAACTTTCCACGTTTCAGTCGATAGTTTATATCGATCTAACACTTTCCTCATAGTGGCGGCATAATCCTGGTGCTCTGGGAATGTTTTCAGCAACAATCCCTTCCACTCTTCCCAAGTTAATTGATATGAGTGTAAGTTATCATACCATCTCCTTGCTAACCCAGTCAATCGCCTTTGCATGTAAAATGCCATCGTATCTTGATCCCAGTTGTTGATGGATCCCAATTGTTCGATCTTTTCGATCCACTTTTTGGCAACTTAAATTAGGATTTCCAGGTGCAAATACCAGAATACAGTCTGGCTTGATGGTTGGCTTAATTGTTCTTGGTTGAACTTCATGGTAGATTAATTTTTCAACCAGAGCTTCTAATCTATCCACGGAATTAGGAGTCGATGTTTTGGGTGGAGTATACGAGAGATCTGCAGTGCCAGTGGACAGTAAAGAACTTCGATCTTGGTGTCTAGTAGCAACTGCACAATTTTTTTTCGTGCAAGGCTTCTTTGTTCTAATGTTCTCATTTTCGCCATCGGAAGAACTTGAGGACGAAGACGACGTCCCATTTTTCGACGGTATTTTGTCTAATTTCTACGTTAATTAAACAAATAACTTAATTAAACACAAAACACGTGAAATACGTAAAACTTGCACCAACACAAAAATTACACGAGAACAAAGACCGCACAGACAAAGTACAACAAAGGGGTTTCTTAGGTAAACGTGCACTTAAAACACAGCACTTAAACGGCACTAAGCACGTAAGCGAATCCCACCGCTGCTCTATAAAATACACAGAGCTGTGAACACTAATTTAATAATACTCGTATGAAGATATATTGTCAAGATATACTGTCAGCTATACTGTCACTAATTCCGTCATAATCTAAACAGCCATGTGTTTATCCTTCGTCTCAGACTTGTTGATAAATCACGACTCGCTGACACTGATGTTATATATACATATATATATACATATACATGTCACCGAATAAAGTAGAGGGGTACACACCAGCGACCCAGAGTGGGGGAACGCGTCCCTGCACCACGCGGAGTTAACCATCAGTCGGATGGGTAGGCTCCATGTGTTGAGAGTGACCGTACCGCTATCCACTCGTTATATTAGTTACTGCAGTTATTGCATATTTCTATTTGATTTCACTATATTGGTTGAAACAGTTGTGTATTCGTTATTTAAAATTGAGTGTTATAATATCAGAAGAGGGATCTAATTCGCGTGCAAAATCCAAGAACAAAGAAACAGCTGAAAATATTAACCCTCGCTGCCTGACGGAAGTACTTGAGATCATATTATGGAGATTATGGTACTTGGGATCAAAAATGGTTGTTTTCAAGGTATTAGTGATGCTTAAAAGAGATCGTTTAATTTTGGTGAGTCATACCTTGTTGAGAATAATTATTTGTACTGCATTGAATGGAAAATCATGTAAGTACGGGTCTGCTTACTTGCAGTATGCAAAACTATTGTCTATTTTCGATATGAATTTAATTGTTGTTATCTTTGTGTTGATACCAAGAGAGTTGCACAATAATAGTGATTGTTAAAAGAGATTTTGTAATTTGTTGCGTCATACCTTGTTGAGAATAATTATCTGTACTGCATTGAATGGAAAATCATGTAAGTACGGGTCTGCTTAATTGCAGTATGCAAAACTATTGTCTATTTTCGATATGAATTTAATTGTTGTTATCTTTGTGTTGATACCAAGAGAGTTGCACAATAATAGTGACTGTTAAAAGAGATTTTGTAATTTGTTGCGTCATACCTTGTTGAGAATAATTATTTGTACTGCATTGAATGGAAAATCATGTAAGTACGGGTCTGCTTAATTGCAGTATGCAAAACTATTCTCTATTTTCGATATGAATTTAATTGTTGTTATCTTTGTGTTGATACCAAGAGTTGCACACTAATAGTGATTGTTAAAAGAGATTGTGTAATTTGTTGGGTCATAACTTTTTGGGATAATTGTTGCACTGCATTGAAAGGAAAATCATGCAAGTACAGGTGTGCATAATTGCAAATTGCAAACCTATTGTGGAGCGACCTCGAGCCCCGAGTCATCGCAAATGCCGGAGAACCACTAAATCCATGTACCTGACTAACTGGTGGAGTGTTTTTCTACTATTGTGGATTATTATTTCATGTACCGAGCGATTGCTTATTCTTAGGGCGCTGCCACGCTGTGTCTGACGTTTGTTGGTATGCCGCACTGTTTCTACCTCAAAGGTTTAATTAGGTGCAACACGAGGCGGTGTACTACCGAGCGTTCGACGCTGTCGAATGTTCCTTGCATAGTCTCGGCGGCGCCGGTTTTAGACAGTGGATGCCAACGATACGACGCACTTGTAGTAGTATTGTTCTGGTATCATTGTGTTTCATTCAATTTGATTACGACTTTTGTTTGTTTAATTTACGATTGATAACACTATTGTCAATTTTCAATATGATCTTAATGTGTTGTTTTTATTTGTTTATATCGAGAGAATTGCATACTAACTGAAGTTCATGGATTCCAGATGAGTTTTCAAAATTGCCACACTTGTCAGAATGGTCAAGTGGTTTGTAAAACTTTTTGCTGATGCTTGTTATACGCCACTTAGAGAGAGACGTGTTGGAGAGAGTGTTTTAACATTGGAAACGTATGCATTGTTGGTACCAGTGCCGAGACGGAGTAAGATCAAAACCAATGTTTTTAAGGTTTGTGATTGATAATTAATAGATCATAGTTGAAATAGTGGAATGCGTCAATGGTTTGTGATTTATAATTTAGCAATTGATTGTTTTCCATAATAAGTGTAGGTAACTACTGTAGCCTTTAAAAAGTGTTTTATTCGTAAAACATTGAGAATACGAAAAATAGGTATAATTCTGATTTAAACTTATTCATTTCTTAACTTAATACAAGAATCTCCCTATCATTTGTTGTTTAAAAATTGAAAGTTTTGGTTTGGAAATAGGAAATCTTTTGTTTTGTAATTTCATAATGCAAAATTGAAAGTTACTTGCTTAAGAATAGTAAGGTTACGTTTCTAATCATTATTGGTGAATTGAAGGTTTATGTTCTTCATGAATTGTAAATTGACGATTGAACTATCTTATGCCGTGTGTGTGTAATTTGCGAATTTAAGGTTGATGCTTGCGATCATTATTGGAGAGTTGAAATTTATTAGCTTTGTGTAGCTGAATTTGAGAGTGTAGCTTTTGGAGTTTGTGTATTATGGTTTGAACATTGAAAATTAATGTTCGTCGTGAATCATAATTAGAGAGTTGAAATTTATAGCTTTGTGTACCTGAATCTGAGAATTTGGAGTTTATGTGTTTTGGTGTATAATAACCAGACACTTGTAAGATACTGTTCTTCGTGTGTTATAATTTGAGAATGGAAAGTCTTGTCTATCAAAAATTGAGTATTGGTAGATATCAATGTTTTGTGATTCATAATTTATGAATCGTAAGTTTATGTTCTTTAAGTATTATAATTAGAGAACGGAAACCCCTTATGTTTTGTCTAACATGATTTTTGAAATGAATTGGAATTTGTGTGTTATAAATTGAGGATTGAAATACCTTATTCCGTTTACGTAACGTAATGTGAGAATTGTACGTTTGTGTACTTCGACTATCATAATAGCAGACATTGATGTCCTTGATCGTTATGTGTCATAATTTCAGAATTAAAGGATAATTCGTTTTGTTGGCATGTTAAGAAAGTTGAACGTCGTTATGTAATTCAAAAGTTGTTCTAGTTATGTGTCCCAATAAAAAAGGGAGTGGACCATTTGTACGCTTTGCATTTATTTAATTATTAATTGTTGATAATTGTGAATTGGTCTTTGCACATTGGGACAGATGAAGAAGATATGTGTGGTAATAGTTAGTTTTTAGAGAAATATAACATCATTTTGTGTAAGCCAAACTACGGTTCCTGAGTTTAAGATGTAAAATGAGCTACATGTAGTTCCTGAGCTTGGAGTGGAAAAGAGAAAATATAGAAATGAATTGTAAAAGTCACTATTGTTGTGAATGCGAGAATGTTGATGGTTGTTGAGTTAAACTGGTCGTTATACAGTCCCTGAACTCTGGTGTTGATGGTTGTTGAGTTAAACTGGTCGTTGTACAGTCCCTGAACTCTTGTGTTTGTTGTTTGATACGGCTCTAAACCTTGGTAAAGTAGTTATGGTGATAACTCTAAACTTGGTTAAAGCAGTCGGGATTTGTTGTTTGATACGGCTCTAAACCTTGGTAAAGTAGTTATGGTGATAACTCTAAACTTGGTTAAAGCAGTCCGGATTTGTTGTTCGATACGGCTCTAAACCTTGGTAAACTAGTTATGGTGATAACTCTAAACTTGGTTAAAGCAGTCGGGATTTGTTGTTTGATACGGCTCTAAACCTTGGTAAAGTAGTTATGGTGATAACTCTAAACTTGGTTAAAGCAGTCGGGATTTGTTGTTTGATACGGCTCTAAACTTTGGTAAAGTAGTTATGGTGATAACTCTAAACTTGGTTAAATCAGTCGGGATTTGTTGTTTGATACGGCTCTAAACCTTGGTAAAGTAGTTATGGTGATAACTCTAAACTTGGTTAAAGCAGTCGGGATTTGTTGTTTGATACTTCTCTAAACCTGGGTAAAGTAGTTATGGTGATAACTCTAAACTTGGTTAGAGCAGTCGGGAATTGTTGTTTGATACGGCTCTAAACCTTGGTATAGTAGTTATGGTGATAACTCTAAACTTGGTTAAAGCAGTCGGGATTTGTTGTTTGATACGGCTCTAAACCTTGGTAAAGTAGTTATGGTGATAACTCTAAACTTGGTTAGAGCAGTCGGGAATTGTTGTTTGATACGGCTCTAAACCTTGGTATAGTAGTTATGGTGATAACTCTAAACTTGGTTAAAGCAGTCGGGATTTGTTGTTTGATACGGCTCTAAACCTTGGTAAAGTAGTTATGGTGATAACTCTAAACTTGGTTAAAGCAGTCGGGATTTGTTGTTTGATACGGCTCTAAACCTTGGTAAAGTAGTTATGGTGATAACTCTAAACTTGGTTAGAGCAGTCGGGAATTGTTGTTTGATACGGCTCTAAACCTTGGTATAGTAGTTATGGTGATAACTCTAAACTTGGTTAAAGCAGTCGAGATTTGTTGTTTGATACGGCTCTAAACTTTGGTAAAGTAGTTATGGTGATAACTCTAAACTTGGTTAAATCAGTCGGGATTTGTTGTTTGATACGGCTCTAAACCTTGGTAAAGTAGTTATGGTGATAACTCTAAACTTGGTTAAAGCAGTCGGGATTTGTTGTTTGATACTTCTCTAAACCTTGGTAAAGTAGTTATGGTGATAACTCTAAACTTGGTTAGAGCAGTCGGGAATTGTTGTTTGATACGGCTCTAAACCTTGGTATAGTAGTTATGGTGATAACTCTAAACTTGGTTAAAGCAGTCGGGATTTGTTGTTTGATACGGCTCTAAACCTTGGTAAAGTAGTTATGGTGATAACTCTAAACTTGGTTAAAGCAGTCGGGATTTGTTGTTTGATACGGCTCTAAACCTTGGTAAAGTAGTTTTGGTGATAACTCTAAACTTGGTTAAAGTAGTCGAGATTCTTTGGTTGACTACAGCGTTAGATCATGTTAAAGTAGTTGGTGATCTCTAATTTTGACTAGATGACTGTTAGTTATGTTAAGAAATTAAGCTGTGGTTAGTGGATGTAGATTGATAGAAACAGCCACTGAACTTGAATGAATGAGAATGCTCTTTGCATGTTATAGTTGAAAGTAGCTCCTGGGCTTGCTAAGAACGATGGAGTGCCTGAAACTGTTGGTAAAAGAAAAACTAGATAATTAGTCCGGTTGTATTCTGTTAGAAGAATTGCTAGGCACAGCAGATCAGAGACAGGTATCCCGAGAGCGTGACACCTTGCAGGATGGCCGTGTCACCGAATAAAGTAGAGGGGTACACACCAGCGACCCAGAGTGGGGGAACGCGTCCCTGCACCACGCGGAGTTAACCATCAGTCGGATGGGTAGGCTCCATGTGTTGAGAGTGACCGTACCGCTATCCACTCGTTATATTAGTTACTGCAGTTATTGCATATTTCTATTTGGTTTCACTATATTGGTTGAAACAGTTGTGTATTCGTTATTTAAAATTGAGTGTTATAATATACATATATATATATATATATATATATATATATATATATATATATATATATATATATATATATATATATATATATATATATATATATATATATATATATATATATATATATATATATATATATATATATATATGTATACGTGTTAAGTTGTCACCTCCGGCATATAGAGCAGGCTACCTAGGATCCGGGTGTTCCAGATAATATATTTTTGATCTGATTGCATATTTTTAATGAGGGGAACTTTCGCTACGCGAGCATCAAAAGAGGGGAAACGATTTTTGATTTTTTAGTATGTCATATATAAGGTACACAAACGGTACGCAGTGACCTCCGCAATTTATATATGAACGGAAACTGATGTATCGCTGATAACTCCAGCGGTATTGCCAAACCTACGGAGGTCACAACGGGCTATTATTATATAGCATGTATATGATAGGCCGTAAACTCGCTTCTCACAATATAAACACTCCCTTTTAGTAGTAGTATTAAAAAATATTTATTAAGTATTGAGCACCAATATGAATAGTATATATTACAGAGGATGATTAAGCATTACACGGCAATATTCATGGGACTTGGTTATAGTTTCTAACAAAACTTAATTGGTTTTATGAGAACTTTTCTAAGGGTATTAAAATGTTTTTAACTCGTATAACTAAGTTCTAAGTGTAATATGGTTACCGTGCAACAACTAATTACCCTATTTATATGTTTTGTCGCGATGTATGTCAAACTACCCAACTAGTTTTATTATTTTATTTCTTGATGATTTTTTTATTTATTATTTACGTCGGCCTTCGCAACGTAGGCTAATGTACAACGCTGAGGACACACTACAAATACAATGAAATGATGTGTGAAAGTCCAATTTAAATTTATTAAGTAGTTTTTGAGTTATATCGATATTAAACTAATGATTTTATACTTATTTCTTATCCCAGTTAAAGCTTTTTGACAAAAAATAGAAAAGGAGCTGCCATCGCCGAGCCGTCAACCTTCATGCGTGGTCAGCGCTTTATTGTTGACCAATTCTTTACAAGCTTTCCATTGCCGTTAAACATTGTACAAAGTCCGTTGTTGTGCTTGGTGTAAATACGTGCATTGACGCTAAAATCATGGAATAAATTGATTAGAATAAATAGAAACTATTACTGAAAAAATTCTCGGGCACGCCAAGTTTTATTTTCCAAATACATACTCATTTTTATACCCCCCCCCCATTTACTGTGGTATGGTCTATTGAGTTTGACCAGAGTTGGGCATTTGGCAATTGAGTGATTGAGTAACAAGTGATGATAAAATTATTTTAATTAGTTAAATTAATCATCACTCGTTGTGATGAGTAACGATTGGTCACTCATCAGAGTGAGTGATGATTTCAGTACTCACCACTCATAACTGCCGTACACGATTGAATATTCATCACTGATTACTCGGGATTAACGCGTAATAAGTGATGACTGTTCAATAGAAATTACACTGTTTTAAAACATAATAGAAACTCGATATACTTTCACACTGATGAAAGTAAACTAGAGGTGCGGATACAATTTTTATACAAACCCACAAAATCTAAATCTTTAAACCAATACTTACCATTTTTATAGATATGTGTTATAAAAATTTGTCCGACATTTATGTTATTTGATTTGGAGATCTGGCTTGATCTGTTCTAAATGAACAATTGCAGCCGCATCTATATTTCCAGGTTAATTAGAAATAATTGCACTGTTGTTTTCACCAGACATAATACCGTGAAAGCGACAAAAAGGAAAAAAGCAAATAAGCTATTATATAAATATAATCAAAACGTTTCTTTGATTTCCAAATTTAGAAGTGTACAGAAAGACAGACATAACTGATTTTGCAGTTGAATAATCCCCCTTATTACACTATAGAATGCTTTCTTCAGTTTTCTTTTTAATTATATCAAGAATTGTATGACACGTCAGATACGTACACGTTCAACGTACATTCTAAATTACATTTATTGGTACATTGGTGTACCATTTTCAAAAACTAATGATTTCTTATCGCGTATGTATATTGCACAACATTTAAAGAATACACTGTAAAATAACGTCACAAAGAAATTCGAAAAATTAACTATTAGCCAATGGTACGTCATTTTAAAGAGGAGAAATGTGGGTACATTTGTGAATAATATTGATAGATGTACGTATCGCAGATGGTTAAAGAAAGTCGCCGATAATCGTGATATAATCGGCTTCGACGAGCCGTTCGACTTTTGGCTGTCGTTAATTTTTCGAATTATTTTCTGACAGTTTTATAGGCAATGTATTTTTTAAATGTTGTGCAATCAAAATAAGCAATAAAATAATAAGTCAGTTTTGAAAATGGTACACCAGAATGTACTCTTAATAAGTGGATCACCATAGAATCGGATATAATTCAAAACAGTTATTATTAATGCATTTAGATTCATTTACGACATGAGTGCAATACACTTTAGTTAAAGCAAAAATATAAATCGTTTATTAAGGTAACTATTTATTCTCTATAAAAATGCATATTTATCATAAGATAAAGTTGGATAAATTAAAACAAAGTATACACACATTACATTTGCCGTAATGTGGGTTTACTTTGCAAATAAAAGCTATTAAATTGTATTTTCTTTTTCATATTTTTAAAACAATATCATGCAGTCGCTACCGGCAGTCAAAATAGAAACACTTGTTTCTACGATTAATGAGTGATAAGTAATTCTTAGATTTATGATTGACGAGTAATGAGTGACGAGTGATATCATTAATCATGAGTGTTACTCATCTCGGGTTAGTTGAGTGATGCCCAACTCTCAGTTTGACGCAAAATTATCGATCGGTCTGTCCGTCTGTCTGTGTATACGGTAACAATACAATTGTTTATTTTAGCACTGGTGTGTGCTAGTACTTTTTGTGCAGAACGATGCATAAAATTAAGAAACATTATTCAATACAAAAAAGTAATTCAATACAGAGTGTTCCACTTAAAAAAATATCTTTCTTAGGAAAACCGGTTTGCTATATTTTGTTGCAGATTATGACCAACCGATGCACAATTTGGTTATGGCAGGTAAACACGCTTATTGAACGCTTCTTCCGTAATCATAATCTAAGCCAGAGCAATAAAAAATCTTTCTTACACTGCTGCTTTTTCCTTAAAAATTCCAATAAATCAAAAAGTGTAAAGTTTACTGTATGTTATGTTATTTTTCATTGTCGTAAAATTGTGTGAGGAATTAAAAATTGTGCCAAAATATAGGTTGTTCCATTTAACAAAACATAAGTTTAGGTTGGTACTATGTTATGGAACAGCCTGTATACATAGTTTTACAATGTGCGCCTCGGCTTTGTGTATATATGAGTGAAAACAGTTTTAAATATCTTCATTAACAGAGACATAATCTTCCGAGATCGCACTGTTGAGACATTTGTATATATTCACAATTTAGTTATAAGTTAGACCTTCTAGAACAATTCCAAATAGAACAACATAAAAAGATGCCTAATGCTGTTCTTCTTAACGATCAAACCAATTTCTTTTACAAACCACTATTTTCATATTTATAGTTTCTCCGATCCGTTTCTCCATAATTGTATTATTAGATTAGCTTATATTTTTAAACGACCGTCAGTCCATTTGCTACATTTAAATTTCAATTTTTAACACATTTTTCTTGTATTTAAACCCTTTGTTAAAACTTGTTTAGAACCGCTGACACACATATTCCGTGGATTTTCTTTTTTCATACATTGCATTGCTGTAACCGCTTTTCTCTCCCCCCCCTTCGTTGTCTCTTCCTCGAACAGTCGTACAGCGTGCACTTGCCCAAATTGTGTTTTCCTTCTTGACGACTTGTTATAATTCCGATTTGTTTTTAACCATGCGTTTGCTGCATGTAAGTTTAAATTTTATTATTCAGTTTACACCTTATAACTGGACTTATTATTCTCTCTCAGGTTTTTGTAGTTCCGTTGATACATTCCGTGTTCTGTTTGTCTTACTCCACGTGGTTCATGCTTCTCACTGTGTTGCGCTGTTTTTCAGCTTTGATGTTGAGCTGAATATTATATTTTTGACGTAAGTACACTGTTCAATTTGTTTTGTAATTTGTTATGTTTTTTGAAAGATTTTTTAATTGTGTATTTTTGAGAGATTTCTTGGATTGTTTGAATATGTTTTCTAAAAAATTTTTGTGTCTATTTCATTTGCTTATCCGTTGTTTCTTGTTTCCTTTTTGTAGATTATAATACTGATGATGGTGGTGCCCACCGAAACATGTATATAGCACATTAAAATACACTTTACAAGGACAAGGAGGCTTTAATTCACTTCTTGTTTTATTCACAATTTGTTGTGTAGGTTTTGAAGTATTTCGCCCTAAGAAAAATGGGAGTCGAACATACATCTTTCCGCGATTGTAGCTTGTTACCTTAATTGATATCTACAATGATGATCAATAAACTAAACTAGGTGCTGTACTATTCAGGCCTACCACTACAGTTTACTGTGACAATAGGGTATTTATTGGAGATTATAAAAAACAATAAATAAGCTAAAAACCCAGGCACCCGGAGAAGCTTTGCCTACTGCTACACATTTTTGTATAATACATAACAGGGAAGAGTAAACATTTTCATGTCTATGTCGGTCTTTTCATACCTCAAATAAAAAAAAAACTGTATGTATTATTTAGTCGTATTGACTAAAAATTCCCGCAGCATCTTTTTAATATGTCTAGTTGAGTACTTGATTCAATAGGATTTGTAGTGAACACAAGAAAAGGTATGTGCAATTGATAGAATTTATTGATGTAATAGCACCGCAAATAATTTATTTAGTTTTATTTCAAATAATATTTGCAATGTGCGTACACTAGAATGGCTGACATAAAGCAGCCTATGCCATTCAAAATAAATAACAAACAATAAACACAAGCGGGATGTAATTTTGAAATAAAAAAATTCAGCCACGGCCTGGATTTGAACCAAAAACCTTTGTATCTCGCATACCATGCACAACTCAACTGCGTCCGAGAGCAGAAATAAATATGAAAATACTCATATAATATATGTTTCTTGCGCTATCACCCCCGCAACGTTGCCAGCGTTTTTCGGATGTCACAGCGTACGTTGTACGATACAAAACACGGGGCCATATATGCGGAGGTGACTTCGTAGCGGTCGTATCTAGTATGGGCGACACTAGCGCTCGTGATCTACGCTTGAACTAACATGACTTGTCCGTACATATACAATGGACGTTATCGGCTCCGACGCAATTTTTGGATTTGAGCTCCCTAAGCCACCTAGACCACATTTCCGTTGAAAACAAGGCGATACGTTGTCACCTCCGATTTTGGAGCCATCAACGTTATATATGAGGTGACAACGTACAGTCTGTCATACGCGTTGGAGCCGACACCGTAGCAACCATATGTATATATATATATATATATATATACAGGCTGTTTCAGAAATAACGGCTAACCTTGAAGGAGCATATTCACCAAGGACAGAGAAGCAATTTTGGTCAAATAACCTATAGTCTATTTCAAAGTTTTCAGTACTAACAAAATTGTATTGAAGAATTCGTCTAAGGCCGACCCTGGTAAATAGCCGAACGCGCATGACCCGTCTACGGTTACAAAAGTCCGTACAAACAATTAAAAATAGAAAGATTAGTACGTACCTAATCCAGAAATGTGATGCGGATTTACAAACATTGTGATTATTAAGCGTTATCGTCGAACAAGACAAACCGATTTAACACAGCAACTACGCGTCTCGACCGATCAATGTTATGTCGCATTCTAGCCATAGAATTGGTATTCATCCGTCTCTGGTACTACACAATCACTACACAAATACACCCACATTAAGATTCCACAATCCAAATGATTTTTATTGTTGATAAACCAACTAACAGCTGACCGACCGTGACCACGCTTGTGTATGTTCATATCAACCTGGCGAATGTAGGTCATTGTCACGCTCAGTGAGAAACGCCGCAGTGGTGGGAGCCGATATGTTTCTCGGCGACGTTGATTTGTCACCAGTTGCAACACAACTGTAGTGGAGTGCTGTCGATTGTCTTCCGCTGGTCAGAGACGGACTCCGTCTTTCTTCATTAATTTTCTCAATAATGCGTTAAGTTAGACCACACGTTATTTGACAAAATATGCTTATTACGTCCTTAGGCATATGCTCCTTCAAGGTTAGCCGTTATTTCTGAAACACCCTGTATATATATATATATATATATATATATAGAAATTGTGGTTATTCGGTCGTGGGTATCAAGATATATTTATTATTTGGGTATTCGACCAATCAAAGAAAAGAACAGAACTCTCTTTTGTAAACTGCTATATTTCGGACCTGATTGGGTCCTTCATCAGGCAATTGGCTCTACAAATCAATTAAAACAGAACACTGGGCGAAATTTTCATTTGTCACAACTTACATGGAGTTCAATGAGGCGGCAAGCGACGAGCAACGAGAGACATCACTAAATACGACGAATTACAACAACATTTAACATACTGGGGGTGTAAATAAGTTATCTCTATTAGACATGCACATTTTAAGACATCACGTGCGTACGGATCAACGAACAATTATAAACAATCAAAGGTCGCTAGGCGGCCACAGCGCAAAGCCGGCATATTAAGCCCATCGAGTCAAGCAACCTAACTTACACAAATTTTCAGAAAATGAGACTCGAGTCTATGTTTGAATTTAAATTTCTATTACTGCGTATTTTGTCGTGGTGTATAATGTTGGAGTAAATGCTGCTCAGGTTTTCAACATCTTGTTTGAAATTAATGGTGTTATGGATAAAATTTATATTGTACATTTCTAGAAACATTCTGTTACGGTAGTTGGAATCTGTATCAAGAATTTCGACGGTCTTAAAATCAAAGGAATGATTGTTGGTAATAGCATGGCATGCCAAGGCACATCTGGTTTTTTTGGTGTTGCAGTCGCTCCTATGCAAAGCAATTCTATTGCGTAACCATTGGGTGGTTACCCCGACATACTTACGGTTTGCCATTTCTGGATTGCAGAGTTATAAGGCGTGATAATGGTACGGTTGTCACTGATTGGTACACTAAGCCGACATACTCCGGCCGCTACATAAATTACCACTCCGGGCACTCGTTCAGCCATAAAATTAATACTATTAGTGCCATGAAAAACAGAATCATAAAAATATGTGATCCAGAATTCCAACCTTTGGCCCTAAAAAGGCTCCAAGCTGTTTTCTTGAACAATGCTTTCCCACTGAGGTTGATTAATAAGTTATTATTTTCAACAAATACCAACAATCTTACTAGTATTTTTGAACCAATAAATGAAGAACCCCGCACATATGTCAAGTTAATGTCCCTACCCACTGTCACTGGTAAACTGAAAAAAATATTCCAACCACTTTTAACGGATAAGGTAAAAATAGTTCACCACTACCCTTTTAAACTAGCCGGAGCCTTCAGTAACATCAAGGACACCACACCGTTAATGTATAGGTCTAACATAATTTATTGCGTGTCTTGCAACGACTGTGATAGTAAGTATGTCGGGGTAACCACCCAATGGTTACGCAATAGAATTGCTTTGCATAGGAGCGACTGCATTATTTACACCCCCAGTATGTTAAATGTTGTTGTAATTCGTCGTATTTAGTGATGTCTCTCGTTGCTCGTCGCTTGCCGCCTCATTGAACTCCATGTAAGTTGTGACAAATGAAAATTTCGCCCAGTGTTCTGTTTTAATTGATTTGTAGAGCCAATTGCCTGATGAAGGACCCAATCAGGTCCGAAATATAGCAGTTTACAAAAGAGAGTTCTGTTCTTTTCTTTGATTGGTCGAATACCCAAATAATAAATATATCTATATATATATATATATATATATATATATATATATATATATATATATTGTGACGTTATTTTACAGTGTACACGTTAAAGTAAACGTTGTGCAATCTAAATACGCTATAAGAAATCATTAATTTTTGAAAATGTTATGCCAATTTACCACTAAATGTGATTTGGAATGTACGTTGAACGTGTACGTATCTAACGTGTCATAAAATTTTTGATATAATTAAAAAGAAAACTGAAGAAAGCATTCTATACTGTAATTAGGGGGATTATTCAACTGCGACATCAGTTATGCCCGTCATTCTTTACATTTCAAAATTTGGAAATCAAAGGAGTGTTTTGTCTATATTTATATAATTGTCTTTTTTTCTCTTTCACGGTATTATGTCTGGGAAATTATCTGCAATTATCTCTAATTAACCTGAAAAAATAGATGCGGCTGTAATTGTTCTTAGTAATTTTCATTCAGAACAAATCAAGCCAGATCTAAAAATCAAATAACATAAATGACGGACAGATTTTTATAACACATATCTATAAAAAGGGATAAGTTTTGATTTAAAGATTTATATGTTGTGGAGGTTGTATAAAATATTGTATCCGCGCCTCTATTTTACTTTCATCAGCGTGAAAGTATATCGAACTTCTATTATGTTTTAAAACAGTGTAATTTCTATAGAACAGTATATATTTTACGTCGGCCTTCGCAACGTAGCACATCGGGGTATTTGACCCAAAAAGCTGGCCATAAATCAAATTTCTAAATTGTTAAATTCCAAAAAGTAAACCCGTTTCTGGGATAGGTAAAGGACCGATGTATTAAAAGGCGGCAATATGTTTTCACCTGGGCCCTCCGCCACGTGTTGTTGTCAGCTAAAAGTTACATTTTGGCTGAACATAGATGCACATAAGTTGACGCTCTTGAAAACGGTTGCAATTTTGTGTTTTAAGGAAAAATGTGACCTTTTCGTTATACATTCTTTAGAACCAAGTATGAACTTTCATTCGACAATATTTTTATTAAAATTTACGAACAATTTTGTTTATTGCTGGGCGGAGAACATTCGCTGTTGTAAAAAAAAACAGTTTTATGCAGAAGTTGAGTGTTTTAGTTTAGTGTTTAGCTTAATTAACCTTTTGAAAGTGGTTCAAATAATAGTATACATATTTAACATTAAAACTACTGGAAAATCTGCTGCGGATAGGTGCGGATGCGGTTTTTGTGATTTTATTTCTAATACGTTGTAAAGGAAAATTCAAAAATTGGTGTACCGGCTTATATGTAATTTCATGCAATTTCTTTATACCGTGACAGTAGAGGTAATTTAGAACATATTTAACCATATTTAGCTATATACAAATGGTTACGGTTATCGAGATATTGACAATTTTATGTTCAATGCATCTTGTATGTTGTAAATGCCGTTCTGTACGTATATTTTTCCGTATTGGATCACGTATAGCAGACAACCCCGATAATCTAGACTCTTAAAAATCATCCGAAAAAAACCTTAAAATTTGTACTTGTATATGAATTTCTTGGAAATTTGCTGCTTGAAGCCAATCGGATTCATATTCAAGGCAAGAAAATACATCGAAAGCACCTACTCGCATACACAGTTCACTGGTTTAAAATGGATTCTTGTTGAGGAGAGACAATAGTAAGTTTATGAATAGAAACTGGTTAGGCGTTTTCGATAAATGCGTTTACGCGGAATGCGAATCCGGGTCCAACACATACGTATTAGGGTTATACCACTAAAAAACCACCGTTTCAGCTTGAAGTATGATCAAATTTCGAAAGTTTTCATGGAAACAGTAAGTATAAATATTAGACAATTGTAAAATAATACTAAAAATAATAGATTTTTTAGTGATAAATATGGTAAAATAGGTTCTTAATTGCCTCTACTATCACGTCTTAAAAGGAATGCATCGAACGGAAAATAGCATGAATAGCGTAAGTACCGTTTCAATATCGACTGGTGTAAACTTTCATTTTCTTCCTCTACCACTGATCTAAAAATATAAAACTTTTTTCAAGATTTTTTTTACAACATAACAGACCCAAAAATATTATCTCATATAACTCATATATATATATATATATATATATATATATATATATATATATATATATTGTGACGTTATTTTACAGTGTACACGTTAAAGTAAACGTTGTGCAATCTAAATACGCTATAAGAAATCATTAATTTTTGAAAATGTTATGCCAATTTACCACTAAATGTGATTTGGAATGTACGTTGAACGTGTACGTATCTAACGTGTCATAAAATTTTTGATATAATTAAAAAGAAAACTGAAGAAAGCATTCTATACTGTAATTAGGGGGATTATTCAACTGCGACATCAGTTATGCCCGTCATTCTTTACATTTCAAAATTTGGAAATCAAAGGAGTGTTTTGTCTATATTTATATAATTGTCTTTTTTTCTCTTTCACGGTATTATGTCTGGGAAATTATCTGCAATTATCTCTAATTAACCTGAAAAAATAGATGCGGCTGTAATTGTTCTTAGTAATTTTCATTCAGAACAAATCAAGCCAGATCTAAAAATCAAATAACATAAATGACGGACAGATTTTTATAACACATATCTATAAAAAGGGATAAGTTTTGATTTAAAGATTTATATGTTGTGGAGGTTGTATAAAATATTGTATCCGCGCCTCTATTTTACTTTCATCAGCGTGAAAGTATATCGAACTTCTATTATGTTTTAAAACAGTGTAATTTCTATAGAACAGTCATCACTCATTGCGCGTTAATCGCGCTCAATCGTGTACGGTAGTTATGAGTGGTGAGTAAAGAAATCATCACTCAATTTCTGATGAGTGACCAATCGTAACTCATCACAACGTGTGATGATTAATTTAACTAATTAAACTAATTTTATCATCACTTGTTACTCAATCACACGGTTACCAAATGGCCAACTCTGGTCAAACTCAATAGACCATACCACAGTAAATAGGGGGGGGGGGGTATAAAAATGTGTACGTATTTGGTAAATAAAACTTGGCGTGCCCGAGAATTTTTTCAGTAACAATTTCTATTTATTCCAATCAATTTATTCCATGGTTTTAGCGTCAATGCACGTATTTAGACAAAGCACAGCAACGGACTGTACAATTTTAAACGGCAATAGAGTGCTTGTAAAGAATAAGTTAACTATAAAGCGCTGACCACGCATGAAGGTTGACAGCGCGGCGATGGCAGCTCCTTTTCTATTTTTTGTCAAAAAGCTTTAACTGGGAAAAGAAATAAGTATAAAATTATAAGTTTAGTGTCGATATAACTCAAAAACTACTTAATAAATTTAAATTGGACTTTCACACATAAATTCATTGTATTTGTAGTCTGTCCTCAGCGTGGTACATTGATCTACGCACAAGGGGGTATTTGACCCGAAAACCTGGCCAAAATTATTTTTTCACCTTAAAGGGGTCTAGATGCGTTGTTTTATTTATGTATAACATTTTAACCTTCATACTAAGAATTTAAAGATTAATAACTTAATAAACACAATAAAACAGTACAAAATAGGAAAAAAGCAAACTGTATTAAAAATTGTTCTTCACAGCACTACAGCTATTGTAAATTACTTACTACTACAACATTTATCATCAATATATTTTGTGATTTTATTTCTATCATGGTCTACTTTATAAATTTATAAAATAATATATTGCATGTACTGTTTAAATACGCAGTATTGACAGATTTTCAATTGAACAATGCATGTCGTTTCTGAGTTATATGAGATAATATTTTTGGGTCTGTTATGTTGTAAAAAAAATCTTGAAAAAAGTTTTATATTTTTAGATCAGTGGTAGAGGAAGAAAATGAAAGTTTACACCAGTCGATATTGAAACGGTACTTACGCTATTCATGCTATTTTCCGTTCGATGCATTCCTTTTAAGACGTGATAGTAGAGGCAATTAAGAACCTATTTTACCATATTTATCACTAAAAAATCTATTATTTTTAGTATTATTTTACAATTGTCTAATATTTATACTTACTGTTTCCATGAAAACTTTCGAAATTTGATCATACTTCAAGCTGAAACGGTGGTTTTTTAGTGGTATAACCCTAATACGTATGTGTTGGACCCGGATTCGCATTCCGCGTAAACGCATTTATCGAAAACGCCTAACCAGTTTCTATTCACAAACTTACTATTGTCTCTCCTCAACAAGAATCCATTTTAAACCAGTGAACTGTGTATGCGAGTAGGTGATTTCGATGTATTTTCTTGCCTTGAATATGAATCCGATTGGCTTCAAGCAACAAATTTCCAAGAAATTCATATACAAGTACAAATTTTAAGGTTTTTTTCGGATGATTTTTAAGAGTCTAGATTATCGGGGTTGTCTGCTATACGTGATCCAATACGGAAAAATATACGTACAGAACGGCATTTACAACATACAAGATGCATTGAACATAAAATTGTCAATATCTCGATAACCGTAACCATTTGTATATAGCTAAATATGGTTAAATATGTTCTAAATTACCTCTACTATCACGGTATAAAGAAATTGCATGAAATTACATATAAGCCGGTACACCAATTTTTGAATTTTCCTTTACAACGTATTAGAAATAAAATCACAAAAACCGCATCCGCACCTATCCGCAGCAGATTTTCCAGTAGTTTTAATGTTAAATATGTATACTATTATTTGAACCACTTTCAAAAGGTTAATTAAGCTAAACACTAAACTAAAACACGCAACTTCTGCATAAAACTGTTTTTTTTTACAACAGCGAATGTTCTCCGCCCAGCAATAAACAAAATTGTTCGTAAATTTTAATAAAAATATTGTCGAATGAAAGTTCATACTTGGTTCTAAAGAATGTATAACGAAAAGGTCACATTTTTCCTTAAAACACAAAATTGCAACCGTTTTCAAGAGCGTCAACTTATGTGCATCTATGTTCAGCCAAAATGTAACTTTTAGCTGACAACAACACGTGGCGGAGGGCCCAGGTGAAAACATATTGCCGCCTTTTAATACATCGGTCCTTTACCTATCCCAGAAACGGGTTTACTTTTTGGAATTTAACAATTTAGAAATTTGATTTATGGCCAGCTTTTTGGGTCAAATACCCCGATGTGCTACGTTGCGAAGGCCGACGTAAAATATATAAATAAAAAATCATTAAAAAATAAAATAATAACTAGTTGGATAGTTTGACTTACATCGCGACAGAGCATATAAATAGGGTAATTAGTTTTTTCACGGTAAGCATATTACACTTAGAACTTAGTTATCCGAGTTAAGAACATGTTATTGCCCTTAGAAAAGCCCTCATAAAACCAATCATGTTTTGTTAGGAACTATAACTAAGTCCCATGAATATTGCCGTGTAATGCTTAATCATCCTCGGTAATATATATTATTCATATTAGTGCTAAACACTTAATAAATGATTTTTAATACTATTACTAAAAGTGAGTGTTTATTTTGTGAGAACCGAGTTTAGGGCCTATCATATACATGCTATATAATAATGGCCTATTGTGACCTCCGTAGGTTTGGCAACACCGCTGGAGTTATCAGCGATACATCAGTTTCCGTTCATATATAAATTGCGGAGGTCACTTCGTACCCTTTGTTTACCTTATACAGGGTTAGCCAAAATTACCGGAACACCTAAATAACTCTCCAACGGTAAGAAATTTCAAAAAAGAATTCAGACAAAAGTTTTTTGACTTTAAACAATCCATCGTTCAAATATATTTTTAATATCATTTTATTATAGAAATTTTGTAAACTTTTCTTTTCAAATGGAACACCCTGTATATTTTTACATTTTGTGATTTTAGGACTAATTCTAAACATCTTTTATTAAAATAAAATTTTTATAAAATGCACCATATTTGAATTTTAAGCAATTACTTAAAATTAGTCAGAATTACCAGAACACCTACATAATAATAATAATAATAATAATAATAATAATAATAATACTCTTTATTTCCATAAGGCAACATCGTTACATTGGATACGTCATATACAAGGGCGGACAAGCAGATAAGCAACTTAAATATAAAATAAATAAACACAGATACAAACAAATAAATACACAGGCGCAATATCCACGAAGGCAAAACAACAAAATCAGCATATAAACAAACAAGCACAAATCGGCACATAACTCCCCAAACGCAAAAAAAATTCAAACAAACATTCAAGCAAAAGTTTTTTGACTTTAAACAAGCTATCGTTCAAATATATTTCTAATCTACAGGGTGTTCATTTTATTATGGAAATTTCGTAAACACTTTTTAAAAATGGAACACCTTGTATATTCTTACATTTTGTAATTCTAAGACAAATTCAAAACATTATTTTTGAGTTGTAAGAAATTAATTAAAATTAGTCATAATTACCGGAACACCTACATAGTTCTCCAACCGTAAAAAACATATTTTTAAACAAGCTC